>JAPFBL010000084.1:10710000-11910000 GCA_026182355.1 Hermatobates lingyangjiaoensis | reverse complement strand
GTGCACTAACAACAACTGATCGGAGAAAAGAGCGATCTACAAGAAAAGCAGATATTAACTGTCTTTGTGCCAGATCAGCTCTTGAAGGTTTTCTCTGAATTTATTATTATACATATAATATTGATTAATTAAAGTCCGACGTTTTCATTAGGAGTTAAGTGCCTGTATTAATCCGTTATGTTTCCAGCTATTTACAAGTATTACTATTCCTTTGATTACGTAAATCTTTTGTTAGGAAAAATTCGAACAAATTTTTATTTATTGCAAACATCATAAAGACCAGGGTCTGTGCAGTCTATACACTTTTTTTACCTAAAAACTTAAATTAAGGAAATATACCTTGTAACATTTTTATATTACCTGGCAGATAGTGTTCCTACTTGCTGCTGGTCCCCTTTGTTTTTCCTGTCCTAGCCAACCATTTTCTCTTGAACTTGTGTTTTACTCCTTTCAAAATACTTCTTTACCCCGTTGTCTTAAATCTGTACCACATGAATTCCTTCCCTTCAATCTATCCTTTCAACTTGTTACTTTAACAGTCTCCGTTTGTTGGTCAAAGCTCTTAGGCCCATTTCTGAATTTCATAATATGATTCATACATAGTATAGTTACCGTAGTGGTTTCATGACACTTAATTTTTAAAAAAATTTCCTTCAATTTTACATTTACCTCAATAATGAAAAAAATGTTGTTAAATGCATGGCTAAATTAACACGTATAAACTACCTGGTGCTCTGCAAAATGTATTGGATGTTGTGTCAGTGTGAACATTATAAGCATTAATATTCCAAGTAGAATTGTTAGATATTTGGAATATTATGCAAAGTGAAGAAAAAAGGATTATCATTTATACAGTGGCCATCTCCATTGTACATATCAAGGGTCATGGACTGAACTACGCCATTTCAATCAAACTCGGCCTGAAAAAGGAGAACCCTTTAAATGTTCATTACATTAGCACCAAACGACCAAAACAGTTCTTCTAATACTATTAGAGATATTAGAAATCATTACGCTAGACTATACCAAAATCCCACAAAGATGTCATCAACAAATTTTATGATGAAGTAACTGATTACTTCATACATAGTATAACGGAACACATTAACATTACAACAGCGTTACTTTCTAAAGGAAAGCATATAATTTATAAAGGATGTTATTATCTTGGGTAATTTATATATAGAATTTTTTGAAACTAAAATGTTTCAAAATTGCTTAATATTGCTTAGTCATGTTAAATCGTTTAGATATGTTGACGATATATTATGCATCTGGCATATATCTATAAATAAAGACACCATAAGATGTATATTAGTCACAATGGTAAATCTTTAAAGATCCCTCTAAACAACACCAATACAACTTAGTAGTAAAAAAAGCGCCTTATTCTTGCATACAAATCATGAAAATCATCATATTCATTGTAACTAAGCTAAATTTATTACCGATGAAAAATAGGTGTTGTTAAGAAGTATTATCAAATCCTCTCTGATTAAATTTAACAGATGAAATATTGTGAACAATAGTAACGGTTTGTTCAAACTTGACTCCGTCCTAACGAGGACAATAGCCACATCTAAAAGGGTTGACAGCTAGCGGATGGTTTTTTAATTGCTGTACTCCTATGTTTACAAAGAGTAAACATCCCTTCCTGGATTATTACCTTACATCCGTTTAAAATACCACTCTTCCCTCCCACTCCTCTGAACCCCTCACCATGATGTTTCTTCATCTTCTGTTTCACTTGGGTTTCACGAAGGCCGCTTGTTGCGGTTAAAAGATTTTAGTCTTTTTTTCCCATTTCTTATTGTCGTTTGAACAACTGTTCAAACTGTTTTCCACTGTTTATTTTTTACCTAACCTGTCACTTCACCTTTAACCGGGTAGCGCAGAACCCGGTCCTATAAAAGGAGTGATAACTGCTTTTTTGGCAAGCTTATCCGCCTTCTCGTTTCCTTAGATCCCTTTATGGCCAGGGACCCAACCTATTAACACATTATTCTGATGAACCAAGTCAGTTAGCCCTTCCCGACATTGAACCACCAGCTTCGAACCAATTTGAGTTCAGCTAGTACTTTCAACGCGGCCGGACCAGATTGTATACATCGATCCTTCATGCCCTCCTCCTTGTATATCCATAAAGAGGACAGAATCGAAATTATCTCTGCTTGGAAGACCATAAGTGAACTAAAAAGTGGAATTGATAGAGTACACCTAGGATTCTTTCGGAAACATCCGGCATCACTATGTCTCTCCACAACCGAGCCATTACCATACTAGGATACCTGTTTATTACAGGATCCGCTTGATGGCTCTTTGTGAGTGTTACCCGGTATATCAACACCAATGTTTCTATACACTACAATTTTAGTGACCATGGCATCAGAGATCATATCCAACGAAGGTATGCTACCTCATTTATGATACTCTGATGGTCCCCCAAACGGGTGGTATATATCCATTGTTGGTTCTTCTGCAAGTGCTGCGCACCCATTCTCGCCATTGCTTTAATATAAACAGGTCTAGTGGAGGGATATCAGTGAGCACTTCCAGATCTGGGGAACAAAAGGTCATCCCGAGCTGAGCACCACATTCGGAGAAGGCTAATTATAATCACTACTGTGAGGGCGCCTGGTATCCCAGAGCCTCCCTTATAGACACACACTTCCTGTGCCATGCATCTCTTAGGCACAGTAGTTCGTCTAACACCTTTGGACTGGGAGTCAGAGCCAATTTAGCCTTTAACCATAAAAAGTTACATGACTCCACCACGTGGAGGTGATGTTGACATGAAGATAGAGTCAGGGACAACCCAAATGGACTCCCTTCCTTGGAGCCCTATCTGTATTTTAGTAATCATCTCGAAATGGCAATGATTTCTGCCAAATCATACTAAAACTATAGACGCGATGGACATTTCTCTAACAACATTTATGTAGGTTATCAATGAACATAAAAACTGAAGTTGAATTTAATTACAACAATGGCATAGTCAGTATGACAGCTGAGCCGCTTATTTTGAATGTGGCTTAATTCTATTTATGTTAAAATCGAGGTATTTAAGGTTTTGCGTTTTATAAAATTTAAAAATATTGTCATTTTATTTATCAACTAATTTTTGTTATAAAAAAACTTAGTAATTTTAAATAAATTTTGTACAATTTGCTGCAAAAGGTAAAGATAACGTAAAAATGTAATTATTTAAATAGCTAGCTAAATTTTTTTGGAAAATGGAATTAGGCCACTTTCAAAATAAACGGCTCAGCTATGACTGGGAAGCGTATGAATCTGATGAATTTCAGGCCCTCAGTTTAATTATATTAATAAGAGGTTAGATTCATCGCTAATATATTATTACAGCCAAATGTGAAAAAATGATAAATATTGATTTATATCTAAACAACACAAAACATCTGATGTTGGTTAACGATATTGATATTATGTTTACTTAGAGTAAAGTTGAGCTTAAGCTACTCTAGATTTTTATTTTCATGGTTACAACAGCTACAACTATTCTACTACAAAACATAGTTTTTGTCTAGAAAAAAACCGTGAGAACATTAAATATTCGATACTTTCCATGGGAGAGGTAAACAGCATAGTATCCTCTGTCTCCAATGTCTAGGGAAGACTCCACTCGGTCATTAGGTGTATACATATATTATGTATCCAGCACATCAGGGCTAATATTGAATAATAACTTACCTTGTACTTAGCATAGACCGGGTACCTCTTGCCAATTGTTTTCATCATAGTTCTTATATCAAGCACCATTCTAACAGGACGGTGGGACAGGAAGGCTGCAATCCCAGTTGCCGCTGCTACATGCATTGAACTCGTGATTTTTGCTCCATATCCACCACCTAATCGCCTTGTTCTCACAAAAACCCTGAAGAAAGATGTAGTCCCTTCATCTTGATGTAAAATAAATAATATATCATATTTTATTAGATTCCCTGTTTTGAATCCATACAACAATCATTAGGCTAAACATTTTAGAAATGGAGAAACTAATATCACATTTTCATAATTAATTACTCTTTAAATGACGAGGAATTACTACATGACAGGAGAAAAACAGGAAGGAATATGTTTTTTTTTCAAATAAGACGCTACACATTTAACTAAATTTTCTTTAATTCTTTTAAAAATCTTGTCATAGTAGACTGACTACTTTTGGATCTCAGGAATATTCCTACCCCTTAGTAATATCCATCCACAGTAAGCCATTGTTTCCCATCAACCATAATTCCTTTTTTTATGAAATACTTCCTGATTTTAATAATTCTCTAACTGCTTCATTTATTACTCATCTTCAGAAATACTTAATAGAAGAATCAATTGCAATATACTTTATTTTATACATTTCTACATGTGCATTACATGAACTGTAGCACCTTGGTGTAACGCATACATTTTATTTTAATAGCTTTTGCATAAGATTTTTGAACTAAATTGAAAATATACTAACAATTAATTAATACTAAATTGCAAATATTAACAATTAATATAAAACGACTATGATTATCTTTTAACATTACATAGCGGTAGGAGTAAATTATTCAATTATTCAACTGTCTACTTCTTTTTAAACAATTTCAATAGGTTATAAAATAATATACACAAAAATAGTGACCAGCCCACTTATTCTTGGTAATTATAAAAGAATTCTCCACATAAACAAGTGTTATTAGTAACAAATGTCATTTGATCACATGGTGTTGTTTTGTTCTTCAGCTAAAACTGCTCTAATGGAAAGATAAACCTTCTAGAGATCCCTTCTCTTCTCCCAGCTATCCCAGAAGGATACCTTGATACTGTAGAGGACTCTAAAGTATTCGTGTACACTACGAATAGAACTACATATTCAAAACCTGTTGTTTTAATTATTAACAACACTTGTTTCGATATAAATTCCTATATAATCCCCAAAAATGAGAGACAGCCACACGGTAACTGACTCAACAACTACTGAAGAACTGAAACTTACATAAATCATTAGTTCTGCAATGCTAAATTGTGTGGTGTTTACGTACGTGCAATTTAATCGAAAACGTATTCAGCTCATGCCATCAAATCGTTCTATTTTTGGGTACAATTTCATTATCATCAGTCAAGTAGTGTGATCTCTACCATGTCCATCCATAATCTTTCAAAATCAATCATAAATCAAAAATTTTACATTGTATTGCAAATAATAACCTCTGTTTTAAGAAACATAACTTCATTCGAACTAACTTACAGCCCTTTTCAGTTCCATAATACTTCCACAATTTCAACTCTCTAGAGGTAGTAGTTCAGGAGAAAACAATTGTTGTCTAAAATCACATAATGGTCAAAGAATTGACTTTTCTATGATTCCATATTACCCAACAACAAAGGGGGGACATCTACTATATAGGATTCAATTTTTGGGAAAATATTAATTTGGTCTATTAAATTATGTAACCTGTAGTTGTTCATGTGATCGAATTAGTGAATGTAAGCGGTGTTAATGAAGAATATATTACAACTGGATATGATAGTTGGGATGTTACTGAAGATGAAGGTGTGCTAGTTGGTAGAAATAAAATGATACGCCTTTTAAAGTGAAGAAGAGACAAAGAAAGACTTCGTTACACTCGATGAAGCGGTTGATTTATATGAAGAGAATTTTATAGGTTTGATCAAGAACGTGATAATCAGTGAAAAGATGGATATATCCAGGATATGTTAAAATCAATTAGCTGGAACAATGAAAGATGAAGTTTTCAACTCACGTTGAAAATTTGACTTTTACTAAAGAAAGTAAAGTGTTTAGAATAATCTTTGTTAAGGAATAAAGTGGCAAATTTGATAAGAGTTCTAGACCTTCAGGTAGACACAAAAAATCATTGATGTTTAAAGAACACTGGGAAATGAATGCTTTTACTAAGATACCAACTCCTTTAGAAAAATTTCAGTCTTATTCAATTTATCACAATTCATTATTGGAGGCAATAGAGGTTTACAAACAAAATGCTCTTTGCATTAAATGATGCTTTAACCCAAATAAAGTGCTTAGCACTATTTTATGGATATTGAAACTGTTTTAAACTGCGCCTCTCGTGTTGTTTCCAGAAAGCGAAAACAAGAGATTATATTGGTCGTTGGTGTTAGTGGAAAATATGATTGCCATAAATGATAGTTAAATAGATTGTGAAGTGTCAACACTTCGGCTCAATCAATACTACCTTTGCAAACGATATTTTTCCCTTCAAGTGAATAATGTTGTTGAAAGTGAATCAGAAAACCAGAAAAAATGACGAAAGTCATCCATTACAACCCTTTCTATGGTAGGTTATAAAGTACAATGACTTTGTAGCTGACCAACAATGTTTCAAGGAAGTGGAGTACTAAGGACTGTAAGTCTATGACAAATATTTCTACAGCAAAGACCACTACGTTAAGTATGACAACAATTGTTTGAACTAATTAAAGAAATGTTATGACTTAGTTGGGAGGATGCTGAGACATTCATGAGACGGCTGTTGGTTTTGTGTAAACAGTTTGTTTACTATTGTTATCACAAGATGTATAATTTTTGGAGGATTTCAGTGAATTGGAGTTTATCTGTGAAATGGAAATAGTCTGTGTCATGAACGTTACGTATTATTTCATAATATTATTTATTTCCAAATTTATTTTTAATTTTAACGAGGTGGAAATTTAATTTAAAATATTTCTAAAAGAAAAGTATGTTAAATAGTTAAAAGAAAAAAATATATTTGATGTGATTTTTTTTTACTTTCAAAACATTAAATAAAAAAATTTTATAACTTGAAAAAGTATTAAACAATGAAGTATATTCAATATAAAGTACCTTTTTGATGAAAATAAAATTTCAATATAAACAATATAAACTTTCAATATAAAGTAGATATAGCAACAATTGGTCCACAACTTACTGACATTAACCAAATATAATTATTTGTATTGACTTGCTTATCCCAAGTAGACAAGTTGACAAAACTGTCTACATCCAAAAATTGTCGCGTTTTTCGTTATTAATCAAGACAGTACAGGGCCATTATTTTTTAATACACCAGTGCCATCTATATAATGTATCCAGATAAAGTGTTATACAGTTGATAAAGTATAATATTAAAGTGAAAATTAAAACGTCATTAATTAATTAAGGAAGTTATTAAATTTACTTAAAATATCTATTATAAATTTCAACTCGTTAATTACAATTGTTAGTTTGCATCACTTAAACTTTAATCATCTACTGTGTTTAACACCTGTAATAATTGTTCAGCTGAATAATTATTAAAGTAGGAAAGCTTGTGCAGAGTGAACAAAAGATCCCCGTGCCGATTTTTGTAGACACTGTCAACTATCGACATGCCAAATTTAGTAAGTATCTTACTTTTTCTGTAACTTCCTCATATAATATTAATTTTATTTGAAAATTTATACAAATATTACATTTTCATTACCAAAGAATTTAAATTCTTATTTCTATAACATGAACTACATTTGAAGTAGAATTATAAGAATCATGCAAATTATAATAATAAATGAAAGTGTCAAGAACTCTTATTATTTATTTCAAACTACATGTTCTATTCAATGTCAATAAATATTACTAAATAATAGGAACTATGATCTTTTACTATCCACTACAATATCATATAGAACTGCAGTTTAAAAAACTAAAGTTCTTTTCTCAAAAAATGACTAAACAAATGCCCTTGTTTCCTTTTCATTAAGTACTTGTTGTATCAAAGTACAGTTACTCATTAAATCATTAAACTAGTCAGAGAAAAATGTCATTGCTTTAATATTCAGTGCTCAATTCAAAAGGTAGATCTCATTATTGAGTTTTAAACTGTATTATATTCGTTTCCTTAGTGTATAAACATCAAAGTACAAAAAGGAAGTAAAATTGGACTTATTGAAATAAGAAATGACCTTATTTTCATTAATCTTAATTATATTCATTAATTCATTCATTTCAGAGAAATAATAGACTTGGCCGAAAGTATAAAGCCAATTTAAAAAGGGCCATTTTGATACAAGACCTGGAAGAACTACTGGAAAATATACTACTTAAAGATGACGTACCAAATGATGACGGATGTAAGGGTAATGAACCACTTTTACATTGCATATTATTCTACTTAATAACCGTGAAATATATGTCAATGTCTAAAGCACAGTAAGATAACTAACAACTTACAACCAAAACAACAGGTCTTCCTTAGAGTCATGAGGAATCTGACGACTGTCGTCAGAGTGACAACAGTTTAAGTGACAACTAGCTTTACGTTACGTTGCAGTTGTTTTGGGTAAAAAATCTTCAGCTGTTTGAGAATTTATTACTGTGGTTAGATATTGATTTTTATTTCTGGTATACACAGATAAATCATTTTACATAAGTATTTCTTAAAATAACAATAGATAAAACATAGGCAACCACAGAATTATAAGTTAATTTTAAATACAATTAAATAGTCAGCAAAGCTGAAATCTAAAATCCTAATACTTGCAATAAGCTTTTATTATATTAAGAACATATTTTTACATGTGTTTTTAAACTTCTTAAATAATTATAAACTAGTTACTTTGCAATCTATTTTTACTGATACACTGATATTTTGTGCAATAACTTAGGCACCAAACAATTCATTGTAATGCATTGCAGAGAACTATGAACCTGGGAAATGTAAAATCTGCGTCCTTGATCCTATTCTATATATTGCTGTTACTTGCATGAGTTTTTTAGTAAAACTGAATTGAATTCCAAAGTATTCTCTCAGTTTACATTAGGAATATGATTTGCCCCAAATCATTAACTGCTCTGGATATGCAAATCAGTCGGTGTAAAGCACTGTGACGACCTCTATTTTCTCGAAACCGATAAATCCATTGCCTCCATTACTATCATTTACCTATCAGAACATTCACCAATTTTATCCATCCAATCTTTTCCTGATTTATAAAAATAAATTATTTCTGCTGTAACTAAGTACTCTCTATGATTATAATGTAATGAATCAATCAAAAACCTCTTTTGTTACGTTACCTGCTTCATTTACATCAGTAAATTAGTCACTCCTATAATAGCATCGCTTTCTACCATTTATTGTTTGATGATTGATAAAATCTAGGTTTTATTTTCATTTAATGGCCGTTTTTAAATTCTTCCTATGGTGTTAGAGACAGACCCAATAACTGTAAATATGTATATTCCAATATTATTAAATCAAAATAACGCTATGTCTAAATTTGTAAATGTAATAACCTGAAGTAAATGAATGAAAAATTGTATAATAAAATACGGCTACTTACATTTAAAAAGAACTAACTTTAGTAAAAATTTGAAAACACATAGTCCATTACATAGTTCACACTCAACAAATTTTTTAATAAGCTAAATTTTAGTGACTTCATCCAAGCTTTCAAGACCTTAAAAGCCTGCCATATTAAAAAAAATAAAGTTTACTTTTTGTTTAAATTTTGACTCTCAGATTTCTGTGATCCACGAGGCATTATTGACTATGCGAGCATTATTACTTTTCGTGTTCACATTAAGATGTGGTGATTCATTCAGATCATAATTACAACTGTTACATACTTATTACATTACAAATATAATGACGTAAATTATCATACTATTTCACTTTACTCCACAAGCAAAGGTAATTTATTCTTATACTGATATTATGAACAGCAAACACTAATACTTTTTATTGTATGACATTTCGCTGGTAATAATGTCCCTATTAATTTATTTGGCCTTATTGAGTAATATTCAAGGTTGTTCCTAACATATACATAAACCAATGCTTATTATTTTACTCCAAATATTATTAGTGAAAGAGATAAGTATTATTAACAGATATGTCTGTAACTAAACTCTATTGTTTTCTGGGCAAGATTGAACCCTAGAAAAGGTTATCTTACTTAACCAAAATACTAGCAGCTAATTTGTAACCACTTCACTGATCGTTATAAAAACTAGAAATCTTGTGTAAATCGCAGTAAGAGAGAAATATTATGTTCCATCCAAAGTCAGCAATAAAATTAATGTACTTTACGTTTTAAAATCACAGAGGAGAAAGTAAATAATAAAATCAAAGATCTTTTAATATGCAGGATAATACCATTATGGATCTTTAATTGGCACTTATCATATTTAAATATGCTCAATTGCAAAATGTACAGAACCATTAGATAATATTTAAAATGAAATGTAGCAGGTAATAACGATGGCGGGAATGGACCCCCAGTGAAGAAATCATTTTCTTCAGCAATTAAAGATATGCCCTCTAAATCCCCTGAACTGACCAAAATGAATTCCTTCGACTCACATCCACCGACAACATCCAAACAATCTTCCAAACTAAAGGACCAGTCAGTCATTACATTTTCTATCTCTAGTTGTATATTTACATAATTTTTAATGTAACTAAGTTTGCTTTATTATTATATATTTCTTTTATTTGTATTATTACTACTTATTATTATATTTATATTTATTTATTATTATATTATATTATTATAGTTATCGTTGAAACTAGTTTCTCCAATGGCAAATTTTGCAAATAATTAGCCATGGCTACAACCCAATTAGCAAATAGTTATGTCTCTAGATTAGGTTAATTATCTAATAGCATAAATAGAAAGAATACATCAATCTGTACCCAATATAGGTTCCGTGAAATAGAATATATATAATAAATTTATAATCACTGAGAAAAAAAGAGTAAAGCGACTGTATTTTGTGTTCTCATAACATTGCATATTTGGGAAATTCATAATTGCATTCATTATTCCTGGTGTATACAAAATCTAATCATAACATGCAACGTTTACTCATATAAGTAAATGAATACAAGCTAGTTATTTATAAGTATATTATAAAATAATTAACAATTAAAAATCAAAATATTGTAATTTACTTGTACAAGAACAAGCAAATAACAGATCAACAAAAACGTTTGAATGAATTAGCTATTATATATGAATATAATTTAACAAAAATCTACTGGAATCGAATCCTGAGGTCTCAAACAGTTTAAAAACTCAAAGAACTAATCTCTTTAAGCAAAAATTACTAACCCTGTAAGTTGTGAAAATTTGTAAATAATCTTCTTAAAAACCATTTAATTCGTTTTTGCAAAAATATATCACCACCCTTGGTCAACGAAAAAATGAGCTACCGAACCGAAAACGTCATTAAAATTGCATTACCATTTCTCTTTTATATAAAATAACCGTCTGAGCTGGAAATGTGGACGAAGTCGAATAAAAGATGAAAGTCATGTTCTATTCTATAGTATATTATATATATAATATTAAAACAATCATCTGATAAATTACATTAGCTAGGTAAAAGTTTAGTAAAATCATAAGAGAAAATCAGGGCAGACCAAAGTAGAACCAAAAGGATAAGGATTAAAACCTGGAGATGATTGGACATCCTGATAAATTATAGATAGAAGACAATTACAATATTTTCCTATTTCTTACTGTGTTTTCCTTCCTTTATATGTTTTCATTTATATGGAGATTTTCATGTTTCTATTGTTATTTCCTTTACTTTTTGCTGATATAAACTGGCGAGAACGGAATTTCTTGCTTAGTTGTTGCATTTCCATTTAACTTCTTCTCCACATGACAACTCCATATCACATTGCTCATTGCTGTTGTTTGAGCATTACTTTTTCCATTAATTTGGCTAAATATAGATGTTCGGATCTATGTATTTCATTTCAATTCTACAAGCATACTCCTATGAATTACTCACTTTAATATAATATTTCAATGAAAATATCTTTATAATAACTTTTTTTTTAAAATAAAGGACATTGCATAGGTTTCAATTGTGAAATATTATAATTATAATTTGATTTGCTACAAAATGGCAAGAAGAATACATTGTCTATCCATTGTGTAGATTATTTTAAGAAATTAGATTAATTGGAACACTGATCCAACCATTAAAACAATATATTACATCGTTTCTATAGGATATCCAATATAGAGAATTACAAACACGAAATGTTCAATATAATTATCTTTAGGTAATATAATTTATTGCATTTATACACCATATCATATATATATTGCAGATACTGAAGTAACAATCATAAAAAGAAAAATTATTTTAAGTTGAATTCTTGTTTCAGAGGTGGTAATATTAAGAAAATGCAAGTTAACAAATCCATCAAGCCGACTCTACGACAAGATGATAATTGTTGCAATAGTTCTCCAACCTGCCCACCTGACGTTGACCATCTGGCGACATCAATGTTACTTGGCTTGTCAATAAGTCAAGATAACTCCACTCATAATCGTTGCCATAGACTTCATAAAATTCGAGTGGTAGATTCTTGTGCAAGGTGTGAATCTAGACCCAGAAACATTGAACTGCTTAAAAAGTGTTCCTTAAGAGTTCCACCTATTTTTTTTGTGTGCCCAAGAGATCCACCACACAAGAACTGGGACACTGTGGGTAATACT
The DNA here is from genome assembly GCA_026182355.1 of Hermatobates lingyangjiaoensis. Taxonomy (NCBI): domain Eukaryota; kingdom Metazoa; phylum Arthropoda; class Insecta; order Hemiptera; family Hermatobatidae; genus Hermatobates; species Hermatobates lingyangjiaoensis. The sequence goes on along the minus strand of JAPFBL010000084.1, from coordinate 11,897,505 downwards.
TATGTCAACAGCCGCAAAGACCGTCACAACCGTATACGGCACAGAACTATTCTATTGCCTGGTAATCCTGACTCAGGAATTATCCGTAAAAGAAGAGAATGGCGAAAAATTCTTCCTCCATGGAGGAAAAATTTGCTGCAAACTCCAACCAGTAGTGAGTGTAGTTCATTTTCTTTATCTTCAGTACAGGGAACCATTATTGATCTGATAACTGATTATAAAGTTAAAACATATTTGTGCTTTAAGAATAAAACTCTGACAAAGAATGTTCTTACAGAATTTTCAACGATAGTTAAATTATATATATATATATATATATATGTAATATATAGAGTTGACTGTCGTCCTCCGTAAATTTAAAACAGACGTTCTTCATCCTGAGGAAGACCGCCATTACGCGTCGAAATATTGAAAAGTGAGTCTTTGTTGTGTTTCTGTTCTCCACGTGTAACTGCCTTCGGTTGCTCCAGTAGCGAGGTGATATATATATATATAAAGATTTCGAAGTAAACACGTGAAAAACACAATCAATGATCAAACCACAATAAGTAAATGGGAAAACAAGACTAAGATCTTTGTTGGGTTTTTGACTCTGACGAAGACCGCTTGTTACGGTTGAAAGATCTTAGTCTTGTTTTCCCATTTCTTATTGTGGTTTGATCATTGATATATATATATATATATATATATATATATATATGTAAATGTAGAGGATTTCTATTAAAATTTTAAACAGACGTTTCATCTACAACCATCTTACGCGTGAGTGACGTGTGGTGTTTTTTCTCCACGTGCGCCCTCGGTGCTCCAGTAGCGAGGTGAAAATGTATGTAGCGAGGTATAAAGGAAAAATGCCCAGAGCTTAACTTACGATCCAGCGAAATGGTTGTTATATATGTATATATATATATATATATATATATGAATGATCAAACCACAAAATGAAAAGGGGAATACAGACTAAGATCTTGCAACCATTACAAGCGGTCTTCGTCAGAGTCAAAAACCCAACTGACGAAGACCGCTTGTTATGGTTGAAAGATCTTAATCTTTTTTCCCTTTTCATTTCGTGGTTTGATAATTGATTGTTATTTTACGTGTTTATGTGAAATCTTGTTATATATATATATATATATATATATATATATATATATATATATATATATATATATATTTATATGATAACCAAATTGCAATACAGAAAAACCAGAACACTTAAAAGAACACTTAAATAAACTGTGACACATAGGAAGAAACGCAACAAAAGACTCACTTTTCAATGTTTCTACCGTTGAAGAAGAGTGAATTAACAAAGGAACGACAGTCAACTGAAGATAATTGACTTCAGTCAATTGATTTAACCATTGGGTTAAAGCAATGGTACCGTGAAAGAGAAAATATAAAAAAGAACCAAGGAGTCGACATTGAAGGAAATATAAAGTGAATAAAGGAGAAGAAAACAGAAAATATAAGAAAATATATAAAATAATATTAAAACATTAATATATTGAATTAAAAATCTGTAAGATATAAAATAAAATAACAATGGAAAAAAATAATGTAAGTTACAAAAAAAACTAACGAATTACGCTCCAAACCTGCGTTGAATTTAAACCATTAGTTTTGTTGTTGTAACTTATATTATCATTTTTTTATTATTATTTTATCTTCTTACAGTTTTTTAATTCAATATTTTTACGTTTTTATATATATCTTATATTGTTTGTTTTTTCCCCTTTATTCTTCTTTAAATTTCTTTCATTCTCGACTCCTTGGTTCTTTTTTATTTTTTCCTTGCGGCAGCTATTGAAAAGTAAATCCTTTTTTGTGTTTCTCTATATGTGTCACAGTATATCTTAAGTGTATATATATCACGTCTTAAAAACAATAAGATATCAGAAAAAAGACTAAAATCGTTCAACCGAAACAAACAGTCTTCGTCAGAGTCAAAGTGATACTGATCTTAATCTTTTTTCTGATTTTTTACTGTGGTTTAGATGTGGTTTGACAGTAATGTGATTGCATTAGTTATATTATATCCATCTCCTACACAGAATGTTATTAGTAGAAGCTATGTAATGCATAATTTGATGTTATTTAAACATATAATTGTTTTGCCTCTAATATAATTATTAGTTAATTATATAATGGGGTTAAATGAAAAACCACTGGTATTCTAGTTTAATAAGTATTTTGAGGTTATTCTAAAACGCAGCTTTCTAGATGTTCTATTTTATTTAATTGCATATGAACTCTCAGTTTGTCACTCTCTCTAAATACTCTGGGTTGTATTCAATGAGACTGTACTACCATTAGGCTGTAACTAGGGGTTTAGGGTCACTTGCAGAGTACTCGTTGTTCTCTAACAATATGCTTAGCACTACATAAACTGATAGTTATGCAGTACTGTTAAGTATTAGAATAGATGTATAGCTAAGAATTCCAAAAGGCTACTAAAATGAATAATTTCATTTTTTAAAAAGAATGACAAAATAAAGGGATTGCTATCCCAGGAAATAAGGTCTGAGAGATAGCATTATCCAGACTGTTATTAAATATATGCAATAAAATTAAAACGAGGTATTATTTTGTGATTGGTTACATTCTGATTTAAATATTGGAACAGATTTAAATAACTATCAAAAACAAAGAAATATCTCAACACATAAAAAACATTCAACCACATCATTAAGTGTTTGAAAAATAATCCTTTGCATCATTCACATATCACTAGTTTCAACTCTTTCTTTATATATTGTATTAATAATTTACTGCTCTCTGTTCCCTTCCTAACGGAATTATAATAGTTCTCTCGACATTTCAGAAGTGCATTCTCTTCTGTGTTTGTATACTGTTTGAGACAACCGCTCTGCTCCACAGTAGCTCCCATCTTGTCTCATATTTCCATGTGTTTTTCGTTATGAGTATTTTCTTTCTCTTTATATGCCATATTCGTTCTCAGTTTTATCATCCTCTTGTCATTTGAATATCCTTCCCTTTCACTAAATTCAGCTTCATGTTTTGGTTTCTCCATCACAACTTTCCTAGAAATTTTCTCATTTCTATATTCCTCTGATTCAAGCATTAATTTCCTCATTCCAAACGTTCTTGATGTTTTCATATTTTTTGGTATAATCAGAATTAAGCCTTAACTTCTTCATCCCAACTTTCCTAAAAAGCATTTCATTTCCATTATATTCTGAATCAGTCCTCAGTTTCCTCATTCCAAGTTCTCCTGAATTCTTTTATTCTTTTCCATTGAAATTGAATGCTATTCTTAGCTTCTGCATGCTAACTTTTCTCGATACCTTTTCTTTATTGTTGCTGTCTGAAGTAAGTCTTAATTTACCCATGAAAATGTTTCAATATTTTTTCCTTTCTCCATATATTCAGGGTATATATTCTTCTTTATTATATACAGAAGCATCTGACCTCGAAGCTTTCTTATTCTTTGTGTTCGACTAACTCTTCTTGATGCTTTCTCTTTTTCATTACAGTTAGATTTCATTCTCATTCCTACTTGTCTTGAACTGCTCCCTTTTAGTTCCAGTGGCCTGAATTACACTATAAGGCCTATATTTGTGTGAAATATGAATTTATGAGTTTGCCCACATCAAACGGTGTGGACTGAAGCACGCTCTCAAACTTTGCATATACACTCCAAACATCTAGATTTGTTGAGGAGGTTTGTGTGACTACTTAGTCCCTTCATGATCACCAAACTTTACCTGCAGTATTTTTCTTATGGTGCTTTACTTATCCTTTAAAATTAAAATGATGTTTTAGAAGTATATCACATACAATTAATTATTTAAAGAAATTCACCATTTAATGGAAAGTTTAATATTTTCATGCTACTACATGGACGTTATCATTTCGTCAAGATAAGACCGAGAATCATGAAATAATAGTTATAGGTCTAAAAATATACCTCATGTATGAAACTGACTCTCTTTGATTATTATTTAGAGCTAAATCTGTATTATAAAGAAATTCCACGACTATGAAAACGATATTATACTAGTCATATGTTCTCTAAGAAAAAAAGAAGAAAAACTAATTCTGCGAGGTTTCCCTGTATTACCTACTATAAAATATGAAATGTCTTTAATATTAATCAACAATAATAATTAGTAATTGATAAATATTTGCTAACCATACAATAAGTTTTCTCTCTTTTTAGTACCTCTGTAAAGAAGAACCAAATCAATAAAGTTTCTTTCTTGGAAATCGTACCGATTAGAAACTATTTCTTATTACGTAAGACTATTGATAACAATAGTTAAACCTATATTGTTTATTGTATTTGTGTCAACATAATCATTATAAAAGGAATATTTTCTGATCAAATTATTTAAAAGATAATCTCTCCATTATTTAAACACTCTTGCTGATTTCTTCTGTTGGCTGTATAAAGTATAATGGTGAAAAAAGTAGATTTTGAGACAACTTTAGTGTTTACACATTTAAGATGCACTGTAAACATGATCATTATGTTTCCCTGTATTTGACTGGAGGTGTCTATGGATTACTTTATATAAACTCTACAATCTAAACGGTTTAACATATTAATAATATTTAACAGACATAAAATGGTGTGTGTGTGTGTGTGTGTGTGTTAGGGTTGGTATCCATTCCTTGGTATCCAAAAGTTTGGATACAACACTACAGTCCACAATGTTTGATGGATCAAATTCATATTTTACACAACAAATGGGCCTTATATCGTAGAAGAACTCTATTGTTTGGGGGTAATATTCAATGATAGGAAAATATTTTTTTTTCCAAAATGAATTTTTAGATAATTTTTTTTTTCATAAGTTAGTAATTCTAGAAAATTGAAATATTGTCATTTTCATCAAAGTGACAGATAATATACGTGACAAAATTCTCAGATTTTTAGAAATAATAGAATTTTTTTTCTTATAAAATGTTAAGAATTTTAACTTTTGATCGAATCTGAAAGCTCATGAGGAAGATACAGGTCAACGGTTTGACGGATCAAAATGAAATTATACCTAAAAATAGAGCATTGTGTGGAGGATGAGCTGAGGTATTTTTTTCAAAATTACATTAACAAAAAGGGCAGTTGCGTTATGAGAAAATGTTTTCATAAAACCATCCAAACATAACAAAACATCAGATGGTTGTTAACGAGTTTGATAGTATGTTAACTTATAGTAAAGTTGTTTGTAAGCAACTCAAGATTTTTTTTACTATAATCAACTATAAGAGTAGTAGTTTTAGCCCATTTTTCATTTAATTATTGTAACAGCTGTTATCTCCTTGTGATATGTAATATGAAAAAACAAATATTTAAAATTAATTGGTGAAAAGTTTAAGTCTTACCACAGAACGAAAGGCCTCAGCTCAATAAACAGGATAAAAAATTAATATCTATGGGGGAACACTTTAAATTCCAATACTAAAACTTGATTATAAGTGAAATAGAAATAGAATACTCTAAAAGCAAGGTTTGAGTGAGAGTAAAAGTAGAGTGGGAGTGGGGGTAGTATGATTAGACCTTTGGTATACGTGCATTTTATTTGATGTACAATTCAAACCAGTATAAGTGCATCAGAGTTGGCAAAAAAGTGCTGTTTTGTTTTTGAACACATTGATATAATAAATGTATGTTTTGCCACTCAAGTAATTTCAAAATATTCATATAATTGAAGAAAAATTAATAACAGTATCACATTATTTATAACCGATAGTCAGATGCAGTATTTCCTGCTGAGAGCCAAACATTTTCAGGAGTGTATGGTAAATCTGAAATAAAAATAATATTTAGACAATCTATAAAAATGAATGATTATTTTTCCATCTTAAACTTGGAAGAAACTATCAATGGTTTTTTCCCTACTAATTTTGACAGCTTTTTTGGCATTTTCAGGCATGGTATGCGAAGACTGTTTGAACAGTTTTGTTTTTCACAATATCTATTGTCAAACTATTCCAAACTGGAATTCATTTGTAAATCAAGTAATAAAAAATACATTTAAGAAGGTTTACCATTTTTTACCTCTAAAGTTGTAAATACTCCAGTATGAGTATACGAGATAAGAGGTTTATTCTATTTCTGATATTAGTGATGATAACCTTAGTGGTATGAACAATATGCAGAATTCTACAATTTCATTATTTTTGTATAATTGCAGAAAAATAACAAAACCGACAACTTGATAGTTAATTTTATTTCAGGATGAAGAGGCGTTTCTGAACTTTGGCTCTAAATACCATGGTGTTCTCTCCAAACCTCATCCTTTTCCTAAATGGATTAAAGTTGAATTGCTGTTAAATCATATTGAGGACCTTGAAAAGGATGGAAGATTGAAGGTTTACGAGAGAATTCATGAGGAGTTCTCAAGGCAAGCTAAGATCAGCGACAGCAGTTTCAGCATCATATGAAGATGAATTCAGAAACTGCCCGTAATTTAAAATAGAATTCTTCTATCACTATTGTAGAGCCAACAAAAAAGCTTTGTGAGATCAAGATATGTCATCTTCATTAACATCATTCACGCGTAACTTAAACAATCTTAGACTTTATAGACAATCTATAAAAATGAATGTTAGATAAAATATTGAATTAAGAAAAATTTATGTCATAAAAAGTAAGCCATAATCAATATCCTCCTTCTCACCATTTTATATTCACGATAATATTATTATTTTTCCATCTTAAACTTAGAAGAAACTATCAATGGTTTTTTCCCTACTAATTTTGACAGCTTTTTTGGCATTTTCAGGCATGGTATGCGAAGACTGTTTGAACAGTTTTGTTTTTCACAATATCTATTGTCAAACTATTTCAAACTTGAATTCATTTGTAAATCAAGTAATAAAAAATACATTTATGAAGGTTTACCATTTTTTACTTCTAAAGTTATTTCTTTGAATAATTCTACAATTATCACAAATAATTTTATACCGTACTGAAAATTACCATCCTGCGTGTTTAAGACCGCAGTTTTATTCATAGTACATCTTTCATTTAGATTCTAAATTGTAGAATCTTTATTGATCTTCAGCTAATTATTGGAGTTGTGATTATTGTCGAATTAGTATTTCCCTTGTGAGGGAATTGGCGTGATTTTATTCAATATGGTTCCTTTTTGCACCTTAAGTCAAGTGCATTGTCGATTTCCTTTACAAGCGAAAGGTATCCCTTTATAGGGGTTTTCTATGTCAAATATATTGTTAAAGTTCGCAGCGTTTCTTAATTGAGTACATTTTTTTTTGCTGATAGATTCTTATCTTCTTAGTAGCTTACCATTTATTATAGCAACAAGTCAATACCGAGTTACAGATACTACGACAAGGTACGATATTAGCATTAATTATTTCAAACTCAGATATTATGAAAGCTTACAACTGAGCTGAAATCCTTAGTTTTGCTCTAAAAACTTTAACTTGCGTTATAACCCAAATACTACCTCTAACCACCTTAAATTCAAAGAATTCAATCGATAGATATTTTCATTCACAATGAATAAATGAAACTGAATATTTGATGTTTATATTATTGAAGACCCAAAATATATTGTGACTATGTAGTTCTGGAGACCTCAGTTTCCTCTAAAAATCTCATCTTTCATCATACCACAAATACCATCTCTAACCAGCTTTAACTCTCAGCATTATAAATATACATTCTTATTAGGAAGACGAACATAATAATTTACTACAATATCAAAAAGACAAGGAATAATAAAAAAAACCAGCATCACTTCCACGGAACCAATATTTTACTAGTATATACATACAATACGCTAGAAACTGTGAGTTTCGTGGTGATTCATCGTATATAGATCAACTGTAACTACTTCCTCTCACACTCTCTCTCTCCAATGTTCAAGATGTAACGTGCTACAGTATTAAAATAAAATAATTATCCAGTACTCTATTTCAGCATACTAATCAGTTAGAACATTCTAAAAATTAAAAACATGCTAAATAAATAGTTTACGAGAAGTCAATTTATAAAGATAACATTATAGTTTCAGAATATATGGAACATAATTTTGATTGTTAGAATAAAATCAGTCCTTGTTGGTTCAAACTAATTTTTCTCAATGAAGGCTATCTGTCTTCTAACCATCTCAGATGATGAAAAACTGTTTCAAATAACTCCAGTAACTCTCTTTTCCTTATGACTTCAAGATATATCATCTTCATGTTAACATCATTCACGCGTAACTTTGTTGAGGACCCTTACTGCTTCAATAATCCTCTGTTCATTGTTTCATCCTCTGACTGTAGTTTACACATTGATAATTATATTAATATTGAAATGATCTCATCACAGTATACACTCGGCCTTTCTGTTTCATCGTCCTATTACTTTCAAACCAATGATACTACAATATGCACAATCATGACTCTTTCCTTCCAAATTTTTCATGTCTAAGTTACACCATGGTTCTCTCACGATACATCAATTTTTTCCTCTCCTATACACCTGTTTCAATACAGTTTCTCATATTATCCTACCGCAGGCATGAGAAAATAATTTTTCTTCTAATCTTCCAAACTATCTGCCTCTCATTTGTTTTACTCATGAAGGGTCCTACCGGTTAATTTATTTTTTAGATGTTGGCACCACCTCAATAATGGCTGCTCCTCCATTTCCATTTGTATTAAACTTGCTAACACATAACAGTACATTTATTATAATAGCTGTCATCACATTAAGAAGACCATCCTGAAATCCCTTTCAGTTCGTATATAAGAAATATCGACCATATGTTACAAGAGTGTTCATCTGACCATAACTCGTTGAAAACAAAATTTTTCAAACAGAGTCATATGCCTAAAGTAAACAACAGTCACTTGGTGCCAGCAAAGATAAATCACTGGTATTGGCCAACCAAGGTCACTAGCAAGGCCATATTTTTTGTCAGTATTTCGTATTCTATAGGCTTAGCATTGTCCCCAAATGTTGCTACCTAGATTTCCTTAGTAATTTTCTACGTCTTCTGTTTTAGGTAAACCTCCTTCTATATCTCACCAAAAACTCTCCTCTGTATCAAGCTTATCTTTTTCCATGCTTCTAAAAAGATATTCAATATACCAAAAAGCATGAAGTAGTGAAAGTTTTAAAATATTTGCTGTGAAAGTATAAGATGGAAAATTGATCTAAAGAAATTAACAAGCGTTTTTAATAGACCTTAATCAAGTTTCTCATTAGAACATTATTAATAAAAATAAAATTTACTTCTGCTATAGTGTTAAAATCTTACTTGGACTGAACCAGTTATTTTTCCCAGCATCTCTCCTTGCTGCTAACAGAGCCTGGTGTAATGCCATTGGAATACTGAAGCTGACACAAAGGGGAGGCTCTCCCGTAGCTGAAATCAAACAATTTAAAAAATTCCAAAACATTTTTACAAAAGTGTCTTTATTCTACATTTTAAAACATACCATTAATTATCTAGTAAATAAAAAAATTAAGTTGTTGAGTATTCAACGAAAATTGGGAATAAATATTTCAATTATCTACTATATAATCGGAATGTTCGAGTTTGTCTTTGATTCGGTTCGTTTTTTGTTTCTGCTACTTGGTCAAATATTGAACTAGGGACTTCTCTGCTACGTGAGCCTTAAGCTACTCAGTTACAGTTCTACATAATTCTTAATTACAGGACGGGTTAGTAATGGAGTGATTAAGCGCCACTAATAGCCTCTAACACTGAACTCCGACTTTCGGCCTTCACCAGGCTACCCTGTTAACCTGCTATATGCAGGGACAAACGAAAGAGGAGGAGAAGGTGATCAGGGGCTGGACCTGACCACCTTCGTTTCACAACCTTCCTAATATCCAAATCCGCTCCTTTTATCTCAGCCCCAAACTAAAGTGTTATGCGATCCGTGCCGAAGGATGGATGATACAGGGGTTACTGGGCACCAGGCGACCCCCTTGACTAAATAGCCTTACTCCGGTATGCGATGCTCTGCCGGAGCGGACAAAATACCACCGATAGAGCTTCAGGGATTTTCCCCTGTAAGGAGAAAGAAGTCCGGAGACCATCCTGCGAAAGTGCAGAGGTCCAAAAGTGCTAACTAGTTGGAATCTCCCAGTTGTTCACCTGAGGACCCGAAGAAGAGCGTCCCGAAGAAGGAGAAAGGAAGTTACTTTCTCCCGAAATGTAGGGAGCCTGAATGGACATTATCAATGATGGTTTGTGCAGATTCTGCAAAGAGGAAGAAATACCGTTGCACCTGCTGACAACTTTGTAAGGTGACTTTGCTGCACAGAGTTAGGTGCTTCGGGACACTCATCAAAACCATAGAAGAACTTTTATCGCTGGAACCAGCAAAAGTGCTGAACTTCTTGGAGGCATTGAAGCTATCTGCTGGGGTACTTTAGTACAGAAGAGGGGAGGTACAATAGTTTTTGTTTTAAGACGCAGTGCTATAGTCACCCTCAAATAAAATAAAAAATAACTCAAATAAAATAAAAAATAACTACAGGACCAATGGCTTAATGTCCTCTTTGAGTTACATCGTATTCAGATATTGTCACCTCCAGGAGAAAGAATCGATGACCAGAGTGAGAATCGAACCAAAATCAACCAGTCCAGAGGCGATGCTGCAAGCGACTGGCTACCGTCGTCTTTGTTAAGGAGATTTTAGCGTCACTTGTATTATTGTTTGGATGATTGATACAATTATTCCCTATAAGTCGTAACCAGCATTTATAACCAGTGGTAACTAATTGATTACTAATTTAATGTTGCTAAAAACAATCGTTCATTATTTGATAATTAACAATTAAAATCATCATAATCTGGTAGAATTCATATTAACTTCTGCAGTGCTTTCCTCATTATGTTTCAAGTAATCAGTGTTATAAACACTAATAAACAATCCTAATGATCTATATAAAACAGGTTACAGGCGTTATCGTAAGGTTTATAGTTTAACAATGTTAATTATATAGCTATAAACATAGTTCAAGATGCTAAAATCACAAACTCGACGAGTCTATAAGTAAATGCGACTCGAATCCATAGTCTAATATATCCATACCAGTAAGTCAAAAACTTGTGCTTGTCAATTATAGTGAGGACAATGTATAAACTATAAGTCTGCTTAGTTAAAAAAATTGTTACATTTGTGATAATTCTAGATAATTAACAATATTAAAATATATATTAGAATTGTATATTTCTACTTATAACATGTGACCTATATTCCCAAAAATCTAGTATTATTTTAGAGGAAGATTTAGTTTTTGCAATATCCGTTTGAGAAGAAATCAAAGATAACTTATTCAATAGGAGAAAATAATATAAAATTTAATATTTTAAAAGTATTACCTAATAAAGTTGTTAACCTTATTCGCTTTTTAAAACGATTTTTGATAAACCTGTATAACCCCTCCATCTTTTAATTATTTTTAGCTACGACTACATCATATAATTATTATTTAAAAATAAACTTGATATATTGGGAATTTCGTTTTATTTGTACTAATGAGATGAAAGTTTGTTGACGCTATAGTGAGTTAAATGAATTAATACAAACAGTTTGAGAAGCATATTAGTTTATCAATAAGAGTGCATTATATAACACTAATTTATTCTATCTCTTATTTATTTTTCTCCTCATAACTTGTAAGATATTAGAGGTTATTACTTGCTCCTGATACACGTCTTCTAAAAGTGTACAACTAATTTTAGAAACTAAGTTTTTAAACTTCTAGCAAATTTCCGTATTTGGACATTACCTAGTCAAAGGAAGTACTAGGTGCCCATTCAGGCTGTATTTTGAGGTCATAAACCAAGATTGAATTCCTTTTGATAGTAGTTTCTGTTCGGTTGTATCACTATTTTAAATATTATCGTGTATTTGTTTCTCAAAGATGGCGGAGAACATGTCCCACCCAGACCCAGACCATGTTGTGTTTGTGTGTTCGTTGGTCACGATGAAAAAAACATTGAAAAATCTGGGAAAACCATTACAATAAAAAACCCTAATACTATAACTAAATATACAGTGCCATAACTGAAACAGTGCCTTATCTGATCTTGCTCTATTACACGTTTTTTGTTTCTCAAAACATTTTCCACATTCTGAACATAATTTTAAAGGTCATAGTGTAGAGTGATTTTTAAAACCCAATATGATCACACAATCAGGTAGATTAACATTTTCGAAGTTATAACTCTGCACATATCTGGGTCTTTTAAGATCTTCTGAAATGTATTACTTAGTAAACATTAAAAATTTAACAAAATACTCTTAGATAGTAAGTAATAGAAAAGAAAGAACAGAGTTATTTTAGTGACTTTTACCAGTATATATCTACTATTATATCTATATATTTAACCTATCACACGAACTCATTGTGTGAATGTTTCACTTTAGCTAAATGATTTTCAGTATTCCACTTTTTTAGACTATCATAATAAAATAAATAAAACAAATGCTTATACAATAACAAAAATTAATCCAATAAAAATATGTTGATATCTTGTAAACACACTCCCACAGCCTTGTTGGAATCACTAGTCCCCACAAGATCAGCGAAGTTGAACAACACTGGATGTGGTTATCATTTAGACGGGTGACTCGATTCCATGGTTCATCGTCACCCCCTATATGTCACTCACCTATAACTCGAATGGGGGATGAACCAAATAGAAGCGGTACGTTCACTCTTAAACACCTTGAAAAGCGTTAAACCTCTATAAAGGTGGGCATTCGAAAATAAATTTTCTTGTTAATGTTCCATAAATTAACAACTGTTCCAGGTAATGCTTCATAAAATAACAACAGTTCCAGATAATGTCTCATAAAATAACAACTGTTCCAGGTAATGTCTCATAAAAACAACTGTTCCAGGTAATCTATATAAATAAAATAATGATTTTGTCTGTACATTGCTTAGAACTGACTCATTTCAAGTTTTCTTTACGTTTCATACATTGGAGAAACCGAATCCACCCTTAGAAAAATTTCTGTCGCTTTGTCGGTATGTCGGTTTGTCTGTTTGTCCGCAAAACTTTGTCACAAGTAAACTCAGCTACCATAAGACATAAAGCTGAAACTTTTACAGTAGATTTGTGTAGGTCTAACTTAAAATATAGGCTCTGAATTGATTGGAAATTCAACGGAGAAGTGAAGTTATGGACGTTTAAAGCAAAAACGTTTGTCACAAGTAAACTCAGCTACCATAAGACATGGCGAGATGAAACTTTGACACTGCATTTGTGTATGCCTAACATAAATATGGGCTCTAAATAGATTCATAATTAAGTATAGAAACAATGTTATAGGGCATTAAGCGTATTTTCCTAACTTCACAGACAAGTTTGTTTTGAAAATACACAGGTGTGGCCAGTAGGTATTGTTAGTTGATTTTAATTTCATTGGAGCATATGAATATATTGCGTATTTGACATCTTTGGAAAGGTGTTTCCCAGAGTTGAGGATGTACTATCTATTACGAATAAATAGTTTTGTAAACGAGCAATTCTCAACTCTTAATATGAACAGGCAGGAAAAATCAACAAACAAGTTCTTACCCTACATCATAACGAGGATAGAACTTACAAGTCAGTAAAGAGATTGGATTAGTGATGAAGAAGCAGTTCATTATTTAATTGAATTTTTCGACTCTGAATTTATTTCTCCTGGACTGCCTGCTCATGAGTAAAAACTTCAAGTAGGAGCACCAATCATGCTGCAATTTAGGAGCAGTAACAAATTTCATGTTACGAAACATGAGTGCCCCAAAACTGTGAAACAGGACATGACTCTGAGTTCGTGCTCTACACAGATATGCCATAGAGGCGGACATCATGACTGGATGTGGTATTGGGGAGTCTGTGTGTATACCACGCATATCATTGATTCCGAGCCACTGTCTGTTTCCATTGAAATGATTGCAATGTCCTGTCAGAGTCTATTTCGCAATGACGTTAACTAAGTCGCAAAGGGAGACTTTATCTAACGCAGGAATTCATGTTAGCGAGACCAAGTTTTTCTCACATGGTCAACTGTAGTTTACTTGCTCAAGAGTCAGAGGTTCCAACTGTTTGTTCTTCCATAAATCTGACGGACAGACAGCTAATGTGGTGTATACAGAGGCATTTGTTTAACACTGTACTAATAATGGTACTTTCTACTATTCTATCATTTCTAATTATAGATTAGTATAATACTAAATTGTTATTTTGGAATACCAAGTATAATAGAATTTTTGATTCCGTCAAAGGCGGGTAGGTTTGCTAGTGTCTAATAAAATAACAACAGTTCCAGGTTTTTGTGGAACTCTTTTTGATTTTCCAAGAAAAAATTGTTCATTAACCCTACAATATTTTATTGCAAAATCATTAATGATCAGAGAAGTTCTTAATTAAACATTTAATTTCTATATCTTATTACCTTTAGAACCGTACAAGCCTTTACCTCCACCTGATTTCTTTTTCATTGTCACTCGAAAATCGACAGGAATATCTTTAGCACCTGGAGGTTTATAATTCTGAAAAGATAACAGATATACAATTTAATATAAGTATAAAACATTTACGAGTAGTTCACATTATATAACTGTCATCTGTAATCTTTTCTGATCAAATAATGGTTATCAACAATTTATATTCCTTATCAATTTATTAAAACTATTTTTGCTTGATGTATATTTCATTCAACTTTTTAATAAAAACTGTGAACTTAGTTAACATTTTATTTTAATACTTGGCATCTTTCTGAATTGAAGTAAAAATAGCTGTCTTAAGTACTTCTATCATGACATCCCATTCAAAGTTGTTAGGGCAATTTAGGATTCTATCTGGAGAGTACCAATTTTAGAGGCAAGGTGTGGAACAGCTTAAGACATCTGGAGGGGTAGTATGTGTCCAATTTTCGCCAAATAGTCAAACAAAAATAATTATGTGTTGAGTGATTGCCAAAAACCAAAAGCAGACTTCGCATTTCTATCTGATAATATACGCTATATTTATGATGAAAAAAATAATGAAGGTCGGCCTCCAGTAAGCTGAGCCAACTAATATCTTGTAGACGTATTTTAAATACTTACACTGGAAGTAACTCATCTTCAAACACTAGGAATGTTTCTATTTAAACTTTGAATGGAATTCGGAAATTTAAAAAAGCTTTGAAACGCACTAAGTATAAAAATAACATTACCCAAGTTCTGGTTGTTTTGAGTTTCCCATTATTATTGTATACCAGGTTCTCAGTCAGCCAATATCCCATGCCCATTATAAAACCACCCTCAGATTGACCAATGTCGACCATGGGGTTCATACTGTTTCCTGCATCAGCCATAAAGTCAACTCTGGAAACCTGAAATTTGTAATTTAATCGTAACGACATATTAATTGATAACACTGTTAAACTATAAGTACTTTTATAATTACCACATAAGTATAGCATGTGTTTTCATTGGATTAATAATATCAAATACGTTAAATAACTTTCTAGATTAAAATAATATTAATTTGATAATAAATTAGTACTGAAAATTATTTTCAACAAGCTCTTATTTATAAGACATGCAATTGTGTTCGTAAGGCCTCTATTAAAGATTATTGAAGCATTTAATGTTTTCTATAAATTCTTGATCTTAAATATAAAACTTCTTCTCATCAAATTATTGTAAAAAAAAACTAAAAATCAACCCTATCATTCCTCATATTCTCCTTGCTAGAAAAAGTTTTCTTTTCTTTTATTTCATAAGATCAATAGGTTTTCTGTGCCTATTTCTCACATAAGAATTGCACTTTTCAAAGCTGACTACTAGTAGTAGAAGAGTATCACTTTGGCGTAAGGGTAGGTCTTGGTTTGGACTGACCCACCTCAATGCCTGTGTTGTGGATGTCAGCATGACGTCCCAAGATCACCTACTTATACCGTCCCTTCCCATACAGATATTTCCTTTCACACACACACCTGACTGTCACCCTTCTAAATTGTTATTCGTAAATTACGAAGGAGATATAGATGAACCGGATTTAAGAGTTAAATTTACTGAGAATTATACAAATTGCGAGAAGAAATATGTAGTTTACTGGTATAGATTGTAACAAAGATGAAGAGAAGCGAGAAAGAACAAAGGATAAGAAGGTAGGTCAGTCCAAACCATGACCTAACTTTGCGCCAAAAGTGACACCTTTCTACTACTATTACTTTATTGCAGCAAAAAAACTATACATCAATACATTTTTACAAAAAATAAATCCCTATTTCAATATCTCACTACTTTCTTTTACTTCTTTTCAAACACTTCAGTATTATAAAATAATAATCCTTATTGAAATATATGTTACTGAGAAAAAAAGATTATAACTGATTGGTGTAAAATATTGCTGACACTATTGTACCGTGACTTACTGCAAAAATAGGATATTCACTCATATTTGGAAATGGTAGAAAATTATATCTATAAACAGTAGAAATCTTTCGACTAATTAGTCAGACATATAAAAATAATTACCAAATATTCTCCTGTTAAAACATCAACCTCCACTTCACTAACGCAAGCTCCATATATGGGATAAGGATTCAATACCTCATTCAGTTTGCAAACCCTACGAACATGTTTCAAGGTATAAATCTAGTGATGTTTTACTATGTTCAGCAGAACTCTCAGACAAAATATAACACATTATTATATCAGCATTGGTTACGATTATTAGGCAAATAAAATATTGTTAATATCTGTTATAACTCAATAAATTTACTTTTTATAAAATTCTATTCTTACATTTTGTTAACATGAAGGTTTATTTCTCTAGCCGTGGCTTCCTGAATTAGGTCTTTCCACTCGACATTTTCTCCCATTTCTTTTTTTAAAGGTGCTAATCTCTCATTCAGTTCATCGCAGCACATCTTCACTGCCTTTAACAAAAAAAAAGTTGCATTCTCCAGAGATACATGCCATTTGTAGTGAAGTTTACTATGGCAATTTTCATATCTAATGCAATTATAAAACTATAAAATTTATTTTGTATTATATAATGATAAAATTTTGTATTTTATGCAATTAATATTATCATTATTATCTACAAGCTATAAAACAAACAGTTAATAAAGCAAATAGTTAAATATTTGTCCTCAATAGTATAACAATTATAATTATTATAACTTATATACAGACCATTGATGAAACTATTATTTCTTGTGACACCATAAACATAGATGTTATGTTAATATAAGAGTTAGAAGTCTGAATTTTATCAATTTTGAATTACACATTTTATTACTTCAACCATCAAACAATGTCTTTTTCCCACATCGGAAAGTAACTGAGGAATAAGAAATTTATAAATCATTCTCTACTAAAAAAAAAAAAACATATAATAAAAGGCAAGTTATCATGAATTAAATGTCATATTTTTCGGTTGGTACCATGTTACTAAAATAATAAAGCAAAACGGAAATAACGAACTCTAAAATGTCGAACTTTCTATAGATCAATAATAGACCAAAGCTTATTATTCCATAATAAAAACATAATATTCAATTAACGAATATTAATATTAATTAATATTTAATTGGCGTGGAGCTCTCGAAAGGTATACATTAGCGATTCCCAATACACGGTTGAGTGGGGTGGCGTCCAATGGAGAGACACTAAAGTATTAATTTGTGTGATTGTGCCGGTGAATTTCACCAGTCATACTTTTCTTCAGAGCATAGTCTCACCATCATGTTTAAATATTACCACTTCTATGATTTAAAAGTGGTTCACTGAAAAGTAATTGGTTAAACGTTTACAGTATCATGAACAGTATGGTTTACATTGAACAATAAATTGAACTCTGATTCCTACCAACAAAGTTATCTTAAAATATTTAAATGAAAGTTTTAAAGTAAAGATAGTCATGAGAAATATATAACTATGAAATAGATCATGATAAAGAAATTCGAAAATACTCTTTAAAACTCATTAACTTTAATCACGTTCATTTGGTAACATCCGCATGATAATTCCATTTCTTCAACATCTTCTTCTTTTGATGCCAGTTCTAATATTTCTGCCCTACGAGTTCTTACCGAATGTTTGGAGGTGTTCATCAACTATGACAATGAATACAACTACAAACCGCGTTTTTTTTTCAGAACTTATAAATTTGTATTTAATTAAGATATGAAATTATTTTAATTTTATTTATTATTCTGGTATTGTAAGTCACAAGATATACTTTTATACCACATGGAGCATAAAAAATAGAGATTGATAAGCATTATTAATATAGAACATAAATCCAAAAATTCTCTCTGATTATCAGCCAAGATTAAAATTACTTTCCTTGCAAAAATTATTATTATTCCTAAACTCTGTTGAATACCTACAGTTTTTTTAGTAAATCTGTAATACCATTTGCACAATCCGATTGCAGAAGGATCGTTACATTTCCATCTGCCTATTCCAAGGGTACTCGAACATTGCGATTTGCGCTGGAAGATTTTACATAAACAAGTAAACAATTTTATATTAGTTATTTTAAAACTGTTTAATAGATATTTATGCACCTAGGAAATAATGAGGTCTATTATTTCTCGAGTATTTTAGTTGATTACTGAGGTAACGCCGAAGAAATCAAAGCTAATAAATCCTGAGGAATAGCTGAGATCTAGAAATTTTAATTCCTGAGGCGAAGCCGATGGATTAATAATTAACTCCTGAGGTAAAGCAGAGGGAGATAACTACGCGAGGGAATTACAGCTCATTATTCGAAAGTACATCCAATATTTTATATCCAGAAAAGGCTCTACAATAATGAAAATTTATTTTGTTAATTCATATAAAAACAATTAATAATAACTCTTAGTAACCAAGATAAAATTTTAAAAAAGCTAAATAAAAGTATGTAAACAAAACAAAAGTAGAATAGTTAACAATACAGCTGAAGTTGAAAAATCAGGCTTGCCAGCCTAACTCTTTCCCATCTCATTTCACTTTATATCTAAAAATCGATATCAACTAAATAATTAGGTTGAACAACCTGGATTATACCTCTATTTTTGCATTATTCCTCAACATTTTTTCACCATTGCCCCGTTTTTTAGTAACAGGGATATATGTCTTACATTATTGCCTGAAAACTAGATGTAAAAAGTTACTTTCGTCCCTTCCGGAAATAAAGATTATCATCTACTTAAAGCTTTATTTAAACTGCTTATAGATTTAAGTAGTTACCATGCCTATGGAATCACTGCCTTGGCTTGCTCCTGAAATGCTACAGTTTGGGAAATTGAGGGAATCTGGAGGGTTGACACTAATGATATCGACAGCTATGCCGAGTTCGTAGGCCGCTATCTGGATTGCCTGCAATATTTTGTGTTAGTATAATACACCTCCATAGTTTCAAAATAACCAAGTTAACTTCACTATCTGATATCATTAGTAATAAAAGGCCTTTTATTACATTAGCAGTTATTGTTTAACTGAAGCTATTTTTAAACTGTCTTCTAAATCAATAATCTTTTAAAAATAATAAAATATTTGCCATTTCATTTTATTTTTGATATATTTGGATAATACTTTTCTAAAATTATTGACAATTTCTTTAGAATATACAAATATACAAACATCAGAGAAGATAACACACAAGACTTCCACGCATAAAACATTCCTAGAATAGGCGTTTTCCCAACCTCAACCTGTCCTCGTTGAAACAACGATGACAGACCACCTAACCATCTGAAGATATGAACTTCTTTAGGAGTAGTTCTTGGTTCAGGTGATAATAGTTGGTCGAAGAATGCAAAAACTAAACCACGCTGATTGTGAGAAAATTGCCGATTTTCATAAGGGCGTCCAATTAAAAAAAAAAAAATACAAAACAGTACCTACTGCTCTTTAATTCAAGTAGATCATTAATGAAATGTTCATTTTCATTTTACATAGTTATAAAATCAAAAATTTGTGCCTGAATCATAAGAATTGAATAACAAATTCATGGTAGATTTTGTACACGGAAATAATCTGTTTTTGGTTACATATTTAAAACTTAAGAGACCCTTGTTTGCTTGTTTATTTACTATAATCAATCTCTTTCTAATATCATTTTTCCTTTTCTTTCCATGTATATATATATGCATGTGCATCTGGGTTACTTTTCGTCTGGGTTGATGCTTTATCAGAGGTGAGACAGCTAAACGTTAAAAGGGAAAGAACAAGAAGTCTCTTCTGATTTTATTTATGTTCAGTGAAACGCGTTGTGCATACACAGTAGTTTGAATCAATTTATTGTAAATATGAAATTCATCAACATTAAGATAGAAGAATGAAATCTCGTTAATTAATTTCCATTGAAAGATGTCAATAAATAAGTTATCACTAACCCATTTTAAAATTTTAGTTGAGGTAATAATTAACACAACTATCTGAGGCAGGAAGTAACCAGTCGTCCATACTAAACGCACTCCATACTATATATACTCTATAGTCAGTCCGAACATCAAGTATAAATGCACGAGTCATGTTACTTGACTTACTTTTGTATTAATGCCCTGTCCCATCTCAATAACTCCATGCGAAATAGATACTGATCCGTCCAAACCAAATATAGATACGGATGCATAAAAGTTGCCCAAATAGATGAAAGGAAATTTCATGCCAACAAAACTAATGCCCTTTTTTCTCCAGCGGTTTTCCTGTCAACAAAATATGAATAATTAAAAGTAAATATATCATATTGTCCAAATTTTCTTTTAAAATATGAGAGGAGCAAGTGTAACCACGGAGAACAGTCTTCTACCTTTTTTAATTATACTAGACTTAATGATTTTGTTAGGGGTCCAGGTTAACTCAATGACATCATACCCGCCTATGGACTGGAGGATCTGGGGTTCAATACACACTCTGGCCCTCAAATTATTAATGCGGGAGGTGAATAAATCTGAACACATCGTTCCTCAGAGAGGACGTCAAGCTGTCCGTCCCGATCCTTTCAGGTATTTCTTAAAGATTCCGACTCTAAATATACTTGAGCTAGGCAAAATTTTGGGCCCCCAATATAGGATGCTCATTGTGTGGTATCACAAAGGGCCCAATGTTCGGCCTATGTGTGTTCTCTTGTGGAACTGCCACTGTAACCTAACCTATCTATTGATTTTTTTAAATTTATTTTTCAATATCATATTATTCAATTAGTCAGTTAACTTCTTACAATTTAAGTACAATGAACAGAGGTTTAATTTTCTTAAATATCAGGTAAACAGATGCACTTTATATTCACTTTGTTACAAAAAAAAAAAAGTCAATAGCGCTATTTGCTGATAAATTAGTTAATCTATATTTTTTCTTGATTCCTTTGATGTTAACAAGGATAAGTGTGTCATGCAAAATTACTTTCCTTCCTAGGGGAACGTAAGAGAAAATTACTGTGATCAATACACTAGACTTTAGAGGGATCACAATGGTCGTACAGTCATAACATATCAGTGATAAAACAGCCAATTTTCTCTGTAATATAGTAGAGCGAACACTATCACAAGAATAAACATACAAAAAATGTTGGGGTAATCTCAACTGAGAAAATCTGCTTAACGTGACTTAGTTTCTCATAGTTTGACAGCTTATGAATCCTATTTGGAAAGGAAATCATTAATTGCTCGTGGATCACGAATACCAAAAAAACTGGTCTCAAGTAACAAATACATTAACTTATGATTCTCGAAGTAGAAACCGAATGCAAAACGTTACCTTATTAAATCTTTCAATTTCCTTCCTTCTACTTCTATATGAAGAACTATCGACAACTTCATTTATTGACTGAATAATATTTTCATCTTTTGTGTCAATATTGGCCTTAATTACGTCCAGTGGATCCATTTTCAGAACACTGGCTCCATGGTTCATGATAGTATCAATAATTGCAATAGCTTCCGTTGTTCCTGTACAATAAAAATTATAACAACATTATTATCATTAATAAAGAATACACTACTATAACACATATCAATAATTCATTAGTTCATATATAAAACATTAAATAATCAGTCCCATACTATAAGTAGAAAAAAATAATATTTAGATAACCTAAGAAAAAACGATATTAATAACACGACCAGTTTAGTAATAAAAACTATAATAGTCACAATACTAAGATTTATCAAGCACGTATTAATAAAATACTACGTATATAATAAAATAAGGAAGGAGAAAATAACAAAAACAAAAGTTGAAATTGAAAATCAGTTTGAAGTCAACCATCTAGAAATAAGCAGTAACCAAGAGCTTCCTTCAACTCTGCAACCAATCTCCTCCTCACGACGACGACTAAAATATTGAAAATGGTAAAAAGGTGGCTTTCTTTTCGTATTTTGTTTGTGTTACTTTCTTTTTGATAATGATAATTGTACTTTGGACAGTTCCCTTTGTAATTTATTCGGCAAACTGTAGCTGGACTCCAGTGTGTATCTCCACACTCCATAACTATCTAACTCCATGGAGCTATCTAGCTAACTTCCCATTGTATTATCCCCACTTCTTCAGACCCCTAGTCACATCAATGCCCATCTATGCTCCTTATATCTTCATAAAAGGACATCATTGCAATCATATATGTTTATAATACACAACTTGAAAAATGCAATGACCGTGGAAGAGAATAGATATTTTTTCTAAATTTTCACATGTTAAGGTTTGTCACAAAGAATTAAATAAGTTTGCTACATAACTTCTTTTATTTCCTTTTGGGTTGTAGAGCTGTGTAAAATGTTTTAAATAAAACCGAATGATACGTCAATTTTAAGAGTTTAGTTTCAACCACAAAATCTGATGAACTCCAGATAAATATTTCATATCCATAATAAATTCAATTTTCTATCACATTCAATCAATTTAATCAATTAATCAGGCATATCGGAATTTCTGATAACATGTATAAAAATATGTAAGATCTTCCAGGCAAAGCCAGTGGTTTACGTCAGAGTCTAACCGACACAGACCAAACTTTTTGTTTGTAAAACTTATTATCAATTTGGAAATGACAATCGATCACACAAAACTTAATTAACACCATTATAATGGTAGTAGGTAGGGGAGGGAATAATTAACTAGTTCCTCCTGGATTATACTCAAGAGATCAGTTACAGGTACATTAGTAAACAGGGACTTTACACAAAACTAATCAAGCTATATTCTTACTTAATACTGACGCTTTTTATTTTACTGATTAATTCTATATTATTTGTAATATGGCTATCTGAAATTTCCCCACTTATGAAACCAACCAGTTTTATAAGAAGCCAACCGAAATCAAAATTAATAGTATCGGGGAAGTATTTATATGCGTCTTGATCGACCCGCACGTATATGACGATGAAGGCGATTCTCGTAGAATCTAGTTGACTTTTTAGAATAGTTTTTATTGTTTTATTAAACGAAACATTGACCCTTTCCAAAGGATTGGACCTTACCCTAGTATAAACATCCTATCGTTTAACATGTTTTCGGTTTTTTATAGTTAATCTTTTTTATTTATTATTACAGTTACTTTAGGTTTGTGGGCTTTAGTAATTTTTATAGTATTGTCCTTTTTAAGTTAAAATAAGAGTCGATAAAATGTCCAGGTGACATACAAGCGACCTACAACAGAAGCACATATTAACCGTTTTTATTAGTAGTTAGGTGTCTACTAAATGTTTTCAGCCATTTATTACTATTATTATTCCTTTGAATACGTAAATCATTTTTTTAGGAAAAATTCGAACTAATTTTTGTTTATTGAAAACATCATAAAGACAATGGTCAGTGGAGTCCATTCAATTTTGTCGCCTAAAACCTAAATATACCATAGTAACCAAAGGAAATATACTTAATAACCTAGTAAACTTTTTATGTCACCTTGCAGTGTCCCTATTTGTTGCTGCCCTCTTTGTTCTTCCTGCCCTAGCCAACCTTTTTCTCTTGAACTCGTGTTTTACTCCTTTTAAAATACTTCTTTACCTCATTGTCTTCAATCTGTACCACATGAATTCCTTCCCTCCAATCTATCCTTCAACATGTGACTCCATCAAGGATCGTTAAAAGATCGAAGGTCTCAGTTCCAATTTTGAATTTCTTACTATACTTTATACATTGTAACCATGGTATAGTTAAAGAACTGCTTTCATGGCATTTATGATAGTACGATGTTCTTAATTTTAAAAGCAATGTTGATACTAAGCTAAATTAATACATATAAACTACCTGGTGCTCTGCAATATGTATTGGAGGCTGTGTCTGTGTGAACGTTGAAAGCATTAATATTCCAAGTTGAATTGTCATAGATATTTGGTAAATGATACAAAGTGATGAAAAAAGGATTATCATTCATACAGTGGCCATCTCCATTATACATATCAAGAGTCATGGACTGAACTACACCATTTCCATCAAACTCGGCCTGAAAAAGAAGAACCCATGTACTATAAGTAAATTATAGTGATCGTGAAAAATTTTATCTCGAGATTTTGACGGAATTGCGTGTTTTGAGGTACCAGAAGTAATTTTATGAAGTTTTTTCGATGATGTCAGTGTGAGAATAGGTGGGCGGGTGAGTACGTATCCAAAGTTTGTTACTGCGATACGGTCGAGAATCTTCGATAGATCAAGTTGACATTTTACACAGAAATGGGCCTCATAGTGTAGATGATACCTTTTGTTTGGGAAGAATTATGCATGACGGGAAAGTCACTTTTTTGTAAAAACCTGTTTTTAGACAACATTTTTATTTCTCCTAAACTCCTGATTCTAGAGTCTTGAAAATTTCGCATTATCTTTGAGGTTACAAATGCAATAAATATATAACTTTTTAAAAGAACAAGAAATATTTTTTTTCAATACAATGTAAACATTTTGTAATATAATCTAATCTGAAAGCTTGCGAGAGCGATGCAAGCCGTGTGGCTGCTTGTTTAACGGATTAAAATGAATATATTCCTAAATTTAGAACATTCTGAGGAGGATAATGAGTTGAGATAATAATTTTTTTTATATTACATTCACTGTACCGTAACTGTAATGGCATTATAGTAAATTTTCTATTTCAGAAAATGTTTTTTGCCGCTAAACAGCTCATTAAAGATGCATAAAAATTTTCCGAAAAATTGAACTAAAAATTAACAATTTATAAAAAAAATTAACGTATTTTCAATTACGCAAACCGTAATAACGCTACAAAAGCTGATTGTTTATCCTAGACCAGTGGTCTTCAACCTGGGCGGTACCGCCCACTAGTGGGCGATTTCAGATTTCGGGTGGGCGGTAGAATAATTTCATTTTATATCAAAAACATCCAAAATATGTATCTTTAGCATAACGCACCGATTCCTTCAATGGAAACCGATGGAACGAAATGTCACTATCCGCAGTTTTTCTGTTCGTGCAGTTGTAAGCTGAACATGAAATGACCATGGTGTGATGCAGAACGACGTCACTGAAGTCGCAGAATCAAAGCACGAAGTGTCGTTAAATGAAAGCTCTCAACAAGAACGGTAATTCTTTCTTGTGGTTGCCCATAAAAATGGGCGGTACGTGGAAAAAGGTTGAAGACCACTGTCCTAGACTAACGGATCACCTGCTATACTTTTTGAAATTTTTTATCTTTATTTATATTGTTTACATTGTCTTAGAAATTTTTTGAGTTAATCCACTGAAAAATTATTAAAGTTTAGATGTATAAATGAAAAATTAAATAATTTATGGACTTATATGAGATATAAGAGGAATAATATTTTTACATGTAAAAAATCATTGAACAAAATTTAATATAAGATGAAAATTTGTTTCTTTATGAATCATAGTATTTTTGGGTAACATTGAAGTGTGAAGAATGGACTCTTCCCTCAAGAATGACGAGTTCTGTTTTTTAACAAATATCCAGTTTTTTTCACTATTCTAGTCTAATAGCATATCTATTATTTACAAAAATTAAAACCTCTCAGCTATAAAAGTTTTAAATTATACTGAATAGCCTGCTTTGACTTTGATTTGAGTATGTTAAACTGGCTAATTAATAATATTTTTTTTCTTAATATACATTTACAGCAACCTTATAACAAATTACAGCACGCAGGAAAAAGATAACACCCGCTCAAATTAAATTGGTATATATAATTCTTGACAAAGGGAAAGAAAAATAAATGGTTTTCACTAAATACCATGAAGCAATAAAATTCCCAGTATAATGATTCTATAAAATAACCAAAATGTAAAACATAATTCAAAATTGAAAACATTCTTTGAAGAATAATGAAAGTATTTATCCTATATATTAAATAATAATTATCTTAAACCTACATTTTTTCTTAGATGTTTCTTACATTTTTCAGACAGAATAGGAATATTTTCAAGTTTAAGTCGGAACACTTATCTTAAATATTCAATGTAGAAAAGGTCAGATAAACTATGCAAGAGATCCACTGGCTATTGGAACAGATTTTTTCGTAAGAGATTATTTCGTAACACGAAATCTAAACTTTCGCTTTTAAAAAATGTAATTACTGCTGTAGTTATGGGTCAGTGGTGTTATATACAAAAATAACACATATATATATTGACGATTGACGAACAACAGTTCGAAATATTGAATTCTGTAAGTTTTCTTTGTATTGTCTTTTCTGTGTCGTGCTTTGTGTAATTTAAAGTTATATATATATATATATATATATATATATATATATAGGTGTATAATGTAATCGGGATTCGGTCAATTTTTACAATTTATATATATATATATATATGAACGCCGTAACTGCCAAACCTGTCCCCTAATTAACTCCAGTCCTTACTTTACTTCCCCTCTCAGTAACAACTCCTATCCTGTTCCTTCTGATACATCTTGCACTTCCTGTAACTGCGTTTACCGTTTGGAGTGTACTCGATGTGATGCTTTTTACGTTGGCTTGGCTTCAACCAAGCTGAGCCTGCGTATGGACAATCACAGGGCGTCCGTTGGTCAGCGCAGAGACCTACCCATAGCTATCCATGCTAATTCCCATGGCCTCCCTTTCAATGATTGTTTCAGGGTACAAATCCTCCAACAAATCCCCGAGTCTAATTCCCATGTCACCCTTAGAGCTTCCGAAGAGGCATTCATATGCCTCCTTGGGGCTCGTTCTCCTCCTGGTCTTAACCTGTACCGTTAATTATTTTTTATTTTATTATTATTATTTTATTATTATTTTTTTTTATTATTATTTTTTTATTATTATTAGTTCGTATTTTATATATTTTTTATCTTGTTTTCTAAATAAATATTGGAGGGATTTCTATTTTTCCTCTCCTCCGCTGGGGGGCAGCATTGCGGTGGTTCCACGAGTTACTCTGGAGGCCAGTAGCAGTTTGCTTCTCAACGCAAGTACTTCGCACTTCTTCCCGATGACGACGGATGTCGAAATATCGAAGTGAGTTCTGTAGTGTCTTTCTGTGTTCTTTTCTATGTGTTAAAGTGTATATATATATATATATAAAGTGGATCAATGACTATCTGTACTACCTCCAGGAATGAAAGACTAATGAACATCTCCTATTTAGACATTTATATTATGGCTAAATGGGACATTATATATTATATACCCAAGAAGTATGGTATTATGTTTACTTATAGTAAAGTTGAGCCTAGGTCACTCCAGATATTTTTTTATTCTAAACGATGAAAACAGTTCTTCTCAAGTGATTTCAGGGGTCATTACGCTAGACCAGTACTGCAAAGTGTGTGCCACCGCACACTGGTGTACCGTGGTCTTTAGTTGGTGTGCCTCAGAAAAATTTAGAGTTTTGTGAAATTAATGCACACTTACACATAACTGAGTGTTATGCAAGCTAAGCGCTTCATTAGGCAAGAAGCGCAATAGGATCAAAATAAAATTATACCTAAAAGTAAAGCACTAGATGAAAGATGAGAGAGATCTTTTTTTTCTTTTTTTTTTTTTTTTTGATATTCTATTAACCAAAAGAGTGTTACGATCATTTTTATGCTTCCAGAAATTTTTTTTGACGCTAATGGCTCATTAAAAACTATGAAATTTGCCAGAAAATGTAACAGAAAATTAAGAAATTATAAAAAAAAATTTATGAAATTTCAATTACCACAAAAGGGAAAAAAAACTATAAAAACTGAATATTCATCCTGAAATTCATTTACAATGTTTATATTGATTTAGAAATTATTAAGTACATCCACTGAAATATAAATATGTTTAGGGCTTTAATAAACAAAAGTAATACGATTAAATGAGATAATATGATATGTAAGAAGAATAAATTCTTACGCATAAAAAATCAAAGTCAAGCAAACATATAATTTCGATGATTTCCATGGTATAATTGGTTTGTCTAACAAAATACTCTAATCAATCTATATTTTGCCCCCTTAAACAAAACTTAATATCGGATGTAGATTTCCTTGCGTTTATGAATTATATTGTCTTTGGTTAATATTGAAGTATGAGTAAATTGACTCCTTCCTTCTATAACAAAACGGATTCTAATTTTAAGCTAATTCTTCGGTGATTAGCTAAAAACTTTGTCAGCTTCTCTATTACCTTAAACATTTTTATACTCTTGTGTCCAGGTAGGTATCATTTAAAACTTAACATTTTTTATTGGTTTTATAATTAATCATTTTTGTTGCGACAATAAACAGACGAGATACCCTATCTTGTTATCAGGAAGTTTCTAAATTAGATGATCATTTGAGATAACTTTCACATCCCCTTGAAAAATATTCAATAAGGTGCACTGTACAGCAAAATTATTAACACACACAAGCACAGAGGCACTGGAAGTTACAGATAACAAAATATTTCAAGTATCAATGCATTTAGGTCTTATCACAGATAAAATTGATTTTAATTAAAATGTAACCCAAATGAGTCTAACATTTTTATAATGAAAGAAAAGTGAAATTGTAGTGTTCTGGCTCTCAGGACCCTCTTGGTAATGTTTTTTTTTTCTACTTAACTTTTCAGGAAAGAGTACATAATTAAAATAAAATACATACAAGAGGAGATTTCTCTTTTTTTTATAAAAAAAAAGATCTCCAGTGTTTCATTTTTCAACGAAATTTGATCTTACTTCATCATAAGATATTGAACTCATAGTCTATCTACAGACACACTTACACTCGAGGAAGAAGACAATGCTTAAATAAAGTGTGAGGGGAGAAATTATGTGTTAAACAGCTGCCGGAGCAGAAGTACTAGTCTAATATGCAATACATATAGTATAATGTATTATTAAAACTAATTCCTCTCAGCCATTAATTACTTTACAAAATACCAGCGGGATATACCCATATTCTCAAGCACGAGTTCTAAAACCCATAAATTTACAAATTAAATTAAAATTTGTATCTCTCAGTGAAGTCACGATGAGAATAGAAGAAGAAACAGTAAGTCTTCACACAAAAGGTGAAATTTTATCTCACCTAAACGCTTTTCGAACACTTAGTGGTGTAACTTGACGAACATTAAGTGTTCAAAATGCGTCGAGGTTTTATAAAAACTTTTGTGTGGAGAGTTGGAGCATCTTCCTCTATTCTAATCATGAGTAACTGCCTTACAATAAAGAATTCCATAGCACCTGATGTAAAACAGTCTCAGTAATGTCATAAGCACAAATGAAAAAGGACAAAAAAATGATGCCAAATAAGCAAAAAAAATGATAAGTGTTACAGCAACGGTAAAATAAACAAATAAAAAATACAAATAAAATAAAAAAATACAAACAAAAATTGTATAAAGTTAAAAAAAAAGGAAAGTAAAACTAATACACTGTATTAATCATTTTGACTTGTTATATTATCCAGTTCTAAATAAAATAACTCATGGCTCTGAAAGGTATATAAAGGAAACTATCATAACCTCAAATACTCGATATTTTCCATGGGAGAGGTAAACAGCATAGTATCCTCTGTCTCCAATGTCTAGGGAAGACTCCACTCGGTCATTAGGTGTATGCATATATGATGTATCCAGCACATCAGGGCTAATATTGAATAATAACTTACCTTGTACTTAGCATAGACCGGGTACCTCTTGCCAATTGTTTTCATCATAGTTCTTATATCAAGCACCATTCTAACAGGACGGTGGGACAGGAAGGCTGCAATCCCAGTTGCCGCTGCTACATGCATCGAACTCGTGATTTTTGCTCCATATCCACCACCTAATCGCCTTGTTCTCACAAAAACCCTGAAGAAAGATGTAGTCCCTTCATCTTGATGTAAAATAAATAATATATCATATTTTATTAGATTCCCTGTTTTGAATCCATACAACAATCATTAGGTTAAAAATTGAACCGATATCATAGATATCACTGATATTCTTTCAATGACTATGGAATTGCTACATGACAGGAGGATAACAGGAAAGAATAAATTTTCTTTACAAATAAAACGCTACACTTTTCACTAAATTTTCTTTAATTCTTTTAAAAATCTTTCCATAGTAGACTACTTTTGAATCTAATATTCCTACTCTTGAGTATTATATATCTAACCTAAATTCTAAGGCTTAAATGGATTGTAAATTCAACGTAGAAGCAAAGTTACGGACTTCTAAGATGTCTTTGGCTAACTCCACAGATATGTTTATTTTGAAAATATACAGGTATAGCAAGTAGGTATTTTTAGTTTACTATATCAAGCTGAGGTAAGAACTTACAAGTCAGTAAACAGAGTGATTAGTGATGAGAAAGCAGTTCATTATCCAATTGACTGCTCCTGGACTGCCTCCTCATGACTTAAGTAGGGGTACCAATCATGCTATTAAGAAACTAAAGTGACTCAAAAATGTGCAACTGCACACGACTCTGAATTCGTTCTTTGAACAGATACGTCATAGAGGTTGATATCATGACTGGGTGTGGCACTGGGAAGTCAGTGTTTATACCATGCATACTATTGTTACATAGTAACTATCCCGTTCCACTCAGACGGTTGCAATTTCCCGTCAGCGTTTGTTTTGCAATGACGATAAATAAGTCTCAAGGCCAAACTCTGTCTACGGCTGGAATTGAAGTCAGTGAGACGAAATGTTTCTCACATGGTCAACTGTATGTTGCTTGCACAGAGCAGAACTCTCTGTTCTGCCATAAACAAGAAGTACAGACAGCTAATGTGGTGAATACAGAGGCACATACTTAACACTATGCTAATAAATATATTTCTTCATAGTCTATAAATATTCTAATAATATTGGAAATACTACATATCATCTCTGAATTTTTGTAAAATACCCGTCAACGACGGGCACGTCTGCTTGTACTAAATAGAAGAATCCATTGTAATATACTTTATTTTAGTCAATGTTATTTCTGCTACAATGTGCTAAAGTGTACATATGCATTACATGAGTAATAACTGTAGCACCACACATTATATTTTAATAGCTATTCCATAAAATTTTTGAACTAAATTGCAAATATACTAACGATCGGGACTGACACAATTAATATGAAACGACTATAATTATCTTTTAACGTTACACAGCGGTAGGAGTAAATTATTCATGTAAATGTCTACTTATTTTAAACGATTTCAATAGGTTATAAAATAATATAACACAAAAATGGTGACCAGCCCACTTATTCTTGGTAATTATACAGGAATTCTCCACATATATAAGTGTTATTAGTAACAAGTGTCATTAGGTCACATAGTGTTGCTTTGTTCTTTAGCTAAACCTGCTCTAGTGGAAAGATAAACCTTCTAGAGATCCCTTCTCTTCTCCCAGCTATCCCAGAAGGATACCTGGATACTGTAGAGGACTCTACAGTATTCGTGTACACTATGAATTGAACTACATGTTCAAAACGTGTTGTTTTATTTATTAACAACACTTGTTTCTGTGGAGATTCCTATATAATCCCCAAAAATGAGAAAATACCGCCTAGTAACTGACTCTACAACTACTGGAGAAATTGAAACTTACTTGTTCTTTGGAAGAGTAGAAGCGATACTGACTGCCTCGTGAACCCCAGAGATATACTGAGTGCTGACAAAGACCTCCATGCTGCCCTCCGAAGGACGACAAATACATACCATTGGCTCCATCGTAAAGTGGTATTGCCCTTTCAGGTCTATTTCACCTTCAATCCGTTCCTTCACATTTTCTGAAAACAATATCCAAATTAATCTTAATAACAAATGATTCAATTTGGTAAGAAGTTGTCTAAATTCAATTTATAATACAAAGTATACATGAATTGCATATTTCACATTTTCCATTTAGTAGATATAAATAAGTGAGGAAATTAGTTTAATTTAAAACCAGAATTAATTGAATTAGCATAAATGGATATCATTTGATTTGTGATTCCAAAGCTACAAAAAAAAAACATGCATCAACCTTACGTACGAGCCATATCCTAATATTCACTGCATAGTTCTAATGTAGCACACACACAGCCGAAAGGAGTACCTATTAGAACAGGGGTGGGCAACCGTTTTGAGAGTGCGTGCCAAAATCAGCCAAGTCACTGACACAAACTTTTTCCACGTGCTAACCACTTTTGTTTAAAAACATATTTGGTATTTCTGAAGAACTTCTTAAACTAAAAAATAAAAAATTACCTCAGTGCAGTAAAATATAGTATAAAAAACAGAAAAAATGAATTTAATCTTTTTAAAAAAAAGGTAACTATGGCAACAAAATCAACTTCTTTTTCTTGAGACCTCTTTAGCTTCGTAGAACTTAAACCTCTTCACTACCAGGACATACATATACTGTCATCCCACGAAAGCTTATACCCCAAGGAAAGTAGTTTTTTTTTTGTCTGTGATTAGGGTAACGGGTGCTTGCATCTGTGCTTAGGGTAACCTGTGCTCTTGCGTGTCAGAGACAAGTCATCGGCGTGCCAAGTCTGGCACGTATGCCAGAGGTTGCCCACCCCCGTATTAAAATCACATAGAGTATCACATTATAATCAATCAATCACTGGGTAAAATTGATCATTCGTCAGTTTATTAACACATTTTTGTTTTAGTGAAGTTGAATGTAGACTAAACTAAATATTTCCAAATTATTTTATGATAATTAAGTTAACTTTTTATTATTAATAACTCACTTTTCTGAGCAGCTGCTGGTATCTTTTTAAATGTTGTGATTCTTGAAGTTAATTGTTTTTTAACCACGTCCTTCACACTATACATTACTTTATCTGATTTACCATAGACTACCTTCACCAACTTCGCAGCTTTGGCAGCAAGAGCAGCTGACTCAGCAATAATCATTCCAATTGGTTGGCCTATGAATTGAGTACTCCCGTCAGCAAAGACCTGGGGAAAGAGCAAATAATTGTTATATTTTCGTTGATTTAATATTACCCGTTTAAATGCCAATGAATTCCACCACAATACATTCAATTTACAACAGTTAATAACTTGAACTCTCAGTATAATCAATAAAACATACAAATTATCTTACAGTCATAGAGCTGATCTGTCTACAAAGAGTCTTTTTGAGAAACCTACAACCGTTTTGCTATCTGCGAACGAGAAGCATGCCACATCTTTTATCACATAACAACAATATGGAATTCACATAATTTACTCCATGTTCTAGACCTCACCGGCACCACTATAAAACGTTCTAACAAGTTTAACAAACCTTTAACAAGAATTTCATACCTCCTCAGGACACGAGCTAACTACTAGTTAGAACACTACAACTAATAATGCCTTATATTACTACCTTTGAGAGTTATAACAGTGTCTATATTCATTACTTGTGCAATCCGTAATTGTGTGGTATTTACTCATTCTAAGGTAAAATGGATAAACAAACAAAAGTCTCCACACAAATGATTCAGTTGTGTGGAGACTATTGTTTTTGTTATCCATTTTACCTCAGAGGTGTCTATATTGGTGAACCTATGCTCAATCAAAATCAATAATCATGTCACCTGCACCATTCGAAAAATTTCCCCTTCCTGTTGCCATACGTACTACCACAGTGTTTTGGAGATATTCCTAGTTTTGAGGTTCTTTAGGCAAGTATCTTTAAATCCAGGCTGGATCCAACAAAGATAGAGCAAGCTAGATTAGGCGAGATGTGAGAGCAGGGTCTGTAAACTCAATGGGTGCTACACACTGTAAACTTCCCTCTCACTCCAACCCAACTACGACGCCACTTCCCTTTCAACTGTTTCCTCAAGAAGACATTATACTTCCGGTGCCTTTTGTTTCCCATAATGATTTCACTTTATACACATTACAACTATAAAAACATTGGTAAAAGTAGAGTTGTGTGAATTAAATTATACACCTACAATAAACAATGCAAAACAAGGAGACATACAAGCTAGTGTGTAGGTACATTAGTAAAAACAAACATTGTATAAAACTAATCTGTCTATAGTATACATTAATAAACTCAATACCAATAATATAATAATAGTTGGTCCAAAAAAGACTTAGTATGACCGAGAAAAATAGTCTTGTGTAACATAGTTAACATCTAGAATGCCGTTTTACTTATTTCCTGATGAAGTCCTTTGTTTACCCTGTTTCCTAGCTCTTTCTACCCTTACTTGCCTTTCTTACCGCCCTTCCTCTCAATACCACACCACATTCACTATTCTGTTAAAGCATGACTCTGTCAAACATCAGTTATTTTGGTTCTTATAGTTGTTTTAAAATTTATAATACATAGAAGACTGGAAAACTCTATGATATAACAGATAGTTTTTACTTATTTCTTTCTGAACTTCTTTGTTTACCTTGACTTATCCAGCCTTTGTTCCCTTTCCTTGTTCTTTACACTTAATCTTTTTTTTTTTTAATTTTCGACGGTGGGGCTAAGAGTCTACTAGGGGTAGTGAAGGAGTGATTTAGCTCCTCTCATAGCCTCTAACACTCAAGTCCGAGTTTCGGCCTTCACGAGGCTACCCTTTTAACCTGCTATATGCAGGGACAAACGAAAGAGGACGAGAATGTGATCAGGGGCTGGGCCTGACCACCTTCGTTTCACATCCTTCCTAATCTCCAAATCCCCTCCTTCTATCTCAGCCCCAATCTAAGGTATTATGCGATCCGTGCCGAAGGATGGATGATACAGGGGTTACTGTACTATGAACGGAGCCTCAAGGATACCAGGTGATTCCCTTGAGTAAATATCCTTACTCCAGTACGCGGTACTTTGCCGGAGCGGATAAAATACGACCGATAGAGATACAGGGAAACTAATTCCCCTATATAATACTAAGCAGAAGGAAGTCCGGAGACCATCCTGCGGAAGTGCAGAGGATCCAAAAGCGCTAACAAGTGGGAGCCAACCTTCCACAAGTTCACCTAAGGACCCGAAGAAGACGGTCCCAAAGAAGGAGAAAGGAAGGAATACCTTCTCCCGAAACGTAGGGAGCGTGAATGGACATTATCAATGATGGTTTATGCAGATTCTGCAAAGAAGAGGGAGAAACACCGTTGCAGCCGCTGACTGACTGTCAGACAACTTTGCTGCACAGAGGTAGCTACTTCGGGACACAACAAAACCATAGAAAAACTTTTACCGCTGGAATTAGCAAAAGTACTGAGCTTCTTGGAAGCGTTGAAGCTAACTGCTGAGGTACATTAGTACAGAAGAGGGCAAGTACAATTGTTTTTTTTTAAAGACGCAGTGCTATAGTCAACCTCAAATAATATTAATAATAATAAGAGTCTGCTAAAAATCTACTCCTCTCAAGCCGATTCAGCAAAGGAATATTCCATCTCCCTGTTGATTCCCTATCTCCGTATTGAAAAAATGAACAAACCAAGAAGTATAATCTTTAAATTATCATATTATTAATTAGTCAACATAGATAAGCATTGTTTAAGCATTCTTATTCAATTAATAAATAGCAGGTAGTACAATTGCTCCACCATCTATATAAATAAAATAATGATTTTGTCTGTACATTGCTTAGAACTGACTCATTTCAACTTTTCTTTACGTTTCATACATTGGAGAAACCGAATCCACCCTTAGAAAAATTTCTGTCGGTTTGTCTGTTTGTCCGCAAAACTTTGTCACAAGTAAAATCAGCTACCATAAGACATATAAAGCAAAAACTTTTACAGTATATTTGTGTAGGTCTACCTTAAATATAGGCTCTGAATTGATTGGAAATTCAACGGAGAAGTGAAGTTATGGACGTTTAAAGCAAAAACGTTTGTCACAAGTAAACTCAGCTACCATAAGACATGGCGAGCTGAAACTTTGATACTCGATTTGTGTATGCCTAACATAAATATGGGCTCTAAATAGATTCATAATTAAGTACAGAAATGAAGTTATAGGACTCTAAGCGTATTTTTCTAACTTCAGAGACAAGTTTGTTTTGAAAATACACAGGTGTGGCAAGTAGGTATTGTTAGTTGATTTTAATTTCATTGGAGCATATGAATATATTGCGTATTTGACATCTTTGAAAAGGTGTTTCCCAGGGTTGAGGATGTACTATCCATTACGAATAAATAGTTTTTTAAACGAGCAATTCTCAACTCTTAATATGAACAGGCAGGAAAAATCAACAAACAAGTTCTTACGCTATATCATACCGAGGAAAGAACTTACAAGTCAATAAAGAGATTGGATTAGTGATGAAGAAGCAGTTCATTATCTAATTGAACTTCTTGACTCTGAATTTATTTCTCCTGGACTGCCTGCTCATGAGTAAAAACTTCAAGTAGGAGCACCAATCATGCTGCAATTTAGGAGCAGTAACAAATTTCATGTTACGAAACATGAGTGCCCCAAAACTGTGCAACGGGACACGACTCTGAGTTCGTGCTCTACACAGATATGCCATAGAGGCGGACATCATGACTGGATGTGGTATTGGGGAGTCTGTGTGTATACCACGCATATCATTGATTCCGAGCCACTGTCTGTTTCCATTGAAATGATTGCAATGTCCTGTCAGAGTCTATTTCGCAATGACGTTAACTAAGTCGCAAAGGGAGACTTTATCTAACACAGGAATTCATGTTAGCGAGACCAAGTTTTTCTCACATGGTCAACTGTAGTTTACTTGCTCAAGAGTCAAAGGTTCCAACTGTTTGTTCTTCCGTAAACCTGACGGACAGACAGCTAATGTGATGTATACAGAGGCATTTGTTTAACACTGTACTAATAATGGTATTTTCTACTATTCTATAACTACTAATTATGGTATTAGTATATATAATACTATAATTGATATTTTGGAATACCAAGTATAATAGAATTTTTGATTCCGTCAAAGACGGGTACGTTTACTAGTTCATTAAATATTGTTCAATAGGACTTATTTTGAATTAAATAATCAACTAATTATATATATATATATCTAATACAATAACACAAACGTAATGACGCGTTCAGTCCATTATCAAGTCACTTGCATACTAGGCAGTCATAAAACATTATAACCACTGACTGATAAGAGGAATTTAAAATTTTTCTCGACAGATCTATTTCCGTGAAAGAAACAAACCTGTCAAAGTCAAAAGAAATAAATAAAAATAGCCGTACAAACGATACGTGTTTCCCCTTCTAGCTTTTCCTCTTTCTGACTAGAATAGAAACCGAATAAATATTTTAATACATTTAAGTAATCTAAAATGTACCAGGTTTGGTATAATGGTAGATGACTTTCATTTAATTCCTTAATGTTTTTTTTGTAGTTCATTTATATTTATGTAAGGATTATATGTTTAATTATACCTTTGATATATGCTTGATCTAATTTATATCTAAAAGGGTATTTCCGGTAACTTGTGAATAACTACTACTAAGTTGTTATTAGTATGTGTAGTCTAATTTGTATCTACTTTATTACGCGTTAGTTTTAATATTTTTTCCTTGGGAAATACCTTGTAGCTGGAAAAATATCCTTGAACTTTAGGAACTTATGTTGCTATATCCTAGAACCAATGTTGAATGTTCTAGCAATTAGATTGTAATTTTTTACCCCCGAGGGAATATCCTAGTACTTTGTGGCATATACTACTCATTACGTGTTAGTTTTAATAGTTTCTCTCTGAGGAAAAACCTTGTTGATTAATGAGTACTCTAGGAATTAGATTGTCATTTATTATTCCCCAGGGAATAGCCTAGACCATGTCTATTTCAATTTCTCCCTTTAAAATTATTTATAAATTCTTATGTATACCAATCATTAAACGTTAATATGTATCCATATTAAAATAATATAAAATAAAACAAAATTATTTTAAAATGATACAAGTTATAACTCCAAGCCATACTACCATCATGCAGTAACCTATCACTTAGAGAGACACTCTAGGGTGGTTTCGGCTACGTCTGTGCATGACCTGTCACATTTCAGGATGTGACTATTACACTACTTGTGTACATATATATATATAGTTAGCTTCAGCTACTCAAAGGGACTACTTCTGCCCGATGACGACGACTGTCGAAATATCGTTGTGAGTCTTTTGTGTGTGTCTTTGTTTTTCTCTTTCCTGTGTTAACTATATATATATATATATATATATATTCTATGTTTTGTTATTGAGGCTAGATCAAATAAAAGAAAATAAGCTCCTTCCTAGGCCGACGTTTCGATGTATTTGTACATCTTCTTTTATTATTTTATTTGACCTAGCCCTCAATAACAAAACATAGAATATATATATATATATATATATATATATAAAATAAAAATAAGAAAGAATTACGACGAAAACAAAACAGTATGGCTCACTTTCAATATCTATTAATGGTTGAGACCTGGACATTAAATGGAGCTGTGAGAAGACGACTGTAAACTCAAGAAATTTACAGAATGTTGACCTGTATAGGTTCATCAGAATGAAAATAAATATATGTGCGTGAATGCATGCTTGTGTGGTGTGGTGTGTGTGTGTGTGTGAGTGTATGTATGTTTTTGTTTACAGTATCCAAAGATACTATATCTCTGAGACCAATACAAACTCATGGTCCCTACTGTTTAGTCATATTATAAATACAAAAAAATTAAGGCTGATAGAAGATCACCTCATCAAGATGAGGGTAAAACCAATTTCTTGGAGTGTATCTGTTTTCTCCAGGGATGTCAGCAGCACTATAAAATGACAATACTCCTGGAATTCTCTGCAACATATTATTAGAAGAATAACAACCGTTTATAATTTTTCTTCAATATTATGTTTAATTTAAAGGTATTATGTAAACAACATGTAGAAATTACATTCCACGTTCGCTGATATCTATGCATGCATATTACATTGCCCAAATAATAATATGTACTAAATCACTATTAATGAATTTAAAATGATATTCCTCAAATTATTGACTACATATATGAAATAAAGATTAACAATACATTAATACAATTTATTTTTTCTCATTCATTTATAATTCATCTTATAACTTTTAGGTCTGTATTACATATTAACTAACTTAATACTGTTATAGAATTCTAATTGTGTATTTTTTGGTAATGATTCAAACAGTGTCTAATTGTTTGTCAGATCCAATGATCCATATAAAATCGAGTTTAATGTAACTTAAATTAAAAACCAAATATACGACAACATTTAAGAAATATACCAAAGCTGGTGAAGGATCTATGGAGGAGATGGTAGAGGCTGCCTTTTCTGCAAGAACAAAATGACCATGCACCTCATCAATGTAGCTGGGTATATCATTCGTGTACTCCGTTTCACCTGGACATCATAAATGTATAGAAATTCCACAAATGGAGAAAATTCATTCTAATAAGTAAAAAAAAAATCTGAAATGACATACACTAGAGTTTACTATAAGTAAACAAAATATCAAACTCGTCGGCAGTCATTAGAAATTTGATTTTCTTTGAATCGGTCTGTCATGTAGACGTAATATCAAACTCTCTGGTGAAATATTTTCAAACTTACAGATAATCAATTTAATGATATTTTAATCCATTTTATAAGTTATAACACACACTTGAAATTATTGACCTAGAAAATTCTGATAAGTTACTATTACTACTATTATTATTAAGAAAGGGCCGTTGTAAATGTTTCTGTTATATGGCTTTTTTTAATTTAGTCTTTCATCTAAAGATATTCCAAGGTATATATGCACATGTGCACGATCTAGTTCAGTGTTTTTTGTTTCCTACAGTAGTCTTTGAGGCCTGCATTCTTTCTTTTTTATTATTCTTTCAGAAATAAATAAGCATTGCTTTAGCTGGAAGGGCATGAAGTCCGTTCACATTTGCTCATTCTCAACAATTTGGAGAGCATAGCTCATAGAGTAAAAAAGACGGTTTCATCGAACATTACTCTTCTTATGATAACAAGGTCATCTACCCTTTTTATCATTTAATATTTATCTAATTTTCCTGCCGTGTAAATAATTTAAATCACGAGTCCTTAAATTTGATGGAAACAGAATATATAAACTTGGAAGACATGATGGAAATTAAATAAAGTAATTCGTAAATGTCGGAAGTTAAAGGAAAAAGTGAAACTTTTTGTATTTGATCTATGTGAACTGGCATATTTAGCTAAGAGCAAAATTTAAACTAAAAAATATGTGAGACTGCTTTCTATCGAACAAGAACGTTTATTAATCAAAAATGCATGGAATACAAATATTATTTCAAGAACATCAAGCACAAACATTATATTAATTAAAACTTTTAATGATATTACAAATTATGCAATACAAAATCTGCATTAAATAGATAATAATGTAGTATAGATTCTTTTATACATAATGCAAAACCATAAATGATACAATAGCAACCAAACTTTCTTTGCAATTAATGATGTTAAAGGCTAACTTATCCAAAGTGGTTAAAATAAACAGTTTCTTTAATCCTCGCCAACAATATATCTCTCTAATAGCCACTTCTGTTTTTCGAACCCCCATTTTCTATACTTTATAATAACAAAAATATTATAGTAAGATTATACTGTATAAAATATATTACAAATGTTTACAATATTTAAAATATATAACAAAAACACTAACAAATTCTTTACCCACTTTTCACATTAAATTCGTTCAAGAAACTTCAAAAAAAAACACCGACTTGATACGGAGAAAGGCAATAAAAACGACGTAAAAAATTTAATTGCAAATATACACAAAATAAAATACTGTTAAATTAAGAACTAAATGGCGGCACACTATAACACTAGGCCGAGACTAAGATCCTGAAGATAGATGTGAAAACGCATTAGGTGAGATTTTAAATTGGGAACAACTTTATGGTTGTTAAGTCGGCCAAGAGTTCAAGGGTGTTTCACTTCAATGGAGTTGAACCCTTAACCTTCGAGTCTCTATTCGCTACGTCTACACCGTTCCGCTGTAGTAGAGTTCCTCCCTCGCAAATAATAGGGAGCCACCCGACTAAATACGGAGAGCTATAACATGACAGACAAAGTTTTTGCCCTCTCGTAGAATTCGTAGAGCTCTTTTGGATTCGGTGAATCCCCTAGTATATAATAAGTAATGTTTCATACTACGGGGACGAGTATGGAAATTTACATTCATCCATATGGTGTTGATCAGTTCACATCATCTGATCAGTAGTTCAGTCATATGGAGTTACCCTTGAGGTCCAAAAAGATACACTCTTTGCATTGGTGCCTAGGTAAACAACAATGTACATATTGGACCACTTCTACATCTGCCTCGACTAATAAATGCCTGGATCAGGTCTACGAGGAGAGTTATAGACAACTGGTACTGAGGTTCTATGAACTTTGGATGAGTGGAAACAGATACTGACAGAACGATTAAAAGCTAGGTCTCATTGGGTAGTGCTATTAAAACTTCAGGCTGCAGTGCGATGTTGACGCTCTTTTATTGTGGTTCATATATTTCTTTTCGTTTTTGAATAGGTTGTACAAAATTTAAAATATTGAAATACTGATACTTTAGACAAGACCTGAACAACTCATAATTATCAGAGAGCCACATTGATTAAAGAAAATCAGCCGCGGGCTGTAAAATAAAATTGTAAAAGTAATTGTGGAATATATGCTGGACAGTAGCATAAAAAACATGCAGCATTCAAATAAATTTATCACAAAGTAATTAATATTTACTCACTTCCCATTAATGAGAAATGTACATCTCTTTTTGTTGCATTCGACAAGTTTGTCAAATTTTGGACACAACTGGGAAATCGATACTTTTAAAATGTCTTCAAAATGTTCATTAGTCAGAGAAGACCGCTGCTTTTAAAAAAAAACAAGCCTATAAGAAAGGCTATCAGTAGTAATTACAATATGGTAACAACCTTGAGTATTTATCATATTTCAGCTGAGAGGATCAATAAACTGTATTTACAACTACATAAAGACAAAACTTGAAAAACAATTACGCCTTAATTATGACTACTTAAAATAGTTCTTTATATAATTAAATAAACTAATTAAACGAATAATTTATTCTTAGCAAAAGGAAAATACTTTTCGATCCAGAGTGCCAACATAGAGATAAATATTTGACGAAACATATAAAAATGAAATGATGTAATTCAAATGGTTTTCTGATAAAGTTTTGTGGCATATAATACCATTGATTCTTTTTCTAAAAAATAAAAAAAATCTCTTCGTATCTTGATATCATTATATGTAGAACGAATCCTTCTTTAAAAAAAGTCATTTTGGAAAAGATTTTCAATTTTTACCTGAAACTTGTAGAATAGCATCTTTGACAGGAGTGGCCATGCCTACAGGCCAGACATCCTTGTTTTCTTGGTAATCTTGTTGACCTGAAGACAATGGTCGTTGAAGTTTCAGACCCCCACTTCTGAATTTGGCAGACGAAGATTCCCCACTCAAGTGCAGTACAAACTAAAATATATTCGTCTTAACATCCATAGTCGAATCAAAAGATTTTTAAGAGTATTGTTTTTAAGTGCGTGTATGTAAATCTAAAACTTAAACAAAACGCAGAATATAATAAAACATTCTGAACAATTACTACAATCAATATTATAATTTATTAAGTATTTTGTTCTGTTTCAAAGTGCCCATCTGCTATAACCTCGTTATGGGTTGTAGAAGAGAAG
This sequence comes from Hermatobates lingyangjiaoensis, assembly GCA_026182355.1. Taxonomy (NCBI): domain Eukaryota; kingdom Metazoa; phylum Arthropoda; class Insecta; order Hemiptera; family Hermatobatidae; genus Hermatobates; species Hermatobates lingyangjiaoensis. The sequence goes on along the minus strand of JAPFBL010000084.1, from coordinate 11,854,520 downwards.
CTTTTTCAAATTAATAAAACAACAGAAGGTGCTACAAATGCTCAATTTAGCCATAAAATCACAGGTAGAATTATAAGAGCCCTTGTAGATCAGTTTTATCACCCTAAACCACATTGAATATGACAATGTACTCAGGTACAATGGAGTCAGTATGACCCCTCAGTTAACATTCATTCGTGCTTGAACCAGTCAGTTGGTATTATCTTCGAGGTTCAAACCAAAGTTGGGTACCTAGTTTGATCCAGAATTCTAGCGCAGCTCTGCAAGAAGCAGGTACACCTGCTGAAATATATGTAGGTAGTTTGGATGTTGAAAAATATGTAAGTTTATTATGGTTATGGATTAAGAATCAGTTGTTTGTCTTATTCACATTCCAAAAGCAATTATCTTCAGGAGAACTACAATACTCGTATATGGAATAGTTCTCATGAACTTATGAGAAACTAATATAAAAACATAGGTTTATTAAGTCATAGTTCATTAACTATATGTGGAAATTTATTTTTATGACTTCTACAATGATGCTGTAATTAAAAGAATATACAAATTATAATTTTTGAACTTGCAATAGACTTGTAAGCTAGGTTGATGTTTCTTAACTGTCTATAAGGTAATGAAAAGCATAGATATATTTTAAGCAACCTATTAGTATGAATAATATCTTAAGTGCTATGTTGTTAAGGAATACCAACAAAAAGGGATGCCAAACAGAATTTACGAAATAAAGAATGCTATCTTTATCAACATGTGTTTATGAGAATTGAATATTGATTTTCTCTTAGTGAACCAGGTCTTAACTATTTCATCAAAGAGGTTGCTTTCCGGACTGCAAAAACTGAGAACTGGCATTTCAGAATACTTTATGATAAGACTAAGTTTCTTTCAGAATAGTAACTTTACTACACAAATATCTGTTCAGAGATATCAATGGTAAGCTGACCATACTTAATCCATTTCAATAGTGTTCAAGGGTAGATATTTTTCTTTTAAAATAAATTAAGAAAGTTTTATATTTTAAAGTTTCTATCAAAAGATCTACCAGAGTAATAGATTTTACAAAAGAAATAGAACTTTATAGAAGAATACATACTTTATAGAAGAGAGTCTGAGCGAGGCCTTGTCGGTAAGCCGGAGAGGCGTAGGGTGGTCTGTTATGGGGGACGGCTTCTGAGGCTAGAGTGGCCACAGCCTTCTGCAGGGTGTTCACGTTGGTCAACTTTCTGCCTATCAGGTATTCCTCAGTCTTCTCCGCATGCACCTGCGCCAAACAATTTCACTATTGAACACACACACACATATATATATATATATATATATTGGTATAAATAGGCAGCAGATCTTTTAAACAAGTATCATTAAAATTAACCGCAGTCTCGGCATTCACGATCTTAAGACTGAGAGATCCGATCCTACGAACTAACCTCCTGCTAACAGGGTTCAACTGGAAAAGGAGTTGGCCAAGTGACATGTTAAATTAAAATCGATGACTCATGCTTAGTCATTGTTATAAATAGATTAAAAGGATAGTACAGGTTAATATAAAGAGAAGGTCAAAGGCCAATAATGAACAAGAAACAAGCGGTTAGAATAAAAGAGTTGAAAGTCCAAGAAATTCAAGAAAGGCCAAGTGACATGTTAAATTAAAATCTATGACTCATGGTTAGTCATTGCTATAAATAGATTAAAAGGATAGTACAGGTTAATATAAAGAGAAGGTCAAAGGTCAATAATGAACAAGAAACAAGCGGTTAGAATAAAAGAGTTGAAAGGTCAACGGTATAACTGGACTAATAGAGAATAAAAAGATTAAGAAAATTAATAATAATAATAATTAAGATTAATAGTAAACTAGAAAAGATATATTAAATAAAGAGTAGAAAGCGAGCAAGAATTAATAGGGAAGGTATAGTTAGTTAGAAAATAAAGAAAAGAATAATAGTAATAAATATAAGAAAAGAAAACGTATTGAGTGCGCAAGCTTTCGACATCACAGGCGTAGGGAAGGGAAAGCAGGCAAGTAGTGGGGGTAAGGGGAGTGGGGGAAGAGCAGGCGGAGCCCAACTGGAGAACAGCTGCAGATCACCCGATGCCGGAGGCCGACTCGCGCCGAGCAGCCTCGGGAATACCGACCGCAGGCCGAGCGCCCGCCCTCACCCCACCCTCCGGTCCCCCAGCCCGAGTCACCAGATCAACCGAGCCACTATTATCAGCAGCACTATGTGGCGTTACACTCAGTCCGGTATCCCGCTGCACGTCACCGCTTGCTACCATACTCCTCATGCTGGGAATGACAAACATGTCTACCGTCTGGCAGTTAATGGAAGGCTTCTTAGACCTAATGTAGAGTGCTTCCAGGATTTTCAGGCGGTTAGGGTCACTTTGCAGTTGGAGGACTTTGGTTCCTTCGACTAACTTCTCCCTAGTGAGACGAGTACCATGGACATATATATATATATATATATATATATATATATATATATATATATACTATTAAAGTTAGCAGCTGCTTCTGCATTCATTTGCAAGGATAGAAAAGATTGACTATCTAACAAAATCATGAAAAAATATGCAAGACGCTCATTTTACACAAGAGGGGATGGTGTAAAAGGAACACTTATCATACCTATAGAATGATTTGTGTCTAGAATTATAAATAACTATAATTTGCATTTATTAAAAAATCACGAATTAACCAAGGAATGTTTAAAGTATAATATTATGTGAATTTATGTATTAACGATTTTAAAAATTCTGAAATCTCGTGGAGTTATTATTTCAGAAATCTCTAACCGATTAATTAAGTAATTTTTTTCTTTTGTTAACTTATAGATTTCAATTTGTTCGTCTATATACAAATACAGTTACCTCATCTTACGTTAGGGTTGGAGGAAAACCGATAGATACTTACTCCTTTTTGATATTAGATGAGTGCTAATTCAAAGCAAAAATTGAGTAAGAGACTCATGATTTGAAACTCAATAATGCGATAACTCTTCACAGTAAAGTGAGGAAGAGGTTAAGGGAAGGTAAAAGTTTGCTGGCTCTGCTATTCGTTATCAACAATGAGAGTTATCAACCAGAATCAATGCGACATCACAAATCATTCTCCTCTAGTTTTCTAGTCTATTTGAAACAAGCAATTCTCAGAACGTCATCTACTGATTGGCATAAGTTTTATAATACTTCAATAAATTTTATTTTATTAACAATATAAAAAACACATCATCGATATTTTTTTGTCAATGATCAAATCAATCAATAATTCATTTGATCAGAGTCAAAGATTCCGAAGTTTAAAATCAGAAGCCTAATATCTACTCTTCCATTCGGAAAACAGTATCACGCATACAAAGTGCAAAATGCAAAATTTTCTCAGTGATTAATGCATTTGACAACAACCATAACTCTCATTTGAAAATAGTTCTATGGAATACAAACAAAAGAAATTAATTTCATAAGTTGTTAACATGAAATTCACCATGGCCTTCTGAAAATTATTAGAGTAATTTTCTCTAAGGGTTTAGAGTAATACATACTAAGCTTTATATACTCACAAAATCGTTATTTATTCCACAGTAGACAATATTAGGTTTTTCGAGGACTTTAAAATTTCCTGAGTTGTCTGTTTTAAAGAGAAAGCATCCATGCACATATGAATGTGAGTTCTCAGCTCTCGTCTTAATCTGTAAGAGTATTTCACAAATTAATATAATCAAAATATAAAATGAGATAAGGTATTAATAACTCAGAACCGAATTTTTCTCCGTACAAGTTAAATATTTACAAAAAGAATAGGGAAAGAAATTAGAATTACTTTTTACCGCTACCATGATTTTTCTTCTTTTTTTTTTTGGATTATTAGAGTAATACTAGTATTTTGGGTTGTAACTCCAAGGGGTTGTCATTTATAACAAAGTCTGGAGTGACTGACCTACACTAAACTTCACTAGAAGTATACATAATATGAAACTTATTGACAACCATCAAATTTTTGTTTTATTTTAATGTGGCTAAACCTACATTTTAACCAATAATGTAACATTTGTTCACACGTAACTATAATCATTTTATCAGTTCTAAGAAACTTGAAATCATTGATTAATCAGATATGTTATTAAAATTATTAAACTCAAGATTCATATCTTATCGGACTAGCAAGTTCCACAGTCATAGCTATTATATTGTACATCCACTCCGTCGTAACTAAATTCAACTTCAAATTTAAATCTCACAAATGATCTTCATGTAGTAGATCTAATGCTTATAATGAATATTCTTTTACAATACTGTAATCTATTCTCTAACTTGTCAATTAAACAATCTTTATATTAGTATCATTCATCAATTCAAAGAGGTCTGTGATGAACTCCTTTGACATCCAAGAAATAACCTAAGGAGATTCTTTTAAGATTTCTAAATTTTTCTATTTTGCTTCAAAAATATCAGAAAAATACCATCAAACCCATCCCCCCACACCACCAAAGACAATGAGATTCAAAAAAACACCAAAAACTATATCTGATAAGTTGTGTTCAAGGGTGCAACTTGTAGTCTGATTAAAACAATGCTGTAGACAAATATCCATCATGCTATGTAAAGAATCAGAAAGAAATATACATTGATTGCCGTTCTTTTATATATTTTTAAAAATTTTACTCTTCTTACATATCATATTAACTCATTAAAACATTTCAAACTTTTCATTTAACCTCTCCATAACAATTTCATTTCACTTATCTGACTTAAATATTTCTAAGTCAATGTAAACTATATGAACAAATACTACAAGTACATAGGTGATCCATTTTCTAAGATGAATTTTCAGTTCCTACAGGTATATTGATTGTCCTTTGTTGTAATCAAAATTTTATACAATTCTCTGTTATAAATTGCTAATTTTAAGCTTAATGTTTTAGCAAAATTTCATTGTTATATAATTAACCATTAGCGTTAAAAAACATTTTCTGAAATAATAAAATTTACGGTAATACCTCTTTTTATTAATGTAATTTTGAAAAGAAAAACAAATCCCTCAACTCCTCCTCATATACTCTGATACTTTTAGAGATAATTTCATTATGATCCATTAAACAGTACGGCTTTGATCCTCACCAAAAGAGTTGAGATTCAATCATGGGTCAACACATTTACATATCATTGAAATGTAAAAATCAGTTGTTTTCAAAATCAGAAGAATAAACGCGTATGTTTTCTGCTTTCTGATTACCAGAATAATAGTAATATTTCAAGACTCTAGAGATAGTATTTTAGGAGAAAAAATGTTTAAAAACACATTTTGGCAAAAACAGTGAATTTCTTATCATCCAATATTAATACCAAACAATAGGAAACATCTATGCTACCATAGGCCCACATTTGTGTAAAATATTAATTTGATCCATCAAACTTTGTGGACAACAGCGTTTGTACAAAACTCTAGGGACCTCAAAACATGTAAATCCGTCAAAATCTCGAGATAACTTTTTCCATAATCACCAAACATTACTTATAGTAAAGTAAAACTGCACTGGTTATTGAAATTTTATTTATTTTTATATGTCAAGAAGACTTTTATATATTGATTATAATTTTACTTTGAAAAGAGAAAGAAACACGAATGAAAACCTGACACTAACGCTCACTTTCAATATTTCTATAGTTTTAAAGGTCGCACTCAGGAAAAAAAATGTCAAAATTTGTTGTAATCATAATTCGATACTTTATATTTATAATATAAATATAAAATATGTATATTTTATAATTTGATGTATTTTTGTTTTACATATTTAACATGTTATATGAGTTAAGAATCTATCAGAAAAAACAATAGTGAACACTGGAAAAAAAATTAAAGATTCGATAAAATAAACTTCAGCTTAACTCGTTTACAAAGATTAAAATTACTCCATAAAAAATCACTCAATTTGACTATAAATGAACTTACCCACAAGCTCCATCTAAATTAAGTATTAACTTTATTTACTTAATGTTAATTAATTTATTAATAATTTAATTAACTTTATTTAATGATATATTATTTAATATATTTTAACTTTATTTACTGATTCATCATAACAATCATTACAAAAATGCATTATTGGTTATAATTCTTGAAACAATATCTACATCTGGGACGTGAGAAACCCCCCTAAAATGCAGGATCCTAAAATGATCAACTAACCTATAAGATCTCCTTGTTACAGCTGTGTACAAGAAAACTGCTCAAAAAGCCTATGGAACTTATGAAGCATTCCTCAACTGTTTCTATGTTTAATATTTATTTTCAATATGTTAATGTATTTTACATATCTTCTAAAATAGTCGATTCTTCATATTTTATACTCAATTAGGACAAGGTTAATAGTGTCCCTACTTAATAAGGACGTTTTCATTATAATCTGAACATATAAGAATCTTTCAAGTATGCACACAAGATGTTTGTTACTTTCCAAAGTGTTCAATGATGTTATACTAGCTCACCCTATCAGTCAAAAATAGGACTATTTTAATTATAACACTATAATTACGAAAATGTTATACACCCATTCCTCCTTATATAATCACCAATTGAACGGAAGCAATTAATTTTCGAAAGTTTATGTAACTACTATTCGCACACTCTCATTTTTTCAGAAATTGTACAGTTTTTTTTTTCCCAACCAAGAAGTTTTATGTAACCTGTATGACGTGATGCCAAAAATAACTGACACGATACTCATCCATAGTGATACACAGAAGAGGTGTATTTAGAAATTTAATGAAAATTAAATACAGTAAACTGTTTATTATCTGTTTTCAAACCTTATAAGAAGCAAAGTGATAGAAGTTTTTGTTGAGCGACGGAAGTACTATATGAATGAGGACCCTGTGGGTCATGTCCATGGACAACAGCTCCAGAAGAGAAATGGTGGTCTCCATACCAGACTTGTCACCTGCAATACATCAGTCCTGTAGCGGTGACAACATTGGAAATGTCAAAAACCAAAGGTGAACTGGACATATGATACTGACAAGTCAATTCAGAAATCAATCAATGTGTATTAACTAATTACGATAAGCTTGTCAGAAATAGATTCCTATCAATGTTTTATTCATTTCAAATCTTTTCACTGCCATGGAAAGCGAAATGATAGCAAGAGAAACAGTTTCAATCATATGAATAGTTTGCAAACTGTTCCTATTGCGTCCAATTGCCTTCTTACCGTGGTATTGACGTCTGTAAGCCGTGTTTTTGATTTTTCATAAATCCTCATTTCTATTAGATCGTCTCTAAAATACCCTATTGGATTGGTATATGGCAAGAAACATGGCCAAACTACATAATTTTGACTCTCATTGAACATCGATAAATATTTGAGGCTTTTTTAAGAAAAAAATTTTAACATGCGTTATTAAGGAATACAACTTCATGCTAATACAAGTAAGAATATAGTTAGTCTAAAATTAATTGAGCTAAATTAAGTAACATTTGGGACTTTCCGCTTTATGCAATTATGCCAAAATATGAAATAAATAAAAACATCGTCAGGTTTCATTAGTAATATATTCATAGGTTAGATTGCAAGGGCAGTCCCGCAAGGAACACACATAAGCCGAGAATATTGGCTCTTTGTGATTCACTCATTGATGATTGATGAAAATTGAGTTCGAAATTTTTCGTATCTCAAGTGTACTTAGATTAGGGATATTTAACGAGTACATGACATCGTACAAGCTCGGGACTGACGGCTTAACGTCCTCTCTCTGGGACGACGTGTTCAAATTTATTCACCTCTCACGTGAATAAATTGAGGGCCAGAGTGGGTATTGAACCCCGGACCTAGTAGTCCTGAGTACACGTTGCCACTGGGCTAACCTAGTCTCCATTCTTATCTGTTACCTTTTTAATTTATTATTCACGCAATTGTATGTAAATTTATTATAAATCATAAGAAACAAATCAATGCCAACAAAAATTTTCCTATTTCTTTTCTTAATTTCTTCTTTACTATTCACATTTTTAATTTTGATTTTACAATGCGTTTTCTATTATAAAAGTTGCATGCTTAAAACTCATGAACATTACCTATTGTAACTATAGCACCAGCAGTTTCAAACAGTACGAAAATATCAGAGAGAAAGTCTTTACGACTATGTTTAAGCATCAGGTTTCCTCCGAGAGTAGCAACCTGAAAAATAAATATTTCAAAAAGTTCAATATTGCAATTATTGACTTCCATTAAAAGTTATTGAATTTAACAGAAAATAATAATGAATTAAATCGTGTTTTTTCATTTGTCAACATGATTTTGATTTAATATTAATGAATTGATGTTAATTATTAATTATTAATAAAATAGAAGGTGACTAATAATTAAATTTCGAAATAAACTGGCCAGAAAGTTATATTCTTTTAAAGGAACTAGTGTTTGAATTTTTATGTAGACCTTAGTATTTAATTTATTTTATTTTAAGCTTTTTAATGTTAATATATTATAGATATGTTCTACAGATGATATTATAGAAGAATATAATTTCTTATAAACAGTCTCCATTCAAGTTCCTTTGGATATTTGCGTTATTGTTCTTAGTTTCATTAGTATAGAATTTCATAAAGTCATCAAAAGTTGTTGAAGTTAATCGAAAAATGATAATGAATTTAAATTCTATGAGTATTATTTAAAAATGAGTAATAAATTATTTTTTTAATTTTGTCTTATATTAAAAATTATTTTATAGATAGAAGGTGACTAATAGTTACATTTCGAACTGGTGGATTGGCAATGAGAGTGATAGTTTTGACAAACTCTTGGCAATAGAAGAAAGACTCAGGGTAAGCAGACGCAGCTTCCTTAAAGAGTTTTATTGCTTCACACAACGTCACTCCACTGCCAATCTTCAAGCTGTCGGCATTTATCTCATGCTCGCGAAATTCAGATATTCCTTTGATATCGATGTAAATATTTGGCTCAGTTTTATACCTATACACCCCTGAAACATTTGTCAACTACTTTAGCTCAACCGAGAAACACAAAATACGATACAAAGAAAAAATAGAGTTCAAATAATTCATATTTAACTTTGTAGTATAATCACTGATCAAAAACAATAATTACTTTTTTGAAACTACTGTTTTGAACTCCTATAGTATTTTAAACTTTTAAACAGTCTAGTATTTTATACTACTTAACATATGTTTCATACAAAATATTTCAAATTGTATTACATTAAGAAATCTTCATTTACCTAATTATAAATTATAGATTTGTTAGGGTAGAGCTAGTTGTATCGTGGAAGTAATGTTGGATCTTTTGGGATTTCTTTTTACCATTTGGGATTTGTTTTTCCAAACAAATACTCTTTTTCTCTCTCTCTCTCTCTCTCTCAAACTTACTTATTCATTTTAAAAGTAGAAGAAACTTAAATATGAAATTTGGTGATTACAGCTCTTTTTGTTTTTGAGTTATACTGTTCACAGATACACACTTCCTATCATAACAGACTGAAAATTGTATCATTTTTTTCAATTTTCTCTCTCTCTCTCTCTCTATCACTCTCTGTATACCTTGATTCCTCATTACCACAATTCAACCCTGATTATCTTTGCTAAAAGCTTAATGCTTCTCATTATTTAAAGTAATCTACCTGATCTACAATCTTTATATCATTTTAACACCCTAACCTTCTTTGGTCTAAAATATTATTAGTGTCTCTAACAAAGCAGTACAGATAACATTGCTATCTGAGATCTATCTGTGAACAACTGTGTAGTTAATATAAGTTTTATCTTAGCAAATACTAAAAAAAAGTAAGTCTTAGTAATAGTGATTAGCATGATAGAAAGTCTGGGAGTATTCTTTGCAGCAACCAATAAACGACGTTCTTTCATAGCCTTCGGTCTGTTTTCACCTTAATTTCATGTAAAGAAATTATTTGATTTAGACTGAACCAAACTGACCCAAGTAATCATGAGTTAATGATATTGTTATTTACTCAGCATGGATTGGCTTTGTTGAAGTAACCATCACAACATATGCAATCTATATGCAACAGTCTGTTAACTTGAGCTAACTTACATTAAAATTACAGTTTATATTTAATTAAATCATTAATTAATCAATAGTTATATCATACTGACACAAAATATTCAGTTACTTCTGTGTGACTTGCTTTCAACTTTATAAAAAACTGGTATTCTGTTATCGGAATAATCTATTTGTACATTAATCAAATAAATCTTGAGCGTTATCTCATTAAGAACTAACAAATATTATTAATTAAATAACAAATATATAATATATAAGAACTAACAAATATTAATTAAATAACTAATTTAAAACAGAAAAACTACAAGAAAAACTAAATCTAAAGCTGTAATATCATAGGTAGTGCTGCTTAATTCTTCGAGTACATTTCTCTTGTAATTTGAAAAATGCTAATCAATTTAGACGGCTTTCATTAAAATTAGCCTTAATTAATTGATATTTATATAAAACTCATACAAAAAAGAAACAAACTGAAACAGCCTGATTTGATTTGATCTATTTATGCGTTAATCAAATACCACATGAGCCTTATCTCATTAAAATTGATAATAAATTACCTTGAATATTAATTAAATCATATAAAATTAATAATTATTCATATTAAGCTGATAGGAAAGTAATGACCACCAAAGAAATTAAGATGGATGTATTATATTTATAATAATCTGACAGTTGTATAGTGCTGTTGGCAACACTGTCTCGCTCTAAAATGAAGACGTCAACACTGCTTACCTCGGAGGTTAACAAATCAGTCACCATCAACCCTCTAGTGCAGTGTTACTTAAACATTTTAGTTCAGGGCGCACCTATGAAACCAAACCAAAACTTTGGGGCGCATCACTGATTTTAATATAGAAAATTTAGTCCTGAGATTTGATAACAGGAAAATGATTGGAAATTAAAATGTATAGTTTTTTTTTTAAGAAAGAGAGAGAGAGAGAGAGAGAGAGAGAGAGAGAGAGAGAGAGAGAGAGAGAGAGAGAGAGAATGAGAGGGAGGGAGGGAGGGTTAGTAAAAATGATTTAAATCTCTGAGTAAAGGCAAAGAGGAAGTATTATCCATTGGTGCTTAAAGATTAAAGAAATTTACCTTCCAGTTCAAAATATGAAGTGGCCGAGACTTGACTCAGACTTGAAAACCACATACTTGGTGTTTGCTCAAATAAATTAAAATGATGCAAAAACTAAAATATAAATGTGTTATATCAACTTAATCTTCCGTTATCTTGGGGCGCACCTGGCTACCTTCCAGGGCGTACCAGTACGCCTGGGCGCACCGTTTGAGAAGCACTGCTCTAGTGGCAAGCGTTAAGCTAGCAAGTGGTCTACAATGACTCATCATTGTTTAACAGATTAAGCAAGGAGGTGATATTTCAAGATAAATTAAGAAATCTGCTGGAATATAATTAGGATCATGTATTTAACGGAGTGATAGATAATATTTTTAGATAATTAAAGGTGCAATATGAATTTTAAGTAAGGCAATTAGAGAAGCAGCAATGCTATAACTAATGACATCTGATTAAATGGTAGCCAAGAATGTCAGAGACGTAGATGTTATTTCAGGTTAATGACATCCTGTTAAATATTGGTGGGATGAAATGAAGAAGATTTGTGTCAATAGGGTAAAAACGAGGAATGTGATTGATTCAACAAATCGTATTCGCGGAGGGGAAGTGGGTTACATGTTCTCACCGGTCAAGCAACGGGTTCTTATGAAAACGATTAGGCTCAACTATACTTTGCTTTGAGAGAGAATAAGATTTTTTTTCGAGTACATAAATCCCCCCCATCAATATTGGGAATAAATATTAAAACAAACAACAAGGAAACATTGGACACGTCTAATGCACAGATGTTATTTTAATTTAATGGTAACTAAGCAAACTTGTTTGAGAATATACTTGCGAGACTGAGATTCGAAAGGTCATTAATGAGGAAGATTAATGCTATCTCAATACTCGGTCATTAGGGGCTCTAAGATCTGTGACCTATCGCCAGCCATCACCAGCAAGCACTCTTCGTTCTTCAATCCACAAACCGATCAACATATATATTTATCCTGGTAAATTGCCAAGTAATGTCTAAATTTGACCAGTAAATATTAAATAAGTTAAATATTTGCTATAATTAAATAATCTAATTAGATTATATATATATATATATATATATATATATATATATATATATATAGCCATATATATTTACAGAATATTAATTATTCTAAGTAAAACTCAATTGAATAGGTAAATATGACGTCATAATTGCTAATAAACACAGCAGCGCCTCTATTGTGGAATACCATAACACATTCGAGAGGCATACAAGCTCTTGATGGAGCTTCACGTGGTAAAGAACACATAAACTAAACCAAGCCTACATGAATGCTAATAGTCACAGCAGCACCTGTACTCTGAAATACCATAACTCATATGAGAAGCATACAAGCTTTTGATGGAGCAGTCACCAGGTAGCGAACACATAAACTAAACCAAGCCTTCATGGTTGCTTATAGTCATAGCAGTGCTTGTACTCTGAAATACCATAACTCATATGAGAGGCATACATGATTTTAAAGGATCAGTCAAAAGGTAGCGAGCACATAAACTAAACTAAGCCTTCATGATTGCTTATAGTCACAGCAGTGCTTGTCCTGTGGCATACTATAACTCATATGAGAGGCATACAAGCTTTTGATGGAGCAGTCACCAGGTAGCGAACACATAAACCAAACCAAGCCTTCATGATTGCTTATAGTTATAACAGTGCTTGTCCTGTGGAATACTATAACTCATATGAGAGGCATACAAGCTTTTAATGGAGCAGTCACCAGGTAGCGAACACATAAACTAAACCAAGCCTTCATGATTGATAATAGTCTTAGCAGCGCATGTGCTGTGGAATACCATAACTCATATGAGAGGCATATATGATTTTAATGGAGCAGTCACTAGGTAGCCAACACATAAACTAAACCAAGCCTTCATGATTGCTTATAGTTATAACAGTGCTTGTCCTGTGGAATACCATAACTCATATGAGAGGCATATATGATTTTAATGGAGCAGTCACTAGGTAGCCAACACATAAACTAAACCAAGCCTTCATGATTGCTTATAGTCATAGCAGTGCTTGTCCTGTGGAATACTATAACTCATATGAGAAGCATACACGCTTTTAATGGAGCAGTCACCAGGTAGCGAACACATAAACTAAACCAAGCCTACATGAATGCTAATAGTCACAGCAGCACCTGTACTCTGAAATACCATAACTCATATGAGAAGCATACAAGCTTTTGATGGAGCAGTCACCAGGTAGCGAACACATAAACTAAACCAAGCCTTCATGGTTGCTTATAGTCATAGCAGTGCTTGTACTCTGAAATACCATAACTCATATGAGAGGCATACATGATTTTAAAGGATCAGTCAAAAGGTAGCGAGCACATAAACTAAACTAAGCCTTCATGATTGCTTATAGTCACAGCAGTGCTTGTCCTGTGGCATACTATAACTCATATGAGAGGCATACAAGCTTTTGATGGAGCAGTCACCAGGTAGCGAACACATAAACCAAACCAAGCCTTCATGATTGCTTATAGTTATAACAGTGCTTGTCCTGTGGAATACTATAACTCATATGAGAGGCATACAAGCTTTTGATGGAGCAGTCGCCTGGTAGCGAACACATAAACTAAACCAAGCCTTCATGGTTGCTTATAGTCATAGTAGTGCTTGTCCTGTGGAATACTATAACTCATATGAGAGGCATACAAGCTTTTGATGGAGCAGTCACCAGGTAGCGAACACATAAACTAAACCAAGGCTTCATGATTGATTATAGTTATAACAGTGCTTGTCCTGTGGAATACTATAACTCATATGAGAGGCATACAAGCTTTTAATGGAGCAGTCACCAGGTAGCGAACACATAAACTAAACCAAGCCTTCATGATTGATAATAGTCTTAGCAGCGCTTGTGCTGTGGAATACCATAACTCATATGAGAGGCATATATGATTTTAATGGAGCAGTCACTAGGTAGCCAACACATAAACTAAACCAAGCCTTCATGATTGCTTATAGTTATAACAGTGCTTGTCCTGTGGAATACCATAACTCATATGAGAGGCATATATGATTTTAATGGAGCAGTCACTAGGTAGCCAACACATAAACTAAACCAAGCCTTCATGATTGCTTATAGTCATAGCAGTGCTTGTCCTGTGGAATACTATAACTCATATGAGAGGCATACAAGCTTTCAATGGAGCAGTCACCAGGTAGCGAACACATAAACTAAACCAAGCCTTCATGATTGCTTATAGTTATAACAGTGCTTGTCCTGTGGAATACTATAACTCATATGAGAGGCATACAAGCTTTTAATGGAGCAGTCACCAGGTAGCGAACACATAAACTAAACCATGCCTTCATGATTGATAATAGTCTTAGCAGCGCTTGTGCTGTGGAATACCATAACTCATATGAGAGGCATACAAGCTTTTAATGGAGCAGTCACCAGGTAGCGAACACATAAACTAAACCAAGCCTTCATGATTGCTTATAGTTATAACAGTGCTTGTCCTGTGGAATACCATAACTCATATGAGAGGCATACAAGCTTTTAAAGGAGCAGTCACCAGGTAGCGAACACATAAACTAAACCAAGCCTTCATGATTGATAATAGTCTTAGCAGCGCTTGTGCTGTGGAATACCATAACTCATATGAGAGGCATACAAGCTTTTAATGGAGTAGTCACCAGGTAGCGAACACATAAACTAAACCAAGCCTTCATGATTGCTTATAGTTATAACAGTGCTTGTCCTGTGGAATACCATAACTCATATGAGAGGCATATATGATTTTAATGGAGCAGTCACTAGGTAGCCAACACATAAACTAAACCAAGCCTTCATGATTGCTTATAGTCATAGCAGTGCTTGTCCTGTGGAATACTATAACTCATATGAGAGGCATACAAGCTTTCAATGGAGCAGTCACCAGGTAGCGAACACATAAACTAAACCAAGCCTTCATGATTGCTAATAGTCTTAGCAGCGCTTCTACTGTGGAATACCATAACTCTATATCAGTGGCATACAAGCTTTTGATAGAGCAGTCACCAGGTAGCGAACACATAAACTAAACCAAGCCTTCATGATTGCTTATAGACGTAGCAGTGCTTGTCCTGTGGAATACTATAACTCATATGAGAGGCATAAAAGCTTTTAATAGAGCAGTCACCAGGTAGCGAACACATAAACTAAACCAAGCCTTCATGATTGCTTATAGACGTAGCAGTGCTTGTCCTGTGGAATACTATAACTCATATGAGAGGCATAAAAGCTTTTAATGGAGCAGTCACCAGGTAGCGAACACATAAACTAAACCAAGCCTTCATGATTGATAATAGTCTTAGCAGCGCTTGTGCTGTGGAATACCATAACTCATATGAGAGGTATACATGATTTTAATGGAGCAGTCACTAGGTAGCCAACACATAAACTAAACCAAGCCTTCATGATTGCTTATAGTCATAGCAGTGCTTGTCCTGTGGAATACCATAACTCATATGAGAGGCATACAAGCTTTTAATGGAGCAGTCACCAGGTAGCGAACACATAAACTAAACCAAGCCTTCATGATTGCTTATAGTCATAGCAGTGCTTGTCCTGTGGAATACCATAACTCATATGAGAGGCATACAAGCTTTTAATGGAGCAGTCACCAGGTAGCGAACACATAAACTAAACCAAGCCTTCATGATTGCTAATAGTCTTAGCAGCGCTTGTACTGTGGAATACCATAACTCTATATCAGTGGCATACAAGCTTTTGATAGAGCAGTCACCAGGTAGCGAACACATAAACTAAACCAAGCCTTCATGATTGCTAATAGTCTTAGCAGCGCTTGTACTGTGGAATACCATAACCAGTGTTTCCACGAGCGTAATTGTGACTACCCTAAGAATGCTTCTAAATTACCCTAAAACATAACTTTTATCCTAAAATGTAAAATATTATATATATATATTTTATCATAACATAATTTTTCTTATGCAACAATATAGACATATTCGTTAGTTAATAAACAAATGATATCAATCTATAGAATAAATACATTTGCAATAGTAAAGTTAAACTTTAAATTAAAATTTTCTATAACATGATAATAATATTTTATCATGTAAACCATTAATTTTATTGTTTATAAACTGATGAAAAAAAATAAACACTTTATAATATTATACTCACTATTAAAAATATTTTTTGTTTATATGTAAAGTATTTTTTAAAGCTATTATTAAAATATTCCTTTTTAAACACAAACACCTTAACCTTGAACACAATAAACAATATAAAAAATTAAATCATATTTTTAATTTCAGAGCAAGTGGCATTGCTTTTAACGTTTGACAGCGCTTTTAGAATATTTTTATCAATATTCATTGAATGGGAGTTGACTGAATTATTTCTAAGATAATAAATAGCATGCATTAGTCCTTTAATAGTTTCATTTTTTATCCGGTTTCTTTGAGTTGACTTCACAAGATTTAAAATACTAAAAAACCTTTCAACTGATGCATTTGAAAACGGTATTAGCATTAAAGATGAAATCAATTTAGTTAAATTTGGAAAACATGGCAACTGTGCATTATTTTTCCTACTGAACACTAAATCCCAATACTTGTTAAAGTCCATCTGTGCAGATATTTCTTCATCTAAATAATGATTTCTTCACTCTTCATCAAGTACAGACTCATCAACAAACTTTAACTATAGAAGTGCTTTTAATATATGGGAAATAGATGGAGGATTTAAATTTCAAGCTTTTTGAGGATCAACACATGAAACCAAATTATGTATAAGATCATCTAAGGTAAATCTTGAATGACTTTGTTTCACGGCCTCTACTAAAAACGAACGGCATCTCTTATAAAAATCTTCCACTTTTATTTCATTAACAGTTTTAATGAAACTAAAAGTACTAAGCTATAGTACTCATTATTTATACTTACTTTGATTCAAATTTTTAATTCTACGCCAAGTGCAAAACCAAAGATTAAAAAAGACGCGAGATAAACATGTGTGTATAACAAATATAAGACGACAGTCGACAGACGAGTTTAGATTACTTGTTCAGACGAAAATAAAGGAGCTGTCACAACTAAATGTACGTACCAAATACGTACGTAAATACGTACGTTGCCAGATAATTAAAAAAAAAGTTGATTTTTAATTTTATTTGAATATTTTAAAAAGTTTAAGTTCAATTTATATATTATATGTTAAAACTTTTTGCAGTTTAAAAAAGACATTCGTTTACTTTACTATAAAAATAGTAACTACCCTAAATTTACCCTAAAAACATTAGCTACCCTAAACTGACCCTAAAAGCCATTGAATTACCCTAAAATAGGGTAAAAAACCCTAAATTGGAAACACTGGCCATAACTCATACGAGAGGCATACATGCTTTTGATGGAGCTGCCACCTTGTAGCGACACATAAACTAAACCAAGATTTCTTGATTCCTAGTAGACATAGCAGCGCTTCTACTGTGGAATACCATAACTTATACGAGAGGCATTCAAGCTTTTGATGGATCTGTCACCTGGTAGCGAACACATAAACTAGCCTTCTTGATTGTTAATAGTCATAGCAGCACCTGTACTGTGGTTAACCATAACTCACACAAGAGGCATACAAGCTTTTGATGGCGATGTCATCAGGTACCGAACACATAAACTAGCCTTCTTGATTGTTAATAGTCATAGCAGCACTTGTACTGTGGAATAGCATAACTCATACGAGAGCTCCATACAATCTTTGATGAGCTTTCACCTGGTGGCGAACACATAAACTAAACCAAGCCTTCATCATTGCTCGTAGCGGTAACAGTAGAAAGTGTTTTCGTTTATATACCTGCCCACTACTTTTATAAATACTTTAATAATAAATACTACATAAGAATTTAAGTTTATTTCAAATATACATCACACAACTTATTATTCTAATTCATAGATTAATTATGGCTATACTTTAATATTGTATTTTATTTTTAATATGCAATAGAGTTTATTGCATCTTGTGATTTGCATGTGTGCAAGATTCACATAATTGTTTTTTTCCGAATTTTTTAGTTTTTCAATAATTTGGTGATATCTTACTTTTTCCTTGTCTCCATAGTAAACAGTAATTAGATCAGAGGATGTTACAAGGTTTTTAAATAAGAACAAATGCTTAACGGCTTTATAACGACCTGTAAAGGTGATTTGATCGCTTCCTCAGGTAGTGCTGTGTGCAAAGCGATGAAAGCGGAACACAAGGTAAATCCTTACTGACATGTTATTTATGACGGGTATATTTGTATTTCATTCCTATAAACGTATAAATCACCTCTTTGTATATAGATTTTTCCAAATCCAACATGCTCCGAAAAATTTGGAATAAATTAGAATAATAAGAAAACTCCTGTATACCTTGACCAGAATTTCCAGCTACTAATCGGTAGGATTTATCACCAACCATATCGAAAAGTTCAAAGAGCTCTTTTTTGTTGGAAGGTCGATACCAATTAGATCCATCAGTTAGAGTCAAAATGATCGGCTGTGGACTGATGACAAGGTCAATGTCAGAGGAGGACTGGCAGGAGGCTGGACATCGTCCCTGGCACTGCCTTTCTGAAGAGAGAACGCTTTCCTGCAAAAACATCCGTAATAGTCTCTCTATACCTGATATATATAAATTAACACACATCTAAAAATATATATGTAACAGTTTCAGTGTAAAAATAAACTTAAACAGAATGTAATTCAAAACTAATGTTTACTTTATTAATATGTATATATTTTTTTGTTTAATTACAAAAATAGTTTTAATTATACGGGTTGAGAAGTGTATGAAGAAACCAATTTACTTTCATCTAATGAACTACATTTAAAACAACTATCTTAGGAAGTGAGTGGAAAAAAGTATAAACTTTGTTAGTTATAGATCCACAATGATTAGAAATTGGCGGAATAGGGTGAGTTTTGTACATTCAAGTACTATTCAAATAGATCAAAGATTTTGAATGTGAAAATACACCTCAATTTGGATGAGTTTAGTTGTCATTGCTTCAGGAGCATCAACAGCCAGAGACTTGAATCCGTCTAAGATTGGTCGGTACCCAGTGCATCGGCAAATGTTTCCTCCAAGACTGTTTTCTATGTCTTCCATTGTTGGTTTTGTATTATCCTCTAGTAAACTGAAACGTAATGCACGCATAATTTTGTGGATATTGTATTAAGTTCATGGTTTCCTGAGCTTCTTTGTTCCTTCACCATTTTCCTGTTTGTATCTATTATTTTCCTAAAGATCATGTTTGCCAAATGTCTATATAGTATATAGTGTTTATAGTGTACAGTATATAAATATGTATATAGAAACGTGTGTAAATGTTTCTACATGTACTTCTCAGCTGTAACTTTACATTTATATATACATATGTAAAATGAAATTAAACGGTGACTCATCGCCTTTACCCTTATTCGGTAATCTTCACTTCTTTATGATAATTATTGAAATATAGAAATGAGTTATATTTCTGTGCTTGTTTGTGTTACTTTCGTTATATATATATATATATATATATATATATATGCGTTTCACGATGAATCACAAACACAGAACTAAGGAACAAACACACTTAATGTCTCTAATTTTCGGTTGAACTCTCCTGATGACAGTTCAACCGAAAATTAGAGACATTAAGTGTGTTTGTTCCTTAGTTCTGTGTTTGTGATTCATTGTGAATCGTTTGTTGTCCTTTTGGATCGTTTTCCTGTTTACAAAATATATATATATATATATATATAGCTGAGTCGTTATCAGCCTTTGGAGTGATTCACTTCTTTTCCTGAAGACGAGGACATCGAAATATAGTAGTGAGTTCAGTGGTTTCCTTTCTATGTGTTCTTTTTAAATTCTAGTTTATATATATATATATATATATATATATATATATATATATATATATATATATATGTATGCAGATGAATCACAACAAACACGTGATGCAATCAATGAAAACAAACCACAAGGGAAAAAAAGAAAACAGATAGAAAAAAATGCTCTGAGGCCTTTCAATTTATGTCATCAGAGAGCAAACAAGGTAAGAACTAGAAGGTAACATAAAAGGTATGTACAAGGAAGGTAAAGGAAGGTAACTCCTTGTTACCTTCCTTGTACATACCTTTTATGTTACCTTCTAGTTCTTACCTTGTTTGCTCTCTGATGACATAAATTGAAAGGCCTCAGAGCATTTTTTCTATCTGTTTTCTTTTTTTTCCTTGTGGTTTGTTTATATATATATATATGCTGAATGCCAGATTAGATATTGAAAAAGACGAACCAATCCCTGTAGCGTATTACTTTCGACACTTCTTATTGGTCGTGGGTGTTTTTTCGTTAAACACGTTTCTCCTTAGCACACTCCGTCTGCTTGGCCGCCTCAGCCTTCACTCCAAGAGAGGGCTCTCGCAGTCTTTACTTAATTTTTCCAATAGAGTTGGATGAAGGTCTTGGCGTCCTGGCTTGGAATTGTACCTCGTCGAACTCGGTGTTTATTCCACTAAGCCCATAGTAAACACCGAGTTCGACGAGGTACAATTCCAAGCCAGGACGCCAAGACCTTCATCCAACTCTATTGGAAAAATTAAGTAAGGACTGCGAGCCCTCTCCTGGAGTGAAGGCTGAGGCGGCCAAGCAGACGGAGTGTGCTAAGGAGAAACGTGTTTAACGAAAAAACACCCACAACCAATAAGAAGTGTCGAAAGTAATACGCTACAGGGATTGGCTCGTCTTTTTCAATATATATATATATATATATATATATATATATATATATATATATATATATATATATATATATATATTAGTATAGGTTGGCAGCAAATCTTCTTGGAGGCATATTTTGTTGAAATTTACCGCAGCTTCGGTATTTACGACTTTCAAACTAAGCTGTTCCAGTCTCCTGACAGTCTAATGAATATAAGGTGGCAATTCCCAAATGAGTTGTCCAAAAGACATTGAGACACTTTTGAAACACTTTAATAGATATCAACAATTCAAATACAATTGAAAACTAACATCACATGTAAAGAATATAACATAACTTACAAGACCATTGTTTTCAAAGAATAGCTTTCGACTATTCTATAGTCATCGTAAGGTTGGGACTTTAAACATTTTTGAAAATTGTTTCTACATTTTTTTTTTAAACATTTTGGAAATTTTAAATTTTTTTTTAAAAAACAATGAAACAATTTTGAAATAAACTAAAGAATATAAATAAAAGTTAGCAAGTCCAAACAAGTTACTAAATAGAAAACAGTTTGTCATCCTGTCGTAGGCCAATTAATTAGCATCCCTAATCTTCTTGTAACTGTTTTCAAAAATTTCCATGCTTGGTATTATACCCATATCGCATGTCTGGCCATTAATTGAGGGATTTAAATCTTTGATATATAAAGCTTCTAAAATATGGAGCCTGTGGACATCTCTTTCTTTTCTTAGGATTGACCACAAGCATTTCACGTGTCAAGGGGATATTATATGTATATATAATATGAAATAAAGAGAATAAAACTCTTGTTTTATTGTAGCTATAAACATTTTGTCAGTTATAACAAATTTGAAACTATTGAACTAGAACTATCATACAAGTTCTTATTATTCGTATCGAACTGAGGGCGTGAGACTCATCGAACAGGTGACCATTACCATATCTCAACTCTCCAGTTTCCGTTTTTTGTTTCTAAAAACAGCTTTGGATTTTAATTTCTCTATTGAACATTAGAGAAACTAATAAAGGAATTAGAACATTAGTAAACTGGTTTTTAGATATGACCAGTTTACAACCAATAGAAATATACTTCAATATCAAATATACTTTCCGGAAACCCCCTTAATAGGCAAAAGGCCACAAAGTAAAAACTATTTTGTTTCGTCATATTTCTAAATATTAAGTATGTAAAAACCTCCTCATGCTATTCCAAATAGCCATCACATCAATAAAATATTTTTTAAATGCTTAAACACACTTAAAGAACATTCTTCATTGTTAGTAAAAAATATACGTGCAATACAACTGTTAGATTTAGCTTTTAAACACACATTCTGAACACATCCTCACAATATTTCAACAACATAAAGGTATTTACATAATTTAATTTCTTTAACAACATTTCAAGTTTGATTTGCGATTTTTTTTTATTTTAGGGTAAGACAAAATCTCAAAATTCACTTCTGGCTCATTTACTTATACTAACTAAGATAAGGGTGGGGTAGTAATTGAGTGATTAAGCGCCTCAGCCTCTAACACTCAACTCCGACTTTCAGCCTTCACGAGGCTACCCTGTTAACCTACTATATGCAGGGACAAACGAAAGAGGAGGAGAAGATGATCAGGGACTGGGCCTGACCACATTCGTTTTCCATCCTTCCTAATCCCCAAATCCCGTCCTTTTATCCCAGCCCCAATATAAGGTGTTATGTGATCCGTGCCGAAGAATGGATGATACAGGGGTTTCTGTATTATGAACGGAGCCTCAAGGGTACCAGGCAACCTCCTTGAGTAAATAGCCTCAATAGCATACACCGGTATGCGGTGCTGTGCTGGAGCAGACAAGATACCACCGATAGAGAAACAGGGATTTTCCCCTGTATGATACTAAGCAGAAGGAAGTCCGGAGACCATCCTCCGGAAGCGCAGGGGGTCCAAAAGCGCTAACTAGGGGAGCCAATCTCCCACAAGTGCACCTAAGGACCCGAAGAAGGAGAAAGGAAGTTACCTTCTCCCGAAACGTAGGGAGCCTGAATGGACATTATCAATGATGATTTATGCAGATTCTGCAAAGAAGATGAAGAAACACCGTTGCACCTGCTGACTGACTATAAGACAACTTTACAGCACAGAGGTAGGTGCTTCGGGACACTCAACAAAACCATAGAAAAACTTTTACCGCTGGAACAAGTAAAAGTGCTGAGCTTCTTGGAGGCGCTGAAGCTAACTGCTGGGGTACTTTAGTACAGAAGAGGGGAAGTACAATAGTTTTTAATACGCAGTGCTATAGTCACCCTCAAATAATAATAATAATAATAAAGATAAGGGTGATGCGCTGAAACGGTCAATGCTATTATTACCTATTTAATATCCCATCATGGAAGAAAGATTTTGATACAACTCTTCAACTAGTTGTTTATAAAACTCACCTAAGCTGTCCAAAATATATTAATTTCCGTCATATGGACAAACAAGAAAAATATTATTAAAAGAAAGAAATGTAAAAATAAAAACAAAAAACTTTTTAAATACAAAACATTCAGAAGTTGAATTAGTTTTAATTAATCAGTATTTCAGTTGTCTGAATTCAAAATCAGTACTATAAAATACTATATAAAATAATATATCTAAAAACTATATAAAAAGGCTAGAAAAGAGAGATGTACATTTTAGTTACTTTATTATTTAATGATTCTTTGAAATTAGACAGAACTATTTCCTTTTATTTACGCTGTGTATGCATCTAGTTACATACATGTGAAGTATGTAAGCAATATTATGTATATGTTTCTATACTGTATTCACCCTGCTGTTCGATAACTTTGTCCCTACAAAGGTAAAACATTATGAATGCTATTTTGAATTCAGCAAAAATATAGACCATTTCATATTGTCCACATATATTGCTACACCTCTTATGCATGTCAAACTTTCTCCACTAGGATCACATAAATATTTGCAAGACAAAGTTACCTGTGCATACTCATGACCATGCCTGGACTGCAATAGCCACATTGGGTGCCTGAAGCTGCTGCCAGGCGTTTCTGTATTTTGTGGTACCCCTTAAAACGTCCTCCAATGCCTTCAATGGTAGTTATCGACCAACCATGACAACCAAGAACTGGTGCAAGACACTGAAATGTAAATTTATTTGCTGATTATTATCAATGGACTATGGAAGTGACTAATCCATACATGTCCAATAAATATCCTTTTATAGCCATATAATTCATGCACATAATACAACACAATATATATAACTCTGACTAAAAAATATACATATATCTAAAGAGAGAGAGTATTTAAGAAGGGGGGGGGGGGGGAGTAGCGAGTGGGGAATGAACTAGAAAAACTCATATAACAAATATATTATTACCATAATAGCTGGAAAAGTTCTAAGCTTTTCGAACTAACTCTTAAGGTAACAAGTCCTGGTTTAATATTACTTAACTACTATATAAGTGAAACATGTTTTGAGTTTTCTTACATAAAAAAAAATCAACGCCAATGAACAAATAATTTCTAATGATTCTCATGGTATGATGGATTTGTCAAACGAAATGCTCTAATCAATTTATACATTGTAACAGTCAACAAAACTTAATAGCAGACGTAGGTTTCCTGTTTTTATCTTTGGGCAATATTGTAGTATAAGAAATGGACTACATACTATACAATGGATAACTCTATAGAAGAGCTACTATGGTCGTAACAAATATTCAGTTTTTTTTTTTTACTCTGGTCTAAAACTGCATATTTATCATTTTTAAAATTCTATAAAAATTCTATACAAGTTTTAAATTACACTAAAAAAACCGCCTTTGAATTAGATTTAAGTGTGAAAAACTGGCTAATTACTAATGTTTTTTTCTTAATTCTGCATTTACATTAGTGGTTATAAAAGAGTACAGCACGCAGTAAAAAGCTAAATCACATTTTTTGCTTGAATCAAAGAAATTTGCTCTCAGATAAATTATGCATATTCTTGATTTTTATTAAAATGTGACACTTGGTTTTATGAGTATAAAATCTAATTAAATTATTACATTCATCAGTAAACAAATGATGTTTGGGGTCACGTAGATTCTGATATTTATTTTGAGTAAAGAAGGTTAAGAAAAAGTTTAAACTTTTGTAAAATTTAAACTTTAGTAATAATATCACGTCTTTAGGTGACCGTAACTATAATATCAAACAAAACAATTCATTTTGCAGTTATTTAAGTAAGTCAATATAAGTTATATTCCTTATTGAAACGAGACTTAGGAACAACTAATTGATGTCTGTTTTTCTAGGCATATACATACAACCGGAGTTTATGAAAATTATTTATCCGATCCCAAACCAATATACGTAATATTAGATTAACTGGAACACAAACCAATATACGTGATATTGGACCGTTTAGAACGCTAAGTTCAATTTTCAACTATTTCTGCTAATGGTTGGAGCTAATGAATGTATCTCATAACTAGTATCTCATAACGCATAACTAATTCATAACGCTAGTTAAATAAAAATAAAACAAAAAATCAATGGTTTGTCAAGAAGTTTGATATATGTTTACTTACAGTAAAGTAGAGTGCAGGCGACTGAGATCTTTTTGCTTTTACCCTCAATAATGCTATCAGTTATTGAATAAGAGAGGGGGAATTCCTTTCAAATAAAATAAGCCGCGCTGTCCACATTTAATCATATCACATTGCGTCCTAGCTGACGGCTCGACTTCTGATATGTCTGTATCTGCCTTCCTACTCCGGTTTCGTGAGATCATATTACAGTATTCGAGTTTCATTTTTCTTCTTAACAGTCTAATTTACTTTATAAAATTATCCAAGTGGAGGGACTTTTATACCTCAAAGCTCTGGATATTCTAGAACAGAGCTCTCCTGTCCGCCACATAATTTCATCGGGCTCGACGCACGATACTGATTTTAATGGAGTTTTGAAGTCAAAACGACAGTATCATTCGTCATACTAATTTGATTTCATTAAAATAAATGCAGGAATCTGTATAGTTTACCCTGATTTTTTCCAACAAAATATGTTTTAATTTTTCCATTTTTATACCCTAATATGTGAGAAAATTAAATTACTGGCACAGATTATTTGTTTTTATTTATTCCTTCAGCCCGCATAAATATGGGAAGTATATAATGTGGCCCTTACATTGAAAAGTTTGGAGCCTAGATTGATAAAATTAGTTTGAAAATATCAACTTTTATTTAAATCCTATTAATAACTCCTTATTGTTAATCCACGAACTAACACTTTGATAAGTTCTACATTTTCAATGAGTAGTTATTCAAGGTTCACTACGTACAATTGAAATTAGTTATCATCTCGATAGTTCTTAATATCAATCCACCTCCTTAAGTTAATCACATTAAAATTTCAAAGAATTTTTAATGTGTTTAAATTTTAAACAAAATATATTTTGTAAATCTCTCAGCTGTAATTGTTTTTGGAAGTCGCATAGATATAGTTCTAATGAACAGACAAACAGATCTCTATGAAGATTCAAATCCCCTATTAAGGACTGCTCATCTACACCCACTTAAACATTTTACCTCTTTTGTTTTATGTACAGTCTTACGTCGAACTTTTTTACATCGTAACTCCTCCCGCATAATTCTACAATTTTTCAAAGAAAAGCCATCAAGTGTTTAAGATGAGAATTTTCCTTGACAGAATACATGCCAACAACGGCTCTTCTGATCGACTGTGCAGTCTACAATAACGAAGTCAAGAAGAACTATTAAACATTGATTTATACCAGTCACTTCCTCTGACTCCACTTACATTTCTAATATCTTAAAATTCGCTTCTTAATTATAGCGCCCACTTTGAAGTTCTCTCTCAGAATAGCATTCAAACACACATATCCTTTCATTCCGACTGCTCTGCACCTCCTCCCATAAGTCTTATTAAATATCTGAATTTCCTACAAATGAAATTCAGTATTCAGTATTCATGAAATGACTATTCCCCCCCCCCCCCCCCCCCCCAACGGAATAGTCATTGTTATAGCTATTATTGTCTTACCACAAATAAGAATGTAGAAATACTTTCTACATTTCTTGACTATTTCTTACTATTTCTTGACAATTTCTTTCTTCTAGTCAACCACCATACTGGAAGGATATTCTTCGCATTCTAAAGTTTTTAATATCTCAAGTTTTCCCTCCATTTTTGCCTTTATTATTCCTTTTTTTATAATTACATTATAAATATACAATTACTTCTTAAATCATTTGATAAAAAACGAGAAGTCTAACATGTTCAAATTATACAAAAAAAAATGTGTACATTTAATTTAGTCTAATAAAATACAATTAAAGTATGGAGGAAATATGGAAAGACTCAATAGAATTGAGAATTTTGAAGAAGTATGAAGAGTGAGAAATTGAAAGAAAAATAAAACTCTTTGAGTTACGGAGTTGACGGCGTGATTGACTCTTTTGCCGGTGACTGGGTGAATATATGATGCTTGAACTACACATGCACCGCATCCTCCTTCCTGGCACATGTACTTCGTGCCTTTCAGTCCTGCTTTCTCACGAATAAATTCCACCAGTGAAGTGTCACTTCCACACCCCTCATCTGTAAAATACTTTTTTTTTCATATCTCTCAAACAAATGATCTTCTTTCTTACACTATTTCATTACATTAAAATCATTTATATAACACCTTTTAGTCATATTGATATTAAAATAATTCATTAAGTAAGAAAAATATATTTAAAACAAGAAAATCTATATTAATCAATTAGATATTTTTCTCGAAAATGTTAACTATAAATATTGAAATATATCAACATAATATGGTTGTTCCTTTTAAGATACATTCTACCACAATATTATATCATTTCCTCTATTCAATATTTTCTGTAATATGAAAAAGAAAGCTTGCTAGACATGATGTATGTAATAGTTTCAATTGCTTGTTTTTCAAAAACATAACAAAAATCCAGTATTATCAAGACCTAATTCATATGATTACGTTTTTATCATTAATTACCATAAATGTAAATGGATCAGTCTGTCCTATATGTACAAAATAATCAGAACAAATTATTTGAAATGTTACGATAAGTTCAGTTTAAGCACTAATTATTGTTCTCCCTCATTTCACAAATTAATTCACTTCACTGCTTCAATGGTATTTTCGATTACAAATGGAATTCGATTCTACACTGACATCTTAACGCAATTTGACCTCATATCAAATTTACTTTAGTCATTGGAATTTACTGAAATTCAATGACTAAATTGAATTGGTAGGAAATTCATTCCTACCAAAGACCATTCCAAATGTTTACACAATATTAATATATTTATAAATAATAAATATTCTAAATAAAACATAATATAATACAAAAAAGTTATAGAAAGATTAAACTGGCTTTCTAAATTTTATATTAAATATTTGGTTTAATTTATATATTTTATATTTTTTTTATTTTTAGATTATATTTGTACATGCTACAGTTTGTACATTAAATTATTTTTTCTGTTACACAGTTTGCTACTTGAATTTTAATTGTAACTCTCATATCTTGATACGGTTCCAAAAAAAAGCGTGACTGACTGACAGCTCTTACTTGGAGAGCTATGTAAGTTTGAACCTACGTTAATCTTGGTAGCACTACATAACCCAAATACTAATATTTATAAAAAAAATTATAACCCTAAAGGGAATGACTAATTCCTTGATTTGTTCGTCCATGAAAATAGAATAGGAATAACTTTGGTAATTGTTCCTGTATGCCTTATTCATTGCTTCTACAACACATAAACACTTACTGAGAAAGAAATAATTCCAAGCATAATCAAGTTACACGAGTTTCGTAAACCTATATTAAGGTGTTAATATTATCACACCTACTCATATATCAAGTTCGTCAATAATTTCTTATCAATTCATTTCTTATTCTTATGTTTCGTCAAAGCATAGTCGAGTATTGACTTAAAGTGTTCATATTCCCTGTTTTACAAACATCATCTTAATTTATATATAGAGACAGAGTAAACGATATCGTTGCCTGGGAAAACGAAAAGTCCTAATAACTTTAAGAATACCTCAGAGACACCTTTTAGTATTAACTTTTGGGATTGCCAATAGGTTTCTATAACTGGCATTAAGAAGATGTGATAAATAATTAAATTAAATGTTAACTCTGCATAGTTCGAAAAGATGTATTTCATAGAATTATTTACGTTATTAATGAAGGAAGTATAATAAGTTTTTTTGGTATATATATTGTAAGTTTAATCAATTTCACTTATTTTAAATAAGTGAACTAGGATAACATTATTTAAGGTTCCAGGGGCCTTCCTAAACTTAAATAAAGACCCAATGGACCTAATGCACTAAGGACCACTAGGATAACTTTGTTTCAGGTTCCAGAGGCCTTCCTAAACATAAATAAAGAACCAATGGACCTAATGCACTAAGGACCACTAGGATAACTTTGTTTCAGGTTCCAGGGGCCTTCCTAAACATAAATAAAGACCCAATGAATCTAATGCACTAAGGACCACTAGGATAACTTTGTTTCAGGTTCCAGGGGCCTTCCTAAACTTAAATAAAGACCCAATGGACCTAATGCACTAAGGACCACTAGGATAACTTTGTTTAAGTCCAGGGTACTTCCTAAACTTAAATAAAGACCCAATGGACCTAATGCACTAAGGACCACTAGAATAACTTTGTTTAAGGTTCCAGGGGCCTTCCTAAACTTAAATAAAGACCCAATGGACCTAATGCACTAAGGACCACTAGGATAACTTTGTTTAAGGTTCCAGGGGCCTTCCTAAACATAAATAAAGACCCAATGGACCTAATACACTAAGGACCACTAGGATAACTTTGTTTAAGGTTCCAGGGGCCTTCCTAAACTTAAATAAAGACCCAATGGACCTAATGCACTAAGGACCACTAGGATAACTTTGTTTAAGGTTCCAGGGGCCTTCCTAAACATAAATAAAGACCCAATGGACCTAATGCACTAAGGACCACTAGAATAACTTTGTTTAAGGTTCCAGGGGCCTTCCTAAACATAAATAAAGACCCAATGGACCTAATGCACTAAGGACCACTAGAATAACTTTGTTTAAGGTTCCAGGGGCCTTCCTAAACATAAATAAAGACCCAATGGACCTAATGCACTAAGGACCACTAGAATAACTTTGTTTAAGGTTCCAGAGGCCTTCCTAAACTTAAATAAAGACCCAATGTACCTAATGCACTAAGGACCACTAGAATAACTTTGTTTAAGGTTCCAGGGGCCTTCCTAAACTTAAATAAAGACCCAATGGACCTAATGCACTAAGGACCACTAGGATAACTTTGTTTAAGGTTCCAGAGGCCTTCCTAAACATAAATAAAGACCCAATGTACCTAATGCACTAAGGACCACTAGAATAACTTTGTTTAAGTCCAGGGTACTTCCTAAACTTAAATAAAGACCCAATGGACCTAATGCACTAAGGACCACTAGAATAACTTTGTTTAAGTCCAGGGTACTTCCTAAACTTAAATAAAGACCCAATGTACCTAATGCACTAAGGACCACTAGAATAACTTTGTTTAAGTCCAGGGTACTTCCTAAACTTAAATAAAGACCCAATGTACCTAATGCACTAAGGACCACTAGAATAACTTTGTTTAAGGTTCCAGGGGCCTTCCTTTCTTACGGCCATCTGCATAAGGCCACGAAAGATTTCTAACATAGGACTCCGAGGATCAATTTTCCTTAGAGCATCAAATACTTTATTTGCTTAAATTCCCAACGGTCTTTCTTCATCACGTAGGGCTCCAAGGTGTATTTCACTTAGATATGTACACGGAAGTATGTATGTACTTGTATATGTATATACAAGTGTCAAATATTATACTCCAGTTATAAGCACAGCTATCGAACATAAATAATAACGACTATGATTTGAAATTCCCTATCTTCTTTTTAGTATTTATTTGCATTAAAATATATTGATGAATCATCATGTACCTTAAAATCAAAGACCCCTAAAATAGTCCTCTTAGGACAAAAAAGTTAGTCCCTTCCTAGAAATATTAAAATTCCCTTGATTGCTTTGTTTCTAATTTGATTACATTTTTTGAGGATTCCATAGTACTTATAGTATAAATGATTTATTTTACTTTATGGAATACACTAAAGTATACACTTGTAAAAGGTCTCGGAATACACTAAAGTATATATACTTGTAAAAGGTCTCGGAATACACTAAAGTATACATACTTGTAAAAGGTCTCCCATTAATGCTGAATTCAATTTGTTTGCCATAGTTTCTGAAATATAATGATTATAATCATCAGAAATAAATCCTTTACTTCAACATTCATCACAATTATCTATATATATATATATATATATATATATATATCATTAAAGATAACTTTCATCTTAATTTTTAATCAATATATAGGAATTGGCCAGCACTTAACACAAATAATTTACTTGACTCAATCTAACAACTGTAGAAAACTAACGTTGTCGAGACTCTCCAATACTTCTTGGAAAGAAAATATTATAAATGCCAAGCGTTAAAGTTTTAATTGATCCACCTTTCAGTGTTCATGTACTCTACCTTCTACGGCTGCTGAATTGGGATGTGTGCAGAAATCAAAAGGTAGTAATGCAATACTCGTTAGTTGGAAGTTCAAAGTAATGGTTCCATTGACTATAATATGTATCAAGTTATTATTGGAAGTCTAGGCAATAATGATAAATGCAGTTTTAAGGTAACTAATTAACTAACTATATGCAACTATTTATTGCTTTTGGAGAATCGATTAAAAATTCAGGTAATGTTGCTGTTAAATTAAATGATACAAAAAGACCTGGGCTAATAGAAATATGGACTCCTGATGATATAGACGGAATATTACTTACTGGTACAATTAAAGTATTGAATTGTGTTCTACTGTTTGTTAGACCCAAATAGGGATGGACACTGATTAGCAAATTACTCGAGCAGGTTGTCAATCAAGATATTAATTCTATGCAGATTACTACAACTTTTTGGGGTCAATTTAAAATAATCCAAGTTTAATTTAAAATAAGAACGGCTAACCCACATTACTAAACCTGTTAATAGACCAAGAGTAAAATGTAAAATGACATAAATTAGTGAAAAACTTTGTATAAATTACTTCCTTCACTGTTGTATAATTATTGTTTACTTACTTTGATTTCTATGTTTTTATTTTTCCTAGGTTATTTAGAAACAGTTTATTGTACATATACTTCCATTAATTTTTCAATTATCACAACTATATATTTTTACTAAGCATTTTATTCCTTCATTATTTTTTTAATTTTGAGCTTAAACAATTAATTTAACTTTATCTATAAATTTAATTTTGAGCCCTTTATACAACTTTTCTGCATTAACTTAAAATAATCCAAGTTTAATTTAAACTTTAGTATTATTATTATTATTTGAGGCTGACTATAGCTCTGCGTTTTAAAAAAAAATCTCGAGTGGCCTACACTCAACTTTACTATAAGTAACTTCATATGAAATTTCTTGAGTATACAACACACAACGTCTCATTTAAGAATAACGTAAACATCTAAATGGGATATGATTATTAGTCTTTCATTCTTGAGGTAGTACAGATAGTGATTGAAGGACATATCAATATATAAGCTTATTTTTGTACATCACACAGCTGATGCAAATAATTTCATTAGTATAACTACAGTAGTAATAACATTTTTGAAAAACCAAAGTGAACATTTCTTGATACGAAATATTCTCCTACAAGAGAACATGGCTTTTGTTCAAAAAGCCAGTGGATTTCTTACATCGTTTACTTGACATCCTTCTACATTGAATTTTAAGTGTAACTTCCAAATTTAAAACAGGAAAATACCCTTTTTTTCTCTGAAAAACGACATATACAGCGAAGAAAATGTTGTTTTAAGGTGATTTATAATTAAAGATGTACGACAATTACATTTATTAATCTCTAAACAAAAGATTTCATTCTTGAATTATCTTTTACATTTTTGTTTTTTTACAGAATTATTATAATGGGAATTTTATGGCTTCTTAGTATTTAATAAGATCATTTTCCTTCCCCTTTGTCAAATAACATATATACGAATTTTTTCTGAGTGAGTGTTATCATTTTCCTGCACAATATTATTCCTCCTACATCTCATATAAGTCAATAGACAATTTAAATTGTTCCATTATAAATATCAATTTTATCTCAGTGGATTCGCTCAAAAAATTTCTCAGTCAATGTAAACAATGTAAAAAAATATAAAAAATTTGACAAGTATAGCAGGTGATCTCTTAGTCTAGGATTAACAAACAGTTTTTATAGCGTTATTGCTCTTTCCCGTAATTGAAACTTCATGATTTTTTTTATGAATTGCTAATTTTTCGTTCCATTTTTGGTCAAATTTTCATTATTTTTTAATAAGCCGTTCAGCTTCAAAAAAACATTTTCTGAAAACAGAAATCGTTGTGTAACGCCCCTTTAGTGAATGTAATTTTAAAAAACAATATTTCACCTCATTCTCCACATAATGTTCTATTTTTAGGCATAGTTTCATATTGAACCGTCAAACAGTATGGCTTGTATCGCTCTCACAAGGTTTAAGATTTAATTATAAGTCAAAATTTTTACATTTTATTGAAAAATAATATATCCCGTTATTTTAAAATTCTGAATATATTTTTCGTTTGTTGCATTTGTAACCTCAAAGATAATGTCAAAATTTCAAAACTCTAGGGTTATGAGTTTAGGAAAAATAAATGTTTTCTAAAAAACGGATTTTGGCAAAAAAAGTGACTTTCCCATCATGCATAATTCTTCCCAAACAATAGGGATCTTCTACCCTAAAGGGTCCATCTTTGTGTAAATTATCAACTTGATCGATCAAAGATTCTGGACCGTAGCGTGGTAACAAGCAATGCTAACACACTCACCCACCCACCCACACACACACACAGACATCATCGAAAAAACTTGATAATACGACTTCTGGGACCTCAAAACATGTAATTCTGTCAAAATCTCGAGATCGAATTTTTTCACGATCACTATACTTTACTTATAGTAAAGTAAAAAACTATTGTACTTCTCCTCTTCTGTACTAAAGTACCCCAGCAGATAGCTTCATCGCCTATAAGAGCTGAGCACTTTTACTGGTTCCAGCGGTAAAACTTTTTCTATGGTTTGTTGAGTGTCCCGAAGCACCTACCTCTGTGCAGCAAAGTTGTCTTATAGTCAGTCAGTAAGTGCAACGGTGTTTCTTCCTCTTTTGCAGAATCTGCATAAACTATCATTCATAATGTCCATTCACGCTCCCTTCGTTTTGGGAGAAAGTAACTTCCTTTCTCCTTCTTCGGAACAGTCTTCTTCGGGTCCTTAGGTGAACTTGTGGAAGCTTGGCTCCAACTCGCTAGCGCTTTTGGACCCTCTGCGCTTTTTGAGGATGGTCTCCGAACTTCCTTCTCCTTAGTATCATATAGGGGAAAATCTCTGTATCTCTATCGGTGGTATTTTTCCCGCTCCGGCAGAGCACCGCATACCGGAGTAAGGCTATTTACTCAAGGGGGTCGCCTGGTACCTTTGAGGCAAACTTTAGTATAGTATATATGTATTTTCAAGTTGACAAGCTGTTTTAAATTTAATTTGAAAAATATTAAATTAAACTTGGATAATATTAATTTAAGCTTGAATTATTATAAATTACACATGGATTATTTCAAATTAAAGTTGTATTATTTTAAATACAACTTGGATTATTCTAAATGAACCCGAAATTGTTACAGTACGATCACAAAATTTGATTTTCAATTATCTCTGAACCTAGACAAAATTGAGCTTGAGGATCAAGCAAAACTTATCTATACAACAAATGGAAGCCGCTACTCAAGGATATTTTGTGTACAATAATTATAAATGTTTCCGTGACAAAACATTTACATCACTCTGTAGAATAATTCGTTCACTAACTGAGTCCGCATTAAATTTACCAACTTCCAAGAATACCATCATTTTAAAAGTTATCACTCACCTCATAGAAGAACACCATTCTACATGCTTTGCCATCTGCTTTGCAAGACTTTTAAAATTACACACATGACTAGAACCAGAGATCTATAAGGGAAATTAGGAAATTTAAGTAACGGTAGTATAATTAAAAGCATTGTGAAGGAAACCTGTTAAAGTCAAGATTATGTTGACATTGAACATAGTGAAAAAAAATTCAATATCAGTTTAATGTACATTATCAGTTTTATTAGTTGTTAGTAATTGTAATTGATCTTTAGATAATGTTAAAAAAATTTTATTGTATTATTTATCCTTGAAAATGATCAGAGTTGATTAAAACGTCGGAATGAGTGTAAGTAACCTAAATAATAAAACTTTCGGAAATTGGTGTATATTTTACCTGAAAAATTATATAAGAAAATTAGAAAAGTTATGCAAAAAATGGACTGGACGAAAAATAAGCAAGGCATTTAATGAAACATACATGAATGAAGGTCTGCTCCCAAAATACACAAATATATATATAAAAAGATTTCACATAAAAACGTGAAATAAGAATCAATGATCAAACCACAATATGAAAATAATTTCATATCAAAAACCCATTCCAGTTGGGTTTTTGACTCTGACGAAGACCGCTTGTTACGGTTGAAAGATCTTAGTCTTGTTTTCCCAGTTTCATATTGTGGTTTGATCATTAAATATATATATATATATATATATATATATATATATATATATATATATATATATCAGTTCACAAACGAAGAAAAGCAACACACAGAGAAAGAGACACACTTACAAACTCAAATTTTCGGATGATCCGTCTTCAGGAGAAAAGAGAGAAAGGGCGTGCTTGGTCGCCCTTTCTCTCTTTTCTCCTGAAGACGGATCATCCGAAAATTTGAGTTTGTAAGTGTGTCTCTTTCTCTGTGTGTTGCTTTTCTTCGTTTGTGAACTGATTTGCGTCCAGTTTGGATCGTTTTTTCGAATTTTAAGTGGATATATATATATATACATATTTGTATAAACTGGTAGTAGGTCTTCATCTAAGCATGTATTGTTAAATAGCAGAGCAGATTCTGCATTCACGATTTTTTTCAGCAATTGTTCTTTTTTTCTAACTAGTTTTCTTTGCTGAATTTATGCTGCTTATTTTAATTGCCTTTGCAGCATAGAAAAGTGATTAGAAAAAAAGAACAATTGCTGAAAAAAATCGTAAATGCAGAATCTGCTCTGCTATTTAACAATATATATATATATAACAATATTTCACAGCAAACGTGTAAAACAAAAATTACCCAACGGTTACTTGCCGTTGCGTCTACAACGTGCTTGGTCTCCCTATCTCTTTTCTCCTGAAGACGGATTAGCCGAAAATTTGAGTCTGTAAGTGTGTTTCCTTACTCTGTGTGTTACTCTTCTTGAATTTTGAACCTATATATATATTTTTTCTCAGATTGTTCTTGACCTGTTAATTCAATGCAGTATTTGATATGTTTTTTGAGAGCCAGGTTTTGGAAGTGAACTTCTTTTTATCATGCTAACGTTTCTTTGTATTTATAGATCTTCATCAGGGCTACAAGGAATAGCCATTTACTCATTTTGTTTGTAATCAAGTATTTTTAAGTTGTTACTGTTAACATAGTAGTCCATATTGAATTTGTTATTGTTGTTGAATATATTACAGGCTTATCTTGTTTTGTATCCCTGATAAAATTTGATACAATACAATTCGATGAATATAAATACATCGAAACGTTGGTGTAATGAGAAGAAGTTCATTTCCAAGACCTTGCCCTCAAAAAGCATATCAAATACTATATAAATCTATGGAGAGAGAAAAGGAGAGAGAGGATAAAATTATATGATACACAGATTTAACCTTACAATGGTATGATGGAAAATTTAAAAATTTACCTGTCGATTTCTTGGAGAGATGAATTAGACAAACCCATGACTAAAACTGACCTTAAGATTTCATGAGCTACTGGGAACAGCAATTTTTTACGACACAAGGCTTTAATTTGATATTTCCTTTATACATAAAGAGAACATTAGTGATAAGTGGACATATTACTTCCACATCCGTGATAAATGGACATGAATCGACATTGCGTGGTAGGACTCTTTGTTTTCTTAATATCCTTCCACTGTTTACTATGCTGTACTATTTATTAAAAGTATATTATTAATTTAGTCCATCTATTGCTATTCTATACAAAGTTTTTATTCTCTCTAGTTACACCAGAATATCTGATATTTCTAGGGAATAGTTCCCGTTGTGTGAACATAAATTTAAATTGACATAATTGGATAGATATTGTTTTTAGTTATGCGAGCTATAGACTTCATTTAGCAAGGAACGGGATAGCCTGGTACTAAAAAATGAAACCCAGACGTTTTTAGGGGCTCAAGGTTTAGCTTTGCTTTTCTGATTAAAAAAAAAAAATGGATAGCTAAACTAGCATATCTGGTGGACACTTTCGCTTAAACAAAAAGTACAATGTAGGAATCCTAATATTTTAACACCATCGGACAAGGTTGAAAGCTTTCGCGCTAAGTTGGTGTTATGGGTCAGCCACGCTAGCAGTGGTAGTAATGAAATGTTCCTAAATGTCATGGCTGCCAATCCGTTAAAAAAAAGTGTAGGCTTTGATAGTAAAACACTTGGAGCAATTAGGAAAAAAATTAACTCTACAAGTGACCTGCAACCTATGGACTGAGTACAAAATCCATTCTCAGATAGCATTTCCCTTGGACACTGACCCATAAGCGAGCAGGAAGATTTCATGGAGCTAAAAACTGATGGAAGAATAAAAATAAACTTTACCCAAACAGAGCTAGTACATTTTTGGTTACATATAAATAATGAGTACAACTAATTTTAAAACGTGCTATTGGAATTTTCTTACCATTTGTCACGACCTATTTATGCAAATTGGGGTTTTCAACTCTCACTAAGATAAAATCAAAAAGAAAAGAGACTATCGACGAAGAGATGAGAGCGACCTTATCTACAACTACCCCAAATTTTGATCACCTGTGCTCAGTTAAGCAGGCTCACATTTCTATTATATTGATTTTAATAATCTAAAAACATTAAATAAATATTCCTTTTTTCATTGGTATCCCTCAAATTTTTTTGATTTGGTAGGTGTATCTTGAACACAAAAAGTTAGTGGAACATTGCTTTATAGCACCTCACTGCTTGTAAGCATACCCAACTACTTTGTCTACTTTGCCACTTTATCTTTTAACTATCCCTCTCCATTTTATCTCACATGTCCTAAATTCCTTCAGTTGAGCGTTCGACTCTTGTCGGTTCTCCACTCCTTCCAATGGATATGTCATTCATTTTTCATATTATTGTATATTTTATTTTTGTAACTTTTAATTTAATTTGTACTGTAGATGTTTACCTGAAGATGAATACGATTGTTTGAAACGCGGAGTTTGAATTAAAAAACTTTTTTAGTTTGGGGAGTTTGTACTATCCATTTACTCCAGTATGAGTAAATACTACATAATTACGGATTGCACAACTAATGAGATAGGAATAGCAGTTTAGTAAGTATAGCAATAGTGTAGCAGTTCTAAACATAGTGCCTATTAGCAGTGGGTATAAATAGTGCTAATATATGCTTAAATTTCCTATTATTAATATTAGTTTTATTTTATTTGTAACCAGATTTTATTATTTTTTAAAATTAAAAAATTCTAATAGTAATAATAAGAAAAACCTACCTCAAGGACCATTGAAACAGCTGTTTAATGAATACCCTAAAGATTACTCAAATATTTTAATAAAGTCAAACTATTTATATCATTTAAATAAACATGGACATGATCAAAGCCAGATAGTGTCGAACATTTAATTGATTACCTTGTAGTCTATTACAAATATACAAATTACAATCATATTACCCTTGTAGTCTATTATGGCTACTATGGTATCCTTAGATCATCCACAACGAATTAATACAATAAGGGCAAAAGTACATCTCCTAATGTCCTTTTTATGTGATCATTTCAGCCATGCTAGATTTTATACTTACACTAGTTATACTTGCGTTAGATTGCTGTAATCCATTCTATAGTTCTTGAATTAAAACCTCTATATATTATTTCTGACTCACTAATCAAAAGCACGTTAATGTTAATGAAGCATGTTATCAAAAGCTCCTTTAATATTCAAGAAGCAGTTCAGAGTAAATCATTTAAACTTATGAAGTTTTCTATTTTGTTAACCAAAATTTTTTTTACTGTCTCTGTTCATTTACCCTTCTGATACATAAGTTTCCCTTATGATGATGCTTATTTACAAAAAATTTATTGTGTTAAGGAATGCAAAACCTAAAATTTGTCATCTTTAGTGTAATATTTGAATCAGTACCTCTTTGGTAAAATATGAATTTGATCAATCAAACAATAACACTTGTAGTGTTCTCACACATTTGTATACCCACCCAACTACACCCACAGGCATCAAGGAAGAACATCAAAAAATGGACTTTCGTGACCTAAGTAAATCCACCGTAATACTGAGATACATTTTTTTCATTATCACTACACTTTACTTAGAGTAAAGTAATACATTGTCGATTGTAATTTGCTTTTATAATTTTATAAATCAAATCTTTTCACAAATCAATTTAACACTAAAATATTTTCAAACTTCTTTTATTCAAATGTGGATAACAATTCCGCTTGAATTCATCCTACCAAAAAAATTATAAGTCAATGTAAACAAATCAAACAGATACAAAAGTTACTGATTAGTCCAAGTTGAGTTTTTAGTTTTTATAGTTTTTTTTTTCAATTTCTAAAAATCGAAATAGTAGAAACTGTTTGTCTAGCTAACTACTTTTAAGTAGATTTTGGATGAAAGAAACTTCATTTTTCGACAGCATATAGTGAAAAAAAATAATTTTCTAGAATCATAAGCTGTACTATGACTCCCAAAGCCTTACGTACTTAGTAACTGACTCAACAACTACTGAAGAACTGAAACTTACTTAAATCATTAGTTCTGCAATGCGAAATTGTGTGGTGTTTGCGTACGTGCAATTTAATCGAAAACGTATTCAGCTCATGCCATCAAATCGTTCTATTTTTGGGTACAATTTCATTATCATCAGTCAAGTAGTGTGATCTCTACCATGTCCATCCATAATCTTTCAAAATCAATCATAAATCAAAAATTTTACATTGTATTGCAAATAATAACCTCTGTTTTAAGAAACATAACTTCATTCGAACTAACTTACAGCCCTTTTCAGTTCCGTAATACTTCCACAATTTCAACTCTCTAGAGTTAGTAGTTCAGGAGAAAACAATTGTTGTCTAAAATCACATAATGGTCAAAGAATTGACTTTTCTATGATTCCATATTACCCAACAACAAAAGGGGGACATCTAATATATAGAATTCAATTTTTGGGAAAATATTAATTTGGTCTATTAAATTATGTGACCTGTAGTTGTTCATGTGAGCAAATTAGTGAATGTAAGCGGTGATAATGAAGAATATATTACAACTGGATATGATAGTTGGGATGTTACTGAAGATGAAGGTGTACTAGTTGGTAGAAATAAAATGATACGCCTTTTAAAGTGAAGAAGAGACAAAGAAAGACTTCGTTACACTCGATGAAGCGGTTGATTTATATGAAGAGAATTTTATAGGTTTGATCAAGAACGTGATAATCAGTGAAAAGATGGATATATCCAGGATATGTTAAAATCAATTAGCAGGAACAATGAAAGATGAAGTTTTCAACTCACGTTGAAAATTTGACTTTTACTAAAGAAAGTAAAGTGTTTAGAATAATCTTTGTTAAGGAATAAAGTGGCAAATTTGATAAGAGTTCTAGACCTTCAGGTAGACACAAAAAATCATTGATGTTTAAAGAACACTGGGAAATGAATGCTTTTACTAAGATACCAACTCCTTTAGAAAAATTTCAGTCTTATTCAATTTATCACAATTCATTATTGGAGGCAATAGAGGTTTACAAACAAAATGCTCTTTGCATTAAATGATGCTTTAACCCAAATAAAGTGCTTAGCACTATTTTATGGATATTGAAACTTTTTTAAACTGCGCCTCTCGTGTTGTTTCCAGAAAGCGAAAACAAGAGATTATATTGGTCGTTGGTGTTAGTGGAAAATATGATTGCCATAAATGATAGTTAAATAGATTGTGAAGTGTCAACACTTCGTCTCAGTCAATACTACCTTTGCAAACGATATTTTTCCATTCAAGTGAATAATGTTGTTGAAAGTGAATCAGAAAACCAGAAAAAATGACGAAAGTCATCCATTACAACCCTTTCTATGGTAGGTTATAAAGTACAATGACTTTGTAGCTGACCAACAATGTTTCAAGGAAGTGGAGTACTAAGGACTGTAAGTCTATGACAAATATTTCTACAGCAAAGACTACTACGTTAAGTATGACAACAATTGTTTGAACTAATTAAAGAAATGTTATGACTTAGTTGGGAGGATGCTGAGACATTCATGAGACGGCTGTTGGTTTTGTGTAAACAGTTTGTTTACTATTGTTATCACAAGATGTATAATTTTTGGAGGATTTCAGTGAATTGGAGTTTATCTGTGAAATGGAAATAGTCTGTGTCATGAACGTTACGTATTATTTCATAATATTATTTATTTCCAAATTTATTTTTAATTTTAACGAGGTGGAAATTTAATTTAAAATATTTCTAAAAGAAAAGTATGTTAAATAGTTAAAAGAAAAAAATATATTTGATGTGATTTTTTTTACTTTTAAAACATTAAATAAAACAATTTTATAATTAGAAAAAAGTATTAAACAATGAAGTATATTCAATATAAAGTAGATATAGCAACAATTGGTCCACAACTTACTGACATTAATCAAATATAATTATTTTTATTGACTTGCTTAGCCCAAGTAGACAAGTTGACAAAACTGTCTACCTCCAAAATTGGCGGGTTTTTCGTTATTAATCAAGACAGTACAGCGCCATTATTTCTTCATATACCAGTGCCATCTATAGATGTATCTGGATAAAGTGTTTTTTTAACAGTTTATAAAGTAGGATACAAATTTACTTATAACTTAATTTTATTCTAGATATATTGATTCCAAAGATATTATACATCACTTTATGAACTTCATTTTTATTATTTTATATAATTTTACTATTAACTATTAGAATTAGACTTAAAAGTAATCAAAATCCAAGTGCCCATTTTCGTAGACATTGTCAACTATCGACATGCCAAATTTAGTAAGTATCTTACTTTTTCTGTAACTTCCTCATATAATATTAATTTTTTTGAACTTTCATACAAATATTACATTTTCATTACCAAAGAATTCGAATTCTTATTTCAATAACATGAACTACATTTGAAGTAGAATTATAAGAATCATGCAAATTATAATAATAAATGAAAGTGTCAAGAGCTCTTATTATTTATTTCAAACTACATGTTCTATTCAATGTCAATAAATATTACTAAATAATAGGAACTATGATCTTTTACTATCCACTACAATATCATATAGAACTGCAGTTTAAAAAACTAAAGTTCTTTTCTCAAAAAATGACTAAACAAATGCCCTTGTTTCCTTATCATTAAGTACTTGTTGTATCAAAGTACAGTTACTCATTAAATCATTAAACTACTCAGAGAAAAATGTCATTGCTTTAATATTCAGTGCTCAATTCAAAAGGTAGATCTCATTATTGAGTTTTAAACTGTATTAT
Organism: Hermatobates lingyangjiaoensis; assembly: GCA_026182355.1. Lineage (NCBI taxonomy): Eukaryota > Metazoa > Arthropoda > Insecta > Hemiptera > Hermatobatidae > Hermatobates > Hermatobates lingyangjiaoensis. The sequence goes on along the minus strand of JAPFBL010000084.1, from coordinate 11,811,852 downwards.
ATTCGTTTCCTTAATGTATAAACATCAAAGTACAAAAAGGAAGTAAAATTGGACTTATTAAAATTAGAAACGACCTATTAGAGAATTATTCAAATCAAGAAATTCAATTAGATAATGAACTGCTTCTTCATTACTAATCCAATCTCTTTACTGACTTGTAAGGTCTTTCCTCGGTATGATATAGCGTAAGAACTTGTTTGTTGATTTTTCTTGCCTGTCCGTATTAAGAGTTGAGAATTGCTCGTTTACAAAACTATTTATTCGTAATAGATAGTACATCCTCAACTCTGGGAAACACTTTTTCAAAGATGTCAAATACGCAATATATTCATATGCTCCAATGAAATTAAAATCAACTAACAATACCTACTTGCTTCACCAGTGTATTTTCAAAACAAACTTGTCTGTGAAGTTAGGAAAATACGCTTAAAGCCCTATAACTTCGTTTCTGTACTTAATTATGAATCTATTTAGAGCCCATATTTTAAGTTAGGCATACACAAATCCAGTGTCAAAGTTTCAGTTCGCCATGTCTTATGGTGGCTGAGTTTACTTGTGACAAACGTTTTTGCTTTAAACGTCCATAACTTCACTTCTACGTTGAATTTCCTAATAATTCAGAGCCTATAGTTTAAGTTAGACCTACCCAAATCTACTGTAAAAGTTTCAGCTTTATATGTCCTATGGTAGCTGAGTTTAGTTGTGACAAAGTTTTGCGGACAAACCGACAGAAATTTTTCTAAGGGTGGATTCGGTTTCTCCAATGTATGAAACGTAAAGAAAACTTGAATTGAGTCAGTTCTAAGCAATGTACAGACAAAATCATTATTTTATTTATATAGATTAAGAACATTTTTTTACATGTGTTTTTAAACTTCTTAAATAATTATAAACTAGTTACTTTGCAATCTATTTTTACTGATACACTAATATTTTGTGCAATAACTTAGGCACCAAACAATTCATTGTAATGCATTGCAGAGAACTATGAACCTGGGAAATGTAAAATCTGCGTCCTTGATCCTATTCTATATATAGCTGTTACATTGATGTTACTTGCATGAGTTGTTTAGTAAAACTGAATTGAATTCCAAAGTATTCTCTCAGTTTACATTAGGAATATGATTTGCCCCAAATCATTAACTGCTCTGGATATGCAAATCAGTCGGTGTAAAGAACTGTGACGACCTCTATTTTCTCGAAACCGATAAATCCATTGCCTCCATTACTATCATTTACCTATCAGAACATTCACCAATATTATCCATCCAATCTTTTCCTGATTTATAAAAATAAATTATTTCTGCTGTAACTAAGTACTCTCTATGATTATAATGTAATGAATGAATCAATCAAAAACCTCTTTTGTTACGTTACCTGCTTCATTTACATCAGTAAATTAGTCACTCCTATAATAGCATCGCTTTCTACCATTTCTTGTTTGATGATTGATAAAATCTAGGTCAAAGTAGTGATACATATCAATAGATCATATATGTATCATAGATTTTTCATAAAATCTAGGTAAATATGTATATTCCAATATTATTAAATCAAAATAAGGCTATGTCTAAACTTGTAAATGTAATAACCTGAAGTAAATGAATGAAAAATTGTATAATAAAATACGGCTACTTACATTTAAAAAGAACTAACTTTAGTAAAAATTTGAAAACACATAATCCATTACATAGTTCACATTCCACAACTTTTTTTTAATAAGCTTAATTTTAGTGACTTCATCGAAGCTTTCAAGACCTTAAAAGCCTCCAATATTAAAAAAATAATGTTTACTTTTTGTTTAAATTTTGACTCTCAGATTTCTGTGATCCACGAGGCATTATTGACTATGCGAGCATTATTACTTTTTGTGTTCACATTAAGATGTGGTGATTCATTCAGATCATAATTACAACTGTTACATACTTATTACATTACAAATATAATGACGTAAATTATCATACTAACTATTTCACTTTACTCCACAAGCAAAGGTAATTTATTCTTATACTGATATTATGAACAGCAAACACTAATACTTTTTATTGTATGACATTTCGCTGGTAATAATGTCCCTATTAATTTATTTGGCCTTATTGAGTAATATTCAAGGTTGTTCCTAACATATACAAAAACCAATGCTTATTATTTTACTCCAAATATTATTAGTGAAAGAGATAAGTATTATTACAGATATGTCTGTAACTAAACTCTATTGTTTTCTGGGCAAGATTGAATCCTAGAAAAAGTTATCTTACTTAACCAAAATACTAGCAGCTAATTTGTAACCACTTCACTGATCGTTATAAAAACTAGAAATCTTGTGTAAATCGCAATAAGAGAGAAATATTATGTTCCATCCAAAGTCAGCTATAAAATTAATGTACTTTACGTTTTAAAATCACAGAGGAGAAAGTAAATAATAAAATCAAAGATCTTTTAATATGCAGGATAATACCATTATGGATCTTTAATTGGCACTTATCATATTTAAATATGCTCAATTGCAAAATGTACAGAACCATTAGATAATATTTAAAATGAAATGTAGCAGGTAATAACGATGGCGGGAATGGACCCCCAGTGAAGAAATCATTTTCTTCAGCAATTGAAGATATGCCCTCTAAATCCCCTGAACTGACCAAAATGAATTCCTTCGACTCACATCCACCGACAACATCCAAACTAAAGGACCAGTCAGTCATTAAATTTTCTATCTCTAGTTGTATATTTACATAATTTTAAATGTAACTAAGTTTGCTTTATTATAATATATTTCTTTTATTTGTGTTATTACTATTTATTATTATTTTTATATTTATTTATTATTATATTATATTGTTATAGTTATCGTTGAAACTAATTTCTCCAATGGCAAATTTTGCAAATAATTAGCCAATGCTACAACCCAATTAGCAAATAGTTATGTCTCTAGATTAGGTTAATTATCTAATAGCATAAATAGAAAGAACACATCAATCTGTACTCAATATAGGTTCCGTGAAATACAATATATATATAAATTTATAATCACTGAGAAAAAAAGAGTAAAGCGACTGTATTGTGTGTTCTCATAACATTGCATATTTGGGAAATTCATAATGGCATTCATTATTCCTGGTGTATACAAAATCTAATCATAACATGCAACGTTTACTCATATAAGTAAATGAATACAAGCTAGTTATTTATAAGTATATTATAAAATAACTAGCAAATGTACCCGTCTTTGACGGAATCAAAAATTCTATTATTCTTGGTATTCCAAAATATCAATTATAGTATTATACTAATACTATAATTAGAAGTTATAGAATAGTAGAAAACACCATTATTAGTACAGTGTTAAACAAATGCCTCTGTATACACTACATTAGCTGTCTGTCCTTCAGGTTCATGGAAGAACAATCAGTTGAAACCTCTGACTATTGAGCAAGTAAACTACAGTTGACCATGTGAGAAAAACTTGGTTTCGCTAACTTGAATTCCTGCGTTAGATAAAGTCTCCCTTTGCGACTTAGTTAACGTCATTGCGAAAAAGACTCTGAGGGGACCTTGCAATCATTTGAATGGAAACAGACAGTGGCTCGGAATCAATGGTATGCGTGGTATACACACAGACTCCCCAATACCACATCCAGTCATTATGTCCGCCTCTATGGCATATCTGTGTAGAGCACGAACTCAGAGTCGTGTCCCGTTGCACAGTTTTTGGGTCACTCATGTTTCGTAACATGAAATTTGTTACTGCTATAAATTGCAGCATCATTGGTGCTCCTACTTTAAGTTTTTACTCATGAGCAGGCAGTCCAGGAGAAATAAATTCAGAGTCAAGAAATTCAATTAGATAATGAACTGCTTCTTCATCACTAACCCAATCTCTTTACTGACTTGTAAGTTCTTTCCTCGGCTTCATATAGCGTAAGAACTTGTTTGTTGATTTCTCATGCCTGTTCATATTAAGGGCTGAGAATTGCTCGTTTACAAAACATTTATTCTCAATAGATAGTACATCCTTAACTCTGTGAAACACCATTTCAATGATGTCAAATACGCAATATATTCATGTGCTCAATTGAAATTAAAATCAACTAACAATACCTACTTGCCACACCTGTGTATTTTCAAAACAAACTTGTCTGTGAAGTTAGGAAAATACAGATAAAAGCCCCATAACTTCGCTTCTGTACTGAATTAATAATCTATTTAGAGCCCATATTTTAAGTTAGGCACACACAAATCCAGTGTCAATGTTTCAGCTCGCTATGTCTTATGGTGGCTGAGTTTACTTGTGACAAACATTTTTGCGTTAAACGTCTATAACTTCACTTCTACGTTGAATTTCCAATCAATTCATAGCCTATATTTTAAGTTAGACCTACACAAATCTACTGTAAAAGTTTCAGCTTTATATGTCTTATGGTAGCTGAGTTTACCTGTGACAAAGTTTTGCGGACAAACCGACAAACCGACAGAAATTTTTCTAAGGGTGGATTCGGTTTCTCCAATGTATGAAACGTAAAGAAAACTTGAAATGAGTCAGTTCTAAGCAATGTACAGACAAATTTTAAAACTTGAAAAATTTTTGATCAAATACAATTATTATTTTAATAAATATAGAAATTACCTTTTAGGAACAAACATTTATTATACTTGTTATTCCACTATCAATTAATTATTCTATCCTTAATTAGAAGTATACAATAGTTGAAAACCCTGTATTAGCAATGTAAACTACATTGCCATTGATAAAACTTGGTTTCTAACTTCAATTCTTGGTAGATAATCTAACCCTTTGACTTAGAAGTATTAAGATTGAGATGTGAGAAAATTGGTTTAAGGAACTGAATTCTTGCGTTAGACTCCCAATACCCTTCGCTTCTTAGTCCGTTCAAATGGATTCTGAGTAGAGCAGAATCAGAGTGACCGTCAGGTTTGGAGATCCCGTTACCACATCCATCTTGTCTCTCTAATTGCGCATATTGGTCACTTAATTTACTCTGACCGTGCACCAGTGAATAAATTCAGATTAGAAACTAAATTTGTAACTGAATTTCAGCATAATGATCTCTATTTATTGTAATTCTTCCTGGCTTCCAAGAATAAAACTGTTTGTGATTTCAATGCTGTTCAATTAGTTGAAATTGTCTTTCAAAACATTACTTTAAGTATTCTCGGCTTATTAGGAAAACCTTTATGATTTCAAATCCATTATATTATGGCTAATTTCTTTACAAAACATTTATTCTCATGCAACCTGTATCTTTCTAGAAACTTTTAAGTTGAAATACGAATATATCCATGCTTCGTTCAATTAAATTAACTAACAATCTATGCCCAATTTTATTTTAGGAAACAAACTTGTCTGAATTAGGAAATACGCTAAGCCCCTAGTTCGTTTACTTGAATTAAAATCTATTTAAGCCCATATTTTACTTGGCACTAAATTTCCATCAATTTAAGCTTAGTTTAATTAGCTAGCAATTTACTTGTAAAACATTTTTCGTTAAACTCTAACTTATTTACTGTTAATTTCCAATCAATTCAGAGCCTATAGTTTAAGTTAGACCTACCCAAATCTACTGTAAAAGTTTCAGCTTTATATGTCTTATGGTAGCTGAGTTTACCTGTGACAAAGTTTTGCGGACAAACCGACAGAAATTTTTCTAAGGGTGGATTCGGTTTCTCCAATGTATGAAACGTAAAGAAAACTTGAAATGAGTCAGTTCTAAGCAATGTACAGACAAAATCATTATTTTATTTATAAAGATATTATAAAATAATTAACAATTAAAAATCAAAATATTGTAATTTACTTGTACAAGAACAAGCAAATAACAGATCAACAAAAAGCTTTGAATGAATTAGCTATTATATATGAATATAATTTAACAAAAATCTACTGGAATCGAATCCTGAGGACTCAAAAAGTTTAAAAACTCAAAGAACTAATCTCTTTAAGCAAAAATTACTAACCCTGTAAGTTGTGAAAATTTGTAAATAATCTTCTTAAAAACCATTTAATTCGTTTTTGCAAAAATACGAGGTGTGTAAATAAAGTAGTGAGACTGATTTTTTTTAAATTTTCTATTCAAATATAATTACAATGTGATATTGTCACCTTCAAAATAGTTCCCTTCGGAAGCCACACAGCGCTGGAGACGGTCCTTCCAATCATTGTAGCATTGCTGGAACTCGGATTCTGGAATGACCTTCAGCTGGTCGGTTACAGCAGTTTGTATGTTTTGTAGTGTCCCGAAATGAGTTCCCTTGAGGTGATTTTTCAATCTCGGGAAGAGGAAAAAGTCACAAGGACTCAAGTCTGGTGAATAAGGAGGCTGAGGAGCAACAGGAATGTTTTTACTGGCCAAAAACTCGTTTTCTTTTCGGAATTTTCGGAACCATTTTCGCACAAATTTTTCTCATCTCCAATTCATTGGTCAAAATGTGATGAACGGAGGTGTGATTCAAATTCAACTGTTCCCCGATCATTCTGACTGTCAAGCGTCGATCTGAACGCACAAGGTTCCGTACTCTGTTGACAGTTTCATCGGTGTTTGCACTTGAAGGCCTTCCGCTTCGTGGTTCATCTTCAATCGACTCTCTTCCTTCTGAAAATTCCTTAAACCACCGAAAAACCTGTGCCCTTGATAAAACACGTTCTCCATAGGCCTCCTGAAGTTTTTCAAAAGTTTCTATGTCCAAGTCGGAAGCAAAATTTGATTGCACACCGCTGCTCAACTTTGAGGTCACTCATTTTTAAAACGCTCAAGAAAAAACCATTTCACGAAAACCAACGCTACGGACAAACAAATGACTGTGGCGAGTTCAGATTCATACTGGAGGCGCATCACACGTGCACCTGACGCTACTCAAGGCCACGCGTCTCCAGCGTTGCCAGATCGAAAGCGACGTTGCCAGTCTCACTACTTTATTTATACACCTCGTATATCACCACCCTTGGTCAACGAAAAAATGAGCTACTGAACCGAAAACGTCATTAAAATTGCATTACCATTTCTCTTTTATATAAAATAACCGTCTGAGCTGGAAATGTGGACGAAGTCGAATAAAAGATGAAAGCCATGTTCTATTCTATAGTATATTATATATATAATATTAAAACAATCATCTGATAAATTACATTAGCTAGGTAAAAGTTTAGTAAAATCATAAGAGAAAATCAGGGCAGACCAAAGTAGAACCAAAAGGATAAGGATTAAAAACTGGAGATGATTGGACATCCTGATAAATTATAGATAGAAGACAATTACAATATTTTCCTATTTCTTACTGTGTTTTCCTTCCTTTATATGTTTTCATTTATATGGAGATTTTCATGTTTCTATTGTTATTTCCTTTACTTTTTGCTGATATAAACTGGCGAGAACGGAATTTCTTGCTTAGTTGTTGCATTTCCATTTAACTTCTTCTCCACATGACAACTCCATATCACATTGCTCATTGCTGTTGTTTGAGCATTACTTTTTCCATTAATGTGGCTAAATATAGATGTTCGGATCTATGTATTTCATTTCAATTCTACAAGCATACTCCTATGAATTACTCACTTTAATATAATATTTCAATGAAAATATCTTTATAATAACTTTTTTTTAAAATAAAGGACATTGCATAGGTTTCAATTGTGAAATATTATAATTATAATTTGATTTGCTACAAAATGGCAAGAAGAATACATTGTCTATCCATTGTGTAGATTATTTTAAGAAATTAGATTAATTGGAACACTGATCCAACCATTAAAACAATATATTACATCGTTTCTATAGGATATCCAATATAGAGAATTACAAACACAAAATGTTCAATATAATTATCTTTAGGTAATATAATTTATTGCATTTATCCACCATATCATATATATATTGCAGATACTGATGTAACAATCATAAACAGAAATATTATTTTAAGTCGAATTCTTGTTTCAGATGTGGTCATATTGGGGAAATGCAAGTTAACAATCCCACGAATCCGGCTCTGCGACAAAATGAGAATTGTTGTAATAGTTCTCCAACCTGCCCACCTGACGTTGACCATCTGGCGACATCAATGTTACTTGGCTTGTCAATAAGTCAAGATAACTCCAACCATAATCGTCGCTATAGACTTCATAATATTCGAGTGGTAGATTCTTGCGCAAGGTGTGAATATACACCCAGAAATATTGAATTGCCAAAAGAGTGTTCCTTAAGAGTTCCACCTGTTTTTTTTGTGGGCCCAAGAGATCCACCACACAAGAACAGGGACACTGTGGGTAATACTTATGTCAACAGCCGCAAAGACCGTCACAACCGTATACGGCGCAGAACTATTGTATTGCCTGGTAATCCTGACTCAGGAATTATCCGTAAAAGAAGAGAATGGCGAAAAATTCTTCCTGCATGGAGAAAAAATTTGCTGCAAACACCAGCTAGTAGTGAGTGTAGTTCATTTTACACTCTTCAGTACAGGAAACCATTATTGATCAGATAACTGATTATAAAGTGAAAACATATTTGTGCTTTAAGAATAAAACTCTGACAAAGAATGTTCTTACAGAATTCTCAACGATAGTTGTATTATATATCTATATATGTAAATGTAGAGGATTTCTATTAAAATTTAAAACAGACGTTTCATCTACAACCATCTTACGCGTGAATGAAGTGTGGTGTTTTTTCTCCACGTGCGCCTTCGGTGCTCCAGTAGCGAGGTGAAAATGTATGTAGCGAAGTATAAAGGAAAAATGCCCAGAGCTTAACTTACAACCCAGCGAAATGTTTTATGTGTATATATATATATATATATATATAGGTGTGTTCTCTAATCAGGGTTCGGTCAATTTTCCAGGATAAAAAGCCAAACTCTCGTTGCCAACGTTTTGGTTTTATTTAAAACCTTTTTCATAGGCCTACAAACAAAGGATAATAAGAAATCACATATCAACATCAAACATATACTCGTATACAATATGAAAATGGATTGTTACAACTTATGAATATTACAAGCAGCAATATTTCAGAGATATATAAAACAATATTACTTACAGAAGTAAGAATTTTTTAACTAAGAAAACGAAATTTACATTATTTAAAGGAACAACAATGTTAACCGGACAAAATCTTCGACTAGACTAATAAGATAACATTACAAATAACCTCAACACTGTTCACTCAAGGGAACTAAATAAATAAAATTTCACTGAAACTCAGCACAACACTCCAGAATAAATATTACTTAAATTAGTAATATCATTTCAAATCATTTCTATGACCTACTTTTCTATGAAATCATAGAAGTGATATTACTAATTGAAGTAATATTTATTGGAGTGTTGTGCTGAGTTTTAGTGAAATTTTATTTATTTAGTTCCCTTGAGTGAACAGTGTTGAGGTTATTTGTAATGTTATCTTATTAGTCTAGTCGAAGGTATTGTCCGGTTAACATTGTTGTTCCTTTAAATAATGTAAATTTCATTTTCTTAGTTAAAAAATTCTTACTTCTGTAAGTAATATTGTTTTACATATCTCTGAAATATTTCTGCTTGTAATATTCATAAGTTGTAACAATCCATTTTCATATTGTATATATGTTTGATGTTTAATGATTTTATATTTTTATAAAACATCAACGCGTTGTTTATATTATTAAAAGTTTTATATGTGGAGACCATATCATTAGATTTTTACCCTACAATGAGTAAATACCACATAATAACTGATTGCACTACATTAGAATTATAAACATTCTATCGTTTAACATGTTTTCGATTTTTTACAGTTAATCTTTTTATTTATTTTATTTTTTTATTATATTTAATATTTATTTATTATATTTTTTACTTTACTATAAGTAAAGTATAGTGATCGTGAAAAAATTCGATCTTGAGATTTTGACGGAATTACATGTTTTGAGGTCCCAGAAGTCGTTTTAAGACGTTTTTACGATGATGTCTGTGGGTGGGTGCGTGTGTTAGCATTGCTTGTTTTATTTATTTATTATTACAATTACTTTTAATTTGTCGCCTTTAGTAATTTTTATAGTGTTATCCTTTTTAAGTTAAAATAAGAGTCGATAAAACGTACAGGTGCACTAACAACAACTGATCGGAGAAAAGAGCGATCTACAAGAAAAGCAGATATTAACTGTCTTTGTGCCAGATCAGCTCTTGAAGGTTTTCTCTGAATTTATTATTATACATATAATATTGATTAATTAAAGTCCGACGTTTTCATTAGGAGTTAAGTGCCTGTATTAATCCGTTATGTTTCCAGTTATTTACTAGTATTACTATTCCTTTGATTACGTAAATCTTTTGTTAGGAAAAATTCGAACAAATTTTTATTTATTGCAAACATCATAAAGACCAGGGTCTGTGCAGTCTATACACTTTTTTTACCTAAAAACTTAAATTAAGGAAATATACCTTGTAACATTTTTATATTACCTGGCAGATAGTGTTCCTACTTGCTGCTGGTCCCCTTTGTTTTTCCTGTCCTAGCCAACCATTTTCTCTTGAACTTGTGTTTTACTCCTTTCAAAATACTTCTTTACCCCGTTGTCTTAAATCTGTACCACATGAATTCCTTCCCTTCAATCTATCTTTTCAACTTGTGACTTTAACAGTCTCCGTTTGTTGGTCAAAGCTCTTAGGTCCATTTCTGAATTTCATAATATGATTTATACATAGTATAGTTACCGTAGTGGTTTCATGACACTTAATTTTTAAAAAAAATTCCTTCAATTTTACATTTACCTCAATTTTGAAAAAAATGTTAAATGCATGGCTAAATTAACACGTATAAACTACCTGGTGCTCTGCAAAATGTATTGGATGTTGTGTCAGTGTGAACATTATAAGCATTAATATTCCAAGTAGAATTGTTAGATATTTGGAATATTATGCAAAGTGAAGAAAAAAGGATTATCATTTATACAGTGGCCATCTCCATTGTACATATCAAGGAGTATACAAATATAAATACAAATATATATATACAAATGGTCGTGGACTGAACTACACCATTTCAATCAAACTCGGCCTGAAAAAGAAGAACCCTTTAAATGTTCATTACATTAGCACCAAACGACCAAAACAGTTCTTCTAATACTATTAGAGATCATTACGCTAGACTATACCAAAATCCCACAAAGATGTCATCAACAAATTTTATGATGAAGTAACTGATTACTTCATACATAGTATAGCGGAACACATTAACATTATACCCAAAATTCCAACTCAAACTACTCAAATAAACAGTATCCTAACTCTCATCTTGTGCCTTCAAGGCACCCATGGGAGGAGGTATATCTCCTTCTTCCAAAGCTGCGCGAGAATTCTTAGACTACCCAGCCTTTGGTTAGAAACATGGTCACCTCGAAGATAACACCAACTGGTTGGTTCAAGCACGAATGAATGTTATTTAAGGGGTCATCCCGACTCCGTGGTACCGAGTCAATGTGCTTTAGGATGATAAAAGGGAACTGCTCTTATAATTCTACCTGTGATTTTATGGATCAATTGAGCATTTGTAGCACCTTCTGTTGTTTTATTAATTTGAAAAAGCTTCTCTTCTACAACCCATAACGAGGTTATAGCAGATGGGCACATTGAAAGAGAACAAAATACTTAATAAATTATAATATTGATCGTAGTAATTGTTCAGAATGTCTTATTATATTCTGTGTTTCGTGTAAGTTTTAGCTTTACATCACATGTTTAAAAAAATACTCTTAAAAAAACTTTGGTTGGACTATGGATGTTAAGACGAATATATTTTAGTTTGTACTGCACTTGAGTGGGGAATCTTCGTCTACCAAATTCAGAAGTGGGGGTCTGAAACTTCAACGACCATTGTCTTCAGGTCAACAAGATTACCAAGAAAACAAGGATGTCTGGCCTGTAGGCATGGCCACTCCTGTCAAAGATGCTATTCTAGAAGTTTCAGGAAAAATAAAAAATATTTTCTAAAATTCTATCTCCAGATTTTGACGAAATTACATGTTATATTTTCGAACGTGTACATGTGCATGTATACCTTGGAATCTCTTTAGATGAAAGACTAAATTAAAAAAGCCATATAACAGAAACATTTACAACGGCCCTTTGCTAATAATAATAGTAGTAATAATAACTTATCAGAATTTTCTAGGTTTTGAATAACCGTCTTTTTAGGATTATCCGTGAGTTTGAAAATATGAGAGTTTGGTATTACGACTACATGATAGACCGATTCAAATAAAATCAAATTTCCAATGAATGCCGACGAGTTTGATATTATGTTTACTCTATAGTAAACTCTAGTGTATGTCATTTCAGATTTTTTTTTTACTAATTAGAATGAATTTTCTCCATTTGTGGAATTTCTAAACTTACTCTAATTTCTTATATATCTTACTTATCCTTCTCTCTTTGTCTTATTACCTTATTTAACCTCTCTTATAACCTTCTTTTACTCATCTATTGTATTATACCATTTATTATCTTATGTCTTTATTATAACGATCAAATGTTTAAAACGATAACGATTTTAAAACTTAAAAAACTAATCGTCGTCAATTTAATTATTATTTTATTATTATAATTAAAATGTTAATGACATCAAAACAGATTTAAAAAGATCTAAGAAGCAGAAAAACTCCAAGATTAATAATTTAATCAGATAATAATAATAACAATGTAATCGTCAAATAATGGACCAATAATGTAATCAAATAAAAACATTGGCAAATTAAATATCTATAAGAATTTAGAGTGATCCAAACTAAACTTGATCATAAGCAGTCAATTACCAAATTCATAGTTAAGCAATTCAATTGACTGACAGATTCTGATGTGGCTAACATCATTTTAGCAATTATGATGAAAATGTAATTAAATCCTTTCACCGCCATCTCCACCACCGCAACTTTCTATAATTCAAAACTAATGACATTTTAATCGTAACTAACGTAGTTAAGACATTATTAAAGACTAAATATTAGTTTTCCTTCATTTAACTTCTATGATACAAAACTAATGACATTTTAATAATAACTAACGTAGTTCGTATATTAACGACTAATTTTAGAGTTCATTATTTCTAAAATAGTAATAAGTTGTTTAACTTTTTGGTAAAAACTGTGATGGACTAAAATTCCCATCAATATGTTACAAAGCCTATATATGTTTTACTGAAATGTAGAGTGTCAATGTCTTACTTCTGGGCGCAAGCTACACTACACAGTTAGTAATGAAATACTCAATAATGCGGTGAAATAATTTCTACTGATAGATTCTATCACATTATTCTGCATGTTACGAGTAATGTCAATACTCAGAACCCTAAACGCTCTCTCCAAATGTATCAACTATTGTTTAACTACAAAAATTGTAAATCGCGGATTTCTACTCACATCATACATAGCCACCTGGAAATTCCCTCATCCTCAAGTTACCCATGAACACAGAAAACATATCTCACCGACTAATTCTGTAATTGTTAGTAGTTAACAATTCTCCGTTAACTTAGAATTGTTAGTTCATTCTTACTGTTAAACTAAGACAAAGAATAATATGACATTTAAAAGATTCATTATGTACAGAATATATTTTACAATTAAAAAAAAATACATTAATTTTATCATCAAATATTTTAATTTAAATACATACTAAGCTTTATTATATATTCACAAAATCGTTATTTATTCCACAGTAGACAATATTAGGTTTTTCGAGGACTTTAAAATTTCCTGAGTTGTCTGTTTTAAAGAGAAAGCATCCATGCACATATGAATGTGAGTTCTCAGCTCTCGTCTTAATCTGTAAGAGTATTTCACAAATTAATATAATCAAAATATAAAATGAGATAAGGTATTAATAACTCAGAACCGAATTTTTCTCCGTACAAGTTAAATATTTACAAAAAGAATAGGGAAAGAAATTAGAATTACTTTTTACCGCTACCATGATTTTTCTTCTTTTTTTTTTTTTTGGATTATTAGAGTAATACTGGTATTACTTTACTAGTATTACTTCAAATAAAGTATAGTGATTGTGAAAAAATTAATCCCGAGATATTGACCGAATTACATGTTTCGAGGCTCAAAATCGTTTTATAAAAAAATCAACAATTTATAAAAAAAAAAACCTTGAATTTCAATTACCTCAAAGTTCAAAAAAGTTATAAAAACTAAATGCATCCTGGACCAATGGATCACCTGCTATACTTGTTCAATTTGTTTACATTGACTTAGAAAAGTTTTAAGAGTATCTAATAATATTAATATAAGATTCATTATTTAAGTAATGATGAAAAAATTTGAAATGAGGTATAAGAAGAATAATAAAAAATCAGCGCTAATGAATATATTATTTTTACTTCTTTCCATGGTATAATGGATTTGTCTAAAAAAATACTCTAAACAATTTATACTTTGCACCAGTAAACAAAATTTAATAGAAGATGTAAATTTTCCAGAGTTTATGAATCATATTATCTTTAGGTAATATTGAAGAATGAGAAATGAACTATTTTGTTCTATAGAAGAGCTACTATGTTGTTGACAAATATCTAGTTTTTTTACTATTCTAGTCCAATAGTGCATATTTATTATTTTCAAAAATTCTATAAATAGCTATAAAAGATTTAAAATATACTGAAAAATATAATTAAAAAATTTGATTTGAGCATGCAAAAGTGGCTGATTACTGATATTTTTTTTCAATTTTTTAATTACAGCAACCTTATAACAGTATAGCACGCAGTAAAAAGCTAACACTTGCTAAGAGTAAACTGGATTTTTATGACTTTTGACAAAGAGAAAAAAAAAGTGATTCTATAAAAATCACTAGCATGTCATGAAATTCGGACTATAATAATGTTATGAAAGATCTAAATGTAAAGCATAATTCAAAATTAAAAACACTATTTGAAACATTTGTAGTATAATCACTTTTTCTTTGGTTGAATCAAATGAAATTTACTGTCTGATAAATGATGCAATGTTCTTGATTTTTATTGAAATGAGACACTTGGTTTTATGAGTATAAAATCTTTTAAATTCTTACTCTCATCAGTACATAAATGACATTTAGCATCACGTAAATGACTGCTATTCATTTTGAGTAAAGAACGTTAAAAAAATTTTTTTAAACTTTTGTAAAATTTAAACATTAGTAATAATATAACGTTCTTAGGTAACCGAAACTACCCTAACGACCGCAACTATAATATCAAACAAAACAATTATTGTGTAGGTATTTAAATCAGCATAAGTTATATTCATTATTAGAATGAGACTTAGTAACAACTAATTGAAATCATCAGTTAAATGTCATTTTTTCTAGACATATACATACTGCCAGTTTATAAAACTTACTTATTTGATACAAAACCAATATACGTAATATTAGATCAACTGGAACACAAACGGATATACGTCATATTGGACCGATTGGAAGAGGAAGTTCAATTTTCCACTATTTCTACAGAAATGGTTCGAGCTAATGAATGCATCTAATTCATAACGGTAGTTAAATAAAAATAAAACAAAAAATCAATTGTTGTTCAAAAACTTCGATATTTTACTTACTTATAGTGAAGTTGAGTGTAGGCCACTCCAGATAATATTTAGGTTGTAACTCAAATTTTAGGAGTTATTTCTTATTGATAAATAACTGAAGAGCATTATTAAAATCTTATTTAGTGTTTATATGTTAAGAATATTTTTATATATTGATTATAATTTTACTTTAAAAAAAAAAACAAATGAATACGTGACACTAACGCTCACTTTCAATATTTCCATAGTTTATCCGGTCGCACTCAGGAAAGAAAATATCATAATTGGTTGTTATTATTATTTTATAATTCTATGTATTTTTTTATATATTGAACATCTTATATGAATTAAAACTCCATCCAAAAAAAAAAAAAACAATAGTGAATACAGGAAAAAAAATTAAAGATTCGATAAAATAAACTTCAGTTTAACTCGTTAACAAAAATTAAAATTACTCCATAAAAAATCACTCAATTTGACTATGAATGAACTTACACACAAAACTCCATCTAAATTAAGTATTAACTTTATTTAATGATTAAGATTCATTAAAAAATGCATTGTTGGTTATAATTCTTGAAACAATGTCCACATCCGGGACCTGAGAAACTCCCCTAAAATACATGATTCTAAAATGATAACACTCTGTTTATTTCCATAATTTTGGATTTATACTTCAAGTAACCTATAAGATCTCCTTGTTACAGCTGTGTACAAGAAAACTGCTCAAAACGCCTATGGAACTTATGAAGCATTCCTCAACTGTTTCTATGTTTAATATTTATTTTCAATATGTTAATATATTTTACATATCTTCTAAAATAGTCGATTCTTTATATTTTATACTCAATTAGGACAAGGTGAAAAGTGTCAATACTTAATAAGGACGTTTTCATTATAATCTGAACATATAAGAATCTTTCAAGTATGCACACAAGATGTTTGTTACTTTCCAAAGTGTTCAATGATGTTATACTAGCTCACCCTATCAGTCAAAAATAGGACTATTTTAATTATAACACTATAATTACGAAAATGTTATACACCCATTCCTCCTTATATAATCACCAATTGAACGGAAGCAATTAATTTTCGAAAGTTTATGTAACTACTATTCGCATACTCTCATTTTTTCAGAAATTGTACAGTTTTTTTTCCCCAACCAAGAAGTTTTATGTAACCTGTATGACGTGATGCCAAAAATAACTGACACGACACTCATCCATAGTGATACACAGAAGAGGTGTATGTATTTAGAAATTTAATGAAAATTAAATACAGTAAACTGTTTATTATCTGTTTTCAAACCTTATAAGAAGCAAAGTGATAGAAGTTTTTGTTGAGCGACGGAAGTACTATATGAATGAGGACCCTGTGGGTCATGTCCATGGACAACAGCTCCAGAAAAGAAATGGTGGTCTCCATACCAGACTTGTCACCTGCAATACATCAGTCCTGTAGCGGTGACAACATTGGAAATGTCAAAAACCAAAGGTGCACTGGACATATGATACTGACAAGTCAATTCAGAAATCAATCAATGTGTATTAACTAATTACGATAAGCTTGTCAGAAATAGATTCCTATCAATGTTTTATTCATTTCAAATCTTTTCACTGCCATGGAAAGCGAAATGATAGCAAGAGAAACAGTTTCAATCATATGAATAGTTCGCAAACTGTTCCTATTGCGTCCAATTGCCTTCTTACCGTGGTATTGACGTCTGTAAGCCGTGTTTTTGATTTTTCATAAATCCTCATTTCTATTAGATCGTCTCTAAAATACCCTATTGGATTGGTATATGGCAAGAAACATGACCAAACTACATAATTTTGACTCTCATTGAACATCGATAAATATTTGAGGCTTTTTTAAGAAAAAAATTTTAACATGCGTTATTAAGGAATACAACTTCATGCTAATACAAGTAAGAATATAGTTCATCTAAAATTAATTGAGCTAAATTAACTAACATTTTGGACAATAATGCCAAAATACGAAATATATAAAAGCATCATTGGATTTGATGAGGAATATATTACTAAATTTAAGAATATTGATTTTTTTAACTGCTAGGATTGAGAGCACCTGAGAATGAATCCATGCATTATATCATACACAAGAAAATGCTGGAAACTCGAAAATGCTGCTACTATAACTTTCAATATTTTGACGTGTTAACAGTCGTCGTCAGGAGAGGAAGTTCTACGGTGAGAAGTGAATAACCAATTGACTGGTTCCTTCCTTCCGGTTCCTTTTCCAGTTAAACCCTGCTAACAAGAAGTTAGTTTATAGTATCGAATCTCAGTTTGAAGATCGTCATTGCTGAGACTGTATTACACTTTAATGAAACATATTTAAAAGAAGATCTGCTACCTATTTATACCAGTTATATTATATATTACATACACTCATATGTAGATGATAAGGGTATTGACCGTGGAATAGAGTAAAATATAAATATTTATCTAAAGTTGATCAGTATTTCAGACTCAAACCAAACTCTCAAAGCCGACGTTTTGGTTTGTTTTTAACTTTTTAATGGTACAACAATGCAATAGAAAATATAAAAATCAGGACAGAAAACAACAATTAGACATACATGTTAATTATACTGTGATATATTATGCTGTTTTTCGTTCTTCAATAGTTAAAACTATCTCCACATATAGATTAGTTGACTTTACTTTGTTCTATGGTTCGTCACTGCAAAAGTTTCGTAATTCAACTAACTATATAAGCGAAAACTGGTGTATTAAACATTTTATTAGTAATCAAAATCTTTGTTTACATATAAATTTTATGAAATTTATAATATCTGGCTTTACAAACAAGATTTACAATGTAATACAATTTTATCTTTGAAAGGGCAGTGCGTAGTTTAATTTTATTGCTCTGACTATCAGTTAATTCAAAATTTAAATCGAATAATATTTTAGTCAAATTGAATGAACATTTACAGAAATCAACATGTTCTTTTTGCTGCAAACGAAAATGAGTAACGAAGAAAAAGATTGGAAATGATACATATTAAAAAGGATCAGTCACCCTTTACCTTTAGAAGTAATACTACTATTTAAATGCATAGTATTTATTCTGGAGTGTAAAGGTAATTAAATTTTATTTGTCTGTAATTATTAGTGTAATTTTATATTGCTTATTAACAATTGTTTTGCTTAACTGAAATATTGTTTGGTGTAGCATACATTTAATATGAGACAGCTGTTTTTAAAATTTCCATTCCTGAAATTTTAAATCTTTATTGTAATACTTCATTAATTTTTAATTTCAAAAATGTTATACTTCTGTAAGTTTTTCCAGTTTTAAGTCAAACCTATAGCATTCTGTATGTTGTAACTTTGCATCTGGAGATACGTGTATAATTGTTGATTAGTACATGACTTCTTATAATTTCTTTTATATTGTAGAACTATGAAAACTTTTTAAGCAAAACAGAAATCGTCATACTAAAAATTAAGAATGACACATATCAGAGCAGGACTCTAACTGTAGTCGATATTTTAAATTTATAAGAAGTGTCTTGCTCTGTTACGTACTCTATTCATTTTCTGTTTTTTTTTTTTTCAAAACATGTATTTGTTTGAAATAAAAGTTTCCAAAACACGTATTTTTATATTGAAGAGATATACTTATAAATCCTAAAAATAAGGACGCAACACGAAAAGATATTCCATCTTTTAGTCGTCGTCAGGAGAGGAAGTGATATGACGAAGAGATAGCAGTCAACCAAACTTCTCAGAAACTGAGTCTCATCGGACACATTCTCACTGGTGCTATATTTTTCCTATTGTCCTTGATTCCCTCGTTTCTAAAATCAAGGACACCTTTATTTTACTACCTATTTTTGGGTAGAGCAAACATGATTATGTAGAGCAGCGTTTCCCAAAGTGGGCGGTACCGCCCCCCTGGGGGCGGTGGTTTGATATGGGGGGGCGGTAACGCAAAAATATGCGGTTGGGGGGCGGTAACTAAAAAATAGATGGTTGGTGGCGACAATGTAGCTAATGTAGCAGCTGGCTGCTACAATACTTACACCGTCCTCCCAAACTGTTGGCGGTAACAATCAAAAACCATACAAGTAATAAAAATTAGAAATAAGAATTTCAAAAGATATGCCGCTCTTTTACCTGAGGATTAAGGGGTCAGCCCCGGTCGAAAGTAAAAGAGAGTTTTCGGTCAAAATAAAGGGAATAAAAAGATAAGCTGCTCTTTCACGTATGTCCTATGGATTAAGAGGTCAGCCTTGATCGGAAGTAAATGAGTTTTCGGTCGAGATAAGAAGAATAAAATGATCGTTACCTATGTATATAAATAGTAGACCGCAATCTCAATTCTGTAAAGATAGATTGTGGCTGTAGATTGCATGACAGCTAGACTCTAGCTGTCTAGCAGCTAGAGAAACATTTGAAACCTCGGAAGGTAACTAACTTAAGATTTATTTTTTCTTTCTCCAAAAAAGTTAAACCTGAACAGGATAGGTTAGTTCTGATAGGCTTTTTGGCATATCTTTCCATTTTTATGGGGTAGGGGGCGCTGGCAGGCTATTCTAGAAGACAAGGGGGCGCTGGCAGTCTATTCTAGAAGACAAGGGGGCGCCAGCCAGAAAAAGTTTGGGAAACCCTGATGTAGAGTATCTATTAGTAGGTCATCTACTACCAATTCCCACAATACTTGCAACAGGATGGCTCCCTGACCATAGTCATTTAAAGTGCTTTAATGAATTTCATAATAGTCCCTAGGGAAGTATATCTCACCTTTATAGAATTATACTGATAGAATGTGTTCAAATATTTACGATCTTCAAAACAGAGAGTCTGCATTCTTTTCAAGATATTCATAGCTTGCATAGGTAGCAGTTAAAAGAGAAATTCTGGATATACAATTTACGTATATTTTAAATCCTCCATTAAACATATAATATTTTCTTACGATAAAAAGTCAATTGGAACAAGCTTTTTAGACTAATACAGACTCTGTTTTTTTAGCCACTTTTATCTATCACTTTCCTTATGATAGCCTCTTTGGCTATCATTGTACCAGGTAAGAGTCTCTTGCTCTGAATTAGGAAGCTTCCAATCGAGGTGATCATTTGTGATTACTTTGATACCCTAGTAGAATACTCTATAAGAAGCAGTGTCTCTGACAACATATAGGGCAAAATATTAATGTTCTGTTCCATTAAGTCTTCGACATTTTATTCCTCATAGAAGAATTTACGTTTCATACCCATCTCAAAAGTATGAAAATTGCCTTACAATTGATAAAAACCTAAAAGGAAGAAGGTGTATCAGGAGATCATTGCTGTTGTTATCCTTTGACAGAATCATTTGTATTGTTTATTAAGGCTAATATGGATACCTTTTTTATTTATCTTGGGATGATGCACAACCAATGCAAATCATACCATTAGTTTTATTACAGCAGCAATAGAAATTTTATAGAGCCAAAGTGTAGATTTGTGGGCAAGGCCCCATGTTCTACAAAAGAATTCCTTACAGCAGAATAGTCTGTTAGTGGCATTACGCAATGTAACTGTTACAAGGTTTCCTGATTAATCATTCAACAGAAAAAGTTCAAGAATATTTCTAAATCATTGATATTTCTAACTTAATATTTTCAATGAAAGCGTTTTATACATCTAGTTTCTTTTCTTCGAGAAAGGTATCAGAACCGTTTCAGCAATATCCAGGTTTTTTTTCTTTTGCCTATAATTCACAAATTAGACAGTATGCTACCTAAACCCAACAGTAATACCATCTAGTACCGCATTTCTAATAATACTTATAATACTTCTTATAATAACAATTTCATCTACCTATTTTTGGGTAGAGTAAACATGATTATGTAGAGTATCCATTAGTAGGTCATCTACTACCAATTCCCACAATACTTGCAACAGGATGGCTCCCTGACCATGGCCTTTAGTGGTCACAATTCCAGCTGTGGTAGATTCAACACTCACATTAATTATTCTTACATTCGATCGTTGTAATGCATTATATAGTTTCTGGACTAATATATTTATATATTAGTCCTAATTTAATGGATCGATGGCATGATATCAAAAGCCTCTTCATTATTCATCAAGTAGCCCAGACTGATTCCTTTAATAATTAAAGCGTTTTATACTTTGTTAACAAAAATTTTTAAAACTGATTCTATTGATTTACTTTTCTGATATGAATGATGTCCCCTATGAAGATGCTTATATAAAAAAAAACTATAATGTTACTAAAGGTGGAACTTTACATTTCTCATTTTTAGTGTAACATTAATCTTCCAATATTTAAGCTCATGAATATTCAAAGTAGGACAATATGTATTACAAAATGTCAAGTTAATTTAATCTCAGAGGAAGTAGCTTAAAATTAGTACCCGTTTCGAAATAACTAAAAAGTACCTTTCTCATCCTTCATTATTGCCTAAGACAATGGAATCCTTAAACAATCAAAGAACGTTATATCCTACATTAAATTTTCTTCAAAGATGCAATACATAGAATGGTTATAACACTTTCTTAGACAAACATCAATCAGGCCCTGAGAAACAAAAAATGTACGTTTAATTGGGGTTGATTTTTTTACATTCAAGAATGTTATTCTTCTTACATGGCATATTAACTCATTAAGATATCTTATGTTTTATTAAAACTTTAATTAACAATTTCATTTCACTCTATTCTCCCTAAAAATGTCAATGTCAATGTAAACAAATCCGACAAGCACCCCAGATGATCCATTATTCCAAGATGGAGTTTCAGTTTTCATATCTGAATAAAAAAATGTTTGTAGATTATCAACTTTTGGTTCATTTGTTACGAAAATTTCACCGTCCTATAAGTGGTCAATTAGTGTTAACATTTTTATTATACTATAACTAAAGTATAGTGATCGTGAATTATAGTAAACTATGGATTTTGACGTAATTACATGTTTGAGGTCCCAGAAGTCGTTTTATGAAGTTTTTTCGATGAAGCCTGGGGGGGGGGGGGGGGGTGGCCTAAGTTTGAGGGCACGCTACGATCCAGAATCATTATGGATCAAATTGATATTTTACAGAAAAATGGGTCTCATAGTGTAGATGAGCCCTATTGTTTGGGAGAAATTATGCATGATGGGAAAGTCACTTTTTTTGCCAAAAACCTGTTTTTAGACATTTTTTTTTCCTTCTAAACTACAAATTTTAGAGTCACCAAATTTTAGCATTACCTTTCAGGCTATAAAAGCAATAAACGAAAAATATATTCAGATTTTTAAAACCACAGGAAGTATTTTTTTTTGTTTAATACTTTAATACAAAAAAGTTTGACTTATAATTCAATCTGAAAGTTGCGAGACTGATACAAGCCATACCATTTAACGGATCAACATTAAACTATATCTAAAAATAGAACTTTATGTGTAGGATAAGTGGACATAATCTTTTTCAAAATTACAAAAAAATCCACGTAATTTGAATTACGGGAAAGAGTAATAACGCTATAAAAACTGATTGTTTATCCTAAACTAACGGATACCCTGCTATACTAGTCTAACTTATTGATATTTATTTACATTGTTTCCATTGAATCCAATGAAATAAAATTAATATTTAGAAGTATAATGGAAAAAATCATATAATTTTTGATTTATATGAGATATAAGAAGAATAATATTTTTACATGTAAAAAATCACCGACAATAAACATACATTTCTGTTGCTTTCCATGGGATTTGTCTCATAAAATGTTCTTTTCAATCTAAATATAGCAACCCTGAGCAAAACATAATATCAGATGAAAATTGTTTTGTTCATGAAGCATAGTATCTTTGGACGATATTGAAGTGTGAGGAATGGACACTTTTCTCAAGAAAGAGGAGTTATGTTTGTTGAAAAATATCCAGTTTTTTCACTATTCTAGTCTAATAGTTCAGATCTATTCTTTTCAAAAATTTGAAGCTTCCAGCTATAAAAGTTTTAAATTATATTGAATAACCGTCTTTAACCTTGATCTGAGAATGTATAACTAGCTAATTACAAATATACTTTTTCTTACATTTACAACAATCTTATAACAGAGTACAGCAAGCAGGAAAAAGATAATATTCACTCAGAGTGAATTGGTATATATGGTTTTTGACAAATGGAAAGAAAAGTGTTTATTAAATACTAGGAAGCCAAAAAATTTCCAGTATAATAATTCTATAAAGGACCAAAAATGTAAAACATTCAATTGATTTCAATTCAATATTGAAAATATTCTTTGAAAAATAATAAATGAAATTATCCCAAATCCTAAATTAAAAATTATCATAAAACGACATTTTTTCTTAGATGTTTCTGACATTTTTCAGACATAATAGGAATATTAGCATGTTTTAAATGGGAAAATTTATCTTAAATATTCAATGTAGAAGGAGGTCAGGTAAACTATTTAAGAGATCCAGTGGCTACTGGAACAAAAGCCAAGTTCTCTTATAAGAGATTATTTAGTAACACGAAATCCACCTTTTCGCTTTTCAAAAATGTTATTACTGCTGTAGTTATACTAAGGATATTATATGTATTATATTATTATTATTATTATTATTGTATATTATTATATAATTACATATTGTTTAGTGGATGAAAGACTAATAAACATCTCCCATTTAGACATATATATGATACCTAAATAGAACATTATATATTATATTCCCAAAAAGTATGATATTATGTTTACTTATAGTAAAGCTGAGAATAGGCCACTCCAGATTTTTTTTTCTGAAATCATTAAACTTTCTTATGTTATGCAAATATATGAAAATCCGTTAAAATCTGGGGATCACATATTTTTATGATTTACTATAGTATACCTATAGTAAAGTGAAAAAAATGTGGAGTGGCCTAGACTCTACTATAGTATTGTAAACATAATATAAAACTCGACGACAATCATTTGAGTTTTTGTTTTACTTTCTTGCGTCTATCTTTATGAAATTGTATCATACATTATGGTAATAAAGTAATATCAAAGTAATATAAAGTAATATCAAACTTACTGATAATCACTTTCTGTACCTATATCAATCTACCTACCCATGTACCTATTTATTTTATTGTATTTATAAACATTTTGTCAGCTGTAAACAATTTAAAATAGTTGATAGAGAACAATCATACAAGTTCTTATGATTTGATCAAACTTAGTACCTGAGACTCATCGAACTACTGAGCAGCACTACCATATCTAACCCCACAAACTTCCTTTTTTCTATTCCAAAATTAGTTTTCGATTTAAATTTCTTTATTGAGCTTTAAAATTGTCCTTAAAGAATTATTTCCCACTTCTACTCGTTACGGGCATGGTTTGTCAAAAATCTTTAATCTCTACACGGCGATTGCTTTTAGTTCAGACAGAAAATGATCAAAGGTTTCCACCCCTTTCGT
This sequence comes from Hermatobates lingyangjiaoensis, assembly GCA_026182355.1. Classification (NCBI taxonomy): domain Eukaryota; kingdom Metazoa; phylum Arthropoda; class Insecta; order Hemiptera; family Hermatobatidae; genus Hermatobates; species Hermatobates lingyangjiaoensis. The sequence continues at coordinate 11,786,874 of JAPFBL010000084.1, read as the reverse complement.
ACAGTTAATTAAGACAGTACTTATTAAGTTTCTACTAGAAACTTAGTTAGTTGATATACTATGTATATCTAGTATTTCAAAATCCATGTACTCCTGCTGATTCAATAGATAGTTAGGATGTGATATCGAAAGTTCTTTCGATAATCAAGAGATCTAGAGTAATCTTCGTAGCCCGAAAGATTTCTCTATTTTATAAACCAAAATGTTAGAAACTAATCCTGTTGACTTACCCTTGTGATAGGTATATCCCTCATAAAAATGCTTATTTAAAATTTCTCATGTTACTATAGAAAGAACTTTTGTCATTTTTAATATAAGATTACTCATCTAATATTGTAAGCTCATGAAATACTCCTAGTATGATAATGTCTAATAATAAATTATAATTGTATAGTACCATACGAGAAGTGGTATACAAATAGTATCCGTATTGTCATAAAAAATAAAATAGTACCTTTCCCATGCATCAACGTTACCAAAACTATTGAGTCCTTAAACGCACAAAGAATATTCTGATAATTGGATCTACAGAAAGGTATGACATGCAGACTGATTGAAACATTTTTCCTTGACAACTATCTTCACCGTAGAGAAAATTATAAAATATATGCATATTTTGGAGTTCGCTTAAAAATTCCATGCTATTATTCTTAGAGTGTTATTATTATGAATGCTATTTTGAATTCAGCAAAAATATAGACCATTTCATATTGTCCACATATATTGCTACACCTCTGATGCATGTCAAACTTTCTCCACTAGGATCACATAAATATTTGCAAGACAAAGTTACCTGTGCATACTCATGACCATGCCTGGACTGCAATAGCCACATTGGGTGCCTGAAGCTGCTGCCAGGCTTTTCTGTATTTTGTGGTACCCCTTAAAACGTCCTCCAATGCCTTCAATGGTAGTTATCGACCAACCATGACAACCAAGAACTGGTGCAAGACACTGAAATGTAAATTTATTTGCTGATTATTATCAATGGAAGTGACTAATCCATACATGTCCAATAAATATCCTTTTATAGCCATATAATTCATGCACATAATACAACACAATATATATAACTCTGACTAAAAAATATACATATGTCGAGGGAGAGAGAGAGAAGAGAGAGAGAGAGAGAAAACACTTTTTTCCCTTTATCAAAAATCATAAAAATCCAATTTACTCAGAGTGAGTTTTAACTTTTTCCGGCGTGCTGTGCACTGTTATAAGATTAGTAATTAACCAGTTTCGCATACTCAAATAAAATTCAAAGCCGATTGAAGCATAATTAAAAAATGTATAGCTGGAAGCTTAAAATTATTAAAAATAATAGATTGAACTATCAGACTAGAATAGTGAAAAACTGGATATTTGTCAAAATATAATAGCTCTTTTTTGGTGTAAAATATCAATTTGATCCATTAAAGATTCTGGACCGTAGCGTGGCCACAAAATTTGGATTCATACAACCCCCCCCCCAACCGCCACCACACAAACAGATATCATAGAAAAAACTTCAGAAAACTACTTTCGGGTCCTAAAAACATGTAATTCCGTTAAAATCTCGAGATCAAATTTCTTCACACCACTATACTTCACTTATAATAAAGTAAAATATCTGGAGTGGCCTACACTGAACTTTACTATAAGTAACTTAATATCGAATTTCTTGAGTATATAACACATAACGTCTCATTTAAGCATAACGTAAACATCTAAATGGGATATGATTATTAGTCCCTCATTACTGAGGTAGCACAGATAGTGATTGAAGGATATATCAATATATAACCTTATTTTTGTACATCACACAGCTGATGCAAATAATTTCATAAGTATAACTACAGCAGTAATAACATTTTTGAAAAACCAAAGTGAACATTTCTTGATACGAAATATTCTCCTACAAGAGAACATGGCTTTTGTTCAAATAGCCAGTGGATTTCTTACATCGTTTACTTGACATCCTTCTACATTGAATATTAAAGTAAAATTTTCAAATTTAAAACAGGAAAATACCCTTATTTTCTCTGAAAAACATCATAAACAGCGAAGAAAAATTGTTTTTTAAGATGATTTATAATTAAAGATGTACGATAATTACATTTATTAATCTCTAAACGAAAGATTTCAATTTTGAATTATCTTTTACATTTTGGTTTTTTATAGAATTATTATACTGGGAATTTTATGGCTTCTTAAGTATTTAATAAGATCATTTTCCTTCCCCTTTGTCAAATAACATATATACGAATTTTTTCTGAGTGAGTGTTATCCTTTTCCTGCCTCCTGTACTCTGTTATAAGTTTGCTATGAATGTATATTGAGAAAAAATATATTAGTAATTAGCCAGTTTACATACTCAAATCTTATGATCTTATTAAATACTAAGAAGCCATAAAATTCCCAGTATAATAATTCTATAAAAAACCAAAATGTAAATGATAATTCAAAATTGAAATCTTTCGTTTAGAGATTAATAAATGTAATTATCGTACATCTTCAATTATAAATCATCTTAAAACAACATTTTTTCTTCGCTGTTTATGATGTTTTTCGGAGAAAATAAGGGTATTTTCCTGTTTTAAATTTGAAAATTTTACTTTAATATTCAATGTAGAAGGATGTCAAGTAAACGATGTAAGAAATCCACTGGCTATTTGAACAAACGTCAAATAATGAAATTATTTGCATCAGCCGTGTGATGTACAAAAATAAGCTTATATATTGATATGTCCTTCAATCACTATCTGTACTACCTCAGGAATGAAAGACTAATAATCATATCCTATTTAGATGTATACATTATGCTTAAATGAGACGTTATGTATTATATACTCGAGAAATTTGATATTAAGTTACTTGCCACTCCAGATTTTTTCAAAATACGATAGAGGTGTATTGGCTTTATCTGAAATGTTTTCTTATAAAATGCTCATGAAGCCTCGATGGCTTCATAGATTCATTACAAAATGTGTTTTTACAAATAAGACACATTGGTAATTTTTGGTCATGAAACAAAAATCATAAAACGTCACTAAGCACCGTTTCATAATTTGTTACGCGGCGATAGTTTTTGGTTAGCTAAAAAATTCCTATAAACACTGTACAAACACCTCGAACGACTCCACTGGACTGACTGAAATCGAGAAGTAGCTGGGTCTTTGCTGATAAAAAGACAAAGGAACCTCCAGATAAGGTCAGATATCCGATACCTTCAGGCCATAACAAGGCAGAAGTCGGAAGATAAGAAACCCTACTTGTTCTTTCAAAAACTGAACAAACAAATAATACGTTAACTTGGGCAGTTTTCTCATGCATGTCTTTACTATACATTATCTCTAAAATATATACAAACTTATTGAGCAAGTAATTATTCTAGGCATGATCCATATTACGGTGTTTATGTTTTCCCATGTACATAAAGCAAAAAGGGCTCTTTCTAAATCATTCATTGAGAATATCTAATTTAAAATTGTTTCATCGGGGCATAGTCGAGTACATATTGACTTAAAGTGTTCATATTTCTTCTTTTATGAACATAATCATTAGGTATATAAAGTGACGGATGGGATAAAACAGTACCGTACCATCAGAAAAACAAAAGTTTTTATCATTGCCAACAACTTTAAGAATACCTCATGTTTCTTTAATTGTCCTTAGAAGGTGCAATAAAAGATGAAATGAAATTTTATTCACCGTATGTTTCAAAAAGTTGTATTTCATTGAGTTATTTATTTTATTAGTGAAGTACAATACATTATTTTGGTAGGTATTTAGTAAGTTTTAAATAATTTAAATTATTTATATAATATAATTAAACCACTTAAATGTTAAAATTATGACTGCTTGCTATTTTTTTGTTAACTTAATAAAGTAGGATAAAGACCAATGGGCCTAATTCACTAAGGACTACCAGGATAACTTCATTTAAGGCTCCAGCGGCCTTCCTTCCGTAGGACATTCCTTAGGTTTACTTCGCCTAGGGCTCCAAAAGCTTTCTTAACATACTTGAGACACCAAGGTTTAATTTTTCTTAGAGCCTCAAGTACCATCTTCGCTTAAATTCCTTAGGGTCTACTTTACTTCAATAAAGTAAAGTAAAATTAGGGCTTCAATAGTTTTCTTCACTCAGGTCTACATCGCTTAGAGCTGGATATGCATATACAAATGTCAATGTCATTGTCAAAAGAGTCAAATTTTATACTCCAGGTGTAAGCACAAACTATCTAAAATAGACATGACTACGATTTGAAATTTGGTATTCTCTTTTTCAAGATTTAATTTGTATTAAAACATATTGAGAATCATCATGTACCTTAAACTCAAAGGCCACTATATAAGTGTCATACTAGCATAAAAATAGTAATACCTAAAAATACTAAAATTCCCTTCATTGTTTTGTTTAAAATGTATAAAGTTTTGTATTGTATAGATGATTTATTTTACTTTATGGAATACACTAAAGCATACATACTTGTAAAAGGTCTCCCATTAATGCTGAATTCAATTTGTTTGCCATAGTTTCTGAAAATTATAATGATTATAATCATCAGAAATAAATCCTTTAGTTTAACATTCAACACAATTATATATATCATTAAAGATAACTTTCATCTAATTTTTTATCAATATATAGGGGTTAGACAGCACTTAACATAGATAATTTACTTGACTCAATCTAACAACTGTAGAAAACTAGCGTTGTCGAGAGACTCTCCTATGCTTCTCTGGTAAGAAAATATTATAAATGCCATGCGTTTTCTTTTCTAAAAGAATTCCAATGTCTCTACTTTCAAAAATTAGTAGCATTGGTTCATATATTGATCACAATTAATCAAATTTTGCCACACTCAAGATTCAAAATAATATTTGGTACGCTTGACAATAACAGGTGGTTGACTTGTTAAAAAGATTTCTTTCTTTTAGACATTGTTTGTAATTTATAAAGAATCATGAAAAATAATAAGGTGAATATTTTAAAATTACTTGTTTGTGCCCAATTCTAAATTTGTAGTCAGTCGATTTAAAAATAGGAATTATAATAATTGTCCAATTAATTTTATTACTTGTTCCTACCCGTAATCTGCAAATTTTGGTTAGTTTTTATTTTGATATTTTGATTACCTTGGTCATCGTGAGAAGGAAAAGTGTTATGCTGAAAACCAACTCAATATAAATATTTAAAAATGAATATTACTTAGTTGGATGTTTTTTCAAATTGCTTTCTATTGTAAATTATATAGAATAATAGTCACTCTATCCATTTTGTGAACTATTCAGCCTAATGTGAGTAACATACATACAGCAGATGACTACGATAACAAATTTAGGAATGAAGAATGGAATTAGATCATTCTTCGTAGTTACGATCTTTGTCAGAGTCCCAAGATTACGAGGATCTTTGTCTTGGGACACAAACAAGAACCGTTACTTGTTCGAAAGATTTTATTTCCAATTCTGAATTTTGTTCCAAACTTAATATTTTGATTTTTATTTAATGTATTTGTTCTAAATTATTATATACCAACAGAAAAATAGAATGGCGGTATAATAGAAACGAAATAAAAGAGAACAATTAAATATGAAATGAAATGATTTTGTGAAGATTCCTTTGATTGTGGATCACCTGTGTTTACTGTGCATTAGGATAGAATACTGTGCATGTATTCATTGTGAATTATTCATAAGATGGGAATTTAAGAATCTTAAATCTTAAATCAATCTTATCTTTTTTAAATCCATTTAGATTTAAAATTTACTGGAACCTGCGTTTTGAGTGGTAATCTTAGGTTAACTGACCAGACTCATTGGTTCCCTTCGATGTACAATGGTTCTTTATGTTAAACAGTGTATGGTCTTTCTTTATCAATTATTACTGTTACATTTAAGGAACTTGCTTAGTATTTGGCTTTGGAAGTCTATATATAAAGTGCATATGCAACCAGCAGTAGAACGTACTGATAGTATGAATTTAAAAAAGTACCATACTTGTGTATATGGTATATATATATATATATATATATCAGTTCACAAACGAAGAAAAGCAACACACAGAGAAAGAGACACACTTACAAACTCAAATTTTCGGATGATCCGTCTTCAGGAGAAAAGAGAGAATGGGTGACCAAGCACGCCGGAAACTCAACGGCAGGAAACCCTGCCGTTGAGTTTCCGGCGTGCTTGGTCACCCATTCTCTCTTTTCTCCTGAAGACGGATCATCCGAAAATTTGAGTTTGTAAGTGTGTCTCTTTCTCTGTGTGTTGCTTTTCTTCGTTTGTGAACTGATTTGCGTCCAGTTTGGATCGTTTTTTCGAATTTTAAGTGGATATATATATATATATATATATATATATATGTATATAGTGTATTCTGATGAGGACCGTAAAAATATGGAATCAACCACTGCCATGCATTCTAGGTCGTTGACTCTTGTGTGAAATTTTGAAAGAAGTTGGTCAAAAATTATAAAAGTTGTCATCCACCACATGTAAAAAAGCTATTACGCGGTCTCTGTCTATTTGGTTACACCATTTATGCAATACTCCGTCTGACCGCAATATCAAAATAGATAGTTTAAAAGAGAAATTCAAGGAGCGCATGTTGGAAAACCGTATTGACCCAGCACTTGTTCCCTACTCTCCCTGAATAAAGAGAGACCGTAGCGATTTAGTATTCTTCATGGCTGATTATTTTCCCCGAGCTCACAGGTTGGATAAATTGATAAAGGAATTCTATCCTATCCTGAACTCCTGCTCATCCACTTCCTTAGCATTTAACAAACTTCCTCAAATCTGCTATTGCAGACCTCCTAATATTGGCAACTTACTCTCCCATAGAAACGTTAAATCCTCTTCTACCAGGCTGAGGCATTCAGGTATGCAACGATCCGAACGACCTAAATTAATAGATGAGACTAACTGAATAAAAAGTTTTTCTGCTTTTCTCTGTGTGTTTCTTCTCTATTATGAATTATTACATTTTTATTCTGAAGTGCCTCAATAAACACATGTGGCATTATAATCAAAGAAATTACCACTAAAGTTGTAAAAGAACAAGAAAAGGTTCTAATTACTTTCGAGTGTTACCACGAAAGCGATGATTACTTATATATATATATTAGACTGTTTCTATCTTTTTCATAGTATAATACCTCCGTGATGTTAACTAACATTTCTCGTGTGAGTTTGGTCTTATGGGAATTATGAGCATGGTCTTTAGGACCACCAGCTGCCAGGTGCATAGTAAGCCGTCTGGGCAAAGTTGTAGTCGTCGAACCAATGTATGTAGATTTGAGGGATTCGCAGCTCCCTATCATACAGCTATACTAGTACTCCACATTGGTCCGCTGGAGTAATGTTTTCATTTGGGGATTGTTTCTTATGGTTAAACTGGTGGTATTAAAACCTCTGTAATATATATTAATTTTCAACCTGTCCTGGGGGTTCACACAAGAGGTGTTATTTTTAATGATAGTTTTTAAGATGCGTTCATCGGTTTTGTAAGCTCTAGAAAATTTATTCAGATAATATATGACTTTTGTTTGGCCTTGCTCATCTATGGGAGGCTTACTGCCACTATTCAGTCTATTTAGATATGTATGAAGAATATTATCAAACTGTCTATTGGTGTACCCATTGTTTATCAACACTTGCTTTATTCTTTGCACTTCTCGATCGAAAATACTCCAATTTGATGATGTCTTGTATGCACGATGTAATAGGGCCTTGATATTCCCATCCTTGTACCTCTGTGGGCACTCACTCATAGCATTTAAATAAATTCCCCCTTGCGTGGGTTTCACATACACTGATGTCTCATAATGATTATTCTTCTCCTTTATAGTGACATCTAAAAAATTTATACTCTTGTTAAAATTAAATTCTTCGGTGAATTTGAGTATTGAGTTAAATTCTATAGCAGATTTTAGTTTGTTAATTTGGTGTTCTTTCTCAACGACTGAAAAACAGTCATCTACGTACCTACAATAGACTCTCGGCTTGCATGTGGATCCTGGCCCAAGTACTTTATTCTCAATGTGGCACATGTAATAATTGGCGAAGGTTACTCCCAGAGGAGACCCCATGGCCACGCCGTCAATCTGATAGTACATGGTGCCGTCAATGTGGGTAAAGGGATTTTTCATGGTGCAGCTTCTCAGTAGTTTTTCCAAAATCGTTCTATTAAAAGGGGGAGGGGGTAGTTCGGGATGGTTATATGACGCTTCACAAATTATACCAATTGTTTCCTCTACCGGGACGTTAGTGAACAATGCCTCGACGTTAAGATAGGCCATTAACCCATTTGGTTAACAAACTCACACGAGAAATGTTAGTTAACAACACGGAGGTATTATACTATAAAAAAGATAGGCTATATACTATATAAAAAACAGGCTAATTAAACAAGCCCTAAACATCTTGGAATGAAGACCCAACATGAATATATATATATATATATATATATATATATATATATATATATATATATTCCATGCTAATTCCCATGACCTCCCTTTCAATGATTGTTTCAGGGTACAAATCCCCGAGTCTAATTCCCATGTCACCCTTAGAGCTTCCGAAGAGGCATTCATATGCCTCCTTGGGGCTCGTTCTCCTCCTGGTCTCAACCTGTACCGTTAATTATTGTTTATTTTATTATTATTATTATTATTTTATTATATTTATTTTTTATTATTATTTATTTTTTATTATTATTATTTCGTATTTGATATATTTTTTATCTTGTTTTCTAAATAAATATTGGAGGGATTTCTATTTTTCCTCTCCTCCGCTGGGGGGCAGCATTGCGGTGGTTCCACGAGTTACTCTGGAGCAGGGGTGGCGAACACGCAGCTCTCGAGCCGCATGTGGCTCCGGGACAAAATGAATGCGGCTCTTTGCTTCTTATCATTATTTTGAATACTGTGGCTCTTTGCCAAGTTTGGATTTTGTTTTAGATACATCGTCTTTCGATACTCATTTCTATGTCACAAGTTAGTGGAAAGGGAAACCTCTCTCAAGGTGTAAGTTTTGAGTACTTTCTAGATTCTAGGAAAACCCTGCAAAGTAACTTCCGTCACTTCTGGGAAAACCCCTGTGAAAGTCAATGTTCCTTAATCAGTTCGGAGAACTCCTTTAGGTCGAGTCCCTGCATCTCCCAACCTTTTTAAAAGAATGTTTAATAAATAAAGAGGCTCAGTCTTTTCCCGTACCCGAGCTAGTGCAGTTTAAAGTTCTTTTCTTTAAAAACCCTTTTTACTCGTCAAAACATAGACCTGCAAGGGAAATTAAAAACTCTTCCTGAGCTGACACAAAGTATATTCTTCTTTGTAAACAAGTTGAAGCTTTTTAAAGCACACATTCAAAACAGCAATCTATCCTACTTTCCTTCTTTGAATAGCACCTTGCAGAAGACCGGTGTTAAAACAGATATAGCTGGATACGTGAAACAACTTACACAACTGCAAGAGAAGTTTACTTCGCGGTTTGATGACTTGGACCAAAAAAGACCACAGATCACTTTTCCCATCAACCCGTTTAATGCTGACACCGACTGCCTGAAAACCCCACTTGTTACTGATGAGGCAGCGAGTGAACTAGAAATGATTGAGCTACGCGAGGACGATAGACTGAAATCTCTTTTGAAGGAAGGCCATGTTACGTTTTGGAGAGCTGTGCCAACTGAAAAATACCCGTGTTTAAAAAGAGCCGCTCTCAAGCTGCTGTCTATGTTCTCGTCAACATACGTCTGTGAAAAGCTGTTTTCTAGTTTGAAACACGTAAAATCAAAGCACTGGTCCATTCTGACTGACACTCATGTAAAAGAACTGCTCCGAATCACTCCAACAAGGTAACAAAAAACACCTGACTGAGCATGTTATATTATGTGTTTAATATATTATTGTTAAAATTATATGCTTTTGTGGGGTGTGGCTCTCTGACTCTCACAGTCTAAAATTTTGGCTCTTTTTGTCGAACTTGTTCGCCACCCCTACTCTGGAGGCCAGTAGCAGTTTGCTTCTCAACGCGAGTACTTCGCACTTCTTCCCGATGACGACGGATGTCGAAATATCGAAGTGAGTTCTGTAGTGTCTTTTTGTGTTCTTTTCTATGTGTTAAAGTGTATATATATATATATATATATATATATATATATATATATGGATTAATTTACCACCATGAAAATAATTTGGAAACAATGCTCTAAGGCCTTTCGTCAACACATCGTCAGAGAGCAAGTGAACTAAAAAATAATAAATACTTGTTAACCTGGTTGGTTGAAATCTCCAGAATTGTTGGCAACCCTGAATGTATTTAATAATTTATTAATTGATCAATTAATTAATTCATTAATTTATTAACTTTTAATCAACCAGGTTAACAAGTATTTCTTATTTTTTAGTTCACTTGCTCTCTGACGATGTCAGAGAGAGCATGATTGCTGGCGAGCAATCTTGAAGATTTCAACCAGCCAGTTTAACTTGTTGTTATGTTTTTTGGTTTCATTTAGCTCTCTGATGATGTTGTGACGAAAGGCCTTAGATCATTTTAATTAATATACATTGTTTATTGTGGTATTTAGTTCATATATTATATCAAGAGTTATTGTGATATAAGTGAGTGTTTAAAAAAGCGGTGAAGTTGCATAGCCTATGAAAATGATTTTAAATAAAAATCAAAACGTTGGCAATGAGAGTTGAAGAACTGACCTGACAATGAAATCTAACCTGAAGAACTGACCGAGTCCTTATAAATTTGTATATAATATATATATATATATATATATATATATATATATATTCACTGATAAAACGAAATACGATCCAAACTGGACACAATACGAGTTCGAGATTAACAAAGAGCAACACACAAAGTAGGGAAACACACTTACAGACTCAAATTTTCGGGTAATCCGTCTTCAGGAGAAAAGAGAATGGGAGACCAAGCACGTTGTAGGCGCAACGGCAAGTAACCAACCCGGCAACCGCCAGTGCTGTCAACCGTACCCGGTCTTAAAGTATAAAATTAGGAGAAGATATAAACAGAAGCTCAGATAAGCAGTACTGGTTGGGTAAAACTATAAGTAGGTGAAAAATTATAAACAATATAAGATAAAAACAAACTATAAGAAACAAAAATAATGATAGAGAAAAGAAGAAAAAATAAATAAATAAATAAAAATAAATACAATACAAAAAACTTGCATTGGTTGTTTTAGTAAATAAAAGATAGAGACTGAATAAAAGGGTAAGTATGGGAAACTAGTTAGGAATAAGAATTTAGAAAAATAAAATAGGATAAAACAAACTAGTAGTAAGTGAAGAAGACAAAATAGATATACACAAAATATACGAAAGAGGAAAAAAGAAATAAGTACTAGAGAATAAAGAATACTGGAAAAAAAGTACAAAAAAAAAAATGTACAAAAAATTATCTTTTAAGGTTAAGTCCAGGTGCACTGCGCGCCCCGAGCAACCAGATGTGAGCCTCCTCAGAGGCTCTAAGGGTCACGGTATTATCACCAGGGGGAATCTGACGCAGAATCTGCACACTGAAGCAGTCGTTAAAAGACAGACCGTGGGATTTGGCGTGTATGGCGACAGGTAAATTGGAGTTGTTGTTAACGGATGCTCTATGACCGTTCATACGGAGGCTGAGCTTGTTAGAGGACAGTCCTACGTAGAACGCATCACAACGAGTACAGTCCAATTTGTAAACACAATTTTTGGATGTACATGAGCAGTCCTTAGCAACAGGGAAGGACTGGTTATGGGAAGATGGAGTGAAGTGTGAAAGGGGGTTGAGAAGCGGACAGGTCAGGCACCCCGCCTTTCGCAACTCCTAGCGCCCACAGACGGGTGGTTGACGCGCCTGGACGTCAAGTCTCTGTGGGAAAAGAGATTGCCAAGGTTGGGGGAACGTCTATATGAGAGGCGGGGTTGGCTGGGGAAAATAGTCGACGTGGAAGGAGAAGAGGATAGGATGGGGAACAGATCTTTGATAATGCGTTTGAGTTTGTGTATACCGGGGAAGAAGGTAGTAACAAGGAGGGGAGACTCATTCACCGGGGAAGTGGAGACGGAAGGAGGGTTAACGGATAAATTCGCAGGGATCAGTCTTCTTTCCAGTAACGATGGCGGATAACCACTCACTCTAAACCCTCAAACCCACACCAGTACCTCCACTTTAATAGTTGTCACCCTCCCCACATAAAGAAATCTATCCCCAGATCCTTATCCATCCGAATCCACCGTATTTGCAACCGACTCCAGCAGAAGAACCTGCACCTCAACTCCCTCAGAACCAAGTTCCTGGAGCGTGGTTATCCGCCATCGTTACTGGAAAGAAGACTGATCCCTGCGAATTTATCCGTTAACCCTCCTTCCGTCTCCACTTCCCCGGTGAATGAGTCTCCCCTCCTTGTTACTACCTTCTTCCCCGGTATACACAAACTCAAACGCATTATCAAAGATCTGTTCCCCATCCTATCCTCTTCTCCTTCCACGTCGACTATTTTCCCCAGCCAACCCCGCCTCTCATATAGACGTTCCCCCAACCTTGGCAATCTCTTTTCCCACAGAGACTTGACGTCCAGGCGCGTCGCGTCAACCACCCGTCTGTGGGCGCTAGGAGTTGCGAAAGGCGGGGGTGCCTGACCTGTCCGCTTCTCAACCCCCTTTCACACTTCACTCCATCTTCCCATAACCAGTCCTTCCCTGTTGCTAAGGACTGCTCATGTACATCCAAAAATTGTGTTTACAAATTGGACTGTACTCGTTGTGATGCGTTCTACGTAGGACTGTCCTCTAACAAGCTCAGCCTCCGTATGAACGGTCATAGAGCATCCGTTAACAACAACTCCAATTTACCTGTCGCCATACACGCCAAATCCCACGGTCTGTCTTTTAACGACTGCTTCAGTGTGCAGATTCTGCGTCAGATTCCCCCTGGTGATAATACCGTGACCCTTAGAGCCTCTGAGGAGGCTCACATCTGGTTGCTCGGGGCGCGCAGTGCACCTGGACTTAACCTTAAAAGATAATTTTTTGTACATTTTTTTTTTTTTGTACTTTTTTTCCAGTATTCTTTATTCTCTAGTACTTATTTCTTTTTTCCTCTTTCGTATATTTTGTGTATATCTATTTTGTCTTCTTCACTTACTACTAGTTTGTTTTATCCTATTTTATTTTTCTAAATTCTTATTCCTAACTAGTTTCCCATACTTACCCTTTTATTCAGTCTCTATCTTTTATTTACTAAAACAACCAATGCAAGTTTTTTGTATTGTATTTATTTTTATTTATTTATTTATTTTTTCTTCTTTTCTCTATCATTATTTTTGTTTCTTATAGTTTGTTTTTATCTTATATTATTTATAATTTTTCACCTACTTATAGTTTTACCCAACCAGTACTGCTTATCTGAGCTTCTGTTTATATCTTCTCCTAATTTTATACTTTAAGACCGGGTACGGTTGACAGCACTGGCGGTTGCCGGGTTGGTTACTTGCCGTTGCGCCTACAACGTGCTTGGTCTCCCATTCTCTTTTCTCCTGAAGACGGATTACCCGAAAATTTGAGTCTGTAAGTGTGTTTCCCTACTTTGTGTGTTGCTCTTTGTTAATCTCGAACTCGTATATATATATATATATATATATACAGGTAACTCACCACAAATTAGAGAAGATAGTCGCTCTAAGGCCTTTCGTTTTCACGTCGTCAGAGATCAAGTGAATACAAGTTGTGAAAGGCGTGAAAACGAAAGGCCTTAGAGCGACTATCTTCTCTAATTTGTGGTGAGTTACCTGAATATTTATATCACGTGTTATTGTGACAATTTTCTATATATATATATATATATATATATATATATATATATATGATATACAGACTTGACTTTATAATGGTATGATGCAGAACATTTAAAATCTACCTGTCAATCTCTTGGAGAGATGAATTAGAAGAGCCCATGGCTGTGAATATTTAAGCTTAGATGAGATACTGGTAACATATCAATTTTTAACAACGATTCATGCTTTAATTTGATACTTTCGCTATACATAAAGAGAAGATTAGTGGTAAGTGGACATATTACTTGTATATCCGTTATAAATTTGCTCTTTGTTTTCTTAACATCCTTCCACTGTCCAATACGAGTACTATTTATTAAAAGTATTGGATTCATTTTTGTTCGTGTATAGTGAACATTAAATTTAAGATTAGTGTTTTGGATAAGATGTTGGATATTGGATATTTTAGACACGATATCCAATATAACACACGATCAGTTTAATTGAAAAAACACTCATTACTCTAAAAGCTTAGGTTTAGATATATAATAGCAATAATTAAAATGTTATTTAAAAAAATTAGTCTTCTAAAAAAATTAATTATTAATTTAAAGTAGTCAAGTAAGTTCAATAAAAGTTATAAAGTTTTTAATCCTGAATAAAGCTCTAAATATAGGAACTAAGAATAATGAAAATAATTTTAAACCGTAATGAAAGTAAATATTTAATTATTCAAATTTTACAAATATTAAATAGTAACAATACTATCTTGTTTCCCAACAAATCATTTATATGTATTAGAAATATTATTATGTTTTCTAAACATAATGTTTTCTTACATTTTTTTTTGCTTACATACATGTTTTCTAAAGAGAATGATGTATATGTGTATAACAAGATTTTATAATAAACAGGTGAACCAAAAAATCAACGTTTAAACCATAGTAAGAAATCAGAAAAATGACATAGAACTTTCAACCAAAAGAAGTGATCTTCCTCAGTATCAGTAAGTGATTAATCCAATTAAGAGAAGAACATGTTTACATTATTTTAACATGTTCAATTAATAATTTCTGTATCATTTGGGAAATTATTCCTGGCTCTTCTTATTGTAAATAAATGTTAGTCCGAAAATATTACAATTCTGAATACAAAGTCTTTAGTGCTTTTTAATTCCTTTACGCTCCGAAACAGCATTGACAAATGTTAACCATCTGCCAGATATTTCACTGTTGTCATTTAACCGTTTTTCATATAGGTGATAATGTATGTTTATGTTTTGATTTCAAATGATTTGCTATAAATTTGGTGAATATGAGATCACGTAAATTTACTATAAATGTTTTAACTAGAAAAACCCCAATAATAATTGATTTAACTCCCGATATTTTGGTAGAAGACATTTTAATAATAGTTTGCAAGAAGCTTCAAATAAGCCCTATTACTAGACATCTATTTGGACTCCAATATAACAATTCTTGTTGGTATGCATTGAATATTAAAGTATGGGACTCAAAGTTAAATTCTTTAGATTTCCGTTTACGCTTTAAAGTGCCCAATTTCGATAAACTAAGGACTGTAGATCCTGTTGCATTTAATTATTATTATTTTCAAGTTCGTGAAGATGTTCTTCAAAGCAGGGTCAGTTCCATAAACAATGGCAAATATGAAAAAGAACTCCTGGGACTTGCTGTCACTGATATGTATCGTGAAATCCGTGAAACAGAAGTCGATCAGTCTTATGTATTGAATAATTATAAGAAATATATACCTAAAGAAGTCCTTCGGAGTCATTTGTTTTTTCTTAAAAAGCCGTTGTCTGAAAATTTATCTTTAATAATGCAAAAATATGTGATTGATACGACGTACATTAAAAGTGGTTATTTAGAGCAGTTCGACGGAATAGCACCTAGTTATTTGATCGAAGAATACAGAGCAGTTATTGCTGAAAATACAAGTTCAAGGAATATATGCATTAGAGTAGATCCATTCAGTACTGAAATGCCTGGATTACAGTATACATCCCTGGACAAGAAAGAGGTCAGTTTTTAAATTAAAATTTATTAATATTGCTGGCTATTAATTTTTTTTCTGGTTTTACTTTATTTTAAAAACATTTATTTTCAATGTAAGATGTAGAAGTATTAATCAAATTAAACTTAACTGCATAATTTGTTCATAAGTCAACTGAAATATAATTCTGATATGTATAATTATGTTCTACATTACTTATATATTTTAAAATTTAAGCCTAAAAGAGAAATTTCATCAGTATAAAGATGATCGAAGTATAATCGACTTATTAAATTAAGTTATAGGCATATGTACTTGAATTAATTTTTTGTATGTAAAGAAATTTAGAAGCACTTCAAATAATAAAAAGTCTCATGTTAGAGTTCAATAAAACTAAATTTCATTGAATTCCAATTTGTGACCAGCTTGAATCTTTTTTTTTTTAAACAAATTAATTCGTTATGTTAGCGAATAATGTAATAAAAATGATTAACGATGAATGTTCTTAAAAATATATATATCTTCATTATGTAGTATTCATGATTGATTTTCTTACATTCTGTTGTACACTTTGCAACATTTGTAACATTCTTTTGTATTATCTAATCTAATTTAGTACTGGTTAAATATTTTACTATTTATATATTCTAGTTAACAGTATAACATTCAAAACGAAAGTATTGGATCATTTCAAAATTTTTTTATGAGACGAATTTATATGAATATTATGTGGATGTCCAGGATTTGGATATGAGCAACTCTGTGAAGTGTGAAATTTCCATTTTTCTTTCATTCTTTTCTTTTTTAGTGGGTTCATGGATGTTCTATCGAGGATCTTTGTTCCATTTCTTTACGTTCCCTCAGATCCATAGAAATATCAAGGAAAACTGGAATTCCATTGCATATTTCATTCAATAGTTTTGATACTACAATGTCATTTGTGAGTTTGCTGGATGGATATTATAGGCTATCTGTGAAATGGACCTTCAATTTGTGCAAAGACTTCAGTATACCATCAATAATAAAATTAAAGAAAATGAAATGTCATGGACCAGTTGGGTATGATTTCTTTGTATTAGAACTGTAAAAAATAATACATAATTTTTGTGTTGTTTAAATTCATATTCATGTGAAAAAGATTAAAATACTTGTATGAGTTATACTGTTACTCCTGAGTGTACTCATACGTTCTATAAAATGTGCTTAACTCTTATGTCAGCATTCTAATTAATTAATAGTAATTATATAATTTAATAATGTAATAGTAACTACATAAATAGTAATTCTAATTACTAATCATTGTAATGCATTATTGCCAGAATTTAATAGAGAATGGTTCAGCGTCGATACCGAATTAAAGAAAGTACCATGATAAGAATAACTTAAAAGTTGTATAACAGATCAGGGAAACCAACATGTCAAAAATAAACATTAATTCTGTAATGACTTGATCTTTCAGTCATTAGAACCACAGAAATGTTAAAATTTTAGGTGAACTGAGATAATTGAAGGCAGGGTATCTTCCGTAATTATTAAAAAGGAAAAAACATGTGGATTTATAGGGAATGGTAAAGGAAGGAAGATCGTCATCAGCAAACTTAAAAAAAAGACAGCATATAATGTATAGTTTTCCAATATTTGTTTATGAATTTATCTTTTATGCGACCTAATCATGCATATGTAATTCAAAGTTGAAGAGTTTTTAGAATTTATGTTAAGTGTGGAGAAGCATCTAGCCGAGCTTTCTATATTGGTTTAGATATCGTTCTCTAACTGTACTATTCATATCAGTTAGAGAGTGTTCTCTTTCATTAAATAGGCAATTAAGTTTATTCGAAAATGTCTTACTTACCGTTCACTTTAATGATCTAGCGAACGTATAACATGTGACCAACATGTTTAGTTTTGCGTATCAATCAAAAACAGCTTAATTAAATATTCTTGAGACGACTAGTTCCTTTAGTGAATGTCAGAGTGCTCATAAATTCACAGATTTCCCTCCTTTCCGAATATTCTGAGAAAAGCGGGCTACAATCTCACTGTATATGGTTACAGTTGTGAAGTCACGTGTAGTTGTCCTTTTATTTTCTGCATAAAACCATACTGGACTTTGCTGGACTGAACTTATCCCCTGGCCTGAAATAGTAGTCTATAAGTTAAAATAGAATTTTTGTAACGGTAAAGTTAATATTTCATGAGTAATATTTGATAATCACAACTTTTTTTGGAAACAAGAAGTAGATACTAGATATTATTAATCCCGGATGAAGCAAATAATTGTTACTTCCTAGATCCATTGTACCCCCCAATTTTATTGAATATTTAGATTGTTACAAAGTACTTTTAAAATTGAAGTAATAATTGCTCACTGTGACAGTGTGACACTAGTTGATTGCAAGTCTCAAATTTTTGGCAGTTGAAACAAAATTTTTGGAAAATGTCTTAATGTCATGGGCCATTGAAAAGTTTAAAACGAAAACTTAAATTTATACGCATAACCATTTTACTTTAGTATATAATACCCTCAGATGCAAATATATCCATAGTGCTTTGTAGAAATGTTAATGTTTTAGAGTCCGTCGTTTTCCTTGAAGCTAGCAAATCTAGACAATATTCTCTCTACCATTTATTCAAGAAAGGCAAATAAATAAAAGTAGAATGTTTACTTCTGGATTGTATTTTTCATTAAAAGTAATAGTAGTCCTTCTAAACGATTCTGTTGGGTTATCATATTCTATTTGGGAAGGTGAAGAGTAACTGAAAGACTTCTTTCATCTTACTACACAGATAATAAACTCATTGAATACCTTTGATACTTTTTAAACTCAAGTTAATTCGTTCAAGACTTATAAAATAAGTATACTACTGACTTTTATATTTGTTTAAGAGAATTAAAATTGTTATTATTGGGTGTGAATTAAAGGTGTTCGTATTAAAACGCTTATTATATATGAATTATATATAGAAGAACTGAATTGTTCTCATGAAAGAAAATTCACGGGATAGATTAAGTCATTCTGTCTCCACAAAGATCGATAGGTATATAAATTGAAGTAGATTAAAAGTTCTGCATTTCTGAACTTTTAGTTCATAATCTAAAAGTTCAGTCTATGCAGGTAGTCTATTAAGAAAACAAAATCAGGATGTATAACGTTTTCAAGGTATATATCGTTTCCCTGTGACAAACAGCCTGAATTCTGTGGTAAAATTCTCACGTTAACAAATCATGAGCTGGTTGTTTTAGTGTGGGACTTGTCTAGCAGTACAGGGCTTATAGAAGTTCCTTTTCAGTTGAATTGCTATCCATTGTTCAAATGAATGTTACAGTGGATTGTCTTAACACAATTCTCATATTATGCACAGATTGATAGAAATCCTTATTTAACTTGAACACATAAAGCTAGTGATGAGATTCAATTAAGCTTATAAAATGCTTCAATTAAAATAAAACGTGAATTTGAGAAGCAAAGCTTGTCAGTTAAATATCGTAAGTCAATGTGATATATTTTTAAAATGTAAATTAGGAAATATTTTGTACTAGATTTTTTATTAAGTACTTTTTAAACACATTTTTCATTGTGTTTCTGACAGTGCAGTCTATTCGAGAATTTGTTATTTATATATTCAGTCAAAGGTTGTTATAGGAAATGACTAAGTTATTGCATAAGTTTCTTTAATGTTATGGTTTGTTTGGACGGTGCAGAAATCAATATTGCTAAGTAACACACTATTGGTAAAATGATAAAAAATTCACATAAATTTTTATGGTTATATCCTGTTCTGCGATACTCTTTTAGTGTAAATTTTTGGTCTTTTAACATGTCTAATGTTATACTGTTATTCTTCATGTTAGGAGTTTTAAATTATAAAAATAATTTTTTGACAAATAATATGATACTTAATGAGCAAGATTATTTCAGTTATCAAAATTTTATTCAAGAGAATGAATGGGTTACAGGTTCATATAAGAGTTCACCTAATGGCCTGTTTAATCAGTTTAATTGGTCTGAAATGTGATGTTGAGTTACATATTGAGTGTATATATGTATATATATGATATAAGTATGTTTTTTTTTTAAAGAAATAGTTAATTTTATAATTTTTTCTAAATCTAGATGTATTTTTATTTTCGTAGATCTGACTTCGCATATTTAAAGTTGGGAGAAAAAAGAAATTACAAGCCCGGTTGTTTTATACTACGAGAAAGCGAAAATAGTTTTAACAATTACTTTATGGATGTTTGCATCCCTGGAAGGTAACCTTATTAAAATGTACTGCTTATGTCTGTAGCTATCAAAATAAAAACATATACATGCATCTATATATGTATACATATAAATTATAACACAAAGATAGGCATAGATATAACTCACTTCTATATTTCGACAATCGTCGAAGTTCCGAGCGAATCACTTCACTCTTTTGATGATGATGGATGTCGAAATATCGTAGTGAGTTATTGTGTTTTCTTCTGTGTGCTTTTTCTCAGTAATAAGATTTTATTTCGTGAGGAGCAACACATAACACTCATACAAAGTGAATGCTGAAGTTCTTTATTACTACAAGGGAAAACGAATCAATCTTTAATAATGCTCTACAACTTTTCGTATATAATGCTTTAGTATATATTCATTGTGGTATTATTTGTGTACTTATATCTTAACAAAGTCAGACTGCTTTTTTTATGAGACTCCAACGTGGAAATCTTTGAAATATCTTAGTTTGACTTTACATTGCATTATAATAAATCTTTAAATTAATCAGTTATTATCATTTATTTTCTATTAATCGAAAGCGTTGATAAATATATTTCAGTGCCAAAAAAGTTTCTACGTATTGTATTTCATTGAAGGCGGATGGAACTTACTGGTTTAGTTGTGATAAAAAATCCTACAAATCTATTCAAGCTTTGATAGAAACTTATCGCAATGGTTACATGACTCCTTCATTACTTGAAATCATTCCACCATCAGAATATGGTATGTACCATCTAATTAACTAAATTATATTTTAATAACACGTTTAATGAAATATAAATGCTGAAGGTAGATATTGTTAACATATAAGTATGTATCTTAAAATGCTATTTCATAAATTCAAATTTATGGCATATACAATTAATAATTATATACATTAATGGAAAAGTTAAAAAGGATTCAAAATGAAAACGAAAATTAGGTAAATAGAATATAAAAAGGAAGATAAATAACACATTTTATAATGCGATATCGGGAAAATACTATCAGTTTTGGTGATTCTGGTTGAATATTTGTGTGTATTGATGTTTGGACGTTAATCTTTGAATCGTAAATCAGTGAAAGTATTACCTCTCCTTTTGTTGGGTTGCCCTAATTAATTTGAAAAACAAAATTTAGTTATTGTTTCACTAGAATATTCTTTTGACAATCTGATCTCTATTTTCCAGGTAGTATTAGTATTCTTGTTGTGTTATCTAGTCACATATCATTGTACCTAATATCATATCACATATCATCGCACATTTTTATAGTTTAGTATAGAATCACATTTTGATAAAACTTTCTTGTGAATAATTTCTAGACATCTAGTCTCTACCGTACTTTGTAACGAATCTATCCAAATAAATATTTGTTATGGAGTATACTTCAAAGGTCAATTCCACATTTAAAAAGAGAGTGTTAGGAAAAAAATTTATCACTCTGCTCCCTGCTCATTTTGGTGAATTTTTGTATAAACAAATTTATCTCTTAGGTATTCTGTTTGTACTACTTTCGCTAAATTATTAAGAGTGTATTACTTGTTTCTAAATTTAAAAACAAGTAATCTGCTACTATCCGCACAAATCAGTCTTCTATTACATATTTATTTTTTACTACTTCATAGCAAGTAATTAGAGATCAACATACCCTCCTCATTTGTGAGCAGAATTCCAAATTTTACTGATATAGTCCAGTCCAGAAAATGAACTATTGTTCTACCTAGCTAAAGAAGGTACTTTGGACTCTTTCTGTGGCCCATAGTCTTTTTGTTTTACTCCTTCAAGTTCTTAAGGTCTATAGTAAAAAATAAAACCATGAATTGATAGACAAGCTTAAGCAAGATTAAATATAGTTAATGGGTTCGTTCCACTGAGGTTAGTAAGAATTAGTAATAATACAATCCGTCATACCTCGTGAAGTCTCAGAAAAGCTCGACCGGTTTCGGGTCCGTCTGGATCCCATCTTCAAGAGCACCTAACTGACTGTGAATGTTATTTTCCTATAACCTACCTATATATATCATCTACATTGTGGAATCAGTGTTGTCTGTGTAGTTAAATTTTTTTTTGCATATTCCTTTAATTGCTATGTTTTTTCCTTTTATTTCTTATTTCATTATCTATTTCCAGTTCCTTGTGTCGTCTTTTAAATGTTATTACTGGTTTTGTTAAAATGTCAGTTTGGTGGTTTGTTTATTCATTGATTATATTGTCTGTCATTTTAGGTTTGTATATTTCTATTTGTTCCTGTATGTTCATTCATTGTCCTTTTTGTCCCGTCTGTAGTAAGTCCATTGTGTTTTCCATACTGTCTGGGTTATGTCCAAATTCGTTTAAGTGGTGTGCATAGTTTGATTTGTTTGTGTTATTGGTGTAGTCTTTAATGTGTTCTTTGAATCTGTCTTTTAGTGTCCTTCCCGTTTGCCCGATGGTTTAACAAAACTTGCTTATTTCATAATATTGTACCTAAATATGCGATCATAAAAACAAAAACTTTACATACGCTGGACAAAAGGCTATCCGACAAGCTCAGACATTAAGGATAAAAAACGAGATTAGGTCACTTTACTGTAAGAAAAACAAACTTAACAAACAAGTTATGACAGAACACCTAAGACTATCCAACACATTACAGACTGAAACATTTTTAACAGCTACAGAAAGCATTAATATCAAAATTCAGAGACATTTAGACGACAAATACAAACGACTCCACAACAAAATTGATAACCTTCTCAACAAATATCACAAAAACACCAACAAAGAAACACTTTCTTCCCTAGACTAATTAACAAAACCGATGTAACATTTGCGGTAACGGAAACTGACTTACTACATAAAGGACTGAAACATAACATGGGACGGAAACTCAACACTAAGGACATAGAGACTCTCATAACAGACACTGAAATAGCCATAAGACAAATTCCGAATGATGAACAAACCCACGCTAGACACTTAGCCTCGGAAATAATTAATAAAGTAATCAACAAAAACGAATCTGTTAAAGATTAAAAAACCGCGATAATGTATGCATTAAAAAAATAAAAAACAAAATACGAAAAGTCAACGCAATAGCAACCAAAGCTGATAAAGGCAACACAATTGTTATAATAAATAAATCCCACCATATCAAAAAAACAAAAGAATTTATCGAGAATAATAACTACGAGAAACTTAAAACCGATCCGACAAAAACATTCCAAAATGAAATACAACCATTATTAATAACTCCCCCACACTGATAAAACCATGTGAAACAAATAAGTTTATTAATATGAACCCAAAGGAACCACAACTAGAAGCCCAAATTAAATTACGCAAGGAAAATAGCCCAATTAGACCCATAATAAACTATAGGAATGTACCGGCTTATAAAATATCCAAACAAAGTCGCAAAAATATTAAAAGATAAGGTTATGCTACCGAACACCTACAACATCAAAAACACGGTTGACCTAATAAACAAAGTGAATGACATAACAATAAACGCACAAACCAAACTTGTTTCATTCGACATTGAAAACTTATACACTTCTGTTCCCGTCACAGAAACACTTAACATCATACGCGAAATAACTAATGTACATGAACATGACAATAGTACAGGAGAACTAATAAAACTAACTAAAACAACTCTCAAACAGAACTACTTCAGATTTAACAATGATTTCTACAAAGCAAATGTTGGATTAGGAATGGGACATCCAACATCTGCGATACTTTCAGAAGTTTTCCTCCAAGAACTTGAAAAGGTCTATGTAAATGTTCTAAAGTCAAAATTTAACGTTGTTTACTATTGCAGATATGTTGATGACTCCTTCCTAATAGTCAATAACCCTAGTAACCAAAATATAATAGACATAAAGAATTATCTCAACTCACTAAACAACAAAATCAAGTTCACCCACGAAATAGAAACAAATGACAAATTAAACTTCATAGACTTAACAATAGGAAAAACTAAAGACCAACTCAGCTTTCAAATAAACCGCAAACCAACTACCACCGACACAACTATACATAAATCATCACTCCACCCACCATAACAAAAAACATACGCGGAAATGATTGATAGATTACTAAACGTACCCATTAATCCAATTAACTATAATAAGGAATTAAATACCATAAAAACAATTACAAAAAATAACGGGTATAAGGAAAAAATTATACAAAGACTAGTAAACGAAAGAAGAAATAAACACAATAATAACAGTACAACACCGGGAATAACGAACAGATACGCGTCTTTAACTTACATAGGTAAACCTAGCGAAAAAATTACGACTCTTCTAAGCAAATATTCATTAAAAATAGATTATAAAACGAATAATACTATAAACCAAATCACAAACAACACAATAGAGTACAAAGATAGTAAATTTGAAAAAAGCGGAATATGCAAAATTAAATGCAAAGATTGTGGTAAAAACTACATTGGGCAAACGGGAAGGACACTAAAAGACAGATTCAAAGAACACATTAAAGACTACACCAATAACACAAACAAATCAAACTATGAACACCACTTAAACAAATTTGGACATAACCCAGACAGTATGGAAAACACAATGGACTTACTACAGACGGGACAAAAAGGACAACGAATGAATATACGGGAACAAATAGAAATATACAAACATAAAATAACAGACAATATAATCAATGAATAAACAAACCACCAAACTGACATTTTAACAAAACCACTAATAACATTTAAAAGACGACACAAGGGACTGGAAATAGATAATGAAATAAGAAATAAAAGGAAAAACATAGCAATTAAAGGAATATGGAAAAAAAATTTAACTACACAGACAACACTGATTCCACAATGTAGATGATATATATAGGTAGGTTATAGGAAAATAACATTCACAGTCAGTTAGGTGCTCTTGAAGATGGAATCCAGACGGATCCGAAACCGGTCGAGCTTTTCTGAGACTTCACGAGGTATGACGGATTGTATTATTACTAATTCTAATTAAGCAAGATTGTTCAGTCCAAGTCTGAACCAGTTAAAAAAACAGATTTTACTCTCGCCTAAATTTTCCAGCAAGCTAATAAACCATGAAGGAAATATTTAAAAAATATATGAACATTTTAACAATGTTATTTGTTAACATAGTTATTAGTTATTTGTTGATATAGTTATTTGCAACAACTTGTACTTTCAGAAGGATTTAGTATAAGGTGCAGAATGCAGGTTATGTCTGAGTGAGGCAGAATACTTTTAACATCTATTAATTAGTTGTGAGGGAGTCGTCTAATGCAGGTTTCATGACTTTAAGAACATTGTAATTGAACTCTAAATTCATAAAAAAAAATTATCCTTAATTCGTAATGATATCAGTTGCAATAGGGATGTGCATAATTAACGGAAAAGTCCACTATGCTATAATAATACTGATTAACTCAAAGTTAAAAGTAAAATTCCCCAAAGTATAATGCAGTGAGTAGTCCAAGAACTCAGTGTGGAAGACATACCAATGACATCTATTAAAAATAGTGTTAAATGCAATAAAGTTAAGTATTTAGGCGATGTCTCATACTCTTTAGCTAAACAAGTTGTTGTTAATGTGCTGAATTAACAACTTGAAAACTGTCAGTTCGAGTGTTACCATTAGTAAACACCATTTGCTTGTGGAACTATGATAAAGTGTTATTGTATAATTTCATTGTTCAAGTGATAGCAACTCACCCTTGCATAAACCTGAAGAAAGGTATTATATTAAATTAACCCTGAAAGTATGAAAAAGAGATTAATTACCAGCTTTGTGTGTAAATTGAAAAACTCATTTTGCTTAGGGTGGATAAGTTCTAATCAGAAGCTCTGAAATATGAAAATTTAAATTAGTGCAAATTTTGTTCCCTTTCAAAAGTTGTCTCTATCAAAAGTGTTTTTAATATCAGAAACATGAAAAAATGTAAAATCACAAAAATGTTGCTAAAATATCTTGGAAAGAATTAATTTTGTTTGGGGCTTCCATTGAGATTTATTCGTTAGTATGTATAATACGTGTATCTCTAGCGGAGAAAAATTAAAGTTTCAACATTATGGAAGGACTCTTCGTGAAACTCTGTAAGAAGTATCGTTTTTGATAGAAAGTTCTTGTTTTTCACCTAGATTTTGATACAGTGTGCATTCATTTTTTGAATGTTTACTGGTTTTATTGTGAAAATTATGTTTCAACCTTTGTTTTTTAAATAATTTCAGAAGAATCAAATCTACTTTTGTGTTGTTCTTCGAAAGGAAAGACCGATCAATCTATTAAAACATCATCAGATAATTACATGTTAACTGAATGTATTCATCCCAAAAATCTTCAGATTTTTAGAGGTATAGAATATTAATATATTACAGAAATTAATGATAAAAACTATTGTTTTATTTAATTTCTTTGCTTGTACTTGTGTTCATAATTAAGATTGAAAAGAGATTTGAAATAACATCGGTAATTTCTATTACTGTTTGGCAATGATCATTATTGTATAATTATATTCTTGATGCAGGTAGAGTTTTATTTGGAAAGCTTTTAGCACGTTACTGAATTTTATTAGTTAATAAAAAAGTTTTTACATAAAGCATGCTGAAATTTTGATAATAAATATGTTTGTTCATGCGTTGTTGTACTTCTAACCTCTTCAGTGGATGGATGTCAGGCATTTTTTATATATTAAATTCGTTATTAAGTATGGACTGACAACGATTCGATTGTTTATTAGTATTCAAGAAAGGCATGCTGATTTCTAGTACCATTTTATTGACATTTATTTTGTACACAATATTTTTTTTCTATCTATCAGGGTTCTGGGCTGTTTTGATCATTTACAAGTTAAATGCACGAACAGGCAAGTATGTATACAGTATACTTAATTCGTTTCTACATGTATAATTACTTCCCTATCCTTTCCACAGTTAAGTCAATTGATTGATGTTGTACCAGAAATATATATACAATGGAAGCTCTAATCTGTTTGTATTTTATACGAATTTTGTTTTTCACTCAAATTCAGCGTAATCATTACCGCTTCGAAGCATACTTAATTATCAAATATTTCATGTTTAAATATGTTATTAACTTTAATATGTTTGAAGTATTATTTTAAATCCATTTTATTGTTTAACTGAATAAACTATTATTTGTTTTCATTTTATTGTAGTTCGGAATGAACTATAACATTCTGATTAATAACTTCATGTTATTTAATTATTGCAGCGATAAACGGCAGTTGTCTGCCGTAATAATTTCGTTTCCTCCTGTCTGTATATTGAGCTATTCTTTATTTCGTTAAATTACTTGAATAGAAAACCTTTTATTAAATAATGCTGTAGTATTTTGTATGAAAGACATTTGTATACATAGAAATTTGACAGTAATTTATGTAAATTAGTTAACTAATTTTACATAATTAGTAACTTTAATTGAAGTATATTTTAGTAATTGTATATTCCTGGGAGTTGGTTTTGAGTTAAATAAAGCAGTAGCAAAGTTATCGTAATTTCGTCTCCTTTTTTTTTTTTTTTTAAATCGTTGTATTATATAGCGGTAGCCTTACTGAGACTATCATATAATTTTAACAGTGTAATTATATTATATCTATAAGCTTTTGTTATTGATTGTGTTGCTTATTTGATCTGTAGTCTGACGTTTCTCATAAAAACCAATGTTCAGGGAATCGAACCTTTGCATTAGCTCTGTTATATTTGTACTATTTAATCTCATTTTATTTGTTTAAACAAAATCTGCCTAAAGTATGGTCATTTCAAAATAGTCCAACAAAAGAACATTTAATTACTTGCTTCGTTATTATCCTAGCCCCTGTTAAGAGCTGTTAGTGGAAATTGTTGGAAAGAAATTTTAAGTTTTTTTATATATATTCATTGATTTATCAACGCTCTTATTCTTGACACTATGTGTTTAAAATTATTTAACTCAAAGTTTAAAATAAAAAACCAATATATGTTTATTTAAATAGATCTGCTTCTATTAATAGATTTGTAGAATTAATGTGTACTGATTTATTAGGGTATATGGAATATCTTTGTTTATTTTCTGCTTAATGTGAACCAAAGATTGTAAAAAAACACAATTTATCAATTATTAAGTTTATTCTTCTTTCTTTGTAGGAAGCTTGATTGAAAGTAAAAGTGGTTTCACGTTACTGAATAAATGCCTCTGGAAGAAAGACCGAAAATCAAAGATGGAAGTTGCTTTAAAATCTTTGAGACCTCACTATTATAATAGTCATATGAAGGTAGTGGTCTTAACGTTCTGTCTTTATCGTACATTTGAATAATTATCAATATATATTAATAGTTGTGTTAATTTAATTATGATAAATTAATAAATTAATTTATTAATTATGTTACTGTGTATTCCATTGTTGATATAAGCTTTCATGATCTATTTACAATTTTTGTTTCATAACGTTCCCATTTGAACTTAAATTGGAAATAATCTATTTTTAAAACGAGTAAATACTAGTATAACCAATTGCAATAAGATTTTTTTTATGACAACATTCAACTCAAAGATCTTGTTTTATTGCATTTAATCTATCACACGAGGGCAATAGATCATGTAGAACTATTGATAGTTCATTACAATTTGTTTAATTTTACAGTGCATTGGTCTGGTCCACTCGTATATATAAATAAAAAATTATAAAACCACTGTTCAAATATATTGGCTTTTAAGTCTTTTAAATGCATTCTACTTGTTGGGAATTCCGTTATCCCCTAATCTAAGAATGTTGAAACTGTTCTATATTATGGGGACGAACTAAATAATAGTGTAATTGTTCTCTAGTACAATGACGCTGTTAATAATATATATAATCAAGTAACTATCTTCCTTCTTCTCAGTTCCTTTAAGAAGTATGTGAAGATGTTACTCTTAAATTATATAATAAAATTGTTATGATCACGCTTGTACAAGACGAATATATGTTATAAATTAATTATACAGAAATAATCAAACGATTCTATGTAACTACCAAATTAACCCCAAATTTGACTTTCTTGATCTCGAGTTCTGAGTAAGCATTGGTGCATAGGATTTGAAGAGATTTAAATACTTCATTAGAGAAAAGTAACCAAGTCAACATTTCGATTTCAATGTTGTTTAGTTCTATCAGTAATTTAAAAGTTGCTATCTTTTAAGGATGGTCACCATTACAAACGGTCGTTTTGT
The DNA here is from genome assembly GCA_026182355.1 of Hermatobates lingyangjiaoensis. Lineage (NCBI taxonomy): Eukaryota > Metazoa > Arthropoda > Insecta > Hemiptera > Hermatobatidae > Hermatobates > Hermatobates lingyangjiaoensis. The sequence continues at coordinate 11,757,638 of JAPFBL010000084.1, read as the reverse complement.
TACAAACCCATTGTGATGAAATTAATCTCTATGTTTTAACATTCCTACCTCAAAAGTGTAGCAACAATATCCTAGAAAGACCCTGAGATAATCTCACATTTTTTATTGATTTTAAAAAATAATTTTTAATGGAAGAACATTGATAATTTAACTGTTAAATTAAAATTTTAACTAACATTTTGTTTTATTTCCTGGACATAACAATTGTTTGGTTTTATAGTGTTTTCGGTTTTGCACTAGGAAATTTAGAAAGGGACTATAGTTCCTTATTATTGTAATATTTTTAAATTGAGTTTTGATGCTATGGTCTGTAATGAAGGTATTTTTACATGTCTTGAAGTTGTCGTTTGAACGAAATAAATGTAAGTCGGATGTCATAATATGAACACCTGATGTATGTGGTAACACATTGTACTTATTCTATCGTTTTCTGTAAGATTTATGGTTGGGAATCAATGGTTATGCTTAATCGTCTTTCAGCGCCAGTTGTTAACAATATATATTGCAGTTGAGTTGAGTGGATTAGGGTCTACTACAATGGTACATCTCTTACGCTGATTCCTCAAGGAAATATTCCATTTCCCTAATGATTCGACTTTAGGACTCTCAAATTTTTCCTGAATGAAGTAAATTTAGAGTAGGGATCTTAGCACCTTCATTGTGCTGGCACAGAAACGACGGCTTAGCGTCATCTCTTAAGGACGACGTACTCATAATTTTTTTCTCCTATGTTTGTTTTTGTATAACAGTTCAAATTAAATTATTTCTTGCAAACCTCTACTTCATAGCAATTACCTTCATGCTTTGATTAATATCCATGATATTAATCATCATATTAACATGATCTTATGCGTTGAAAGTTATCGTAAACAATCTGATTTTCAAATCATTAGTTGTGCAATCCGTAATTGTGTGGTATTTACTCATTCTGAGGTAAAATGGATAAACCAACAAAAGTCTCCACATAAATGAAGTGTCCACACTTCCTCCACACTTCATTTGTGTGGAGACTTTTGTTGGTTTATCCATTTTACCTCAGAATCTGATTTTCATTATTAGATTTCAATTTTAGTGTTAAAATGGATCATTTTGATTACACTTCTATTAGAAATACATATACGTTTGCTTTTTGTTAAGTAAGTTTGTAAGCTCGGATTATAAAAATAAAAAAAAAAATCAAGCGTTTCAAATAAGTAAAATTTTTCAAGTAGTCATCAACATAGTTGATAAATGAAGTTGCACTTTCAGTAATATCATCTAAAAGTCCGTACAGAGTAATATCCGTCCATGCTTGTATTTTCAGAATAGATATCACTTAATTTACCTTATACTTACTTTAACCAGTATGTTATGTCATCGAAATTTCGCAAATTATTATATCTGCGTTTCCTTAGTAGATCATTATTAACCACAGCAAATGTCGTTATGTGGGCTTGTTTTAGTTTGCAGAACCACGGCGCAAAATAGTTATTTAAACAAGATCTTGATTAACCTTTTCATAAATTTGGCCAACTAAACAAAAAAATGTAAGTGTTATGTTAGTACCATACAGTTTTTTAACATTAAAACGTTACTAACAATTAAAGAAGAATGAACGGAACCGGTCTAGTGGGAAGAAAATTTACTAGGTAAGATGTTTCATTCTTCTTTAATTGTAATAAAAAAATGGTTAGCACAATATTTTTAATAATTTATAATGCACGTGCCAACTACCATGCACTAAAGTTGTTAACAATCTTTTTTTAGTTGAAAAGTAAATCTCTTTTAAAATAGATACTAAGGTAATGGAATTATATTTTTTGATTATTCTGTTTCAGGATTTTATGAAACTGGCCAGTGATTGGAGTTTACTTAAATCACCTTCATTTGTTAATTTGATTGGAGTGACCTTATGTAATCCAGTTGCCATGGTGACAGAATATTTCCCGTTAGGACAGTTAGACAAATACCTAATTGATAATAAAACAATTATCAAAGAAGTTGATCTTGTAGAGGCTGCTACGTATTTAGCCAATGCTTTATGGATGATGGTAAAAATCTGTTTTTATTTTCAAGTGAATTAATGGTTTTACGCTATTGTATAAATAATTTTAAAAAAAATGTAAAGTTTTTTTCTTCAAATAAATATTGGTTCGCATTATGAGGGAATTGGCAGTCGGTGATCGTTGTGATTAGATCAAATATCTAATAGTTCCAGGCAAAGTGTTAAAAAAAACTATTGAGGTTTGTAGTGCTATTCATTTGTTAAATAGTGAAAACATTCAACAAGGCACCAATTAGTGGAGCGATTCATATTCTGGGAAGAAGAAAATAATTCTTATAATAAAAGAATCAGCATTTCACGTGGGTCGTTAGAAGTTATTCATCAAGTTTTGTTAATTTTTATTGAGTGTTATTGTTACTAATTATCAAAATTTGTTACTGTTACTAAAGATTTGATTTAATAAAATAGATGAATTGAAAGGTATGCTAGTTAATATGCAAAAACAGTTAAAAGAAAAAATGGACATTAATATAAAACAATGTACTGAAAGTATAAATAAATGGATGAAAATATAAGATGAAATCATCAATAACCAGGAAAAGAGAATTGAACACTTAGAGAGAAAGAGAGAGAAATATAATTATATTTGGGATCGAAAACAGTGGATACAGAGACCTGGAGAAGAAAATAACTGAACTAATACAAAGATGTTATGGTGAATTCTGTTTGAGGGATATAGATTTCAATAGGAGATTTGGAAAACCAAATGAGAAGAACAGTCGACCAATCCTACTGGGTTTTATCTTGGGGAGGATACGTAATATCCGACCGAAAAATAAAAACAAACTAAATAAAACTAACATATTTAAAAGAAAATTTCCCCCAAAAAAATGATTGAAGTAAGAAAAAAATTGATACCAGATTTAATCAAAACAAGAAAAGATAAAAAGTACGCATAATGATAAACTGACTATAACGAATTATGCTGAACCTATGGAAAGTGGAGAAAACGCTCCTCAAAAACGTTCATTGCGATGTCTTCAACAAATATTCCTGTTACGAGTGCGCAAAAAATAGCTAAAGAGAGTAGCTAATGACTCTTTACAGCACCCCATTTTTTAAAAAAAAGCCTGGACTCAAAAGGAAACCATTTTAGACTGAAAAAAATAACGTGCAAAAAATGAAATTGCAACGAATGAGTGAAACTGGTTCAAAATATAGAAAACACTAACAGTACAATATGATTTACTTCATCACCAAGTAAGACGGTCACCTCGGGTGTATTAAACCGAAAACTCACTACCTCAGATGGGAACACTAAATGTAAGGTCACTAATGTCGGAAGAGCGAATAACCGAAATGGAAAATGATTCTCAAAATCAAACTTGGACATCCTAGGAATGGCAGAAATAAGAAGAGGATGGGAAGATGTAGTTCAAAGAAAAAATGGAATTCTGCTTCAACTTAAAGAACTTAAAGTTAATGACAAACTGGGTTATCACAGACAAATTTAATAAATTTGGCACTCGGATCATAGGTTAATTATATTCCAAATATCAAGTAAGAAAATGAGAAATAGATGTAAACCTTGCGGGTATAGTGTAGTAAATAAAGTTTATATCGAAATGTAAGAAAAATAGAGAAAAAAAGTCAAAATCAACTTTAAGAAGATTAACTGATATTATAAAATTAATTCAACAATCTGTACGACCGTCTGAACAACTCGACGTGTAACAGCATTCATATTTTAAATCAACTAATACAAAACGTAATGAAGATCAAATAAATTGATATTTAGTCTTCATAGATATACCTTAATATTACGTCCGACCATAATACCTTAACTCATCTTATATGTTTGCAACACATGTTTTAATAATTAATGGACTTGTTCTAACCTCTCGTTCACAAGGTCTTGGTAACCCCCAGTCGAGACAGTGAATCTAATGTGGGAAGACGATACTAATAACTTTTACGTTTCCATTCATGTTAAATAATTTCTTTGCAGACAATCCATCTATAAAAATAGTTTAACCTTTAGGAAATATAATTTTAATGTTAATTAAAACCAAGGCCTGAGCTATATTTTAACGAAACCTTTTTACATAATGGTTTATATACAGATTCTCATATACTACTTGTTCTAGTTATTACATGATGTCACAAGTAGGTCCTTCGACTATTAAAAGATAGAACATTAGAAAGAATTAGTAAATAAATTAAAATAAACTTTTGCAACTATGTTGTTATATTTGATATGTGTTTTGCTCATTTTCTATGACTAGCAATCTCATTTAATGTATGTCATTAATAGATACATTTTTTGATAATTTTTAAAGTATTATAACATGTCTTTTTTTTTAGGAAGAAGAAAATATTGCTCATGGTTATGTAAGGTGCAAGAAGTTGCTTGTGGCTTCCCATACGGACAAATCTTTCTGTGTACGTCTTTGTGATCCAGGAATCCATGAATCATTTTCAGAAGAAGAGTAGGTGCCTCCTAACATAAAAAAGAGGTTCTATCCGTTCACAGCAGAGTTTTTAACTGGACCGTCTCTTTTTATAGTTTTCATTGGATACCTCCTGAGCTATTTAGTTATCCGGAATTAGCTCGTTCTAACATTTATGCAGATATTTGGGCTTTTGGAACAACATTATGGGAAATATTTAGTTATGGGCAAAAACCTTCTTTCTGTAACATTAATGATGATAGCCGACTATCCTTTGATGTAAAACAGGTAAATATTTGTTTGTACTTATTGATCTTAAGTGTATTATAGAATGAAGTTGTTGGAAATAATCTGATTCTGAAAAGAGTTCTACTATGTGTTAATATTGTCAGTTTATGATGGTTGATGGATCAATGCTGTTTTACTAAAACTGCTTCATCTTTGTTGTTTGACACACATTTAGACAATAATCATCAAATTCAAATACATCGTGTGCACCTTTGAAGAGAATTAACTGAATGACTCTTGTGCTATGTACATGGCGATTTCAACCTTAGAGTGAAAGCATATACTACAAACCATATATCATAAAATAAGAGGAGCTGATTGTCAGAAATTAGTTCCTTCTTTGTATACTTATTTTGAACAAACTGATCTGTATTGCTTACGAAATATAAACTAATAAAAAAATCTGTAGTGGCCTACACTCAACTTTACTATAAGTAACTTAATATCAAATTTCTTGAGTATATAACACATAACGTCTCATTTAAGCATAACGAAAACATCTAAATGGCATATGATTACTAGCTTTTATTCATGAGGTAGTACACAGAGGAAGCTGTAAATAAGCCATATACTAATGATGCTCATTAGTATAACTACAGCAGTAATAACATTTTTGAAAAACCAAAGTGAACATTTCTTGATACGAAATATTCTCCTACAAGAGAACATGGCTTTTGTTCAAATAGCCAGTGGATTTCTTACATCGGTTACTTGATATCCTTCTACATTGAATATTAAAGTAAAATTTTCAAATATAAACAGGAAAATACCCTTTTTTTCTCTGAAAAACATCATAAACAGCGAAGAAAAAATGTTAAGATGATTTATAATTAAGGATGTACGATAATTACATTTATTAATCTCTAAACGAAAGTTTTCAATTTTGAATTATCTTTTACATTTTTGGTCTTTTATAGAATTATTATACTGAGAATTTTATGGATTCTTAGTATTTAATAAGATCATTTTCCTTCCCCTTTGTCAAATATCATATATACGATTTTTTTCTGAGTGAGTGTTATCCTTTTCCTGCCTTCTGTACTCTGTTATAAGTTTGCTATGAATGTATATTGAGAAAAAATATACTTGTAATTAGCCAGCTTACATACTCAAATCGAAGTCAAAGCCAGCTATTCAATATAATTTAAATCTTTTATAGTTGGGAACTTCTAATTTTTGAAAATAATAAATATGAACTAGTAGACTAGAATTGTAAAAAAAACTGGTTATTTCTCAACAAACATAAGTCCTCTTTCTTGAGGAAAGAGTCCATTCATTACATTTCAATATCATGGAAAGGTACTACATTCACAATGATAATGCAATTGTAACTGATATTAAGTTTTGCTCAAGAGTGCAATATATAGATTTATTAAAGCATTTTATGAGACAAATCCATCATGCCAAGGAAGACAGGGTAATTTATTTATGTTTATTGGCGGTGATTATTTTACATGTGACAATATTATTCCTCTTACATCTCATATAAGTCAATAAACTATATAAATTGTTCCTTTATAAATATCAATTTTATCTCAGTGGATTCACTCAAAAAATTTCTAAGTCAATGTAAACAATATAAAAAAATATAAAAAATTCGACAAGTATAGTAGGTGATCTCTTAGTCTAGGATAAACAAACAGTCTTTATAGCGTTATTGCTCTTTCCCGTAATTGAAACTTCATGATTTTTTTTTTATAAATTGCTAATTTTTGGTTGCATTTTTGGTCATTTTTTCATTTTTTTTTAATGAGTGGTTTAGCGTAAAAACAAATTTTTCTGAAAACAGAAATCGTACTGTAACGCCCCTTTAGCGAATGTAATTTTGAAAAAAAATATCTCAACTCATTCTTCACATAATGTTCTATTTTTAGGCATAGTTTCATTTTGATCCGTCAAACAGTATGCCTTGTATCGCTCTCACAAGGTTTGAGATTGAATTATAAGTCAAAATTTTTACATTTTATTGAAAAAAAATTATTTCCTGTTGTTTTAAAATTCTGGATATATTTTTCGTAGGTTGCATTTGTAACCTCAAAGATAATGTCAAAATTTCAAAACACTAGGGTTATGAGTTTAGGAGAAATACATGTTTTCTAAAAAACGGTTTTTGGCAAAAAAAGTGACTTTCCCATCATGCATAATTCTCCCCAAAACAATAGGGATCTTCTTCCCTATGAGGCCCAATTATGTGTAAAATATCAACTTGATCCATCAAAGATTCTGGACCGTAGCGTGGTAACAAGCAATGCTAACACACTCACCCACCCACAGACATCATCAAAAAAACTTCATAAAACGACTTCTGGGACCTCAAAACATGTAATTCCGTCAAAATCTCGATATCGAATTTTTTCACGATCACTATACTTTACTTATAGTAAAGTAAAAAAGACGTAATCTATATAAATAAAATAATGATTTTGTCTGTACATTGCTTAGAACGGACTTATTTCAAGTTTTCTTTACGTTTCATACATTAGAGAAACCGAATCCACCCTTAGAACAATTTCTGTCGGTTTGTTTGTCTGTTGGTTTGTCTGTTTGTCCGCAAAGCTTTGTCACAAGTAAACTCAGCTACCATAAGACATATTAAGCTGAAACTTTTGCAGTAAATTTGTGTAGGTCTAACTTAAAATATAGGCTCTGAATTGATTGGAAATTCAACGTAGAAGTGAAGTTATGGACGTTTAAAGCAAAAACGTTTGTCACAAGTATACTACCGTAGCCACCATAAGACATGGCGAGCTGAAACTTTGACACTGGATTTGTATATGCCTAACTTAAAATACGGGCTCTAAATAGATTCATAATTCAGTACAGAAACGAAGTTATTGTGCTTTCAGCGTATTTTCCTAACTTCACAGACAAGTTCGTTTTGAAAATACACAGGTGTGGCAAGTAGGTATTGTTTGTTGATATTAATTTCATTGGAGCATATGAATATATTGCGTATTTGACATCTTTGAAAAGGTGTTTCCCAGAGTTGAGGATGTACTATCTATTACGAATAAATAGTTTTGTAAACGAGCAATTCTCAACTCTTAATATGAACAGGCAGGAAAAATCAACAAACAACTTCTTACGCTGTATCATACCGAGGAAAGAACTTACAAGTCAGTAAAGAGATTGGATTAGTGATGAAGAAGTAGTTCACTAGCTAATTGAATTTCTTGACTCTGAATTTATTTCTCCTGGACTGCCTGCTCATGAGTAAAAACTTAAAGTAGGAGCACCAATCATGCTGCAATTTAGGAGCAGTAACAAATTTCATGTTACGAAACATGATTGCCCCAAAACTGTGAAACGGGACAAGACTCTGAGTTCGTGCTCTACACAGATATGCCATAGACGCGGACATAATGACTGGATGTGGTATTGGGGAGTCTGTATGTATACCACGCATACCATTGATTCCGAGCCACTGTCTGTTTCCGTTGAAATGATTGCAAAGTCCCGTCAGAGTCTATTTCGCTATGACGTTAACTAAGTCGCAAAGGGAGACTTTATCTAACGCAGGAATTCAAGTTAGCGAGACCAAGTTTTTCTCACATGGTCAACTGTAGTTTACTTGCTCAAGAGTCAGAGGTTTCAACTGTTTGTTCTTCCATTAACCTGAAGGACAGACAGCTAATGTAGTGTATTTAGAGGCATTTGTTTAACACTGTACTAATAATGGTATTTTCTACTGTTCTATAATTTCTAATGAGATTTTGGAATACCAAAAATGACGGAACTTTTGATTCCGTCAAAGACGGGTACGTTTGCTATGTATTATATATAACTGTAAACTTTTTTTAATTTAATATTTGCTTAATAAAAACACTGGTAATAATGTAAGGTATGAGACCAGAGTAGCCCAGTGGCTTGCGTGATCGTCGATTACAGTAGTGCAAATGTATTATAAATAAATGTAAAAAACAAATATTTTTTTGAATTTAAAATGTAAATAATATAAAAAATGGTAATAAAGTAATTGGATCTAGCCAGGGTAGCCAGTAGCTTGCTTGCTCGCCGATGACAGTGGTGCAAATGTATTATAAATAAATACAATAAAAACATTTTTTTTTTAATTTAATATTTGCGTAATATAAACTCTGGTAATAAAGTAAGGTATGGAACCAGAGTAGCCCAGTGGCTTGCATGCTGGCTGTTGACTGGGAACACGTTAATTAGAACTAACTCATTTCAAGTTTTCTTTACGTTTCATACTTTAGAGTAGCCACATGTACCCTTAGAATAATTTCTGTCTGTCGGTTTGTCCACAAAATATGCCACCATAAGCCATATAAAACTGAAACTTTGATTGTAGATTTGTGTATGTCTAACTTAAAATCTAATCTTTGGATGGATGGAATATTCAATGATGCAGCGAAGTTATGAACTTTTAAGTCGTGTTTGGCTAACTACACACACATGTTTATTTTGAAAATATACAGGTGTAGCAATTAGGTATTGTTAGTTGACTTTAATTTCATTTGTGTACATGAATATTTGCTTATAGCAAAATGCTAATATATGAATATTATGCTTATTTGAGCTTATTGACAAGGTGTTTCCCAGAGTTCAAGATGTACTATCTATTCAGAATAAATGACTTTGTGAACGAGCAATGCTCAAGCCTTACTAATGAACAGGCAGGAAAAATCAGCAAACATGTTCTTACGCTATATCAACCCGAAGATAGAACTTAAGAGTCAGTAAAGAGAGTGATTAGTAATGAGGAAGTAGTTTATTATCTAACTGAATTTCTTGACTCCGTGACTGCTCTTGGACTGCCTGCTCATCAGTGAAAACTTCAAGTAGGAGCATCATCATGCTGTGACTTAGGATCAGTAACAAATTTCATGTTACGCAACTTGAGTGCCCCGGGAAATGTGCAACTCGGAGTTTGTGCTCTGCACAGATGTGCCGTAGAGGCGGCTATCATGACTGGGTGTGGAATGTGGAGTCTGTGTGTATACCACCCATACCATTGATTCCGAGCCACTGTCTGTTTCCGTTGAAATGATTGCAAAGTCCTGTCAGAGTCTATTTCGTAATGACGTTAACTAAGTCGCAAAGGGAGACTTCATCTAACGCAGGAATTGAAGTTAGCGAGATCAAGTTTTTCTCACATGGTCAAGAGTCAGAGGTTCCAACTGTTTGTTTTTCCGTGGATCTGAAGGACAGACAGGTAATGCCGTGTATACAGAGGCATTTGTTTAACACTATACTAATAATGGTATTTTCTACTATTCTATAATTTCTAATTATAGTATTAGTACAATACTATAATTGATATTTTGGAATACCAAGTATAATAGAATTTTTGATTCCGTCAAAGACGGGTACGTTTGCTAGTTAATTAATATAATTATGATTACTTATATACTAACATGTCATCATAATACGAGTACATTTCAAATTTGAAGAGATTGAATAGTGAGTACTAGCTCAGTACTCACACGGCCCTCGATTTGTTCACGGATAAATCTTAGCACGTCATGTCTCGGAGAGGACATTAAGCCGTCGGTCCCGAGCCTGTAAGGAGTTCTCTTTAAAAATTCCTACTCAAATACACTTGTAAGGACAAATTTAGGACTTCCAATGTTGAATCAATCTTCATTATGTGGTTTCACAAAGGGCCAATGTTCGACGTATGTGTGTTCTCTTGTGAGACTACCACTGCAACCTAACCTAAAATACACCATCTACTTTAACAATCATAATAAACTGAAAAAAAAAAGTTCAACCTCATTAGTCATCATCAGGTTTGAAATTAGAATGACAACTAAGAAAAAAATACAATAAATTAAGGTAAACTAAAAACCAGAAACTCTAAACTCGTTAAGCGTCCAAGTGAGCAGCTGGTTTGACGTAGCTAACCACTCCACCAATCTAGCTCTCAAACAGGTGGGCCGTTCTCCAAAAACATCCTAGAACTAAGCATATCCACATCAATAGTTTAGGAGTTCAGGAAGGGGCATTTATCTTGTATACAAAGTGCGTCCTATATTTGTAACTGGTTTATATTCTTTGATAAAGTTTGTACAGTTTGATGAGGTTTTTAATTTTATAATGTTTACTTTATGTTAATGTATTGCATTTTTGTTGTTAGTAGTTATTCTAATTTCAAGCCTGATGATTACTATAATGTGATTGAAAGCTTGTTCTTTTTTTTCTTCATATTTTCTTATTAAAGTAGATTGTCGAAAATAGTGTTCACATGTCTCTCAACAGTTAAGTTTTAATTTAACCTGTAACCCATCGAAATGTTTTGCGGGAAGAAAACATTCTCAAATGGATTGTAAATGCTGAAGCCGTGGTACATATGTGATTATTTCTTCAAAAATATGAAACTATTCACTTATTATGGCTCTTGTACAATATGTATGTTGTATTTTTCGAATATAAACTTCTTTGATGCTTATATATGTGATATGATTTAGAATTATAGAAGTGGATACCGCCTGCCTTGTCCAAAGCAGTGTCCAACTGATGTGTATAATTTAATGATTGACTGCTGGCATCCTGATCCTGATTTGAGGAAAAGACCTCAAGCCGCTATCCGAGATATAAATCAAATACTTTTTCAAGGTACTTTTGTAAAGAACTTGATGTTGTTATATTGCCGCTCTCGTATTAATTGATTTATCTTTACAGTTTTCAATTCGAGGTTGTCGCATCCATATGCTACTATTCCACCATCTTATAAATCTAAATCTGCTAGTTGTGATACATTGAATGAATTAAGTAGTGAAGCTATAGACGAATGCTCCTTGAAGTCTATGTCAACTCAGCTGAGTTCATGTAATTAACTTATGCTTACATTTTTTTTATAAATATTGCCTTTATTTTTTCTAAAACTGTATAATGTATTTAGTTTTATGGTTATTATTTTTGCTATTAATTATGACTTGATTTCTTGATTAGTCGGGTTAAATCATTTTTCTTACTATAACGTTGTATTACTATAATAATTTCTAGTTATTAAGCCATGAAAACAAAGATTCTTGTATGGACCAAGCGTTTGATATAGATTATTAACACGAATCAAGATTTATACACAATAAGTATATAAATGATAAAGTATAATTTAAAAATAAACTTTATTATTTTATTACATAAATAAATGAAAGATCAATTCAAGGTATATACACAATCAAGCATATTTAAAACTAACAAAACCTGTAAATTGAAATATTTCATTTATTTTACCCAGCATAAAATAACATTAATGAAAGGAATGTGTCTTTATAATATTACCTTAGAACATTCGTATTTAAGCTGATATTTGACAAATAAGTTTATATTCCTTAAATCATTCAGTTTTAACCGCTAATGTAATAGTTTATTCTATATACTTCGTATAGTTTATTCAGAATTTCATACATCTGTTTAATGCTTTACTTCCACATACGATTATTAAATCAAAATGTTTGCTTTGAATTGATTTCAAATAGGAAAACTGACTAATTACTGATATAAAACAAGTTTTATTTGTTTTATATATGTATAACAAGAATTAACAGTAACTACGTGAACTAAAAAAAACATCTTCTGAACAATAATATTTCCCAAAATGGGACTGAGATCTTTTATAGAAAAACTCGTCAGGTTTATTCTATAACAAATACATATTACATCTGAAGTCATTAATTTTACTTGACTTATGTTGAGAGAATTTATTTTTCATTCTCCTTTCTTTTTAATGCCGTTATTTATAAAGTAATATATTACTCACTGTTTTTTTTTTAATATTTATTTGAATAATTCGTCGTGAACTGAAATTAACAGGTATTCCAATTTTCTCCTGTATGCAAATATTTAAACAAGAACATCAGATTTTATAAGTATATAGATTGATGTGTTTGATTTTAGTGTCATGTTGCGAGAATATTTCTGAAAGTTGGAATATGCAAAAATGTCAGGGCGATTTAATGGAACAACTGGACATTTCTCAAGTAAGATACTTTATTTTATAAGCGAATATTTCTTTATAATTCAAAGAAACAAAAAATATTATTATGTATGTTTGAATAGATTCTTAAAGAGAAGAATGTGTAGAGGTTAATAAGGATAAAAAGGTGTGAGTAAGTAACTGTGATAAATGGATGATTTCACCATTTACCATAGATATTGTTTGTTTAGAAATAAGCTTTATTTTATGAAGTTTCGGGATTCCTCGATGTTAGTAATAAGTAAGACGAATATTTTTATTATTATTCTGGTTATCTGAATTTTTTTAATGGAATAATGTGTTTCACTAGAAAAAAACACTTTTAAATTTCGGGAGTACTTAAGGTTTTCATTGCATTGACCTGATAAAACTTTCATATGTGTTTTCATTTGCAGTTAGTACGTAGTACTAATTAGTTAATATTTCGTGGACCAATACAAAAAACAAACATTATGTTATTGTTATTTTGTATTATATTAGAACTCTTATGAATTCTATGAGGTTCTTTACTTTTCATTGTTTTTTTAAGTATGTATTACACTTAAAAAAAAAACGATAAGTCTTTAAATCATATTCACATCAGGTGTGTTACGTATGTGTTATCTGGAATTGTTGTCAGATTATAATTTTGTTTCTTATGTTTAATATTTGGGTTGCACTTATGCATAAAGTATTAAATATATTAAAAAAATTTAAATTATATATATATATATATATATTAGTACACAGTATATTTACATATGCCAAAGTATAAATCAGTTAAAACAGTAATAAGCAACTTAAAGGCTCCCGATTAGAGAGGAAATGAAACACTAAGTCTTCCACACACAAAGGATTTAATCACACAACGCGTTTCGAACACTTAGTGTTCATCGTCAGGTTTTATCTACAATACAAACAGAAATATGCATCAACATTTGAAGTTAAATGAGGGAAAAACAACTAACATTTAAATTAAAATATAAACTAAAAGGAGTTATATACCTGCCCCAGATGTTGACTAATAGGGGATTCAACAGACACTATTAGAAATAGGGTAATATAAGAACAGAGGAGTGCAGCAGGTATGTTTACACAACGGAATTATAATGAATGCAAACGGTGCACCATGAACTAATCTACATTAGAGAAAACGAAATCATTGAACTAAGCAGCCTCTATGAATAATTTTAAAAATTTATGGCAACCAGGGCCCTTCGATCCAAAGGCCTGTTTTGATTTATTCATGTTCATCGGCTTCTCGGCCCTTACATGATAAAACAGAATAGGTTGATGTTTTTTAACGTGGAGCCCTTTCGCCAAGTCACGAGAAACCAACTGTCTTCTCAAGAATGATACAGGACGAAACTGTCCTCGTGAAGTGCCCAAGGTGGACCTTGCGGAGGCAGGCTTCTACGATCTAAATCAACGAAAGCTTTAAATCATATGCCAGTTAGTCTCTAAAAGACTGAGGGTTACTTGGTGAAAGGGATCATCAAGGATTACAGGGGGAAATACAAGGGTAACAGTTAATAAGGAGTTTAGAGATAGCAAAGAATAGGTAAGTTAGGAAGGAGTCAGAGGTTGCAAGGGAAGGTGCAGGGAGAAAGTAGGAGACACATCCAGACGGTAACCTCCGAGACAGGCCGGGCAGACCCTTGCCCGCCATAAACCATTCACAACTAGCCACCTCCTACTAAATCGTATGCCATTTAAGCTCTAGAGAGACTGATGGTTACTTGATGAAAGGGACCATGAAAGTTACACAGAGAAGGAGAAACATTCAGACGGTAACAAGTCGCGACAGGCTGGGTAGCCCCATGCCCACCGCAAACCAGCTACGACAGTCCCGCCCGAAGACAAATGACTGATAGTCTCTAAGAAACTGATAATTTCTCCGGGGCAGACAAAAGTGTTAAAAAAAGATAGACACAAAGCCGGAAGAAGAAAAGATGACTTGGAATCCCGCCCCGAGACCAGCGCGCGACTGAGCGTACTTGTCACTAGCAGAGACCAGCCCAAGACCAGGGACCCCAAGGTAGCAGCTAAAGTCACTGTTGTGCCCACAGCGAATGTTACCTGTTAGCTACAAGGGTGGACAGCCCCCAGACCAGCGCGCAGACAGGCGGACTTGCCACCCCCGGACGCCAGACCTGGCAAACGCCAGAAAGGCCCATGTTGTGCCTTTCTTAGTTCAAGCCATCATCCAGGCATTATAAGCCCCCCACCACGACAAGGTGAAGGCAGGTGGGGGGGGGGGGGGTTTGATCCAAAGGCCGCAAGAATCAATTTGCTGCTTTTGGATCTGTTCATTTAGACTAGACAAAAGGAAGAATTGAAACGTATGAATTTTTAAGTTCAAGGGCCTCAAAGTCTCATGTCATGAAGCAGTCTCATGAAATTTGTAATTCAAATGGAGTATATCAACGTTCTTAGTTTAATCCAAATAATGTTTTTCTGAGACTAAATGTTTCAAGAAGTGCGAAGAGGAAAGTTCATATATTTTTTGTAACCTGAAGATTAATACCGTGTTCGAAACATGTTGTGTGATTAAATCCTTTGTGTTTGAAACATTTAGTGTTTCTTTTCCTCTCTAATCATTGCCAAATACCACACAATAACTACTTGCTTGGCTTGTGAACTTAAAGACTTTCAAAGTTATTCATTTTTCATTCTCCTTAGAATCTGTATTAGTTTATAATTTATCTGTTTTTTAAAGTATTTATTGTGAAACTCTTTTGGTTATATTGTTTTAATAGGTATAGAATTTTTACGTTTTATTTGTTGATTAGAATTTAAATTTGCTACGTTCCCATTTAACGAATTAGCTACATTTCTCTGAAAATATTTAGCAAGATATTAGTAAAATCAAGAGAATAGATTTTTTACATATGAATGAATCGGTTCTTTAGTTTACCTACTAGAGATCTAAGCTTCTGGTATTTAGTTTGACTTAAATTATTGTTTTTACTCATAAGTGCTTGGTTTTTTGCTTGAATTTATTCAAGTTGTCAATACATTTACTTCAAAAAAAAGTTGGAATGATTAGTTATCCCCAACTTGTGATTTAACTGAAGCCATTTTATTTGTTACAACCTAAATTTTTTCCTTTAAAAATTATAATATTTGAATGAATTATTACATTTCAAAGAATCAGTACATGTTCTCACAACAAGTATGAAACATTTTTAGGCATTGTTATACATATACTATTATCGTGTAAATTTAACAGGTTCCAGTGTACGGTTCACCTGATTTATCATCCATTTTATCAAATTTTGACTTCGAACCTTCAACAATTGTTGGTGGTATTTCATCATTGCAAAGTATTTTCGAATTGAATCAGGATGTCAATGTTGTTCTTCAAGGCAAAATTGGACAGGTAAAATATCTATACTTTTTAGAGTATATTTCCCCATATTCTACTAATATTATATAAAGTAATTTTATAAATTAAAAAAAATATCTAAAAAGGAAAGTTACTAAAAAGGATTTAATGGTATATTTATTAGTTGATTGTTTAATTTGTTTTTGGTTTTCTTCTTTTTAGACATACATCTTTTTACATGTTCATATACTCAACCAATCAGTCTTTGTCATTTTAAAAAATGGATGAATGTCGTAACTGTTTTCTACTTAATAATTATTAGTCTCTTACAAATGTTTCTCTCCACCAAATTTCTCTAAGTTTTACAATATTTACATGAAAATTGATTACATTAAGAGAGCATTTGAAGTCTATTAATTATTTTTCTCCAAGTAGCCATCATTATTAAAATTAGTGGTATAGGATGTGCATTTTTTTTTAAAAAAAAATATGAAAATAATTTTAAAAAGCGTGAAAGTAGTGATAACTTTGAGTTCGAACATTTACGGTTTTGTTGTTTGCTGAATTGTGAACAATGAAAAACAAAAACATTAATGGTATGTCAAATAAGATTATGTGAAAGGTAAATATAAACTTGGAGACTGTTGAAGATCTATCTTATAGAACAATCAAATAAGGGAAATATATTCCCCACATTATTATCTACTCTCGTTGCAGTAGTAGTTATATTTAGTATTTTTATATCAATATTAGTTATTTATCTTTTTTAGATTGTTGAATCTGATTAATAGTCGATTAATAATATTTCAGGGTTTCTATGGGGAAGTATACAAAGGACTCATTGAAGATAGAAATATATCTAGTGAACCGCAATGTGTGGCTGTAAAAAGACTAAAAGTAGTTGAGAATCCCTCTTGGATAACAGATTTTGAGAGAGAAATAGAAATAATGAAGGCAAGTGATTTAATTTAAATAATAAATAAATAAAGTAATTACTATATAATTGATGCAAGGTTTATCGCTCAGTATGATAATTAGAGTATAGCATTGTTCAATTCATTCGTGGATTCCTCTTCGTCTAATATTTATTTGCTTTATGTACATAAATAAAAGAAAGGTTTTGACTGTACATTGCTTAGAGCTGACTCATTTAAAGTTATCTTTATGTTTTATACATTAGGGAAACCGAATCAACCCTTAGCAAAATTTCTGTCTGTTCAAAAATTTTGTCACAAGAAACTCATTCATAAGTCATAGAGAGCTGAAACTTTGACAGTAGATTTGTGTATGTCTAACTTAACAGTTAAGATTTGAATGGATTGCAAATTCAACGTAGAAACAAAGTTATGAATTTTTAAGCTGTGTTTGACTTCCTACACAGGTACTGGCAACCTCCTTCGTGTTTGTGTATTAAAAAATGTGAAACAAGACAATATAAAACGAATCAAAAGTGGACTGTACTTTAATAATAATAATACAAGCTAGACAAGGCAAGACTCGACTTGTCTGTTAGCGATTACATATCAACTACGACTGACTTAGAATTACGCATGCAGCTTCCCCCACCACTTCTCCCTCTCTAACTCTTTAACAATATAATATTCAATCCAAGTATACACAATACCTAACACGTATGTCAACTAACAATACCTATTTGCTACAGTATTACGCACCTAAAAATATCTGTATATTTTTAAAATAAAAAAACAGACAGAATTTTTTTTAAGGGTGGATTCGGTTTCTCTAATGAATAAAACTTAAAGATAACTTGAAATAAGTCAGTTCTAAGTAATGTACAAACAAAAACTGTTTAGGTATACATGTATTTTTAGGTACCTGATACTGTAGCAAGTAAGTATTATTAGTTAATTTTAACTTAGTTTGCGTTTATCATAATTTTCTCACTTTATAAAATGAGTCCTACCTACCCGTGTACTAAGAAGTATGCCTGGAATAAAATCAAATTTGATCTCAGTATCTAAAGCCGCAAAACGTAAAAGAAACTCAAGATCTAATGACAGTTATGGACTGGACTAATGATATTTTCTACTATTCTATTATTTCAAATAATATTTGGAAATACAAGTATCATCTCTGAATTTTTGTAAAATATCCGTCAAAGATGAGCACGTCTGCTAGTCTTATATAAAACTAGAGTAAGTATCATTTGTATTAATCTACTTGCAACTGGTTTTGAAATTCCACTGAAGAGACTTGTCAGGTGATTAGTTTTGATGGGTCTAATCATATAAGTGTCACGGTATGCTATTATGATTGTTAGAAATAAGATATAATTTATAGTAAACAGTTTAGTATAAAACAAAAATTAAAAGATTGTCAATTTCATAATCACTTGAATATAACTGTTGAAAACTGTTCATTTTATAAAAATATGCTTACTAATTTTGCTTATTTTTGCAGAAATTAAAACATCCTAACATTGTTCAAATGAAAGGTGTTATTCTGGATCCTGAAGTTAACTTATTTATGGAATATGTTGAACATGGCTCTCTTCAGTGTTATTTGGCTGTTAATAAAGATCGATTGGACCCACAGAGACATATTTTAAAATATGCGTTAGATGTTGCGAAGGTACACAATTTAAAAAAATGGATTTAATTAAAGTTTAACCCTTTACTCCTGATAGGACTTACATGTTCCAATAAAGTCTACTATTATGGCCCAACTGTCCAGTTTAATATTAACAATTTTCAATTGGTGCTCATTCTTGTAGCATTTTTCATTTATTTTTTCATGAAATAATATAAAGAAGAAACTCGTTAAAAAAAAGTTCATGGGTGAAGTGTTACTCTATATTTGTATGATTTCAGATTTTTTCTTTTGATTATATATTACTATGAAATAGGACCTGAAAGTGTATAATTTTTGACTAACAGTTACTGATTATTTAAAATATTAAAAGTGCTGATATTAAAATGCCCATTACTGGTTTTGTTTGATCAAAATGATATTATTGAAACAACTTTTCTTTAAATCGTTGTCCTTTTTTAGAAATAGCAACATTAAGTTTAAAACCATTTTAAATTGATAACAAACAATTAAAGTAGATTTTATCTACATTCTATATTTATCTAAAAGTTTAAATTATGAATAACATCACTGATAATTCAAATTTATATTTATTGATTAATTGATTACTTTGATAGGGCAAAACGACATTTGCTTTCATTGGTTAATTAAACAGTTGTAGTAGTTTTTTGAAAAACTATTTAGTATCCTCCACATTAAGTTAGAATGTTAATATTTAAAATTGAGAACTAAAAATTGCATATTCATTGTGTAATACTTTGGGAGTTCAAACAATGGGAATTCGAATTCATAGGAGATAGTTGAAAGAATATACCGTGTTTACAGTGAAGGACTAATAACAGTTTAAACAGCAAACTATTGGTTTACTAAATATTGATCTGGAGATGTGTCCCGTTCTTGATAGAACCAAGAACCAATCACCTTAACCTTTAAAATTTGCTGACAACATTTTAAGTTATTCCAACAAGGGAATTGACAGGGAAGTTTAATGTATCACAATCAAATTAATATTCCCTTATCCAGAAAGTGAGAGGCATCCAAACAAACCTAAATACAAATTCTCGAACTTGTTGGGTATATTTTTAAACAGTTACTCTATTACCTACACCTTTGAACTCATAATGAAGAACTTTATAAATGATAAAAAACTCTAGTTTAGATCATATTCAAACTTTTACGAAACTGCAGATTTGACTGTAAAAGACGTTAGTAAAACTGTTATAGTACAAAATGAACTAGGGATCATTATATAAATTAATCATTATATAAATAATTAATCAAATAAAACTAAATTTATAACAAGTTGTCCAATTCGCCAATGAGGTTGTTAAAAATATTTGAATTTATGGATAAATTTCAAAACTTATTATGAATGTGGAACGTTCATTAACTTTTTTCTATACTTATTTGTTTTTTAAAATATTGTTTTTAATTATTGTTGATTTTATTTATTAAGTTATAATATATATCATGTTAACTAGCAAATATGATTAAATATCATAAACTAGAAAATAGCGAATTGGACAACTTGTTATAAATTTAGTTTTATTTGATTAATTATTTATATAATGATTAATTTATATAATGATCCCTAGTTCATTTTGTACTATAACAGTTTTACTAACGTCTTTTACAGTCAAATCTGCAGTTTCGTAAAAGTTTGAAATAATTGTTATTACCAAATTTTTAAGAATGATAAAACGTTTAAATTGAAAAATAATCACTAACATTCAAACGTTGGTTGTATGAGTAGCAAGATGAAGAACAATTTTGCTCATTGTAGAAAAACTAATTTTAAAATCGTTTCATATTAATTTTAAAGAAACCACTATCTGGATTTTTTTTACAATATGCACAATAAATGTCCGCTCTGTATTTTTTACTATTAGAAAATTTGATCAAATGTCTTTTGATAAATTTTTTCTTCTTTACTGAGTCTTATATTAACAAACATTTTAGTCTATTTATTCATTGGTTAAATCTATTATGAATAAACATTACAAAAAAAATCACATGTAAATGTTCTAAGATTTTAACATGAAAGTTAATTTACCAAACCATGTTTTTTAGAACAAAAAATGACAGTTTCTAATTATTTACTTCAATCTGTTAATTATTTACTCTTATTTGAAATGTTTAATTATATTAGTTATTGGTTAATATATTTTGATAAGGAAAATACATTTATTAAGTTTCCATAAATATTTACTATTAAATGAGCGTTTTCAAACTATATATATATTTGAAAAGAATTTAATGTACCTTGATACCACGCGTATATCTATTCTGTACTTATCTGATACTTATGTAATGTACCATTATTTGAACATTAGAGATTATAACTGCCATCATTGTGTATTTAAAAGGTTTGTCCTACTAACTGAAAATCAATTTTCTTTTTTTATTTGTTGACATTTTCAGATGTGTAGTTGATCAAATGTGTAGGAAGTTAAGTGTACATTATGTTATTGCTTAATGTTCTACTTCTTATTTAGTAAGTTTTATGAGTACAAATATGAATATTATAACCATATATAATTCTGCTAATTTATTCTTTGATGGTAACAATACCATTATGTTTTAGGGCATGGAGTACTTAGGAGAAATGAAAATTGTTCACAGAGATTTGGCAGCAAGGAATGTTTTAGTTACAGATGAATTTAATGTTAAAATTTCAGATTTTGGTTTAGCTCAGTTTCTTGGTGCGAGTAATTATTATATTTCTCAATCAAATCGAGAACTTCCAATTAAATGGTAAATAGAAGTATTTAGCAATTTTAAAACTGATATCTATTTTAACTAAATCAACTGGTTTTTAATAACTGGTGTTGTTTGACACGTGTTTTTATGATTACCAGTTTGACCAATATA
The DNA here is from genome assembly GCA_026182355.1 of Hermatobates lingyangjiaoensis. Classification (NCBI taxonomy): domain Eukaryota; kingdom Metazoa; phylum Arthropoda; class Insecta; order Hemiptera; family Hermatobatidae; genus Hermatobates; species Hermatobates lingyangjiaoensis. Next base: position 11,736,246 of record JAPFBL010000084.1, on the reverse strand, counting down.
AATTTTGTGGCAACTTTTATAAGGGATTTTATAAATCACTTCACTCCAGTTTCCCGAGAGAGTTTTTTTATTAACATATTAAACTATATTAAAATCAAGTTTACGAGCAAGTCTAGGTAGAGGATCCAATGACTCATGATACGGAACTATGGAATTTAATATTGAACGGGATTCTGTTGAAAGATTGGAGAAAGTTTTTTTAGCACCCTTTAAAGCTAAGTCCATAAATGAGGAGGAGGGGTATTTTAATGATAGGGCAATAGACTTATTATTATTAATCTCATCATTAAGGAATTCAGGGGAGCACACTCTTAACGCCCTCAAAAATATATATCTAAAAACAGATATTTTAACATTTCTTGGATGGAAAGAATAAAAGAATAAAACCTACATACGCTAGTACATTAGTAGGTTTTCTATATACACTAAAATGCCGTATGCCTCTTTAGGTAACCTATGGATCATGACATGTAGGAAGGGTAAATTAAACTTACTTTTCTTCCATTGTGAATTGGACTGTTGGCATTAATGAATTTAATTTTATTAAAAAGGCATCTTTATTCATAGATTTGGGACAGATGCACAATATATCTAAACCATTTAACCTGTCTAGGCAATATTTAATTTACAAATTAGTTTCAAAAAAACTCCATGTATAAATTACTCAGGAGGGGGGATAAGCAGTTACCCATTGCAAGACCAAATTTTTAATTATAAAAATTATTTTCAAACTGAAAATTATAATCTACCACACATAACTTAACTAACTATTATAGTAGTAGGAGATAGAGAGAGAGGGAATAATTAACTACTATAATTATTTGAGTAAGCTCAAAAGATCAGTTACACGTACATAGGAACTTAACATTAAAACTAATCAATCTATAGTCTTCATTCATATTGACACTTCTTAATTAACTGATTAAGTGAACGTTGTTTTTAATATAGCTCCCTGAAATTTTACAAGTTAAAGAGCTTAAAACACTAACTAGCCATTTGGACAAGGCCATGAGGCCGAAACAACCGAATTCACAATTAATCTTACTAGAAAATTATCTTTACGCGCCTTGATCAACCCGTACATATATGGTAATGAAGAGGATTTTGATAGAAATTTAGCAATTAATTCGGGTTGATTTTTCAATATAGTCTTGAACATTTTATTAAACAAACTATTGACCCTTCCCAAAGGATTGGACCTTAACTTTGTATAAACATTTTTATTAAAGTTAAGAAAATTTGAAACTGGAAATGTTTTTTTCTATTATTTGTGAATATCCGGTTAATTTCTCAACTTTTATTGTCCGATCTGGATTGTTTCCACATTGTTCAAGTTTATGTTTAAAATAATATATATATATACTCTTAAAATAAACTGTGACACATAGACAAAAACATAACAAAGACTCACTTTTTAATATTTCGACCGTCATTACGGTCTCGAAATATTGAAAAGTGAGTCTTTGTTATGTTTTTGTCTGTGTGTCACAGTTTATTTTAAGTGTAATCTGTCCTGCCGGACCGTTTCCTTTTATCATGGTATTATATATATATATATATATGTATATTTACTCTTTCCCTTCTATTTTTACTTTCAATATTTATTTTATTAGCTTTCTTACTTTTTTCACCCTTCTTCCCTCATATTCAAAACACACAATATACAAAATGAATCCAAAACATTTAATTGTGTATACAACTAAAGTTAAAGAAAAGATGAGCAGGGATATGAAAGAAATTTGTCTAAGGCGACAGAATGAATGAATCTATGGGTCACCCTCAGATTAGAAAACTATTATTGTTATATGTGTATGTCTCACACAGCATCATCAATGCAGTATTGTTATTTTCAGTTAGTTCTTATGAAGACCCATATAGTTTATATGTTGTAGGTTTGCTCCAGAGTCCTTACGGTTTGGAAAATTTTCCGCTCAATCTGATGTATGGTCCTACGGAATTACTCTGTATGAAATGTTTACTTTCGGAGAAGAACCAGTTATTGAGTCTTTTCAAGATTCATCAATGTTATTGGAGGCTTTGGACAGAGGCATAAGGTTACCAAGACCTGCGGTCTGCCCTAATGAAGTTTATGTAAATCTAATGTCTCCCTGTTGGAGTAGTGAAGCGAAACACCGACCTAGTTTTAGTGAGATTATAAAGACAGTAAAAGAATTGAGTCAAGTTGAGTAAAGTGAAATATTATTGTAAATATGGTAAAAAGATTTGTTTAAAGGAATGGGAAAATATTCCTTTATTTTTGCGTTTGTTGTAAATATGTTGTTATATCTCCTTTAATTGTGTATATAATTTGTTATGACAATCCTGTAAATATGTTAAAAAGTAATGAAAAATCATCTGAACAATTAAGGCTCATTTTATAAACCTTATAGTATTACATCATTTAAACATATTTTCAATAGTTTTTCGTTTCTGAAACTTTTCTCGAAGTGACTAGAAATATGGTATATTTTGTCTGCCTATCAGTGTATTTTTGTTAAATGTTCCAAAAGTCCCGATGGTTTCATGGCTTCGTTTGAAAACGCTTTCTCACACAACATACACATACCATAGGTTGTTGTTGGTTCTATGGTGCCGAGACAAATCCATATTCCATACTATACGTATTTATTCATAAGAGGGGGGAAATCGGACTTCGTTGAAGGTCTAAGGATCTATTTGTACATTTGGTACTCCATTCATCTAAACTCCAAATAAGCCTAACCATTAAGAATGACCTTGAGAATACTACCGTACGCTTTCGAGCTCTGACTACCTGCGGGCTAACGTGCCACCTTCGCTATGCCGGGGATCTAACCCTGGAGAGCAACATGATCGAGAAACAGACCCTCTCCCGCTGAGCTACCGACGCTATAACATATTTTTGAAATTTTAAATTTTTATTACTTGTCTGATTTTTTATGGTTGCCGCCAAAACAGTTCGGGGTGATGTTGTAGTACTGTCGTCCCCCGATACCAAAATACTGCCCCCATGGGGGAGTGAAACTCCCCATGACCTTGGGAAACTCCGCTCTAAATAATCTTCAGGATACCGAAGGATATGCAGATGACATTATAAGAAGAGGAAAACTTGACAGTACTGTCTTTCAGTTTATGATACATTGTATTGCATGAGGAATACAGTCTATAGTTACAGATGGATAAAGCACTAATGTTTGGATAATAAACTCAGCTAAAACAGTCCTTATACTGTTCTCAAGAGCAAAGAAAATAGGTATCGAAAACATTTTCACTAAGAATTCTCAAACATATAAAAATGCCTGAAGCGACTTTTGATGAAATAATAAACTGAAAAAACCATGCAACATGTATTGTGGTTAAAGCCACGGAATGTTCTATTGTAAGAGATTCTTTACTGAAACTTGCAGTCTTAACCATACATCCACACTTTCGCCCTACACTGCTGTGATACAACCCTTCGTATTGACGCAACGGTAGTGTTATCCACGGTTATTGAAAAATGAACTAGCATGAATAAACTACAAGACAAGACTGTCTAGGGATAACATAGCCATTTGCCCTACATCTAATACAGAAACGTTATTGATCCTCACCCTTTTAGCTATTTTTATCAAGAATGAGGCAATCTGTAATCTGCAGACTGATTGCAAATGAAAATGCCCCTATAGGAGACAAAATGTTCAAAATATAATACACCAAACATTAATAAGTGAGCTCATGTGTTACTAGATGAAATACCCTAAAAATTTTTTTTATAGTGGACTGCTAAGTCATCACAAAAGATAGCCCGCATTGAAATCATACAAATTTCGAGTAACATGTTCTTACCAAGTATACTTGTGAGTTAAACATTAATATCAAATCAAATTGGATATTACAGGCCAAATTCAACATATTTACAAAGCAATGTCACTAGTAACCATGACCTTCAGGCGGAAATGCTTGTGATGAAGATTTGTGTTTAGTGTACTCTAAAAAAAGTGTACTTTTTTTGTATTATGGACCTACGACCGATAGATCCACTACGGATCTATTGACCACTTAATGCGTACTAAAACAAACAATACATCCTATCCTCTGTCCCTACTGAATTAGTAATGAGTTCTAAAACTTAACTTGGTGAATAACTTTACCGTTTCTCGTATCTGTAATTTCTTATTGAATTTGACTAAAAGTGAAATGTTAACTTACAAAAAAAATAGTTCTATTATGATGACTTGTATAAACTAATTAATTTAATGTAGTAAGAGTCGCAGAAAAGGAATATGTAAATATTGTATTAATAATTATATTTTTAAAATAAATCTACATTAGATTCTTACAGTCTAGTCTCAGTAAGAAAAATTAATCCATCACATATATATAAATTTTAGTTACTTTTACTATAAATATAACTTCAGTAACACTTTTGGAGTTCATTCACTGTTTTAATTTGTAAAACTGAAAAAACATGTTCGTGAACAGATTGCACATAACTGTATTGTTATTTCACAATTACAAATTGTAAAAAATTTCCAAACGTATGCTTATAACAGAGCAGTAAAATTTGTGTACAAGTAGTAAAGAAACAGAACAAATATCTTTGCATAATGTGCCACCACTTTTTAAAATACTTCTGACCTAGTGTATACAATTCCTTAAAATTTTTCATTTAATGGTATAAATTAAAACGACCATATAATTATACAAACTGGTTTTACCGTGAGGCCTGGAAAAATAATTTATCATAGTTATCAAAACAAATTATACATTAGTAAATACTAACGAAAAAATACATATACATTGATAAAATAAAATTTAGAATTCCCGTTAAATATTTCAATGCCTGCAAGGAGTCATTATCAAGCATTGAATGTACAATATAATTTTCTTCCAATTGGTAAAGTTAAAGTTACTCCTAGTGACGAGAATTTTAAGTTTAATCAATCTGGAGGTAAGTTGAAATTAGTCAGCTTTTTAAAATACATCAACTATCTTCAGAAATTAATAATCACAAAATGAAATATAATTTAATTTCCCCACTGTAAAAACAATTACCCTCCGGATGAGTTAAACATTAACAAAGATAGTCAATTTTCATTATGACTACACTGGATTGAAAACCGGATATTGAATATTACCAATAAACAGCTAAAAGATCAACTTAATGCAGGCATAGATAATATAGGTCAGTGAAAAAAAAATTAATAAACCAACCTTGCATGAAAACACTGAGCTTCATAAGGAATATAATATAAAATGTTAAACAAAATATTACCAATAAGAGTTAAAATATAAATACCAATAAGAAAAACTTGGTTGTAGGATGTGCGATTTAGATCATTAAATGCATTTAGGATTTGGAAAACTCGAGCTTTTGTACTTCAAATAATTTATTTTTCTTCAATAAATTAGACGAACAGCATCTGTAGAAAGGTACATGCTAAACCTAAATGACCAATTAAATTAGACTGTTATTTACCATAATATCAACTGATAAACTACTAATATACATTGGCACTTTGATAAGTAGTGGAATATTTTATTTTTATCTTAAACATTAATTATAAAAAAAAATTAAAAACGTGTCAGATGTAAAGCGCAATTAAATTTTCATTACGAAATTAATAATAATTTAATGAAAATATTTTCGATAGTTTAAATTAATAATTTAATAATAGTTCATCATGATGAACCCACAAATATAGCTTACCACCCATATTTCAGAGTCTTGTATACTTAAAAAAGCTTTACATAAAAATTAAACAAAAAGGACTGTTAAAATTTGAATATAATTTACTCATTAGGAAATGAGTTCAATCAAAATTCTTACTTCTTAAACTCATGAAATACGAGAATAACAATTATTTGTACAATATTTTAATACAAGGTTAATAACTTAAATGTTTCACTATTATTAAGTTATATGGAATAATATACTCAAGTATTTCTTCAATTTTTATTTTCTAAACATCAACATAAGTTTTATAAGCTTAACTGTGTTGCAATAAAAAAAAACGATTAAAAAAGTAGATTTAAACGAAATAAATAACAGTAAATATCTATGTTTACAGTTAAAATTTATTTAATATAGTTAATATTATAAATCAAAAATCATACCTTTAAATAATCTCTATATTTAACAAGTGATAGACGGCGACGAAGAGTTAGGACAACAATGTCAGAAAAATAGAATTAGTTAACATTAAAAAAGGTTCTTAAGATGACCGAATTTTTTTTTAATCAAGTGGTATGAAATTTTGAAAAACTTTTTAGTCGAGAATAATTGCTAACTACACCAAATTTCGTAGCACGAAATTACTTTACAAATTATGAAGTCCCTTTATCATAAAAAAATAAATAAGACAATTTTAATAGTAATATATTTATAAAGTAAATTCAGGAAAACTAAGTATTAACACAAGATAAATAATAAAACATGAAATAGAACTTCTTTAACAATGGCAAAATATTACATAAGCACCCTAAATATATATGACTAAAATAAATAATGTTAAACATCAACATAAACAAGTCTATCTTATATACATGTAACAATTTTTCTAAACGATAGGTAAATATTCTACAAGACTAGGTAGTTGCCAAAAAGAGGCAGTACTGAACAGAATTTGAAGCATTATCAGCTATACTTCTAATAAAATTTAGTCGGAAAACTTTATTCAAATTACATTACTTATTGACAATAACAGTATAAGCGAGATTATAAATCGTAGTTGTTAATGTTGAAATTACAATTCCTGTAAACTGAAAGAATTTTATAACTTCGTATTCCCCTAAAAAAAAACCTTCGAACACAATACCTAATCAGCACTTAAATTTCATTTAACCTTGAAATTAACAGAAAGGAACAATCAGTAGTGGCACTCCAAATTTCCTAAACCTTTAATATCTACCAGATGACCTTCAAAAATCTCTAAAATGAGGTTGGTGTAAATTAATAAATTACTAACTGTAATAACCTGACTATTTTTAAAGGTAAAAAAATATAGAATACAAAAATACACAAGGCCGCAATACCCATAAGTACAAAAATTTTAATGAAAGACTTGAAACTGGTGATATGGTTATGGGATGAAGATTACATCTAGAAACCAGCTACACTAATTCAGAAAAGGAATCAGTATGCAACAAGGACATGTCCCTTGTTCCTAGCAATAAAAAAATATGTGATGCAATAAAATCCCTCAGACTTTTAACTAAAAAAAAGTCAAATTCATTTATCCCACTGTGAAACATAATTTATTAAAAAAATATTTCATTATCTCAGAATAAAAAAAAAACTCACGACCTGGTGACGAAATATGGCCTATTGAAACAAAAATGAATCAATTTTTGTCACTGTAGTGAAATATCAATAATTAATATTATGAAAACCCTCAACTATTACATAATCATTCATAATTTCAGTCCACATAATCGACTGTTAAAATGGTCTACGGCCTACGGAGTTCGAAGACATTAACCATAACGAAAAGTATGAAGCAATCATGGAACCATTCACAAAGTATGTATAATTGTATTCAAATTCAAATTTCTTGAACTAAATTAAAATCAATTTCAGTTATAAAAGTAAAAAAGTTTTGAATATTTCTGTTATTATATATATATATATATATATATATATCTTATTTATCTCAAAGACACATAATATTTATTATTCAGATTAAAATAAAAAATCATTTAGGAATTGCAATGGATTTATAATCAAATCAATTTATAAAACTAAGAAGTTCAGATTTACAATTTTTTTTAAAAAAAAATATCCTCTGAATATATAATTCATTATACAATAAAGTTTTATTATTTTAAGTTTACTTTGTTCAAACAAGTAGTAATAAATTTATCTGCCACAATGTGTAAGTGTTAAATTAACCTTAAATCTAAAACGTTATCTACAAAAAAAAAAAAGGCAGATATTTCATTTTGTACATAGCCATTTGTAAACTTACTTTATAATTTAATAACTCAACAACGGTCATTGTTGAATACGTTACTACCTTACTATTATAAGAATAATCTATTGGAGAAAAGTACACTGCTGAAACCGGTACAGTGGCAGGAGAAATCAGATATACATATGTATAAATTACTTTCTGTCTCTTCACTAATTATCTCATAATTAAAAAAAAATAAAATTAATTTCTCCCTCTGTCAAAACATAATTTATTAAACAAATATTTCATTATATCAGAGTAAAAAAAGAAAAAAACTCTCTATAGTGAAATAGAGAGGTTTTTTAAAGGTAAAAAAAATGTTGAATAAACTAAAAAAGTAAAATTAATTTCTTTCCTTGTAAAACATAATTACTTCAAAAATATTTCATTATTTCGTTTATTAATTGTTTTTATTTACAATTAATAAAAATTGTAAATCTAAATTATTTTTTTAAGTAATGTATGAAATTTCATTTTATACACTACTTTTAAAATATTTTGTAATTACGAAGTATGAAGTAAGTAACGAAACTGCGATATCTTCAACTATGAATCAGTAACGTAATATAAGGACATTTTTGAATTAGTAATGATATAAAATATTTAATCTTTGGTGGGTAGTAAAAGGATATTGGTTATTAATACATACAACCAATTTATTCCCAACCTCCAGTTAATTTATGAAACATTTCTTCATTAAGTGTTTGATTTGCATCTTTCGACTTCCAATTTAGTCGAAACTGACGAAAATTATAATCCTATTTAATGTGCATATTTTTAAATAATTGTTTCATATATGAGAGAGGCATTTAACAATTTTGAATAAAACCATTCATTTTTTATGACTATAATAATTAACAACTTTAAATAGTTTACAATGTAAGACAAGTGGAGTATATTTATTTTAAACTGCATAGAAGTTAATTTTGTATAACATTGTAACTTGATAATTAGTAAATAAATTAGTATATCTAAAACGATATTTTTAGATGGAATAAAAACCTAATACTTATTAAAAATAAAATCTCCTCTGAAAACAAATAACCCCTACTCTAAACAAATGGCTTAGCTTGTAAGTTTAGCTAGAGCAGATCTTGGCCAATAATTGTGTAAGTTTATGGTTCAAAAACACTTTGTCATTGACATCACCCATAAAATAATAACAAAATGGTAATAAAAATCAAATACATAGAGAGGAGAGACAATATGGGGTTTTCTAATTCATAGTTAATTTATATATCACTGTGCAGACTAATCTAACCAGTTTCGCAACACTTATTTATAGCAAATAAATTAACTTTAAATCACATTTAGAAATATACTGTAGATTTGTCTCTTCACAATGATTCTAAATTCATTTTTTAAAATAAATTTCAAAATATTTACAATAGTTTAAATCAGGGGTTCCCAACCCCGGGATCGCAACCCCAATTGGGGTCGGCAAGCGACATTTTGGGGTCGCAAAGACATATTGATAATCAGAAGTTAATAGACTGTAACAGGTACAATACTGACACCAGTCTCAACAAGAACATCACTCAACTCTTATCTAAATTTCTTATGCCTTTCTTGATATGCTATTCGTTAAATGATAACATGCTTATTTTCCGTCCAATAACCACCTTAAATATGCCCAGTTCTGTGCATATAAAATTCAGTGCAAACCTAAACTTCATCTTATTCACAACTTCACCCTTTGAACAACTCATGCATAACCAGATTCTAAATTGGTGACCGGAGTGCAGTCCACTGCTAATGTGTTTAAGCAAATGCTTGTAAATACGGAACCCAAAGATTAATATATTATAGTAGATTTAATTATGTAAATATAATTTTTAGGCATGGTTGTTAATATTTTTGCGACTTATTTGACTGCTGGTTTTGTGTTATTAGGTTAAAAGGAAGTTAATTTCTCAGTGCAATAAAGTTATTTGGTGTTTGAATTATCAAGTATGTTATCATTAGCTAATATTTATAATTTTAATTTCCTCGTTATATATTAGCATTTTTCTCTATTTTCTTTTTATGTATATTCCTCTTCCTCCTCCTCTCTTTATCTCGGTTTGTCTTTCAGAACTAAGAAGCAAACTCCATGCTAAAGATGCCTTCCAAAATGTATAGTCATTCAAAACATCATCACAGATTGAGAGAAATTGGTCTTGAACAAACATTACCAACCATCTCATTAAGAATGTCATTACTTATCAAAACAAAGTTTGTGTTACTTGTATAACCAGTGTTCAGCTATGCATGGTGTGTTTCATAAAGCAAATGTGTATTTTGAACAAAGTATAGGGTATATAAATGTATTATTATGTTCTTGCTTTAATAAAACAAAGTTTACTGTAACTGCATTATATTACTGATGTGTATATACCTTAATAAATTAAGTTAAAAGTTTCTCTTTCATGAAATAACAAGATTAGAATTTCTTCTCACTTTCGTTTGGGGTCGTAAAATGTATGGTGAAACTGAAATGGGGTCACCGATGTAAAAAGGTTGGGAACCACTGCTTTAAATATGCATTACTTAGTTTCCGTCGTGTTCGTGAAACAACTGTATCGTATTTTCTGTACTGTAATTTCTTTTGCGTGTATTTTTTAGCATATGCATTCTTCTATTGTTGTTATATCGGTTTCAGCTGTCATCCACCTTCAAATGCATACTACTATTGTAAGAAGAATCTCCTGGAGAAAAGTACGCGAATGTAAACGGTAGACTCACAGAAGGAAACAGTCGAGGTATATATATGTATACATTACTTTCTTTTCACTACAGTATATCCTATTTTAAAATGCATATTTTTAAAAAAATTTCTCGAGTATGAGGCACTTTAGAATTTTGAATAAAACCATTCATTTTCTATTTTCAAAATAGAAAATGAATAACAAAAACTAACAAAACGAAATTGACAATTTAACGCTACTAATGTAAGACAAATGGAGTTCTCTTTCCGCATTTCCCATTTTCCCTCCATCAACAAAAATCGATCTTTTCAACTTTCAAGACCTCTTACGCAGCATATCACGAAAAACTCTGCTTATTAGAAGGTATTATAGTATGATGTTCATTAGAAGTATGAAGTAACAAAACTCTGCGATATCTTTAACTAGGAATTAGTAACATAATATAAGGAGGACATTTTAGAATTAGTAATGATATAAAATATTTAATCTTTGGTGGGTAGTAAAAGGATATTGGTTATTAATACATATAACCAATTTATTCCCAACCTCCAGTTAATTTATGAAACATTTCCTCATTAAGTGTTTGATTTGCATCTTTCGATCTCATGGAAAGGAAAATGTACCCACCAATAAATTCGTGTATAACTTTGCAATCTGCAGATAAACATGCAAATATTACATTTTCCTCTTCAAACTGAACCATCATATGCTTTACCTCCCAATTCACATTCCAAGCCTAAAACAAAAACAGATAATTCAATATAAAAAATCTGGAGTGGCCTATACTCAACTTAACTATAAGTAACTTAATATCAAATTTCTTGAGTACATAACACATAACGTCTCATTTAAGCATAACGTAAACATCCAAATGAGGTATGATTATTAGTCTCTCATTACTGAGGTAGTACAGATAGTGATTGAAGGATATATCAATATATAACCTTATTTTTGTACATCACACAGCTAATGCAAATAATTTCATTAGTATAACTCCAGCAGTAATAACATTTTTGAAAAACCAAAGTGAACATTTCTTGATACGAAATATTCTCCTACAAGAGAACATGGCTTTTGTTCAAATAGCCAGTGCATTTCTTACATCTTTTACTTGACATCCTTCTACATTGAATATTAAAGTAAAATTTTCAAATTTAAAACAGGAAAACAGCCTTTTTTTCTCTGAAAAACATCATAAACATCGAAGAAAAAAATGTTGTTTTAAGATGATTTATAATTAAAGATGTACGATAATTACATTTATTAATCTCTAAACGAAAGATTTCAATTTTGAATTATCTTTTACATTTTTGGTTTTTTAAAGAATTATTATACTGGGAATTTTATGGCTTCTTAGTATTTAATAAGATCATTTTCTTTCCCCTTTGTCAAACAACATATATTCGAATTTTTTCTGAGTGAGTGTTATCCTTTTCCTGCCTCCTGTACTCTGTTATAAGTTTGCTATGAATGTATATTGAGAAAAAATATATTAGTAATTAACCAGTTGACATACTCAAATCGAAATCAAAGCCAGCTATTCAATATAACTGAAATCTTTTATAGTTGGTAGCTTCTAATTTTTGAAAATAATAAACATGCACTATTAGACTAAAATTGTAAAAAAGAAAACTGGATATTTCTCAACAAACATAAGTCCTCTTTCTTGAGGAAAGAGTCATTCATCACATTTAAATAGCATGGAAAGGTACTACATTCACAATGATAATGTAATTGTAACTGATATTAAGTTTTGCTCAAGAGTGCAATATATAGATTTATTAAAGCATGTTATGAGACAAATTTATGAATTACTAATTTTTCGTTCCTTTTTTGTCAAATTTTCATTATTTTTTAATGAGCCGTTTAGCGTAAAAAAAAACATTTTCTGAAAACAGAAATCGTACTGTAACGCCCCTTTAGCGAATGTAATTTTGAAAAAAAATATCTCAACTCATTCTCCACATAATGTTCTATTTTTAGGCATAGTTTCATATTAAAACTATGGCTTGTTTCAAACAGTTTTCAAACTGTATGGCTTGTATCGCTCTCAAAAGGTTTGAGATTGAATTATAAGTCAAAATTTTTACATTTTATTGAAACAAAAAATTTCCTGTTATTTTAAAATTCTGAATATATTTTTCGTTTGTTGCATTTGTAACCTCAAAGATAATGTCAAAATTTCAAAACTCTAGGGTTATGAGTTTAGGAGAAATAAATGTTTTCTAAAAAACGGTTTTTGGTAAAAAAAGTTTAATGTTTAAAATATAAACATTAAACTTGAATCTATTAATTATAGATTGAAGATTCAAGCAAAAGCCTTCCTTTAAGACTTCAAAATATTCTTATTTACTCTGCAGAATATCAGAAACATATAAGAAAAAACTGTCAGTGTCATTTTCTCAACAAAGAATCAGCTAATAATTAGTATCCGTTTTATAATATATGTAGAACAAAAGAGCCCATTCCTCTTACTTACCCAATTATTACTCCAAAATAATATGGTTCATAAACACAACAAGGGAATCTACATCTAATTATAAGTCTTGTTCAAGTCACATATTGGGGATACCCTCCTACTTTATTTGACTGTCGTGTTGTACCTGCCGGGATAGTTTACCAGCCTGTATCTAGGAGTGATACACGTTTTTCCCGAGTATACATAATCTATGGATACATACTGACCCACCCACACACACACACAGACATCATCGAAAAAACTTAATAAGATTTGGGAACTCAAAACATGTAATTCTGTCAAAGTCTTGAGATTGAATTTTTTCACGATCACTAAACTTTACTTATAGTAAAGTAATAAAAGGGTATACATATTCAGCACTACTATTTTAAAGTAGAATATTTTTCAAATACAACGAAAAATTACTAATAATACAAACCGAATTTAGTTTCAAAGACAAGGTGGAGAAAACACAGATCAAGTATCACGCCAATGAACTCCTTTTTACAGCCTCAAATAAATATTCACTCCAACGTAAATCTTCTTGACTTCTAAATAACATGTACACCAGTCACCTACATTTGATATACTTCAACTATACTACTTGTATAAATCCTCTCACTTAGAGTGACTGTATTTTTCACAAATTCTTGAAAATCTAATATCTTCGTTCTCACTACATATTTGGTACACTACATACCATTTATAACCTAGTAGACAGAGATGTCTTCTGAACGGATTGAGTCCGGTTGTGACTCCATGAAAATCTTTTAATTTAGCCCTAACCTCAATAGTTACTCTGTTCTCAACACTATATTCCTTTTATTAGGAAGCAATTATCATTTCAGTTTTTCTAAAACCTTCACAGGAGAGTTCTTTATACTCTCTTTCAGTTAGACCGTAAAAATACACCAAACTCTTGCCCCAGAGAGTGGCACTTCTGGTTCATCAAGAGTGCAACGGATCTGAAACTAACGAATCTGTCTACCTCCTACATTATTATTATTTGAATACCATTTTGACCGGGGGAACATATCATGAGATAGTCTTTTGTAGATGGTTTCATGGTACTCACGAAAACCTGAACAGTTCAGAGTACAGACGGTAAGATTAACTGGAATCATATCAGAATAGCAAAACTGTTTTTCGTCCTTGTATTGTCTTGGTACAATCGGTAGGTTTGTTGCTGACTAGGGTTGTTATACCAGACAGGAGTCGATAAAGAAAGCCGCACGTAAAATAGTGGTTTGGTTCTGTCATTTAGTTAATTCTCTTACTGGCAAAAGCACAGCTAGATCCCTCCTTTGCAGTTAATGGATTTGGTGTCTGCTCCTCTGCACACTTCAAAAAGCTATAGACTCCAGCGCCCATACCAGTCTTTGGAATCTTTGATCCAAGAAAAATTTGCAAAAATTCTTCCTAAGGATGTAATGTATAGATGGTTTATAGTGTAGATCTCTTCATTTTTTCAGGAAGAGAAAAAAATTCAGGTGTTCTTAGTTTCAAGACTGCACCGAAAAACTTCAACAGAGTTGGAGAGGATCTAAAGTACTAGTGAAAATATTATATTTATGCTTTAACTACGGTGCATAGTTGAAAGGAACCAACGTTTTTAGTCCATCAAAGGCTGGTCTGTAACTAGTTGAACCAAGGCTTATGATCGATTTATCTTGATATTTACCAGAATTTCAACATTGTCTCTTCGTGACTGGAGTGGTAATATTCTAGTTTGAACTTGAATAGAATTTATTGGCGTAGAAATAGAGCCTCCAGTTATGATCCTAAGATGATTATTTTGGATTTATAGGGTTTTTTCGAGGTTTTGATTACTTACGAGGGAAATCACTTCGCAACCTATAGTCGGTAGGATGTATGTCTTACATTCAGTAGTTAAAACATCTTGTGTCCAGTCGTATTCGGTTCTATTTAAAATACCCCTTTCATTTAAGCAAGTTGAGTGGGTTGTGAACGTGACTAATGAGAGGCCCGGTTAGCTCACTGGCAATATGCTCGTCTCTGGACCTCGATTTATTCACGTGGGATGGGAATAAATCTGAGACCGTGATCCCTCAGAGAGGACGATAAGCCGTCGGTCCCGAGCCTCTGTACCATGTCAGGTACTCGTTAAAGATCCCTACTCTAAACACACTTGAGTTAGGCAAATTTAGGACTTCCAATGTAGAATGTTCATTGTGCGGTATCACAAGGTGCCAATGTTCGGCTCACGAAAATGTTTAAATAAAATATTATTAAACTGTCTAACAATTAATATAATGTTAATATATGAAAAAATTGTGTTTACTACATGCCTCTAAAAAGAGTGAAAATTGTTCAAATTTGGCCAAAATACAGTATAAATTAATATTTCTAGTTATATCTCAGAAATTATTTACTCAAATGTAATATCCACCATAATTATTCTCGTCATTAAATCTTTTCTGACATATTCATAAAATTAATTTAAATGAATTACCTTCATATTACTGAATCTCCACGTTTTTCTGTGATCACCAGTATTAATATCCATTTTCATCAATCTGTTAAATGCAACTCCCAGAAGCTCTTCCTTTTTATGGTCCATGAATTTCACAACAAACAATGTAGTACCAAAATCTGGTAGAAACTGCCAAGCTTTGATGTAGTTTATTTTGGCTTCAATTAAAGACAGATCTTTTACATATGCATGCGCTTCTAAAATACGGTGAACAAGCTGAAAAAAGAATAATTGTAATAATACAACTCACCCCTTAATCTTGACTATCATGAGGAACTTAAAGATTATTCATTACTTTTCCCTTAAGTTTCTTTAAAAATTTATATGGAACATAATCCTCAGGAGAAATATCTAAGGAAGAAGGATTAATAGCTGGAGCTGGTGCTGGGTGTAGCATTTGTAAAAATGCTTTAATGCTCTCCACTTCAGCTTCGTATGAACTATCCGCCAATGATCTTCCCTTAGATGCTAGTTTACAAGCGGCCATCCACTTAGCATACTGATTTTCCTAGAAAAAAAAATCGTTTTATGTTGATTTCAGAATAGTCACGTTAGATTTACTAAATGTTCAAATTCTTCAATTGTTCATAACTCTAGGCAAACAAGCAAAATTTTTAACCTCATTGCATTTATTCTATAAAACACATAAATAAATAAAAAAATATATATATATAACGCCACAACTGTTACACTACACAGTAAATACATAATAAATACAGGGGAGCATATTATGACTCAGGCAAAACACAGCGTTAGGCATCATTTCAAATCAACATAATTTTTATTATAATGGAATTCATTTATATTATAATTTTGTTACAAAACATGAATTAAAAGTAGTTGTATATATTTTCCCGATATAAAAAAAACCATCATCATTATCATAAAAGCTACTACTAAACAACATTTTGATATCTTAGAACTAGTAAATTTATAAATTCAAAACCAAGAACTCTTTCAGTTTAGAAATAAAACTACATGACAATTAATTACATGTATCTCCACATAGCTTCAATAAACTTCCTTAGTTTAACAGTGTAAAATAAAGTCCTGACCCTCAAAAATATCCCCATATTTACTAGTTGAAATATAAGCAAACAATTCAGACTTTATATAAGTTTATATAGGATACTGAGAGTATAAAAAAATTATTCAATGAACGTGATTTTATTTTATTATTACTCTTTATACATTGGTGAATGTAACCATCAACATTTCCAAATAATATTGATGAAATAAATTCACCTTTCATTTGAAAACATATATTATAGGATACTAGTTAACTACATATTATTATACTATAGCATATTATATTCATTACACGAAATATTGAATTCTATAACGAGATTTAACGTTATGGTAAACTGAATCCTATTTACATAAATATACTTCAATTAAATTATAAACTTTATTCCTCATCAACTTTATTATGAAGGAATAAATATCTTCAGAGACCTTAGTTATAAATATTAAAGGTGTTAATTGGGAGAGTGAATACTTACAGAATCACACCTAATGTACATTTCTGACATTCCATCGGAGCTTGGGACTTCTAGTTTGATAGAATACTTTGCTTGAGTCAAACTAACTTCAGGTGTTACCTCGCAGCCTCTAAGATTTATAACAAACAGAGGGATACGACCTGCTTTGACATCCTCGTGACTCTTATAAATACGCATACTTAATTCACGAAAGGTAAACCAATATCGTTTAAATGCCTTCATAGTAAACCTTTTAGGTCTAAAAAAAATGGAAATAATTGTTAATAGATCCTAAAATAGCCAAAGATCAACAACATAAATAAGCGATTACTTTAAAAAGCGTAGATAGTCAAATAATTCCGGCACATGTGTTATATCGCTAACTGATGAATTTATGTTAGAACCTTCGAGTGTAACTTGTAATTCACTCAATGCAGCATCAATGTCATCGTCACCAGTTGATGTAGGAGACGTATTGAAATTAGGCTGCTTTTCAGAAGATTGTAAAACTACTTGTACCTAGAAAGAACATTCTGAGTAACTATGTGGTAAAAATAAAACATATACAGGAACTAGTAAGATGGTTTTTTTACCTGAAGGGCGCCAAACATTAACGCCTCTTCCTCTGTGCAATCTATTTCATCATTCAATATTTGCCATTTTGCCTGTTCATAAATCTGATTTATCCTGACGGCATCAAGTTTTGGATTCAAGTCATAGAAAGAATAAAACTTAAATCGAAGACAAAGGGAATCAAATTCCCTTATTCCTTGTTCCATTATTGATAAAGACGAATCCAGCCAACTGAAAAAAACATTCAAAGACTTAGTTTAATCGTAATACCGGGAAATTGTTGATAAAATATCTAAATATATATAATATGTAAAACTACTCACGCGACATTCATTCTTGCTTTCTCAACGAGAGATTTAGGTTTAGGCATTCTTTGACGAACTTCATTATTTGGTGTAGCTGGACTTATTGCCAAAGAACAATCAAGTGATCCATTCATAAAATCTAAAGTCATATTTCCATTAGAATGATAAGTATCATTTCCATCAATATTTCTCTTGCCAGCAGTTTGCTAAAAAGTTAAATAAGAAACGAATGAATCAAACTTATAAATCTAACACTCTATTAACAGCCTTCATTAAATTACCAAAGTTACTGGAGAACTGATTGGGGTTGATGTGCTCTTGGGTGAAACAGGAGCACAGAAGAATGGAGATTTATCTAGAGAACCAGTAGACCCCACAGGACTATTATTTAATATGAACGTATTTGTATCAGCTGGGGAATGTTTACCATTCACTTCTCTATTTCGTTTATTTGAATTGTAGTCCTTTAAATTCATTTTCAGATGGCACGTTTCCAGGGGCTTGCAAAAAGACAACTCCTCCGGGTGACGAATTCCTATAAAGTAAAAAGTATTACACTCCAATAATAAATTCAAATGTAAAACAAAAGTGTTACAATTTACCTAGTTCCTTGCAGAGTTGAACAACAGCTCTAAATGTCTTAACGGAATAATCAACTTTACAATCAAGATATCTTAAATCAGGTAACTGAACCTTCAATGTTTTATGCATAGGTGTAAACTGTAGATATGCATCTGCCTGAACTCCACATTGATCCAAGGTAAAGCGTGTATTTGCGAGCCATTTATTTCTTTCAGGCCACCAAAGTGCATGATCAGACCAATCAACAGCAATATCTGAAAAGAATATTTTGTCAAATAACATCTGTACTATGAGACAGGTATACCAAAAAAATTAATTAACATAATATATATATATATAATATATATATATATATATATATATATATATACAATGTGGTTTAAAATATAAACATTCAAATGATAACCAACAAAATCACACTTTTAAAAAATGTCATAACTCATATGGAAATACTTTTTATGCAAAACATACAAACACCATATAAATACTCAAACCAATCATTACATTTTATCATTAAAATCATTTTATTAGTTGTCATATAAATATTATAGTATAGTATAGAAATATTATATGTAGTTGAGTTGTCATACTCAACAACATATAACAACGTATGTAAACTAACATATGATGAATAGTTACAATTTAGTTAACCACAACAATAGTTATAATTAACTATCAAACTAACATGGGATTAATTACTTGTCAAAGTACAAAAAGGAATTTTAACAAATTGGTGATCTCATATTACCATTTTACTTAATCTTTACAACAAATGTCTCCTTTCCATTTATTATTAAAAAAAAAAAAAAAAAAAAAAAGACAAGGCGTGTCCACGACCTAAGTTACATTCACTCAAAATGATGTTATGTTAGTATAATTATAACAACTATTAACTAACAATCAAAATAAACGCCTTCATTAGTTGAAACCAAATAAAGAATTTAATAATGAAAATATGACATATTAACGCCAAAATAACTCAGAATAATGGAACAGAGGACTATGTCGTAACACCATAATCATTGTAGATCACAAATTCTAGGATGAATAACATCTAGGATCCACTTAACTTATTATTTAAAAAAAAAAAGTAGAATAGCAGTGATTTTTTAATAGCATTAACTGAAAATTTCAAAGCAGCATTGCTATTCTGTGATTAACATAGACAAGGGAAGATCAGAATAAGCTTTAGGAGAAATTAATGAAAACATTTCAAATTATGGAATCAACCCATAGCTTATAGCATATGCAAATCCAAAATTTCAATAATAATCTCAAAGAATTTATATAACCAATATATATATTCAATTTTATTTATGCAACTCTTGTTCAGTTTTTGAAGTAAACAATACTAATAAAATAATAATCTCCAAAAATTCATTACGTCAAAACAGAATTCGACTCCAAAAAATCAAAAAAAAAAAGCTAACATTCAGAACAAACAAAATATTTCAGTAAAATTTAAGCTTGAACAAATAGAAAATTGGAATAGTTGGAATAGTAGTTGCGTCACAGTAGTGTAAATATGGATATGATCTAAGCCTGCGTGATAACAAATTGTAACTATTCACTGTAACAAATAATCCTATTTCCTTCACTAATGTTAAACCTCCAGACCAACCTAAATCATCAACTAGCTTCAGCATAACTCCTCCAATATGTATATCACTTTTAACTCGCAGAGCACGTTCCACCTGTAAATCAGTAACGTAAATTCGAAGAATCCAGGAGCCATCTCCAATGATCTGTCCATTCGACATCATCTCCAATAATATGCAGGGCACTATTTAGACACAGCACAGGCACTTCAAACTACTCAAAATTGAGACCCAAAAGTATATATTACATTTTACAAGTAAATTATATTCCACCATTTGTAATAAGTAAAATTAATATATGATCTAATTCCTACGCGAACTGACTTCAAGTATTTATTACACAAAAACTATGGTAAATACGTATATGAATGGGAATACTAGTTGATAAGGCACTTTCACATGAAAACAAGGCGGACCTTAAGGAACTGGAACGAACCGTAAAAGGCAACAACAGTAGAATGGTCGAACGCATGCGTTAAGGGGCCCCCACCCAAAAAACTCCCACTTACAACAGCTGTTACCTACTTCCATTAAAAATATTGCTCTTTAAAACCATCTTATCCTTCATTAATTAGACTATTAATGAATATTAATAAATTAAATTAATTAAATTAATGACTATTAATGACATAGCTTGTCAGGCTTGTGGTTTGATCATTGATTGTTATTTCACGTGTTTATGTGAAGTCTTTATATATATATATATATATATATATTGGTATACTTTGGGAGCAGACCTTCTTTTAAACATACCTCATTAAAGATCTTGCCAACATTAAGTTTAGTATGTTTCCTACATACCTTTTCAAGGTTTCGAATGCTACCTTTCCATCTCTGTGGTACCATATAAATTAACTCACCGATTTTTTTATCTTTCATTGTATTTTTCATATTACATTTCCGACGTTTCGGTCTACGTTGACCATTTTCAAGGATTCTATATACAAGGTTTTTTTAAACAATTCTAATAAATACTTATTTACAATGACAATTACCTCACTTCTATCAAACATAACTAATAATAAAATATTCTTTTAAAAAACACTACCTTAATAAACATGAGTAACAGGTTTGCTACAAAATTCCCTACATGAACATTTACACAACATTATTTAAATCACTATATAGTTATTTTTCACGAATGTAACTTTAAAATTCTGGAAAAACAACAGGACTGATCATTAATGTTCGGCTTCTTTTCCTTTATGCATAATGATTCAATTATATGCAGCCTCGTGTGATTATTTTCTGCATATAATACTTCAATGTTGTCTTCCAGCATTTTTCTACTTAGCCTGCTTTTATGTATGTTCATTGTGTGTTCTTTCGGTCCTCCGGCTGCGAGATGCATCGTAAGTCTGCGTGAAAGTGTTGTCGTCGTAGAACCAATGTAGCTCGATTTTAGGAGCTCACAGTCTCCTATAGTGCAATTATATCTGTACACTACATTGGTTTTTTGTAGTTGTGTTTTTTGTTGTAGGTTGTTCCTAATTATCATATTTGCTGTGCAGGAACTCTTGTAGTAAATACTAATATTTAGCTTGTCTGCCGAGTTAACACATGTTGTATTTCTTTTAATTATGGCCTTCAAAATTCTTTCATCCTTTTTATATTCATTAGAGAATTGATTCTTATAATACACCGTTTGTATTCCGAAACGTCGGAAATGTAATATGAAAAATACAATGAAAGATAAAAAAATCGGTGAGTTAATTTATATGGTACCACAGAGATGGAAAGGTAGCATTCGAAACCTTGAAAAGGTATGTAGGAAACATACTAAACTTAATGTTGGCAAGATCTTTAATGAGGTATATATATATATATATATATATATATAAATTTCACATAAACACGAAATAGGTTTTTGAGTTGGGTTTTTGACTCTGACGGGGACCGCTTGTTGCGGTTGACAGATCTTAGTCTTCTTTTCCCATTTCATATTGTGGTTTGATCATTGATATATATATATATATATATATATATATATATATATATATATATATATATATATATATATATTCACTGATAAAACGAAATACGATCCAAACTGGACACAATACGAGTTCGAGATTAACAAAGAGCAACACACAAAGTAGGGAAACACACTTACAGACTCAAACCCTCGGGTAATCCGTCCTCAGGAGAAAAGAGAATGTGAGACCAAGCACGTTGTAGACGCAACGGCAAGTAACGAGTTCGAGATTAACAAAGAGCAACACACAAAGTAGGGAAACACACTTACAGACTCAAACCCTCGGGTAATCCGTCCTCAGGAGAAAAGAGAATGGGAGACCAAGCACGTTGTAGACGCAACGGCAAGTAACAACGTGCTTGGTCTCCCATTCTCTTTTCTCCTGAGGACGGATTACCCGAGGGTTTGAGTCTGTAAGTGTGTTTCCCTACTTTGTATGTTGCTCTTTGTTAATCTCGAACTCGTATATATATATATATATATATATATATATATTCACTCGATAAACGGAAAGACAAATCAAACTTTCCGTTACGATTTGAACTTATATATATATATATAAACAACATAATGAAACAGTCCATAATTACAAGAACGAAAATCTGGAGTGGCCTACGCTCAACTATACTATAAGTAAACATAATATCAAACTTCTTGGTTATATAATATATAATATCCCATTTAGGTGTAATATAAATGTCTAAATGGGAAATGTTTATTAGCCTTTCATTCCAGAAGGTAGTACATTTACTGATTGCTCCACCAATATAAATGCTTATTTTTGTATATCACACCATTGATGCATATAAAATCATTAGCATAACTACAGCAGTAATAACATTTTTCAAAAGGGAAAGTGTAGATTTCGTGTTAAGAAATAATCTGTTATAGGAGAACATGCCTTTTGTTCCAACAGTCAGTGAGTCTCTTAAATAGTTTTATCTGACCTCCTTCTACACTGAAGATTTATAAGTGAAATTAAAGGACTCCTTTATAAGTGAAATCATAGCCAACATTTTTAGACAAAGGTTGCTTGAGAAAAAATCTGCAGTGGCCTACACTCACCTTTACTATAAGTAACTTAATATCAAATTTCTTGAGTATATAACACATAACGTCTCATTTAAGCATAACGTAAACATCTAAATGGAATATGATTATTAGTCTTTCATTCCTGAGGTAGTAGAGATAATGATTGAAGGTCATATCAATATATAAGCTTATTTTTGTACATCACACAGCTGATGCAAATAATTTCATTAGTATAACTACAGCAGTAATAACATTTTTGAAAAACCAAAGTGAACATTTCTTGATACGAAATATTCTCCTACTAGAGAACATGGCTTTTGTTCAAATAGCCAGTGGATTTCTGCACTGCTATTCTAAACGCTGCTGCAAAACGTTTTAGATCTTGCTTGCGCTTGTCATCAAATGTCTATTTTGGATTAAGATAAACCATTCAAAGCGTTTTAATCAGGATATGTCTTGTGTCAGTTTAAAATACTACCCTATAGAGTAACCAGTGACGCAGATGATTTTCAGCGGAAAATTAATGGTCTTATAAAAAAAATACAACCTGAAGATCGGTTCTCTTACTTAGACAATATCACAACAGGAGTTTGTTTTAAGGAGCAATGTGATCACAATATTAATAAGTTCTTAAAGTGTGCAGAAGAAAATAATTTAAAACTTAACAATGATAAATGAATATTTGGATGAACTAGCATAAATATACTCAGAAAAAATGTTCGTAATAGCAAAGCCTCTCAAGAATCTACCCTCACCAACCAATCCTAATGCTTTAGAGCTCTTTTAGTTATGGGGAAAGCCACATTACCGGGTTCATTACATCGGGAGCCCTAAATTTTACCATATTTCAGTTTATTAATGAAGGGGTCTTTAGCGAGTAGTTGACTAAAAAAGAGCTGTAGGAATGTTTGCCTACTATTCACAATCCTAAATTTTGCCTAACTCAACTCCATTTACAGTAGAGATCTTTGTACATCGTATAGGTTCGGGATCGACGGCTCAACGTTCTCTTCTAGGAACGACATGCTCAGCTCTTTTTGCAGAGGAATATAGCACCTTGAAGAGAACTAGTGACATTGGGTATGCACTTAATGGAAAGTCAGAATGACTTTCAAAACAAGGGAAAATCAAATATCGTCAGAAACAAGAAAATATCTGAACGCTGAGAATACTGTCTTAGTATCTGTCACAAATACAGCTCAAAGTCTGTCCTTTAACTTCGCCACCAGATATACCTCTACCAGTTTAACTTCCATAACGAGACCAGGCAGCACCTTCCAGATTCAATGATGACTTTCACTACTATTAATATTTATAAAAGTAATTATAAGTAGTAGATTGCAGTAAATCTGAACCGTAGATTCAGGTATCATATTTAGATGGCAATAGTTTCATTTTTTTTTTTAACAGTAGGGGATTGATACGAAGTCTAGAATCTATAACTGGAGAGAGTTTATTGAATTTATAAAGGAGACGGACAATTTTGTGCACGCCTTCCTTCGGAGGGGACGTAAAGCTGTCAGTCTTGACTCTGTATGATGTCAACTACTCGCTAAAGACCCCTTCATTAATAAACTTAAATATGGTAAAATTTAGGGCTCCCGATGTAATGAACCCGGTAATGTGGCTTTCCCCATAACTAAAATGGGTTCTAAATAACAAATGATCCAACATTCCACCCCTAAAACAACACTAAAGGTGTAAGCACATGAGTGTCGATATGGGAAACAAACAAAATTTCGAAGTAATGTTTTCCATAATAATGGATAGCGTTATCTTTACTTGTATATTCCTAGGTTATATGAAATCTTTTCAACTATTTCTTTTAATTAACCTCTTGATGCTCTAAAATAACGTTTTATGTTAATATATTTTTAGCTTATTAAAGCCTTAATTAAAAACAGATTTCAGAATTTTATCATTTTTTAATTAATCATTAATTAATTAAGTTAGTCTGTTACATGTTGTATAAGTTATTATTTATTATTTTGTGAATGTGTTATATTACATTACTATGAGTAAAGTTTAGTGAACGTAAAAAAATTCGATCTCCAGATTTTGACGGAATTACATGTTTGAGGTCCCTAAAGTCGTTTCATGAAGTTTTTTCGAAGATGTGTTCGTATGTGTGTGGGCGGGTGTGTATTTAAAAGCTTGTGAACCCGCTACGGTCCAAAATCTTTGATAGATCAAATTCATATTTAACAGAAAAATGGGCCTCTTAGTATAGATGAACGCTATTGTTTGGGAGCAATCATTCATGATGGGAAAGTCACTTTTTTTGACTAAAATGTGTTTTTAGACATTTTTTCTCCTAAACTACTTACTTTAGAGCCTTGATATGTTGGCATTATCTTTAAGGCTACATAAGCAATCACTGAAAAAATCTTCATTTTTTAAAATAACAGAAAATATCTTTTTTCCTATAAAATGTTAAAATTTCGACTTACTATTCAATCTGAAAGCTTCTGAGGACGATAGAATCCATACCGGTTGGAAGATCAAAATTATTATTTTTATAAATTTCAAGCTTCCAGCTATAAAAGTTTTAAAATATACTAAAAAGCTGGCTTTGAATTTGATTTGAGTATGTAAAACTATCTAATAACTGATATACTTTTTTCTCAATATATATTTACATCAATCAAACAGCGTTCATAACGGAGTAAAGCACGCAGGAAAAAGCTAACATTTGCTCAGAGTAAATTAGATTTTTATGATTTTTTAGAAACGGAAAGAAAAATGATTTGATAAAAAACACCAACATGTAATAAAATTCCAAGAATAATAATTTTATAAAAGATCAAAATGAAAACATAATTGATAATTGAAAATATTCATTGAAAAAAAAAAACAAATAAAATTATCGTACATATAAACCTGAGATCATAATTTTTGAAACATCGTAAGACACATATCTAAAAAAAAAACAGAATTGTTTAGTTCATATCAATTCAATAAATAAATATTGATTTATTATTGAATTATATAAATAATAATTGAATTATATAAATATATATAAATAAATATTGATTTATTGAATTCAATAAATAAATTGGTTGATTGTGCGGTCTTCATATGTTTGGCGAGTGTAATTATTTTTACAACAATATTATAAAGTGTTCCGGAGATACGAAATATATATATGGTTTTTAAAGTGTTATATTCATTAATATAAAAACATATTAAATTAATAAAAATATCATTAAATTTTATATAAATTGTTAGTATTAGAGCTTATTATTATATTTAGCATGCAGAATATAAATAGAAATATATTAAACATTTTGATTTTGGAAATTGATTTCTTTGCTTAGTTAATGAAATTTTCCTCATTGAAATTTCAATATAGTGATAGGAATAAATTAAAATAAGATTTAGAGAATGAGATGCAAAGATTTCGGACACAACTATATCGGATAGGACTTCAAGACAGTAATATGAAGTAAATAAATATTCATGATCTAATTAGAGAAGGAATACATGAAAGAAATTTTTAATTTTTTAAAACAACCAAAAAGGTTTTTTCAATAAAATGTACAAATTTTGACCTATGATTGAATGTGAAAGCTTTTGAAGAGATAAACATCACTATATTGTTAACTAGTTTGATATTTTTTTACTTACAGTGAAGTAGATTGAAGACCACTCCAGTTTTTTTTATATACTCCAAACTTCTTATATTGTTCCAAACTTGTTCAATCATTGTCTGTACGGTCTCCAGGAATGTTCAGGCACATAAGCGACATGGCAGGGAGAGCACTAGCCAAATTGATGAGTGTTTATAAGCTCTCCGTGCCGACGTGGGGCATCAGTGCTAAGTCACGGGGCACGTTGTATGCCACCATTTGTGAAACAACTATGTTATATGTTACCTTTGTGGGGCTTGAGCCTGAATTCCACGCAGCGAAGAACCCTGATCTCACATCAGCGCAGAGCCTTATTGGCCGTGACCAAGGGTTATAGGACAACTTCAGCTCTGGCAACACAAGTCCTTGCAGGTCGCATGCCTATTGACATCAAGATCATGGTCAAAGTGGAGAGGTTCTTATTAAAGAGAGACCTAAGCCCAAAATGGATTGTTTACTCTCCGGAAGAGGTCGAGTCCAAGGAGGCTCAAATTGTAAGGTGGGCATTGAATAAGTGGCAACTGAGATGGGACCAAGGGGACGTCGGTAGATGGACTTACCGCTTTTTCCCCAACGTTTCTTCGAGGCTGTGGCTGAGGGATCTTCAAGTGAATCACTGGCTAGCCCAGTTTCTTACGGGGCACGGTGATTTCGGGGCATACCTCTACAGGTTTAAGAAACGAGAGGATGAAAGTTGTGCATGTGGGGCCCCATCGGAAAGCGTATGTCACATCCTGGAGGTATGCCCCAGATATGCCAGTGTAAGGTTCGAGTACGAAGTGAGGACGGGAGAATTTGTAGCGGCTACTTATAGAACTGCCCTTACAAGTCATAGGGATGACTTCCTTAAATTCATTGAGGGCATAAGAAGAATGAGAAGGAGCCCAGGAATGATTGTCACTGGACGTCCGTAATCAGAAGAAGAAGAGGATTGATTTTTGTTTTTAATCTCTTATAAAGTGTTTTTCATTTGTCCAAGTACTGAGTTTTATGTTTTGTTTTCCTTTTTTCACTTTGTGATGTAGCGTCGTGGAAGCTCGCCTCCGCGTGGTCCACCTCGGGCGTATCTCGGAGGCTATGATAGCCCTATCTTCGGCTAGAGCTTGGTGCTCCCGAGATGCGGCGAAAGAGCTTTCACGTTAAAAGGCATCAATCTGAGTTGCTATTATACGTGATATGGCCGAAAGGCTGGGTACACGTTCTAATATCAAAACAGGTCTCCAGGAATGAAATACTAATTAACATCTCCCATATAGCCATTTATACCCCGTCTTAATGGGACATTATATACCCAAGATGTTTGATATTATATTTACTTATAATAAAGTTGAGTGTAGACCACTCCAGATTTTGTCTTCTAAACTGCTACAATTACAGTTAATAGGAACTAATATGAACGTGAATTTATTAATTAGAATTCATATGAACGTGACAGAAATTATAATAGAAAAAAATCA
Organism: Hermatobates lingyangjiaoensis; assembly: GCA_026182355.1. Classification (NCBI taxonomy): domain Eukaryota; kingdom Metazoa; phylum Arthropoda; class Insecta; order Hemiptera; family Hermatobatidae; genus Hermatobates; species Hermatobates lingyangjiaoensis. The sequence goes on along the minus strand of JAPFBL010000084.1, from coordinate 11,708,062 downwards.
GATTTTTAAAACATGAAATAAGGTATTTTTTTAATTAAAATGTAAACTTGTTGATTAATGATTGGCTCTGAATGCTTGTGAAAATGGAAGATATCACACCGCTTGTCGGATTGTGATGAAATATTTACTAAAGAAAACACGTTTTGAGTGAATGAGCTGAATGCTTTTCTTTACTTGTCAGATCCTTCTTAATCAATGATTTCAAGTTTGTTATTACTAAGCAAATGTATATAAAACAAATGAAATCATTAAACTGATCAACCATGATTTTCATAATATTTACCATATCATTAGATATGATGTAAAAAGTAATATGCCACATTAAAGTAAAAAGTAAAGTATTAGATAGCTACAATAAAATAAAAAGACACAATTGGTTCTGCGCTTTTCTTTTGAAATAGCAAGGATGAAAAGGAATGTTATGAGACATATCTGATTTAAATTTGTTACTTTACTATAAGTATAGTATAATGGTCGTGAAAAAATTCGAACTCAGGATTTTGACTGATTTGAGGTCGCCAAAGTCGTTTTATAACGTTTTTTCGATGATGTCCGTGTGTGCGTGTTTTTTTTTGTTTTCCCTCACAGGTAGTAAACCTATCATGAGGGAGTTTATTATTTCAGTATGCTCCGTAATAAAGCATAACGTACATTTATATTACTTACATTTTACAAATTACTTAATATTATATTACATTAATACTTTACTTAAATTTAATTCAATACTTTTTTTTGTAACATTATAATTATCGCTGAATTACTTCATATCCTAATTCAAGAAATATTTATAGTTTATGGATACTGTTCACAATTTTAGAGATTCTATATACAGTTCTTATTTTAGAACATTGTTCAGTACACATTATATACGAATGTTTGAAACAGATGAACTATGTACTCACTGAATAAGTCCTTTGATGTAGGCCAGTCTTTTCCTCTTGTTATATATGTTGTAAAGCCTAACTTGCGTCGTCTAACAGCGTACATTCGTAGATCAAATGATTAAATGTTTCAAAATTATTTCCTTTGCAGTCACAAGCTGCAGTATTTACTATTTTGAATCTGTAGAGGTAACGTTTAAATTTGCCATGCTCAGTGTAGAATTACGTCAACATGCCGTTTATGGGGAGTTTCTCGTGATTGATTCTGTCTTTTGTTGTGGGAAAGTATTCTCTGGTTGTTTTGCCTGTTGTGATGATACGCCGCTGTGTTTCCCATTGTAGAACACTTCTTGTTTTTGCCCAGTGTTTCAAGTAGGTGTAAAGGTAATGGCCATAGTCCGCAGGGCTCCATTCACCCTTCGCTGCCTCCTTGGCGAACTCGTCCGATCTTTCATTCCCCTTAATACCACTGTGGGTTTACACACTTGAACACAATTGTATTTTTACTATTCAAATTTTTTAGAGCTACATCAATTTGTTGCTTGATTGGCTGGTGATATTTCTCACTTTTTAAGATGTCTAACCATATTTTTCTGTCTGCATTTATTCTTATAGATTTAATGTTTGTCCCACATTCCTCAAACCAGGTCATAGCTTTCAGAATGGCTAGTAGTTCAGCTTAATTATTTGACCATTCTCCTGAAAGTCGATATTTCTTTTCAATTACTACTGTATTGTTTTCATAAATCACAAAAGAGCAGCCTACGCTCTGATCAGTTTTACTAAATTACCATCAATATATGCTACTACTCCACCCATGGAGATAAGGTGTAATGCTTTCAACTCTTCAGTCTTTATGTAAAGTGGTGTTATTCCCGCTATGACGCATGAGGCGTTATAGGAAATCGTTCTGTAGCCCTTGATCATTCTGATGGCCATCAACCGCTGCACTCTTTCTAGTTTGATCCAATTCTTCCTCTTCTTTAAAGCTTGGAACCTTATTGGGACACAATACATCACCATAGGCACCAATGTACTTCACATGTTTATTCCATGACAGTCTATTGCCTATGAATAATCCTAAATATTTTATCGTCTCTAACTGTTTCAGTTGTGGTATTGCAACTAATTCTTGGTACTTCCCTCCTTTGAGTTATATACAATACTTCAGATTTTTTTTGGGTTAATTTGATCTTGCAGAAAGAGGTTCATTCTTCCATTAAGTTTAGTGCTGTCATTGCATTTATCTCGATCTCCAGGCTGGATTTCCCTGCTACCAAGCACAGAAAGCCATCAGCATATGCTGCTACAGCTGTACTATTTTGTGAGTAATCCAGCTTTAACAGAGAGTAGAATGGTATTACCCAGTACCCGGGAGTACTACAAGAACCTTGAGGATATCCTTTAGAAACTCTTCATTCTTTGGTGCTGTTGTTAATAAGACATGATAGTTGATCGATCTTGGAAGTTATTCTTTGTAATATTAAATAGATTCTTTGGACATCTGGATTTCTTAAATTTGTGATTATCGCGGGCCACCACGCAGAGTCAAACGCCTTTTTGTACGTCCAATGATATAGTTGCTACTTCCCATGCTATTATTTTGTATTCTTGAATGAATTCTGTGGCTGCTGTAACAGCATGAGTCGTATCAGACTGTGGTCGAAATCCATATTGTTTCTGAGAATGTCGATTGTTGATGTAGAGGAAGTAGGAGATTCGGTTTATCACCAGACGTTCTAAAACTTTTCACCTATTGAGATTAGGCCTATTGGTTGGTATTTAGATGGTTCCTCATGTCTGACTTTCCAGGTTTTTCGATTAGAATTATTTTGGAAATGTGTTTGTGTTGATTACAGCATCAAACCATTGTCATGTTTACTCCAAAGAAAAATGAGTGTCAAACGAAATTGTCAGATAAATATGTAATACTATATCCGACTAAATGACTTGATAAAATTATTTAAGAAATAATTAAAACAGTTTAAGTTATTATCAACATCTAAACTAACATAAACAACATAAATACTGAATTAAAGATCGGTGAAGAGAAAATAATGTGGCTGCCTAGTAAATGAGTCATATTCCTAGAAGTGCCCATTACTTCTATTGAACCAGTTACTTCATTTGTACGTTATTAATTTTTGAACTTTTGAATTCTTCTTGATCGACGGATAGGTGCAATTTTCGTGCAGCTTCCACCTTGCATTCCGCTCAACTAGTTTTGAAACTTCCGGAGCATCTGAGTTTGCTCTCAAAAATTAAAAGTTCTAGGAAAAAATATGCTTGGAATATGGTGCAATTTCTCCTACAATCTAAATAAATATATAACATTTATATCTAATTATTTTATCAATCTATTTAAAAAAAACCCACTGTGTTTATATATATGTAGGACGTAAAGGAATTTTCGGAGAAGACAATACAATAGCTTTAAATGCAGAACCTCCTTGGCGATGGCTATGGGGGACAGAAGTCTTCTTTAAAATTTCATGTCTATCCAAATTTGATTAAATGTAAACCATATAATCAATGGTTAAAAAACTTTTTAAGGAAGACAGTGGTAAATGGCATAATTTTTAAATGCCCCCTTAATAGAGTTATTGTTAAAGGCAGTAGCCTCCTTCCCTCAATATCTCTATTGTAGTGAAGGGGAGGTTTATCCCCCCCCCCCCCTTTATACCTTGCCGGTTTCGTTTAAATTTAAATCATAAATATTAACACACTCAATCATGTAAAAAAAATTTGTTGAGGAAGGTCACGGAAGTGATTTTGGATCACCTAAATGCTCCCTGAGAGTGCTATTCTGGGCGCCAGGAAGAATGCCCCGTTTAAAACTCCATTCAAATTTGATAGTGTAGAGAAATTGAAGAACCTGGTAATAATTACTAGGAGTTGGAAGCGAATATTCTCTCCTCATCATTTAGTAATATTGAAGTAACATTACTCAAAGAACCATTTAGAAGAGTATAACTCTTTCTCAACCCAGTCAACGACGGATATTTCTGCTCATTACCTAATTAATAAAATAGTATTTATCACCTAACAAGGAAGGAATTAGATAATTATTTATAATAAAAAAATAGGTCATTCAGAGAAATATTATACTAAATATAGTTGTGAAATGAAATGAACAAAACAATAACATCAGCAACTTTATCGTATTGAAATGCCTGTCCGTTTAAAAACCTGCTAAGGAACATCAGTCAGTTGGCTTATAAAATATAATATGACCCTATTATAAGTAAATTCATATAGATCTATGCAATAACTGTTTCCAAAAAAGCAGTAGTAGTTGCACAAACTCAATCACAGGAGGTTGACACTATCTCCATCTTCTTTTAAATTTGTAGTTTCTTCTTATTAAGTTTATATGAATTCCAACAACCCCATACTTTAAGGCAATCTTAAATAACAAAGGTGAAAACTAAGACAATACACGTCAAATCAATGATATTTTATTCGTAGTAAAGTACTTTAATCGCAGTGACTATAGATGCAACTTCACAAAGTGACTCCTTCACAAACATCTACAAAACAAGTTGTCAGATACTATAAGATATGTCGTTTACAGGTAAATAAGATATAGAGGTAAATAATTACTCAAATATTTCATGTACGATGAACCTGGGGCTTGGAAGGCTACTGGGCGGGTCTACAGCTGGGTGGATAGTGGAAGATCCTGTACGATGTGTTCGCTATCAGGGTTCTGAATAACCAATAACGGGGCCCAGCCTAGTGGGGGATAGATGAGGTGTGCAACTGAAAGGAATAGCGCCCTACTTTTCCCCTAGCTAATCACCACACCCATCCTACATACTTTATAAACTACAATGGTTGAATTGTAGAGTAGTACCAACCAAGCTCATGACAAATATTCCATTTTGTTTAAAAAAAAAAATAGCAATAAACTTCTTTAATAATAGTTGCAATATGTTACTCCTCAAACATACTGTTTAATTTTATTTCCATTATTTAATTAGATTTCTACAGTTACATAAATAAGTCTGGATCGAAGTAAAGGAACAATTTTAAACACTCATTATATTGTACATACCAATTTGTAAAAAAATGCATTAATTCGGAAAAACTTACTATCTACTGCAATTACTCAAATAACTATTCCACTTACCCATTAAATAATGCACGTTTAGAGGGTTGTAAATATTTCTTTAATTAAATAACAATCCTCTGTCATAAACATTTTATTAACAAAATAAAGAAATAATAACATTTTTTTAAATTGTACTTCTTTTCACAAGTATATTACTAAATTATTAATCCGCTAATACATCAATATTTTCGTCCTTTTAAGGATAACCAATTAAAGTTTTGAAATAATTAGTGTCGTACAATCAGGATCACATATTCTGGACACAGAAAATTGCCAAAAGTAAATATATAACTATGATATATAAGACGTGTATGTTTGTCAACCTATTCGAAAAGAAAGCAATGTATTTCTCAGTATCTTATTCGATCTTCAAGAAGTAACAACATAGTACTTTTGACTGTTGTCTACTTTATTTCTAATCTAGTAGGCAAAATTAAATATAAGTCGGACCAAGTACAGTACATGGGGCAAACCAAAAAAGAACAACTAAAGCAAGAATCTTGCAATGGTTTAAAAATGATTTCTCTCTTCCAAATGAGAATATAATTATATGCAGATTGTTTTATAATATATGATCCAGTGAAAAAGAAAAGAAACCTAAGCATCCACATTAACGGATTCAAATAATTTCCATTCCATTCAAATAGTTAACGTTATTTATAAACAATTAGCATTTTAATATAACATATGGGGATTTATTAAGTCTGTAAGTATAAATAAACATTAATGGAAATGTAAATGAAAAAAAAGATTTAAGTAGAAAAGGAAGTCACATGGTGAAATAATGATTTATAGAAATGATGTCGGACATGACTAAATAAATCAGTGAATGATCTGGTTACGTTAAAAAATATTCATAATGAATATTACTGTTGAAAGTATAAACAGTTTTAGTTTGTGACTAGATAGAAATGGTGAGAAGCAATTAATGAGGAATGAGGAAACCAAGTGGCCTAAAAAGAATATAAAAAAACTTAAGTTATGATTATATAATATTAATAAACCGGAAAAATTAATATACTTTTCAAACAGAAATACTTTTAACATAAAGCAAATTTGTAAATAGGTATAAGCAATTAAATAATCACTTATGTTAAACATACGCTACTAACTTATATAATCGAAAATCTAATTTAAAGATTTCTAAACCAAAAACGAACAACTAAAGCAAGAATCTTGCGAGGATGGTTTAAAAATGACTTCTCTCTTCTAAATGAGAATAGAATTATATGAAGATTGTTTTATGATATATGATCCGGTGAAATAGAAAATAAACCTAAACATCCACGTTAACGGATTAAAATAATTTCCAAAACAATGTTAAAGTTATTATGAACAATTAGCATTTTAATATAATATTATGGGGATTTAGTAAGACTGTAAGCATAAATAAATATTAATGAAAATACAAATGAGAAAAAAAGTTTAAGTAGAAAAGGAGTCACGTGGCCTCGAATTATATTTCGGACTTTCTGGTGGTGGTAATGATTATAATATCTTTTAAATATACGTTCATATTATCGGTTGATATTATTTTATAGTATGTTACAGTTCCTGAAACTTCGTCTTCTTCATCGGTATTACGTCGTACAGTTCCAATAGCTCTTTTGTTTATACCACATTAATTACATAAGTTCAAAAAAAAAAAAGTAAAAACGATTTAATGGTGATTCAATGAACGTTGAACAAGAAAGTTACCTTCTTCAATAATTAACTGAACATTATACAACAAACGAATATTACAGAGAAATAAACGATCCATGTAGACATCACAGATCAAATGTCTACGGTTTGAAGATTTTTTATCTATTGTGCGATCACAAAAAATTCACCATCTCACATTTAAATATTTTCTTAGTTATTTAGGAAATATCATATTGCTTAAAAACAAATAATTCACTAACATTAGATAAATTGTATTATGTTTTCAGCTAAATACATAAAACATAAAATTAGCTTTAACAAAATTAATTATATAGGACATTCGATCAACACAAAGAGTAAACAATGCAAAACCGAACAGACTTTTCACATACATGATTCATTAATGTAATTATATGGTAGTGTTTATTTTCTTATTTCGACTTAGATAGAACATGGTTTATGTGACCATTTTTATCCACTATCAAATCAATAAATTTCTGTATTTATTCCAGATGAGTCCATAAAAAAAAACGTAAAGGATTCTCAATTTGCACTAATATAAGTATTTAAATATCCCGTTCTCTCTTCTTCCTTAAGGTTATTTCTAAACCTAACCGAAACTCTTGATTCGTGAACACATCTACATCTACAATATTGATGATTCCATTAATGATATTTTAATATTTGTACCTTCGTTTGGACAATCATACTACTAACGCTAGAGTAAAGAGGATTAAGAAATACCATCAAAGAAAGAAATAAGGTCTTATGGAATTGACGTTTACATAGGTCAATACAACTTAAAAAAATAATTGATATATCTTAATAAACAAATATAAAATTATCACAAAAAATAATATAAATATTTCGGTAAATCAATGTGCTGATTTCTAATCCAAGCATACTTTTTTGTATCATGCACATAAAAAGTTAAATGGACTTTTTTCATATATATTTTTTTAATTTAACAAATTTATTCACTTTAGATTAATTTAACAGAACAAAAATATGGTTATGTTTTAGGAATAAAAAATAATAATATAATGATTCATTCAAATTAAGTAATTTAGCGCAAGTGAAATTAATTATATTATGGGTTTTCTACCTGATTGCTTCATTTTCACATAAGTTTCATTTCGTTCGGTAGCACTTCATTCGTAGATGTGCCTGCCATATACGACATCATGATTTGCGTCACTATGTTGTTGGTCTGATTGTAAATTCCATTACTTTGGAGGAAATTCTTTTCCTTTCACATTAGGAGTCAGTTTTTATAGTTATATTAAATATTATATATTAACAGAAATAATATTATAACAGAAATATAACAGATGTTATATTAACAGAAATTTCTGCTTAAAGATTACAATTGCGCTTACTATTGTTTGTGGCTTAAAGAATAGTGTTAATCATTTCGGTAAATTTTGTTATATCTGTGATTATTTTACACTTGAATGCCAACAAAGAACGGTTACATTTTGTTTAAACTCTTATTGGAGGTTTATGGTTCTTCATCCTCAAAAAGATTGTTTGAATGGTCAAAATTAAAGGAAGTAGACATACCTTTCGCCATCCCCAGGATTGTTAGAGTAAATAAATAACCAGGATTATTATTTATTACAATCACGATCATTGCTACATTGTCGCGTCAGTGTTGAATGTTATAGTTCAAGATGGCATATCTTGAACTAGACTTTGCAGAAGACCAGTTTTACCTTCTAAAACGTTACTTATTCCAAAGCAATCAAAGCCAAGAATTTTAAAAGGAAAAATGTAATTGGAAACATTTTTCAGATGGGTATAGTCAATTTTTTACTGTACACTAGATATTTTGTTGCTTTTTACTGTCATTATATGTTTGTAATGAACAGTAGGCTGTTTGTTTTGCTGTTTAAAAGAAAATCCAGATTAAAAAAATTATAAAACTAACTAATATTTAATATATAAAGTCTTAATACTTTTAAATGTTATAATAAAAGTGTGCAAGTGTTTTGATAAACAAAAAAATATTTTTTTAATTTAAAAGTATGCTTTTATGGCTGATGATTAAAAATTTGTTATTTTGTTGATCAGCGTTAGTACCATGTTCTAAAACAACTATGCAATAATTTAGTGAATTCATAACAGTGATTAATAAATTTAGCCTACGAGCCTTTGCATGGCCAGTCAACTTCGAAGGTTATAATATAGCTATGATTTACAAAGATATTGTTAGTTGATGGGTTGTATATTATCCAATCCCAAGTATATTATAAAGCAATTCCGGTAACTTCATAAAATGCATTCGGTAAGTAGGAGAAACTTAAGAAAAAATGTAATTATATTATAGTTTATGTGCAATATAAAATATATCTAGGTATTATAATAAGCATATCAATATTAAACTCATCTGTTCAGGTAGAATTCATAGATTAAACTAAATCTGTTTCTGTATACTACCTAGGCTCAATATTCCAAAATTATTATGACAAAACTACAAAAATATAATCAGTAAAATCCATTACCATATAATAGAATTCAGACAATAATTGTTGATACGTCACTCAAAAGTCTAAGGTACTAGAAAATTAATATTGAATTCTTTTTCAAGTCTAGTGAACTGGGAGCTATTAAAAGCAATGAAAACATTTGAGTAAACCACTACAATGTTTTACACAAATGTACAATTCACTCCAGTACAAAAATATTGTATCATTTGCAGAGTTTTCAACATGCTAGATCAATACCTCAAATTCTTTCAACTTGTCTCGGTTGTTACCCGCATCTGATTCCAGTTAGGTGTTAGAGTCTTAATCACTTTACTGATCCCTTAATCTAAAATTTGTTATGATACATAATACATGAAATAACCCTTATTTAAATGGTATTAAAAATCTGTTTTAGATCTCATATTGATTAATGTTAGGCATATTTATAAAAAATTGGAATACGCTGAGAATGTTGTGCGAAATTTTGAAAGTAAACATGAATATTCTTTTATATTCGTCCTTAACTTTACAGTAATAAAAGAAAAAATCTTGAATTAACGATCACCAAATACATAATATGTAAAAATGTAATATCATAGTAATTATTCAGTAGCATTAGAAATGTCTTACAAATATTATATAGAAATAGGCACTTCTTAAAAATGTTGGAACGTGTAAATTTACTTGTAATAATGAAATAATCATAATATATTTAAAATACATGATTTGGAAGGATGGGTATATCTTCATAGATATAGAATATATATTCATTTAGGATCACGTGTGATCAATTACTAATATTTAAGAAAGTTATTTGAAGAACTTGTATATTTCTTCAATACTGTATTAATAGTTCCCCCCATCTACATCCACTGATACATACTTACATAATTTATGTATATATTTCATATATACGTATTCTTTATACTTATATGTATATAGCTTCCTTTGTTGGATGTTTTACCCAAATAAAACTAATAAAATTAGAGAAAATTGATTGAGTTTTGGAGTTTATAGGAAGCTCAACTATGCGACTTCCCTCACGGTTTTCATGACCATCCTATAAAGAAGTAATTTCTCAGTGTATTTTTTAAAAGGTTTCAGGATTTGCAATTCTATAGATAGTAAATTAAAATCACATTAACTACTACTTCAACACTGAAATAACAAATTGTTTTAATTACATTATTTAAATAATGCAATTATCTACATAATACATAGCGTATCCTGGTTACGCTATGCAGACGAAAGTGCAAATTAACTATTAAAATGTATTGTTTTCACTTTTAACCATCTACTTGTTGACACTAAAACTCCATTTCTACAAACTTGGAATATACATTTTTTTAAAAAACTGGAGGTATTATACAAATTAATTAACTTAATTATAGCATCAGGAAATTGAAGGTAGTTTCTGTAGTCCATTCAAAAATGCCCTCGTAAAACCGATTTGTAAAGGATTCTTGACCCTAACTGAGCAACATATCGTATTCGTAGGTTGATTTTTTATAAATTTATTTCAACAAATTGAAGAATTTGATCACTTCACTAAATGAGAATAAGACAATAAAGTTGTCTGCTAGTATCTGAAGTTAGAGTAAATATTAATAAATCAACCATTACTCAATTTTTTTTTGTTCAATTAAGATCAGAGGGGATTTTCATGTGCTATTTGACAGGATCCTTGGATGATAGACTAGATTTGGATATGACCCTCACAACAATTGCATTGTTCATACTGTCTTTTCCTATTCTTTCACTTTGATTCTTTTATTGTAGGGTAAAAAGGCTAATGAAATAGTCTCCACATATAGAAGTTTAATAATATAAACAATGTATTCCGAACACGTAGTGTTCTTCTTCAGGTATAAAACTAAAAAAAATCATAATGACATCACAGAGTTATCTATAGTACAAAATAAATACTACAAAATAAAATAAGGAAACAGTTTACTGTTCTAGTACTGTTTACTTCAGTTCTACTGTGGTACAACTGACTAGAAATAGGATAGAAGTGGGTGGGGATGGAATGTACATCTGTTTTATATTGGAAAGCAAATACATTTATATGTTATTTTTTTCCTCTAAATGGTTTAGAAAAAAAAAAAAAATTTACTTGCTTTCCAATATGGAACAGATGTACACTCCATACCCCGACACACTTCTATCCTATTTTTACTCAGCTGTACCACAGACACTCATCGTTGGGAATGTACATCCCTGTTTCCTTATTTTATTTGGTACCATTTATTATATACTATAGATAACTAACTCTCTAATATCATTATATTTTTTTAGTTTTATGCCTGAAGAAGAACACTACTTGTTCGAAAAGCGTTGTTTATATCATTAATCTTCTATATGTGGAGACTATTTCATTAACTTTTTTACTCTACAATGAGTAAATACCACATAATAACTGATGCACATAATTGACCCCTTTACTAATAGTTTTCATTTTAATGCTAATAGCTAAATTAGAATACAAGAAAGTGGCCGTCAGATGTAATCACTTAAGTCCTGATCACATAAGAATTAGGTTACATAAGGGCAATAAGTTTAAAACGCCCAATAGAAGTTTAACTGATAATATTACGAGTATATTCAGCTAAAAAGGGAAAACGTTTACAATTTTTAACATCTACCAACTAAAACTTCCCAACTTATATCTCATGAACCAAGATCACTTCTCCAAACGAATCTAATGGGTCGGAAACAGTGGAAATGATTACATTAGTATATAAATGTGATTTAATTTGTTGTTTAAAAGAGATTATACTTACATGCTTAACGAAGTTAACCAAAATTGTCAGACTAATCAAACTATTCATTATAGAATAAAGATGTCAAGCTGAATCTAACCTTTAAATATTTATCATCTGTGCGTTAAGTGAACGAGGAAAATAACATCGGACTCTATAGTATTTCAAGTTTCATTTTGCGAAAATTAGAAACTCAGTTACAAGAAAAAATAAATAAATCTATCACATTTACATTCTTCAAATTGTATTCTTATTCGTTTAAGAGCATCGAATAGCGAGACTATCAGTTGCTTACGAAATACAAGGGATTTTTAAAGAGATTGAAGGTAATTAATTACTAGATTAAACTATAATGATTGGAAAAGATGAATAGTCTAAGATAAAATAATTTAACTAGGTAGAACAATTACTGCAATGAAATTTAACTGAATAGAAAGGAGAGAAGTAACTAACAGAAGCCAACAAGTAATTCCACAAAATCAAATATTTTGGATGAGAAACAAGATCCCATAAATAAACTTTCTTAAACCTACAAACTTGCTACAATATAAAATCAATGTCTTTCTTTTATCTTATGACAAATAAAGTATAAAGCAGAATTAACAAATTACCCTTTTTTATAGTTTGTAAAAGAATCCAACAAAGAAAAAGAATCTCAAAACTTCTCATTTAATTAAACCAATATTTGACTGAAGAAATAGGTGGTGAATACACATACATTGGGAAAACAGAAGTTTATGTCAACATATAAACACATATAAAATGCATTAACTAAGGAAAAACTAACTTTCTAGTCCATACAGTTCATATACTCATATTTTCACGTATTCATTGTGACATATATATAAAAGTGTCACAATAAACACACTTCACTCTATTATCAAGGAAATCAACACTAGAAGTATTAAAAGAACTTTTTTTTATTTCTATTACTAAATTTAGTGGTAATTTCCTTGATATATATATTTATTTAAAAACAAAATGAAGTGGTCTCTAAGAACATTAAATAAGACAAAAAAAAACACGGAAATGAACCGAGTTATTTGATACATATACATTCAAGAATTACAACTGACATTTACTTGGACGTAAACATTTCTTTCGTGCTATAATATATATATATATATATATATATATATATATATATAATATATTGTGTGATAACATTTCACAGGTCAAGTATCGAATTCAATACAAATTATAACATAAAAATAATGTTACTAAAGAGGCTGAATGGATGGAATACGTATAACAACTAAAATAAATCAATACAGATTATTAAGTGAATAATTCTCTTCTACTTTTAATAATAATCTCTTCTTCATTACATTAATGCAGTCGCGTATAAAGTGATGAGAACGTTTAAAAAGTAAAGAGTTAAATTTTAGTTTCTTTAAAAAAATCCTTAAATCATATTAAAACGTATTAAAATTAATAACATGACTTAGTCTAGTCGAACTGGTTCTTCTTGGAGTTAAATATAAAATACAAATTATAAAAAGGAGAGAATTTGGGGTTAACTTTACTTTCTTTCACCAAATGCATATTTCAGTTGCTCTCTTAAACGCATGTGATTATCCTATCTCCTTTCCTAGAAGGTAAGTATTAACCATTTTCGAATTTTAAATCTCAAACTTAATTATACTCTGATATTGTTACTTGTCATGTTTATTTTAAATTTAGTTTGACAAGAACATTGCTTGTTCGAAACCTTTAGATTGCGTAAAAGGATTCAATACCACAACATTTAGTTTATTGTGCTTCAAAGCAAACTCTATATATACCAGTTCACATAAGCATTAGAATTGCAGAGGTTCGCGAAAAAATAAATTAAGGTAATTGAGTATTCTCATGTCTTTAATAACACGCAGCCATAAACAAGGTATATAGAATATTCACCCCTTTAATTATAATAATGTAATAATAATCATGATATATTTTAATGTCATAAATAGACTCGTATAACGTTACTTAATATGATAAAAACTTATTAGGACCTTCCAGTCGAAGAAGGATAACACTTAGAGATATGTAATAAAATTTTCATCTATTACTCTGAAGACCATTCATAAAAAATGTCTTATTTCATATGATAAAAATGTTGTTCGTCTATAATGAATATCTGATATCAACACTGTACTCCGAGGAAATGAGAAATGAAAAAATAATCTTTTACAAACAACGAGGATTTCTTAAAACATAGATAAATAAATCCTCAAAGACAATACTTTTAACAAGTTAACAGACTTCTGTGAGAAGATATGAATCTAGAATTTATGAAAGTAATTTAACTACGTTTTGTTAAATTTAAATAATTAACTACATACAAGTCACTTTAAACAACATAAAGCTCCTGAACATGAACTTAAATTAAGAGTAAATTTATAGTATATATCACATGATTGCAATTTTATATTTATTTTAAGAGGTATTTGAATCTTAAAAGAGCCAATTGGTTGATGCATGTAACTGTTTTTTTCCGTCAATAAATTAATATTAAAAAAAATGATTATATTACCAAAAAGGAAAGATTAACTGCATAATTAATAAAGATTTAAACACTTTAGATTAGTTATGCATCGTTTTGACAAAGTCATCCAATGAAGCTGGACAGACACTAGAATCACCTCATAGGAGTACACTTATTCCCTGAGAGTTGTGTCATGAATAAGTTTAAAGATGATTCTAGTATTCACTAAAATGTTAATATTAGCCAACGGAAGTGGTAGATTTAAATAGAACAACATGATTTTATGTTTATCTCAGATAAATTATACAAAATTAGACTTTTATATCTTTAATGTCACATTTAACTGTGATTTCAAATCTGAATTTCCGGATAGACTCATTTTAAATAAATTCACCGCTGAAATCCCAGAAAATCAGTCAATCTGTCTTGAAACCACTGGGATAAGGGTTCAATTTTTGTTGTGTTTGTACCCGACTTCTCATAATCGGGTAAATATTCTTCTCCTCTGATGCAAAAGAAAGATTTTATAGGACTCCTGAAACAAACAAATAAGTATAAGAACTAGGAATACATAGTAACCACAAGGAATAAATAAAATGTCATAATTTAAACCATGCTAATTATATTAAATGAAAACAAAAAAGAACTCTGGAGTTTTCAATCCTTAATTTAAGATACACAATGTAATTATCATAAAAGTAACAGCTCAATAACAGAGAGTTAATTAGAACAATTAAATAAGTGACTATTCAATTTCAATTAATATTTTATTGATAATAATTTAAACAAAAATACAAAAACTACATTCAACGTAAAATAATGGGATCATCCAAACATAGAGACTTAAAATGTATTAGTTTTCACTACAACTAAAATATATGCAGTGTTTTAGCTGGACAAAAGATAATAATATCAACTTGAACTATTAGTTTTTTTTATCATGAACCACATATTAATTTATAACTAAACAGAACTAATAAAGCGGTACTTGTTTTATTTATAAATAACTGAATGAATAAACCAATGCGAGATTCAAGTGAGGATATTCGGTATGCAAAAATATAAAAAAAAAAATAAACTGAAATGGTTACGTATGACAGCCGAACAATTTGCACATTCAACCTTCTTGAGCATGCAGTAATAAAACATAAATGAACGTAAGTTATAATAAGGAACAATGAAATAAGGATATAAAAGTAATATTTACTTGATCTGAAATAGTTAGTATGACCAAAATAAAGAAGGTTACTACCTGCACATGGGACAGGAATCTAATTTTCCAAAGCAAGCAGCACAAACGCAAGTATGCCTGCAAGGCAGAAGTGCCCTTGACAATGGGTAGTACTGGCATACTACACAAAGCTGTTCAGTTCCATCCACAATTTCATAACTGGATGAATCGTAAGTCAAAGGGTTCGCCGTAGCTAAATAAAGTTGCTAAAAAATACATTATACTGTTATTAAGTAAGTATTTTATGCTTGAAATTGTTGTAACCACGTAAACTGAATTTAAAAAGATTTTTTTTAAATAATTAATTCATCTTAAAAGTTTTATAAAAAAGTACTAATATAAGAGGGCGGATTTATAAGTCAGTGACTTTTTGAATTTCCCGCGCAGTTACTCCAAAAGTAATAGTGCTGCCGTCATATGTAATCTATTAGTGGACAACTATCTAATTATGAGTCAGCTACCACGTGCAGTCGGTGTTTGATAGTCATTCAAAGCAGACAACCTCGTGTATTTTTACGAAAATGGAAAAAAGTGAATTTCGTGTGCTGATTAAGCATTACTTTTTACGTAAAAAAACCACCACTGAAACTAAGGAAAGACTTGATAAATACTACGGGGACTTGACACCATCAATTTCAATGGTTAAGAAGTGGTTTACAGAGTTCCGTTGTGGTCGTACCAGCACTAGTGACGCCGAACGTTCAGGTCGACCAAAAGAAGTGATCACGCCGGAAATCGTCGATAAAATCCATGAAATGATAATGGATGAGCGGAGAATGAAAGTGCGAGAGTTGGCTTATGCTGCAGGCATCTCAACTGAACATAATATTTTACACAAATATTTGGACATGAAAAAACTCTCCGCGAGATGGGTGCCGCGATTGCTCACACTTGACCATAAGCCAATCGTCTAACCACTTCAAAAGAGTGTTTACAGATGTTCAGACGTAATCCGGTCGAATTTTTGCGCGATTTTGTTACTGTGGGCGATCGTAGATCAAAGAAAGCCAAACAGAGTCTGTCAGCCAACAAGGTCATGACCACAGTTTTTGGGATGCACGTGGTGTCATTCACATCGATTACCTCGAGAAAGGAAAAACGATCACCGGCAAATATTATTCAAAGCTTTCGAACAGATTCGACGTTGATTTGAAGCAAAAACGGCCGCATTTGGAAAAGAAGAAAGTGCTCTTCCATCAAGACAATACACGTGTGCACACTTGTCTAGTCACAATGGCCAAAATCCACGAATTGAGATACGAACTGCTACCTCATCCAGCATATCCTCCTGATTTAGCCCCTGCGACTATTTTCTGTTTCCAAACCTAAAGAAATGGCTGGGCGGTAAGAGATTTGAGTCGAATGAACAAGTCATTACCGAAACAAACGAGTATTTTGAGAGCTTTGAGAAAACGTATTATTTGGAGGGAATAACAAAATCAGAAAAACGCTGGACTAAATGTATCGAGCTAAAACGTGACTATGTAGAAAAATAAAATGTTTCTTTGCCAAAAAAATTTTGTTTTATTAAAAAAGTCACGGACTTATCAAACCACCCTCGTATGATTGACCTCTATGAATTTTATTCACAAAAGAATGATAATTAACATGCATAAAGAAATATGAAATGATAATTAATTCTGCTGAACCTACAAATAATACTCAGAGAAGATAAACTGAAATCAAATATAGAAAAGGCTATAGAAAGAAAAGACATGGTCTTGTCATATAAAAAGTAAATTACGAAATTGATGCTAGCACACCTGCAATATAGTTTAAACTTTGAAATTCCTTAAATGCGTTACTTCAAAAGTGATCGCCTACTTCATCAATAGGGCTCTTCAAGGAAATATAAAACACATCACCAAAGTAGTTGTACCTTTTATCCTATCCATACCTACCTGTGCGATAACTGAGCCGAGTACTAACTTAACATTATTTATTGATTTATCATTTACATGAATATCTCACTCCAATAGTATCTTTATAAACTTATGCCACTGTATTTATTAACTTCATTATTAGGCTATTCAAAATGATAAACATTGAATTAAGTAGCACAAAGAATGGAAAATAAATTGTAGTGGAAGTGATTTAAACTAAAAGCCGTTCACGTGGTTAAATTAAATATATTAATATGGGTGGAATAAAAATAACATGAAACAGTTTAACTAAAAATTACCGCTATGATGTTACAGAAGTTCTAAATATAGGAATCCTATTTTAATTAAAAAAAATGTTACACATCTTACGCTATTAAGCCTAATATCCATTTCTTTTGTAGGAATTGTTTTTTCCCCTAATAATAGGAATCAAATATGATCCGAAAGATTGATGTGTTAACTGCTAGAACAAAAGAAAGTTAGAGTTGAAATCTAACAATAACATGATTTTTTCAAGCGATTGCACAACTTGAGCACACCATCTCTCAGATGGTTGTGGAAAGCTACCCTTTCCAGCATGAATGATTCAAAATAATCGATAGAGATCCCTACTGAATGTAACTTTTATTATGAACATTTTTTATGAAACCCCTTCTAAGAATCAAGTTAGTACTTGATCCTTCAAGGTGTAAGTAAACACACGGCATAATTTTATGCCACTAAAGAGTTTATGGTTCACATATGTGCTGTCACAGTTAGAAAAGCCACTTCTTCATAGAACGCAAAGAAGGCACATATAACGTCGATAACGACTTTTGAGGATGGATGATCCAAAACACACTGATCAAGAGAGGATGGTGGCGTTTTCTTTCTACATGACCCTTGTTAAGTATGTCAAAGATACTAAAGCACTTCATCAAATTCGACTGTTGAGTGGTCTCTGAGGATCTTATACAATAATGAAACATCACGTAACATCATGCCATGAATCATTACCAATTCAAAAGAAAATCATTGAAATAGTTCCAGCCGAATCAATGCTTTACACATTGCAAAGCAAATATAAAACAAAATTAGTAGCTTTAGTAATTGATAATTCTCATCTGATGTGAAGTTAATAAATATTAACCACATCAAAAAAGTGTTTTACAAAATTTTCGAGAATGGTAGCAATTACAATATGAAATTAAAAAAAATCTGGAGTGAAATTAAACTTTACTATAAGTAACTTAATATCAAATTTCTTGAGTATATAACACATAACGTCTCATTTAAGCATAACATCTAAACTTAAACATCTAAATGGGATATGATTATTAGTCTTTCATTCCTGAGGTAGTACAGATAGTGATTGAAGGACATATCAATATATAAGCTTATTTTTATACATCACACAGCTGATGCAAATATTTTCATTAGTATAACTACAGCAGTAATAACATTTTTGAAAAACCAAAGTGAACATTTCTTGAAACGAAATATTTTCCTACATGAAGAGAAAACACGAAAAGAGAACATGGCTTTTGTTCCAATAGCCAGTGGATGTCTTCCATCGTTTACTTGACATCCTTCTACATTGAATATCAAAGTTAAATTTCCAAATATAAAACAGGAAAATACCCTTATTTTCTCTGAAAAACATCATAAACAGCGAACAAAATGTTGTTTTAAGGTGGTTTATAATTAAAGATGTACGATAATTACATTTATTAATCTCTAAACGAAAGATTTCAATTTTGAATTATCTTTTACATTTTTGGTTTTTACAGAATTATTATAATGGGAATTTTATGGCTTCTTAGTATTTAATAAGATCATTTTCCTTCCCCTTTGTCAAATAACATATATACGAATTTTTTCTGAGTGAGTGTTATCATTTTCCTGCACAATATTATTCCTCTTACATCTCATATAAGTCAATAAACATTTTAAATTGTTCCTTTATAAATATCAACTTTATCTCAGTGGATTCGCTCAAAAAATTTCTAAGTCAATGTAAACAATGTAAAAAGATATAAAAAATTCCACAAGTATAGCAGGTGATCTCTTAGTCTAAGATAAACAAACAATTTTTATAGCGTTATTGCTCTTTCCCGTAATTGAAACTTCATGAATTTTTTTTATGTAATTATCGTACATCTTTAATTATAAACCACCTTAAAACAACAGTTTCTTCGCTGTTTATGATGTTTTTAAGAGAAAATAAGGGTATTTTCCTGTTTTAAATTTGAAAATTTTACTTTAATATTCAATGTAGAAGGATGTCAAGTAAACGATGTAAGACATCCACTGGCTATTGGAACAAAAGCCATGTTCTCTTTTCATGTTTTCTCTTCATGTAGGAAAATATTTCGTTTCAAGAAATGTTCACTTTGGTTTTTCAAAAATGTTATACTGCTGTAGTTATACTAATGAAAATATTTGCATCAGCTGTGTGATGTATAAAAATAAGCTTATATATTGATATGTCCTTCAATCACTATCTGTACTACCTCAGGAATGAAAGACTAATAATCATATCCCATTTAGATGTTTACGTTATGCTTAAATGAGACGTTATGTGTTATATACTCAAGAAATTTGATATTAAGTTACTTATAGTAAAGTTGAGTGTAGGCCACTCCAGATTTTTTTTTTATGAATTGCTAATTTTTCGTTCCATTTTTGGTCAAATTTTCATTATTTTTTAATGAGCCATTTAGCGTCAAAAAAACATTTTCTGAATACAGAAATCGTACTGTAATGCCCCTTTAGCGAACGTAGTTTTGTGAAAAAAATATCTCAACTCATTCTTCATATAATGTTCTATTTTTAGGCATAGTTTCATTTTGATCCGTCAAACAGTATGACTTGTGTCGCTCTCACAAGGTTTAAGATTGAATTAAAAGTCAAAATTTTTACATTTTAGTGAAAAAAAATTATTTCCCGTTGTTTTAAAATTCTGAATATATTTTTCGTTTGTTGCATTTGTAACCTCAAAGATAATGTCAAAATTTCAAAACTCTAGGGTTATCAGTTTAGGAGAAATAAATGTCTTAAAAAAAAACGGTTTTTGGCAAAAAAATGACTTTCCAATCATGCATAATTCTTCCCAAACAATAGGGATCTTCTTTCCTATGGGGCCCATTTTTGTGTAAAATATCAACTTGATCCATCAAAGATTCTGGACCGTAGC
Organism: Hermatobates lingyangjiaoensis; assembly: GCA_026182355.1. Taxonomy (NCBI): domain Eukaryota; kingdom Metazoa; phylum Arthropoda; class Insecta; order Hemiptera; family Hermatobatidae; genus Hermatobates; species Hermatobates lingyangjiaoensis. Next base: position 11,687,434 of record JAPFBL010000084.1, on the reverse strand, counting down.
ATGGTAACAAGCAATGCTAACACACTCACCCACCCACACACACACACAGACATCATCGAAAAAACTTCATAAAACGACTTCTGGGACCTCAAAACATGTAATTCCGTCAAAATCTCGAGATCGATTTTTTTCATGATCACTATACTTTACTTATAGTAAAGTAAACATAATGCAATATCAATTTGCTTAACAATTATAATAATATATAATAAGTAAATATTTTGGTGGCTACTTCTGTAAATCCATAAATTTTCATAACGAAATCAAAAATATATATGTAAAAAATAAACAGAAAAGCAATTACATTCATTTAAGGAGTATATATTTTACCTTAAGGCACGACAATTGGCCATTAGCTTGTTTTAAATATTGTGCCAATATACTTGTAGGCAGAGTGCACACATTATCTTTAATATGAACAACATTTATTAAGGCTACCTAAAAAAATATATAAAACAATGTAAGCAATTATATACATATAATCAAATGATAAGCTCATACACTAAATGTTCACAATAAGTAACAGTGGCTCAATATTTTACATAAGAAATTATTAACTTTTATGAATTTATATATATTTTTATATTTCTTCAATTCATTGTAATCTAAAATGATCGTTTTCTTTGCTAATAATTTTAATTCCCTAGACCATCACCTCTCTTGTCAGTTTACATTAATGAAAATGTTCTGTATGGGTTTTTGGAGCACCATTAGAGAGCTGTTTAGTTATTCCCCTCGAAAAAGTTGTAATTTTAATGTAAGAATGTTTGGGAGCCTCACTGCTGCCGATATAACACGTGCATTCATAAACCAGATTAGCTTCTTATAGTTTAGAATCCTTAATGCTTAGACTATTCTTCATCATTTGTATACATAGTTATATATATATAAATGTTGAACGGATAAAGTTCAGAAATAAACACCTGAGAAAAAACAAACTGAAAGACACACACTTAAGAGTCTCTTGGGAGGGAAGAAAGAGGGAGACAAAGGGCACTGGTAAGTGTGTGCCTTTCCATTTTTTGTCTCTCAAGTTGATTTCAGAACCATACGCATCAAAGAAATCATGATAAAATCAATAGAAAAAGTCCTAATCATGGCTTGTCTTCCGATTGGCTCACTTCACCCTGCAGATGAAACGGATGCCCACATATCGTAGTGAGTTTTTGTACTTTCTTCTGTGTGTTTTCTCTCAGTGATTTTATTTATGTAGTTGAATCGTTTTCGATAATCGTTTATTTGTACATATATATTTCGTTGGATAATTTACCATATTTCTATGAAGCTATTTTCTTCATAAGTTTTTCAAGGTTTCTAAATAATTTCTTCTTTCCTTCAACCAAACATTGAAGAATTTTTGTTAGGGTGGATCCGACATGTTATATAAGAATCTAATGTGTTTAACAATCGTAATAAAACACTGTTTGCAGTAAGTGTTGTAACGGGGTTCCTAGTCCTGTTGGGTAAGAGTTAATTGCTGACTTAAGGTGTTAGTGCGTTGGTGGTGTGGAGGATGTTGGCGGTTAACGGTCCCTTGGAGTTACCAGAGACACCAAGAATTGGAGTACTTTCTTGCTGCTATTCGTCTGAATACTTATTGTACGTTTATTTTGTTTAATTATCAGTGCTTCTGCGATTTGTAACCGATTGAAGTTATTTTCTTACCTCCGAGATTGCAGTTAACAGTAAAATCAACCTTCTAGACGGTAAGATAGATTACCATAACCGGAAAATTACTATATCAAATTACAAGAAATCAACAAGCTCTGCATCCTATCTCAATGCCAATAGTGAATGCCCACAACAGACAAGAACTCAGCAATAAAAGCCTTGATACATAGAGTCCACAAAACAGCTAATTGGAAACTATATCAGAAGGACATCGAGTTTACAATCTCTTATCAACAACAGTTACTCCAACTCTCTTTTTGACAATATTTTAAAACAATATCTTAATCAAAACACTTCAGTCAAACCAGTAATTATTAACAAGCATAAGACATAATCTTTATTACGAAAATAAATACTCAGAAGACCACAAAACAGACGAAAGTGTGCTCCAGGACGTTATTAAGAAAAATATAAAATGTATCACAGCCGAAGACAAGGTCACCTTAATAACCTGTTACCGAAGCCCCACCATAAGTAGCCTGGTCATGAGAAATATCAATAAGATTAAGGATTATTAACTGAAGGAGTCTAATCTCGTGTATGAGTACACATATCAAATCTGGGACTGTGGAACCCTGCAAGACTTTCGTACATTGGATTGACAACTACATCATTGTCGAGAAGACTTACTTTGAACCTCTCTGTAGGCGGCCCCAAAAAACACTCAGAGGAAAACATGACACTAAAACAACCAGAGACCTACTCGTAAGTGGAACCAAAATAATCAGAAAAGAAAATAACTTCACTCAGTTACAAATCGCAGAAGCACTAATAATTAAACAAATAATTTGTTTAATAATTAAACAAAATAAACTTACAATAAATATTCAGACGAGAAGCAGCAAGAAAGTACTCAAATTCATGGTGTCTCTGGTAACGCCAAGGGACCTTAACCTTCAAAACTCCCCACCCCACCTACCACTAACCAACTCAAGTCAGCCAGCAACCCAGCAGGACTTGTAACCATGTTACAACGCTTACTCCAAACAGTCTTTTAATACCATAATACACAGTGTTTTAATGCAGAGTATAATTATCTAGAAATGAAGCTTAGGTGTATTTCTAGTTGAGAAATCCATGATTAGTACCCTAAAATAATAATTCACTGAATAATCTCAATCTTTAATGAACATCGATTAAAAGAACAAAAACAGTTGAACTACATTAATGATTCCAAAGAAGCACTTAATAGATCAAAACAATTATAAAAAGAAACTGTTCGACAGTTTGGTCAGATCTATAATTGAATCGTTTTCGTTTATATTGAGTAATTAATAAAAAAAGTCGTAAATTAAAAAATATATATATAAAAATATTAACATAATTTTAACAGTTAAGAAGTTATATAAACTTATTTAAACTTTTTTTTTACCTGGAGCTTTCTCTGATTCACACCTAAATACAAAACTCTTTCATTACAACACAATAAATGAATTACAAAGGAAATTGTGAACAGCGTTAACAAATATCAAGAAATACAGAAAAAACAAATTAATTTTAAGATAATTGAATATATTAGTATAAACTGACAGTTTCATCAGGTTGGAGGGATGTCCAAGCATCTCTAACCAAAAATATAACTAAAGGGTAACACAATCGAGGCGGAGCACCAAGTTCCAATTGTTCAGACAAGCTGAGAACTATTGTTTTTTCTCCATGGCTGCATCCCCTAAAGTAAATTATCAAAATTATCACCTCTTATACCATTTACATCTAAAAATGGCAGATTTCCATCTTTCTCTACTTCTATCTTAGTAAATTATAGATGACTATGAAAGGAATTAAACATATTTCATACATACTATTCTGAACAAAGAAGGAAGACACTAGAAATGTTGTATATTAAAAAGGATCTGACTTAATTAACCATAGAATTGATATAACAAATTTAAATAATATTTATTCTGGAGTATTATGCTGAATTTTAGTGAAATCTGATTTCCTTAGTTCCTGCTGTGTCTATTGTGTAAACTGAGTTTCAGTTTCATTTCTGTATGTTCTTTCTGTCAATATAGTTTATATATATATATATTGGTATAAATAGGCAGCAGATCTTCTTTCAAACATGTATCATTTAAGTGAATCACAGTCTAAAGATCGTGGATGCCGAGACTGCGATTCACTTTAATGATATATATATATATATATATCTATATATATATATATATATATATTGTTTCTAAAATTGTATGCCAATTTCATGCTTGGTTACCTTTTTAGAGAGTTTCTCTAATGTCCTACAGGCTCTTCTCAGTTGCTCGGGGAATAAAAAAATCAACGGCCCAACATAAATACACATTCTGACACTACCTTTATCTAACACTATTTAATAACTAACTAAATATTATTTTCAATAAAACAACGACATGTTTCGACATTATTTTCAATAAAAACATGTCGTAAAACGAACCGTAAAAAATGTTAAAACGAATAAGTAAAATGTTAAAACAAGAACTACCTAATGATTTCTATGCTTTTATATTTCAAACAAATTGAATAGTACTATAAATTATAAACTATAATAGTGGGAAGCTTGATTGACTCGTGCTCGGCTCCGACCGAGTCAGTTCGCAGAGGACTCACTCGGCTTTATCTGTGAACATGCACATGCTAAAACATGTGTTTCTTCTCGGTGAGGATCGATTAGTACGAGTACGTAGTGTGCATGGTGCCTTAAGCGACAATATAACAGTTTGCAGTCACTCTAAGATGAGCGATAAATTTTATAAACTCACTAAAATATACGCCATTATCACAAATCTAAACATATTCCTGACAAATACCATTGTAACTTTTAAAATGTAGGTTTTAATTTTGTTAACAGTGACCATAAAAAAGTTTACTGCCAATTTTATTAATTTTTGTATTTCTAAACCAACTTAGTTTACGTTATGCGATAATTATATAATAGTAGTACTGTAGTAGTAGCAGTACTGAATAATGTAGTACTGTAGTAATGGAGGGTTAAGCACCTCTAATAGCCTCTAACACTCAACTCCGACTTTCGGCCTTCACGAGGCTACCCTGACATGTCAGGTACTTTTACGAGTATCTGACATCGTACAGGCTTATGGACCGACTTCTTTAGCAATTGTACTTGAATTACATTATTCATTGATTATCTCCACAAGTAATAATACAGTAGCTAAAAATGTCATGAACTATTCTATTTTTGGAACATTATCAACTTTGATGTACTTAATATATAATTAACTAAAAAAAAAAAACTGAATGGAACTGAAATACATATAAATAAATCATCACAACGTTCATAAGAAATTGGCAGATAAACAAGAAAAGGAAACATAACTTAAGCAAATGGCGAAAAATGCTTGCTTCAAACGCATATGCTTACTTCACATTTAGTTTCTTCAAGAACCGGAGTGTGGTTCATTTATTATTTGTCAATTATTTTACCTATGAGTGAGCCACATTACTGGGTGTTGATTGTACCTCTGGAGTCCTAAATTTTACTACACTCAATTTATTAGACTAGGGACCTTTTATGAGTATCTGACATCGTACAGGCTTATGGACCGACTTCTTTACGTCCTCTCCGAGGACAACACACACAAGATTTTCCATTTCCAATGTACCTAGATTTGAACCTCCAATCTTCAGTACCAAAGGTACACTACCTGTTAAACTACAACCTACTTCATTATTGAAAAATAAATCAATAGTTAATAATAAGTAAATATGTTGAACACACTGTGCAGAGTCAACAAATACATTTAACAAGAAAAACATTTCAAGTTTTGGATACAGACGTGATGGTGACTGGGCTGTGCTGGTAATGAAGGGACTGAGCAGTTGACTGGAATGAGTTGTTCCAAGGTCTCCAAAGAAAGGAATGGAGTTCGTGAATGCTCACACCCCAGTATGCCTCAAGTCTGTAGCATGCTTGGCTGGATACCACACACCGAATTTCTGTAACAATAACTAAAATAAACAAACTTTTAATAACAACTTTAATTCCTAATAACATCTTTCGAACCATGATACAGATCATAATTATTTTCCAACAGTAACGAATTCACCACTAATTTGAGATGTAGTTCCAGCAAGGCAATGGTTTTCACCACATTACTTTTGGTAGATTGGTTTTACCATTCAGATAGATTGGCCGTCATGAATCTATCGGGTATCCTATTGGTTCACCCAGATAACTTTCTTCAACACAGAAAGTACTAAGTAGATCAAAGCACAATTTTTAGTCTTATAAAAATTGGGTTAGATCACCGGTTTTCTTTTTTTTTTTTATCAACGTACATGCTCTTTTACATAATGTATAATCTAAACTGGATAGAAAGTTTAAAATGAACTAAAGGGGTACATACACATTATAAGCACACGTCTAGTCTCTAGTTTTCGTTTACTAACGGTTGTACCGAAAAGAGATACACTGTTGGTAACACCCACTTCGCCAGCGTTTTGGGCTTTCCTTCAGTTTTCCTCCTGATGATAGTTTTGACAACAATTAGACATACTTTTTTTCAGTGAAAACGGTAAAAGATGACAAGTAAATTAAACCTTAAACTTACGAGCACACAAAAGAAATCTGCAGTTGCCTACACTCAACTTTACCTTAAGTAAATATAATATCAAAATTTTTTAGGATATAACACAAGGATATAACATAATAGGATGTAACATAGGATATAACATAATTTAGACATAACATAAATGTCTAAATGGGAGATGTTTATAAGTCTTTCATTCCTGGAGGTAGTACAAATAATTATTGAACCAGCTACCAATATGCGCTTATTTATGCACATAACAAAATTGATGTAAATAATATCATCTGTATTACTACAGCAGTAATAACACTTTGAAAGTCAAAGTCGTGTTACGAAATACTTTTTTACAGAAGAAATGGCTTTTGTTCCTACAGTCAGTGTATCTCCAACGACCAACGAATATTTCCATGCACATCAGTGCACGTAGTAATTAGCAGTTCCAGACCAGAGACCCACTACTGCTAAATTATCATCCTGCAGTTTTTGTTAAGGTCAGTAAACATTGTCAAGGTTGGGGACGTACGGTCGTATTGTCTTGCGGCATTGCTTACCTCAGACAATGCAATACCGCTAGAGACCATAAACCATTCTAAGTTAAGTATAATTTAGAAGTCATTAGGTCGTCACATATAGCTGACGACTTAATTCCGAAGAATGTCAGATACATGTAAGAAAAAATGTCAGTGTTATTGAATCACCTCAAAATCAGCTTAAAATTAGTATCTGTTTGGTAATGTAAAACTAAGGAGTCCATTCCACTTAACTCAATATCACCCAAAGGTAATAAAATTCATAAACACAACAAAATCTACATCTATGTTAAGTTTTGTTCAAGGGTGCTACATATAGCTTGATTAGAGCATGTATTTAGACCAATCCATCAAAGCATGGAAAGCAACATAAATTATTTGTTTAATTGGCTTTGATTTTTTTACAAGAAAGAATGTTATTCTTCTTACATCTCACTATGAAGTCATTAAATCATTTCAAGTTTTTTCATTAAACCTCTAAATATAAGTTTTCTTTCAAATGATTTACTTAAAAACTATCTAAGTCAATATAAACAATGTAAATAAATATCAACAAAGCCGACAAGTAGACCATGTGATCCGTTAGTCTAGGGTGAGCATTCAGTTTTTATATCTTTATTGCTCTTTGCTGTAATGGAAATATTACTATTTTTTTTAAAAAAATTGCTAATTTTCAACTCAATTTCTTGTCAAATTTTCATATTTTTTTAATTTAGCATCAAAAAAACATTCTCTGAAAACAGAGAATAAACTTTACCGCCCCTTTGGTAATGTAATAGTAAAAACATTATCTCAACTAATTCCCCACATAATGCTCTATTTAAGAGTATAATTTTAATTTCATCCGTCAAACGGTATGGTTTACATAGCCCTCACAACCTTTCAGATTGAATGATAAGTCAATATTTTTAGATTAAATTGAAGAAATATTTCCAGATTTTTAAAAATCTGTAGATTTTTTCAGTTATTGCTTTTGTAGCTTCCAAGATAGTGCCAAATTTTCTAGATTCTAGATTAATAGTTTAGGAAATGAAAAATGTTGTCTAAAAACACATTTGGCAAAAATAGTGATTTTCCTATTATGCATATTTACTCCCAAACAATAGAATTCATCTAGACTATGAGGTCCATTTTTGTGTAAAATATCAATTTAACCATCAAAGATTATAAACTGCAGCGTTTACACAGACACACACCCACACAGACATCATCGAAAAAACTTTATAAAACGACTTCGGGACCTCAAAACATTTAATTCCGTCAAAATCTCAACATGGAATTTTTTCACGATCCCTATACTTCACTTATAGTAAAGTCAAAAATCTGGAGTGGCCTACATTCAACTTTACTACAAGTAAACATAATATCAAACTTTTTAAACACCAACTGATGTATTGTGTTGTTTACATTTAAATCAATATGTATCATTTGTCTACATTAGGATGTAATAATTTTATTAGGCAGATATTTACATTTTATTTATAAAAGATATATATTTCCTGTTGTTTTAAAAATCTGAGGATTTTCAGCTATTGCTTTTGTAACCTCAAAGATAATGCCAAAATTTAGAGACTCTAGTATCAGTAGTTTATGAGAAAAAATGTAGTCTAAAAACAGGTTTTTGGCAAAAAACAGTGACTTTCCCATCGTGCATAATTGCTCCCAAACAACTATACAGTTGTTTAGTTGGGCCTCATTAATTAATGGGTCTCATTTGCACTATGAGGCCCATTTTTGTGTAAAATATTAGTTTGATCCATCTAAGACAGGGGTGGGGAACCTTTCTTGGAAAAAAGGCCATTTTGGCACCATCCACTTCACTAAAAGGCCACCACGAATGAATAAGCAAATTATCATACAGTAGTTATATTGTAAAATCCTTGAATCTACCATTATATTACTCGATCAGTGTATCTAAAACTGTTTTGCATCTTTCAAAAGATTCAACAGTATCCTCACTGCCTTCGTTTACTACCTTTGTTAACTCAGGCAATGATTTTCTAAAAGCTGAGGCTTTTCAAGTATTGATTAATAAATAGTCTCCTTCCTAAATGCCAGAATTTTTTGTCTTTATTATCAGTATTGTAATTTTGTATATTTTGAAACATTTTTCTCAACATACCGCAAAAGGCCGCATTTCATGGTTCGAAAGGCCGCAGGTCCCCCACGCCTGATCTAAGATTTTGGACTGTAGAGTGACCACAAACTTTGGACATACCAACTCACCCATACACAGACAGACATCATCGTAAAAAGTTCATAAAACGACTTTTATAGTAAAGTAAAATAAAAAAAAACTCACGACTCTCCTGTCACGACTCACCACGTCGTGTTCAGCAGTATAATAAAAAAGATATAAGTATAATGAGTATAGAAAAGAGGTAGATGAGAACGTATATTGAAAAAGATTTGTTCACATCTGGCCATGAAAATACTGACAAAAGAAGGAGTTATACGAATGTTTATGGCTGTAATTTTACTCAGGAGATTGTAATCACCATTGAATTCAAAAAGCGTTATGTTTGAGGGCAAAGTCTCAAAAGTAGGAAGATGAAATCAGTGGATAGTGGAAAGGTATAGAATCCGTGTTTGAGCAAGAAACGCAAACCTTAAAAGCCCTCACTACGATGTAGGAGTATGCTGACATAGAAAGATGTGATATCCATTGAAATAAATAAAAATATCCAATGGTATCAAGCTGGGAAGGATTTCCTGGAGGAAATGAACACAGTCCTGGCAACAGAGAGGTTGTAAGGAAATAATTCGCTGGAGGAGAGCGTCACCAAAACCAGAAAGATGCTCGATGGCGCTACCGTAAAAACAGACCCAGACGATGAAATTTTACATGTAATACAGTAACTTGAAATATATTAAAAGAAAAACACAAATAATTTAATAAATGAGCAAATTAATCATCAACTGATATATTATGTAAACCAATAATAAAAATGAACAGACAACTGGACGGACCTGATAATGACGATTTAAATTATACAAAAATAAAATTAGTTACATAATAAGTAACTTTGTTTCCTCTCTAATGACATACATTGAAAGGCCTCAGAGCATTTTTTTCTATTGTTTTCCGTTTTCCACTATATATATATATATATATACAAAACTATAGTTTATCGGGACTCGGTCAGTTCTTCAGGTTCAAATTAAACTCTCATTTGCCAACGTTTCGGTCTTTATTTAAAACCTTTTTCATAGGCCTACAAAAACAGAGGAAATATAAGAAATAATATAATCATTCAAAAATCAAACATACATAAAAGTGCAATTAGTTACAATTAAGAAATTACAATAGAAATTTTGACTATAGGTTAGTGAGAAAACTTACTGAAGTATAAATTTTGAAACAGAAAAACTAAGTATTACATTACAAATTATTTTACAAAGAGAAATAGTATGTGGATTTTTAACAACTGTAGTCTGAATGAACACGCGACACTGAACTGAAATAACCAAGCAAGGTGACCAAATTTGCTTAGTCACTTGACAACACCAGGCAACAAAAAAGACACTAACACAATTTTTCATCTATCAACAATGTTTAAGTTAACACACCCGAATAAATACTATTTAAATTTGAAATGTCACTTCTATAATTAATGGATGACTGGTCCTTTCTCATATATAACATTTCCAGAGTTTTCCTTCTCTGTTCATCCATTTCTTTGGCTATTATTTTTATTTCATCAAAATCAAAATTATGGCCTTCATTAGTACCGTGTGCAGCTAATGCAGTGGCATTAATTTTCTTTTTTCTTATAGAATAACTGTGCTGATAAGTCCTTTCCTTTAAAAAACGACTGGTTTCTCCATAATAAACTTTGTTAGCCTTTGCACTTTATTGCATATATAATATTACTCTGTAATTCCTTTGGACTCTAATTTCTTAATTGTAACTAATTGCACTTTTATGTATGTTTGATTTTTGAATGATTGTATTATTTCTTATATTTCCTCTGTTTTGTAGGCCTATGAAAAAGGTTTTAAATAAAGACCAAAACGTTGGCAAATGAGAGTATAATTTGAACCTGAAGAACTGACCGAGTCCCGATAAACTATAGTTTTGTTTCTATTCCACGGTCGATACTTTTATCAATATATATATTTATAAATATATATCAGCTCAAAAACAAAGAAAAGCAACACACAGAGAAAGAGACACACTTACAAACTCAAATTTTCGGATGATCCGTCTTCAGGAGAAAATAGAAAGGGCGACCAAGCACGCCGGAAACACAACGGCAAGAAACTGTTTACAAAATTTGAGTTTGTAAGTGTGTCTCTTTCTCTGTGTGTTGCTTTTCTTTGTTTTTGAGCTGATTTGCGTCCAGTTAGGATCGTTTTTTTTCGAATTTTGAGTGATATATATATATATATATATATATATATATTCGATAAAGGCTCGACGACCCGAAACGGACCGTCTCCAACCGTCTCTGTATCAATGGGCTCTTATCTCTCCTAAAGACGGTTCAAACCAAAAATTAGAAACCGTAAGTGTGTGTTTTCAATTTCTTCATGGTTCTTTGCCTACATGGAACTTTATATATATGTGTCTGTGTTATGCACCAAATAATCAACGAGATGACTATGCCCAGTCAATATGAACAATGACTACAATAAACAATAATAAATCCTTGTTACATTTAGTATTATAGTCTACATTATTCACACAGGCAAGTCATTATGAATAGTGCAACCATTCCGTTGGGCAAACAAGTGTAACGACCAAGTGATTTGAACTTTATATAATTTTATGCAGAAATATGAAAAACATGACAACACTTCTAGAAAACTTCAGCTCCTTAAATTGTGTCACTCTTCAAAATCAGTATTTTTATTACTTTACTATAAGTAAAGTATAGTGATCGTGAAAAAATTCGATCTCGAGATTTTGACGGAATTACATGTTTTGAGGTCCCAGAAGTAGTTTTATGAAGTTTTTTCTATGATGTCTGTGTGCGTGTGGGTGGGTGGATGGGTGAGTGTGTTAGCATTGCTTGTTACCACGCTACGGTCCAGAATCATTGATGGATCAAGTTGATATTTTACACAAAAATGGGCCTCATAGGGAAGAAGATCCCTATTGTTTGGGAAGAATTATGCATGATCGGAAAGTACTTTTTACATGTAAAAAAATCACCGCCAATAAACATAAATAAATTACCTTTGTCTTCCATGGCATGATGGATTTGTCTCATAAAATGCTTTAATAAATCTATATATTGCACTCTTGATCAAAACTTAATATCAGTTACAATTACATTATCATTGTGAATGTTGTACCTTTCCATGATATTGAAATCTAATGAATGGACTCTTTCCTCAAGAAAGAGGACTTATGTTTGTTGAGAAATATCCAGTTTTTTTTACGATTCTAGTCTAATAGTTCATATTTATTATTTTCAAAAATTAGAAGCTACCAACTATAAAAGATTTAAATTATATTGAATAGCTGGCTTTGACTTCGATTTGAGAATGTAAACTGGCTAATTACTAATATATTTTTTCTCAATATACATTCATAGCAAACTTATAACAGAGTACAGAAGGCAGGAAAAGGATAACACTCACTCAGAAAAAAATCGTATATATGATATTTGACAAAGGGGAAAGAAAATGATCTTATTAAATACCAAGAAGCCCTTCTATAAAAGACGGAAAATGTAAAGATAATTCAAAATTGAAATCTTTCGTTTAGAGATTAATAAATGTAATTATCGTACATCTTTAATTATAAATCATCTTAAAACAACATTTTTTCTTCGATGTTTATGATGTTTTTCAGAAAAAAAGGGGTATTATCCTGTTTTAAATTTGAAAATTTTACTTTAATATTCAATGTAGATGGATGTCACGTAAACGATGTAAGAAATCCACTGGCTATTTGAACAAAAGCCATGTTCTCTTGTAGGAGAATATTTCGTATCAAGAAATGTTCACTTTGGTTTTTCAAAAATTTTATTACTGATGTAGTTATACTAATGAAATTATTTTCATCAGCTGTGTGACGTACAAAAATAAGCTTATATATTGATATGTCCTTCGATCACTATCTTTACTACCTCAAGAATGAAAGACTGATAATCATATCCCATTTAGATAGATGTTTACATTATGCTTAAATGAGCTGTTATATAATATATACTCAAGAAATTTGATATTAAGTTACTTATAGTAAAGTTGAGTGTAGGCCACTCCAGATTTTTTAAATGTTGTAATCTTGTTACCAGCAACGAAGGACAGAATATTTTACAGAACTCAGATGTACCAAGAGGTGCAAATACTAATATTATGAAATAATACTCTCAAATACACTACAAAAGTAGGACGAAGCTTTAATTAAAGGGTAGGGAGCTAATTGAGAAATTATAGCTTACAAAGATTAAGTAAGTTCCAGGGCTTCGATATGGATAGGTTTTCTTTAGAAGTCTGTCAGGATACCAAAGTCCTTGAAAAGCTAAGACTGTCGTTAAATACGTGTATTCAACCTTTTTTTATATGTAAATGAAAAGAATCATGAAATATATAGGAGATATAATGGAAAGGGAACGAACTGGAAGCAAAAGATGTCGCAAGCTGGACCAGTGAGGTAACCACACACTTTCTACAAGCTCCTCCACCCACAGCACCAATTCACATCTCTACGCAACTACTTTATAGTACTAAAACCTGTCATATCCCCCGAATAGATACCATTAAGGTAGAAGACAGTACAGTTTCAATTCCTCAGCACTTGGACTAAATCTAATATGATTTACTCAAACTAAATGGGTGAGAGAGATTAGCGCGCCCATATGTAAAAAGTTAAGAAAACTTGCCATTTCTTTAGAATATGATAAACATCTAGCAGTGACTGTAGATATTAATTACAGATATCTTAACATATATGCAAGACAAAATAAATAACCAACTGATTGATTATTCAAATTGAAATGTATTTGACAGCGTTTCAGTACATGACCACACACATGACCACAACATTGAAAAAAAAAAGATATTACTGCACGTGTAATTATATTACAATGCAGCAGTTAAGGAAGTAATTGCATTAAAACTTTAATTTATTAGAATATCATTGCCGACACTTCATTAAGGCTTGAATACCAGCAAATGAAAATTAGTCCATCCAAATAAATATTTTGAAATATTACATATTTCCTATTACATATGTTTTCAAACCTCTAACAAAGCATGTTTAATTAGCAGCAGGTTTCCACTATCAAACAATACAATTTTGCAGTTCACTGAAATATCTAATTTACAGTAATATCTGGAATCACATTCGTTATTATAACTTTCAAATCTTATAATGAACTAGGCTTGATTATATATTATAAGCGTTTTTGCATGTAATTTTTGCATTTGCATGTAAGTGTTTCTCGTAAAACAAAGCCTAATGGAATAAAGTCCGGCGAACTAGGAGGGTAGAAAAATATTCGTACGAAGATCGTGTGCGTTAACAGTTAAAGCTTCTTAAATATGCTGCAGAAATATATTTTTCCGCAGCTTTAACAATTATAACTGAAATAAATACAGTTATTCAATTAGATGGAGCTCCTTGCGACTTTGCTCTCCATGTTAGACGGTTTCTGAATTAGAAATTTTCTAACAGAAAAATCAGAAGAAATGTACCATTTTCTTGCTCTCCACGTTCACCAGACTTGACTACTCATTTTTTTTTTTCAAGGAGACATGTGAAAACACATGTATATGAAACCAAACGCACTTCATTAAAAGATATGAAAGGGAAAAAAAGTAATGTGATATCAGTATTATTGTAATTCAGTTGGCAGATGTTTTCAATGAACTATAACATCTTTGTATTGCTAATGACGATAGAAATAAGGAAACAAAAAAAATACAGCAAAATAATAGAAAAAATATGAATTGATTTTTTTCTAATACTTTTTACATATCTTTCCACCACAAATACTCACGCAGTTATAATGTTTTTAAAGTCTATACAGAATAAAATATGGATAACTTAAAATTTTAGACTAGAATTTTCCCAAAGGATATTGACTCTAGTTTGTTTGCGGCAGCATATTTCACTCGATATTTATATTTTTCCTATAGATTCCACTCACTACTATCTTTCCATATCATATCTACCAGTTTTCATCAATTCTCTTTCTCTCTCATAGGCCCAACTTTCATCGGACTTGGTTACCTCTAGATTAGTCCTTCTCAACTAGGGAAATAGTTTATTTAAAAATGCATATAAATAAAAGATTAGATACTAGCACATACTACATCCTACACTATTTATAACAGTTTTTATACAAAATTTTGTAGAGCGGTATCAATAAATATGTTGAACCATTTTTACTTTACTATAAGTAAAGTATAGTGATCGTGAAAAAATTCGATCTCGAGATTTGGACGGAATTACATGTTTTGAGGTCCCAGAAGTCGTTTTATGAAGTTTTTTCGATGATTTCTGTGTGGGTGGGTGGGTGGGTGGGTGGGTGAGTGTGTTAGCATTGCTTGTTGCCACGCTACGGTCCAGAATCTTTGATCGATCAAGTTGATATTGTACACAAAATTGGGCCTCATAGGGAAGAAGATCCCTATTGTTTGGGAAGAATTATGCATGATTGGAAAGTCACTTTTTTTGCCAAAAACCGTTTTTTAAAAAACAATTATTTCTCCTAAACTGATAACCCTCGAGTTTTGAAATTTTGACATTATCTTTGAGGTTACAAATGGAACAAACGAAAAATATATTCAAAATTTTAAACCAACGGGAAATATTTTTTTTTTAATAAAATGTAAAAATTTTGACTTATAATTCAATCTCAAACATTGTGAGAGCAATACAAGCCATACTGCTTGACGGATCAAAATGAAACTATGCATAAAAATAGAACATTATGTGGAGAATGAGTTGAGATATTTTTTTTCAAAATTACGTTCGCTAAAGGGGCGTTACAGTACGATTTCTGTTTTCAGAAAATGTTTTTTTGACGCTAAACGGCTCATTAAAAAATAATGAAAATTTGACCAAAAATGGAACGAAAAATTAGCAATTCATAAAAAAAAATCATGAAGTTGCAGTTACGGGAAAGAGCAATAACACTATAAAAACTGTTTGTTTAGCCTAGACTAAGAGATCACCTGCTATACTTGTCAAATTTTTTATATTTTTTTTACATTGTTTACATTGACTTTTTTTTTTCCTTGATACTTCGACTACAATTTCATGTACTTAGAAGTAATTTTGATTTCAGGGTTACTCCTTTAGCTTTGTGATTGTGTGACGGAAACGGGTGGACACCCACTGGTGGCACTCCGTAACTATGTTTAAGCTTTATGACGACAGAAAGTCACGTGGCCAAAGACTAATAATCATATCCCATTTAGATGTTTACATTATGCTTAAATGAGACGTTATATATTATATACTCAAGAAATTTGATATTAAGTTACTTATAGTAAAGTTGAGTGTAGGCCACTCCAGATTTTTTTTCAGTACATTCAATTAAGAGAAAAATATCCACATTTTATTGATTTTCCTTAATTTAATGCTTTAAAGAAGAGAGATATTCCGAGTAGAGCAAAATAAAGGAAGCACTTTTACATATGAAATCCTCAATGAAAATATGTTGGCACACTCCTGGCTTAAAAGGTTTCTATATTAGTAGAGTTACTGAACAAATGTTTACTTCAAATCACAGTTTTTTTTGGATATTCACGGTAAGATCCTTTAGTTACTTTTTTTTTAAATACAGTAGTATTTTATTTTAGTATCAAAAAGTTGAAAGTTTTCCGCAGATTGCATTAAATATTATACTATAGTAAAACAATTTAAATTCCAGACTTGAAATGTAGTCAATTCGTTAATACATATTTTTAGCTATAAAGACACGTCAACCTGGACAACTGGATAATAAATCCGAAATATTTTCTCAATGACCACGTGCATGCACAACGCTTTAACAACTCAATATTTTGCAATCAGTAGTATTTACCCACAAATAATGTTGCATTAAAAAAAGGAAATTACAAGATGAAGAATTACAAGGTACGCAAGGAGTTGATTTTTGCAGGTAAGCAAGAAATTCGAGGGTTTACCCTTCCCTATACATTATTCTAATATTGTTTTCTTTATGAATTTTGGCTGAGATTTTCCTATAAATCTCATTGGCAGCCCGCATTCAACTAATATTTTTTTTTTTTAATATAAAAATACATCCTACGGAAATAATATTTTACCACGAAGCTTTGAGGAGGTGTTGCCGAAAGTTTTTTTGGCTTCTTTTAGCAAGTTTCTGGTTAGTTTTTGCAGAGTAATGTTTTTTTACCATCTACACCGAAATACATTCTATATGGAATCAGGAGTCGTAGTTGACTCTAATAGGAGTCAGGAGTCGTAGTTGACTCTAATAGGAGTCAGGAGTCGTAGTTGACTCTAATAGTCAGGAGTCGGACCTTATACCTTCCAACTGTCCAACCCTGATCAAAACATACATACATATAAGTTTAGACAACGTAAACCCGGAACAATGAAGGAACAGAAGGTATAATTTCATATCTATAGCCATATGGTATACATGACATGAACATACTCATTGAGGAATGCTAATTGTCATCGGCCATGAGCGACTGAAGGTAGAAGTGCTGCTATCAAGATAATGGACATAATTTAAAACAATGCATGAACTTCATCTGTGTACTAAAACACATGTAAAAGGAACTAGCTTCAGTGGAAGTACTTGATAAGGACGAAATAATAATTAAATAATAGCTGAACTTAAAATATGAGCCACGCAGTGTGTCGTGATTTTTCAATCACAAAAAATATACCATGTTTTATTATTCAATTTAGGCTGATTTACAGATTGTTAGTAATTTTATTCTGTTTAATTTTCTGAAATGCAGTAAAAAAAATTTGATATATCTACGCAGTTTAAGACCGCTGAAAAATTTGATTTTGCAAATGAGAAGTGTAATAAGGTAACGATATAAGAACATGTTAATGATTTGTTTTAAGCAGATTAAAGGTGAGGTTGGTCATGATCTATGTTTTTTATGCGGGAGATGGAAAGGCATCTCTTCAATTTGAGGGTTGTAAAGTCACCGGTCCTGAGGCTGCACGATTTCAGGTAATTACTAAAGATCCCTACTCCAATAAACATGAGTAAGATAAAATTTAACTTCCAGCATAGAATTAAACACGTAATGTGGTTACGTTACTGCATAACTAAAATTGGTGTCAAATAACAAGTAATAAACATTTTCAACCCTAAAACAGCAGGGAAGGGGAACACACAGAATTTGTTTCATTATTGTTCTTATTATAGATATCTACAGTATAATGTTTCTTCATATAGTATTAAGATGAACTTGCTATTTTATGACATTCCATATAACATTTCTGTGTACCATAACTTTCTTACTAGTTTATGCTAACAAATAAAATAAGATTTTTAAACAATTATTGACCAATGTTATTTATTAAGGTTTATTTTACCCATTTCCCTTGATCCTTTCCAATAATATTTTAATCTTATAAAAAATTAGCTCAAAAATAGCAGTATTTTATAAATTAAAAAAAATTCCATTCACTTAACTTTATATGTAATGAGAGTTCTCTTCCATTATAAATGTCTCCAAAATTTTCTCTGAAATTTAATTAACTTCGAAAAGTCGAAACAGCACAACAGGTCAATCAAAAGTGTGAGTTTCGTATTTTATCTTTACCTGCTTATATGTATACCACATTAAAAAAGTACACATACAACTACATATACATGCTTCCTTCATTTCTGCACTCTGCCTTCTTGTATTAACTAAAATTTTTGTGTAGCTTCAATTTCCAAAGATACTGGCAACTACTTATAACCTGAGATACATCAAGAGAATAATTTCAGAATTGAGCGGAGTTTTTTTTTTTGCAGGCCGTAAATAATACATCTGTTTTCACAAAATGTTTCTTTGACTCTAAACGGCTTATTAAAAAACCATGAAGCTATAAAAACTGACTATTCAACCTGGACTAATCGTTTACTCGCTATACTTGCGGATTTGTTTAATTTATTTATATTGTTTACATAGACTTAAAAAATTTTTTTGAGTGAATCTACTAAAATAAAATTGATTTTTAGACGTTTAACAATTTTTTTTTAAATAAATTAAGAACTTTATATGAGCTGTTTAAAAATAAAATTCTTGCATGTAAAAAATCAAAGCCAATCAGACATATAATTTCTGATGCTTCCCATAGTTTGATGGAGTTGATTTGTCTCACAAAATGCTCTAATCAATCTATATGTCGCACCCCTGAATAAACCTCAATATCAAATGTAAATTCCGTGTGGACTTACTGATTTATCCCCAACTTCGGGACAAGAATGGGGCTGAGAGGACTTCTAATTGATCACTGGCTCGCACAGATACGGACCGGGCATGGGGACTTTTGTGCCAACCTCTTCAGGTTTTGATAAAAAAAAATTTTTTTGATAAAAAAAGTGATTTTTTCAAAAAAATTAGCATGACCTAAAATTTCCCGTATAATAATTTTATAAAAGATCATAAATGTGAAACATAATTCAAAATTGAAAAGAGAATTTGAAAAATAATAAATGAAATTATCCTACATCTAAAATTAAAAATTTCCTTAAAACGGCATTCTTTTTACATGTTTCTGAAATTTTTCAGACAAAATAGGAATATTTTCAAGTTTTAAATGGGGAACTTTGTCTTAAATCTTCAATGTAGAAGGATGTAGGATAAACTATGAGGGAGATCCATTGGCTATTGGGACAAAAGCCATATTCTCCTGTAAAAGATTATTTCGTATCACAACATCTACACTTTTGCTTTTTAAAAATGTTATTACAGTAGAACCCCGTTTATCCAGTACGATCGGGGGGGAGCCATGCCGGATAAAGCGTTTTGCCGTTGTTTTGAGTGTTACTCTTATAAATACAGACGAATTAATTAAAAGTTAGAAAATAGCAAAACAATCATAGAAAACACACTTGTAATTACCTTCTTAGAGCGTAGGCTTGACTGTAGACTGTAATGTAATCCATTGTAAAGGCACTTTTAATAAACGTAAACTTTATTTTTCATATTTTATTTTCCTTAGGTAAGGGCAGGCATATTTATAGGCTAGTCGTAAACTTATATTTCGATACTGTATTTAACTCTATCTTTTAAACTTATTTTCTTGTTTCTATACTGTATTTAACTCTATGTTTTCACTTATTTTCGTATTTATCTTACTGTACTAATGTCCTTAAGCCTAACTGTCTTGTTTTTGACTTAACATTGGAGGGGGGTCGTCAGGTAATTCTTCGTCAGACCAGGGGAGCTTCGCGCGGCGTATTTAAAATTACGTGGTTGTACATTTTTTGTGTTTTTGCATATTTTTTACCCAATATTTTCGGGAAATTACCCTGGTCAAAATTTTGCCGTTGTTTTGAGCGTGCCGGACGTTTGGATACCGGATAAAGGGGGTTCTACTGTACTGCTATAGTTATGCCAATGATGTTGTATGCATCAGTGGTGTGATATGAAAAAGTAAGCATATATATTGATAAGTTGATCAATGGCTACCTACAGGAATGAAAGACTAATAAACTTCTCCCATTTAGACATTTATAATATGGCTAAATGGGACATTATATATATAAGAAGTTTGATATTAAATTTACTTATATTAAAGTTGAGTGTAGATCACTCCATAATTTTTATAGTGTTTTATTATACTACCCTAACTTATATCTGATTTACACTGCTTATGCATTTCACTCTCTATCAATATAAACTACTTGATATTTCACGTTCCCAACTATTTTAATACTCAAATTTAGCTTACTCTTACCATCGTATGAGGAATTGCTGGCCTCTTGAAGTTTAAAAGTGAAGGGAATATGCACTTTCATCATCTTCATTTGAGGGATTCTAGGTTGAACATTGTGCACTGATGTACCGAAAAAGAAATCCTCTCCATGAATCCATAAGACTGCCATATTTCTGAAATTAAAATATATAAAATCAAAACTAGAATATCAGTTAAACTTCTAATCATTAATTCAAAATAATGTTTAGCTGACTCTAAAGGGGTACATACATCTATAGAAGAGGTGTAATGTATAGTTTAGGTATCAAGCTGCTATCAAACTTTTGATGAAAAATAAATATTTTTTTTATTTCGAACTAGCAGACGTGCCCGTCTTTCAAGGGTATTTTACAAAGATTCAGAGATGATACGTGGTGATTTAAAAATTATAGAACAGGAAAAAATATATTCATTTGCAGAGTGTTAAGTTAAGTGCCTCATTAGGTATACACCTACTAGCTGTCTGTCCTTCAGGCGCATGGAAGAACAGAAAGTTGGAACCTCTGACTCTTGAGCAAGCAACATACAGTTGACCATGTAAGAAAGACTTGGTCTTACTTCCTTCAATTCCTTCCGTAGACAGAGTTGGTCTTTGCTACCTATTTACCATCATTGCGAAACAGACGCTGACGGGAAATTGCAACAGTTTGAATTGAAAGGGATAGTTGCTAGATATCAATGGTATGTGTGGTATAAACACAGACTTCCCAATACCACATCCAGTTATGATATCAGCCTCTATAACGTATCTGTGTCAAGCACGAATTCGGAGTCGTGTCCCATTACACATTTTTGGGACACTCAAGCTTTGTAACAGCATGCCCCTACTTTAAGTTTTAAATCATGAGCAGGCAGTCCAGGAGCAGTCACGGAGTCAAGAAATTCAATTGGATAATGAACTGCTTCCTAACCACTGATCACTCTGTTAACTGACTTGTAAATTCTTTCCTCAGCTTGATATAGTGCAAGAATTGTTTATTGATTTTTCCTGCCTGTTCATTTGTAGGGCTGAGAATTACAAATCCATTCCAACTTAGATGTTAAGTTAAACATCACAAATATATTGTCAAAATTTCAGCCCACTATGTCTTATAGTTACCATGATAAGTTTACTAGTGACAAAATTTTGCGGACAAACCGATAGACAGAAATTTTTCCAAGGGTGAATTCGGTTCCTCTAAAGATAACGTAAAGATAACTTGAAATGAGTCAGTTCTAAGCAAAATACAGACAAAACCTTTCTGTTATTTGAATAGATTGTTATTGAAAATGTGACTTTTCCTCAATCAAATGTAGTTCATTTATGAAAAAAATTAATGTACACGTACGGAGTCTTACATATATACGTCTTCTTAAAACTAAACATTCGCCAAAGTTAACGATATTGTTTGTATTATGTTTATAAAGATTATTGCTCTAGAAATCAGTCAAAAGCATCAATAAATAGCATATTATTTTTGTCATAATATATTTTGTCATAAATATATTTGACTTAAAGACAAAATTACGTTAGGCAATGGATAAACCGTATTAATTCGCATAATGGTGTTAGGATCGTCCGAAAACACTAGAGCCAACTTCAGCAGTATATGTGGTAAGACAGCTTATATTTTTTAATGCAAATTCTGCCAACCTCTATAATACTAAGAATGTGCTTGTATTTAAAGATAGGGTCACAGTTGTCTATAAAGGAAGGAAACTTGTAGTACTTGGTAATATTTTATTTTAAACAGATGTAATAACATTTAGTTAGATTTCTTACAAATCTCTCGATCACTTGATATCCGTCTTTTGTGATTAGAAGGTCAGTTAAGTTTAAACTTAAGCGCAGTGAAACTCATTTAATAGAATTTTCCTACCAATATTTTACATGTATACCTCATCTTTTATATACACTCCTATCGAAACGTGTATACTAATTTGAGTCCCTGCTCTTTGACTGAGAAATCAATTTGGTGTCAACCTAAGTACTTATTTAGAAATAAAATGACATACTTTCAAAGCATTTTTCAATCCTGTTCTATGACTTTATACGTAAATAAAGCTCTAACGGTGATAGCTGTTGGTGATAACGATTGGAGATGTATACTGGGACTAGCACCGGAACACTCAAGTTAAACTGAGCGATTTGCTAGTAAGCGTCCAGTATCATTGGAGTTACGTTACAATGAGGTTGACATAGTAAAATATTGATGCAGATCTGAAGCCCACCAAGGTCTATCTTGAGCGCATCAAATCGGCTGATATTTACTACAATCTGGTTTCGTAATGAAACAAAAATGATAGAACGAATGAGCTCCATGGGCTGTTCGAAAGATCAGGACATATGATAATAAATCAAACAGTCTTAGAGCATTTACAGAGGATTAAGATGGAAAAAATTTGCAGACATCAGTGACTTACTAATTTGTTGAACTCGATAACAAAAGGAATATATCACTAGTTATTACTTATTGCTGCAGTTTTGTTATTAACTATGACAAAAGACAGTAGTCCTTAAATTATCTTTAACGTTTCAAACAAATGTCAAGAATTTCATTACAATTAGAACCATCAGTAATTAATCCTTTTAAGATATTTTGTAGTTATTATTTTTAATTTCTGAGATAGCCTATTCTAAAACTAACTAAATTCACTCTGTATCAATACGGTTCCGTATGATAATATTTAAAAACAGTAGTAACGAGAGTAATATTGTCCAATAATGCAAGGCATTTTACGTATAGTATTTATTATGTTAAATGAGTATAAATGATTAAAGAAAATAATTTTAAAAAAAATGTTATTTCAAGTTTTTATTTTGCTTACACTTGGTAATAAGTGACATATTATTTGAATTTCGTATTAATAATGTTGAAATATTTACTTTACATGCTTCGGCGGCGACTTGCACCATTAACTGCATTAATGTAAAACATTGAAACCGTGTTTTCATGACAGGATTAAGTAACGTGTAACCCAAATACAGAAAGAAATATTACGTTCCCATGCCGGCTAGGCATGGGTGAACAAAAAATAATTTTATACTGAAACAGTAAGCGGCGGAGGCTTTAAATAGTTGATTCAGAACACACTTTGTTAACCACTGGCATAGATTATCCCTGTAAACTCCACATACTAAGAGGAGAAAGGTATTGTACCATTTTTTAAAATTTTGGGCAACCAGATGATGTCACAAAAAAAAAAGCTACCAACAAAAGTTGTAGACCTTCAAATTTATAATGGACTAAATATTATAAATTTTCTCGAAGTCAAAAATTTGTAAAATATTTTGATTTTACATTCTTACATCAATTTTTAAATCTTTTACAGTTCATAACTTTTACAAATTTTTGTGCTGACAAGATCTGAAAGCTGTTATACATAAAGTGTGTTAAAATATTATTAACGAAAATGTTTAGTTGGTTAGTAGCACAACAGAGGGAGCTCAATGCACATGGGGGGTTTTTAATGAATGCTCTGAATACTCCCTCTAATTAGATTTTTCCCTAATAGTAGGAACTAGGAATGGATAACAGGATAGTTGTTTACTTGTGTTGGTGTCCACGGGAGAAAAGCCCGCTCGAACATGTGCCGGCTTGGCACATTCTGTTCCCTAACAGACTTGTGTACTCTATTCTTCAAATTAGCACACAGTCTTTTTCAACTATTTAACTGTCAATCCAAGATGGCGTGTTTGCTTGAGTAGGTGTCCGAATGAGTGTTGAATGTCTGTTCAATCGTTTATCGGCTTCGGGGGCTAATGTCAGGCTTATAAACCTCTTCTTCTTCCGACTCGTACCTGTCCTTTTTAAGGCTCTTTTCATGTTTCACTAAGTGGTAGAACAGCAACTTTAGTTGCAAATTGACTGATGTGTTTATCTACTCAATCATATGCTGCCCTAGGTGACTCAACCTTCTGCACATCATGTTTACTTGGAAGATTTAACTGTCAAGGGCCGGTGCACGTCAGGTTCAGATTTTCCCTCCCGACCTCGCAATGATTTGTTATTTATGTCCCCTTCTTCTCTATCTTTTGCATTTTCTCTTTCCTCTACACTTCTATTCTCATTTATTTTTTCATCTGTAATTTCATTTACCAAGTAACCACCAGTCTTTAGAATACATCTGGGCTCTATGCTCTTGTTGGTGTAAGTGGTCGAAGCCACCTACATCAAAATCATATCAAGGGGACTGTTAGGTTTTCCTTATCTATGGGGTTGTGGTTGCTCTCTCATGATAGATTTAAGGGATCCACATAAAAGACTTCAACTTAGTCTACTTTATTATGATATAGACGAAATTAAAGTGATCGAAAAAAGTGCTAAAAACGTGACTTATTATACATTAACAATTTTTTAAATTATATATAAACTGATTCTTTACTTCAAAACTTGGCAAGGGAAATTTTTCAAGAAAATAAGAATGAAGAAAATGAGACCACTCCATTTCAAACTGGACGACATCTGGTCATTTCTTTGGTTCAAACGGACACAAAAGCAGTGTTTGTATGCACTGCCTTATTTTTCTATTTGTAAATTTTAGAATTTAATTTAACAATAATGAATTAAAAGCACTTTTCTTCATGTCTCCAAATATGTATTATGGTACCCATGGTTGAACACTGTTTTGATTCTGCAAGTGGTTTACTTTGGTATCAAATATGCTAAAGATATCGTTTAGCCATTATCCTATTAAAAACCTTTCATCACAAACCTTTTTAAAACTATCTTTCTGAATCAAAACCACCCATAGGAGAACTTACCATAACACACTCTAAACATTATTACAGCTTGAAAGGTTCAAGGTTCATCCTTTCATCCAACTGGCATATAGACACCCTAAAACCACTCCTTAATATAAAAAATCAACATACTCCTACTACATACACAAGCAGCAACATAGAAGTGTAGAAACATCTACACCTCCATGATCACGAATGTTTCTTATTTATTATATTATCTAATAAGAAAGAGTGAGAAAAGGGGTTATCACAGTCAAAATGGAGGGAGAGACCTTGTAGGCAACCTGAATACTAAGTCTTTGACTCAGACCTGTCAAGGTCTGTAGTCAGAAAAGCAGCTTGTGACTACTCGAACGAATCCCACTATCAGTATAAAAACTGACACATTACTTAAGTGAATGAAGAATACTGAACTAAATAGTCATTAACTTATATCGATGTGTAGCATACCCATTTGGTATGTAAATATATATCTATATATATTTATATAAATATCCTTTGAAAACAGAGAGAAATTTTATTTAAATTAAATAAAACACTTGGTTTTATGAGTATTATGTAATAAACATATTAAATTCATTAGTATATAAAAGATATCTGACAGAGCATATGGGGCTGGTATACATTTTGAGTAAAGAATGCTAAAATGAATAATAAACCTGGGCAAAATGTAAACTTTAGTAACAATGTCACGTTCTTAGGAGGTCGTAACCACAATATCAAACAAAACAATTTCCTTTGAAGTTATTTAAGTCAATATAAGTTATATCCATTGTTAGAACGAGACTTAGTAACAGCTAATTGAAATGATCAATCAGATGTCATTTTTGCTAGACATATACATACAACCGGAGTTTATAAAACTTACTTATAAGATCCCACACCAATATACGTCATATTAAGCCTATTGGAATCTTCAAACATTTCCACAGAAATGGTTGGAACTAATAAATATATCTAATTCATAATGAAAGATAAATAAAAATAAAAAAAAACATCAATTGTTTGTCAAGAAGTTTGTTATTATGTTTAATTATAGTAAAGTTGAGTATAGGTCACTGCAAATTTTTTTTTATTACTTTATTCTAAGTAAAGTGTAGTAATCATGAAAAAATTTTCGTGATTTTGACGAGATGTTTTTTGTGACCATACTCATTTTGTGACGTTTGTTTCTTGATGTCTATGCGTGTGTGGGAAGGTGACTGCGTATCGAAAAGATTCTGTAGCCGCTACAGTCCATAATCTTTGATGGATCAAATTAATATTTTACACAAAAATGCATTTTATAATGTAGGTGCGCTCTACTGTTTGGCAGCAATTCTTCATGAAGGGAAAGTTACTTTTTTTGCTGAAATGTATTTTTGGACAATTTCTTTCTCCTAAACTCTAGAGTCTTTAAATTTTGGCATTATCTTAGAAGTTACAAACGTAATAACTGAAAAAATCCTCAGTTTTTAAAAACAACTGGAATTATTTACTTTTCAATAAACTGTAAACATTTTAAGTTATTATTCAATCTGAAAGGCTATGAGAAGGATACAAGCCGTACCGTTTACCGGATCAAAATAAAATTATACATAATAATCTGGAGTGAGCTACACTCAACTTTACTGTAATAAGCATCATATCAAACTTCAAAAGGTATATCTATAAATATGGTGGCCCTTTTAGACATAATATAAATGTCTAAATATAGGAGATGTTTATTACTCTTACATTCCTGGAGGAAATACAGATAGTGACTGATCAAGTTATCAATATACAATCTTATTTTTGTAATCACCCAACTTATCCATATAATAACATCGGTATTAATACAATAACACTTTTATAAAGACAAAGTGAAGACTCCGCGATACGAAATTATCCCTTTCAGGAGAACATGACTTATGTTAATATAGCCAGTGGATCTCTTACATGGTCATCTACAACATTACATGGCCAGTGGATTAGTTACATTAGATGTGTTTTAATCCAACCTCCTTCTACATTAAAAAATTAAACCCTATATTTCCCTTTAAGATTTCAAAATTATGTCTGAAAATTTCAGAAACATATAAGAAAAAATCTGGAGTGGCCTACACTCAACTTTACTATAAGTAACTTAATATCAAATTTCTTGAGTATATAATAAATAACGTCTCATTTAAGCATAATGTGAACATTTAAATGGGATATGATTATTAGTCTTTCATTCCTGAGGTAGTAA
The DNA here is from genome assembly GCA_026182355.1 of Hermatobates lingyangjiaoensis. Lineage (NCBI taxonomy): Eukaryota > Metazoa > Arthropoda > Insecta > Hemiptera > Hermatobatidae > Hermatobates > Hermatobates lingyangjiaoensis. The sequence continues at coordinate 11,659,911 of JAPFBL010000084.1, read as the reverse complement.
AGATAGTGATTGAAGGACATATCAATATATAAGCTTATTTTTGTACATCACACAGCTGATGCAAATAATTTCATTAGTATAACTACAGCAGTAATAACATTTTTTAAAAAACCAAAGTGAAAATTTCTTGATACGAAATATTCTCCTACAAGAGAACATGACTTTTGTTCAAATAGCCAGTGCATTTATTAAATCCTTTACTTGACGTCCTTCTACATTGAATATTAAAGTATAATTTTCAAATTTAAAACAGGAAAATGCCCTTATTTTCTCTGAAAAACATCATAAACATCAAAGAAAAAATGTTGTTTTAAGATGATTTATAATTAAAGATGTACGATAATTACATTTATTAATCTCTAAACGAAAGATTTCAATTTTGAATTATCTTTTACATTTTCGGTCTTTTATAGAATTATTATACTGGGAATTTTATGGCTTCTTAGTATTTAATAAGTTCATTTTCCTTCCCCTTTGTCAAATATCATATATACGAATTTTTTCTGAGTGCGTGTTATCCTTTTCCTGCCTTCTGTACTCTGTTATAAGTTTGCTATGAATATATATTGAGAAAAAAATATATTAGTAATTAGGCAGTTTACATACTCAAATCGAAGTCAAAGCCAGCTATTCAATTTAATTTGAATCTTTTATAGTTGGTAGCTTCTAATTTTTGAAAATAATAAATAAAACTATTAGACTAGAATTGTAAAAAAAAAACTGGATATTTCTCAACAAACATAAGTCCTCTTTCTTGAGGAAAGAGTCCATTCATTACGTTTCAATATCATGGAAAGGTACAACATTCACAATGATAATGTAATTGTAACTGATATTAAGTTTTGCTCAAGAGTGCAATATATAGATTTAATAAAGCATTTTATGAGACAAATCCATCATGCCATGGAAGACAAAGGTAATTTATTTATGTTTATTGCCGGTGATTTTTTTACATGTAACAATATTATTCCTCTTACATCTCATATAAGTCAATAAACATTTTAAATTGCTCCATTATAAATATCAATTTTATCTCAGTGGATTCGCTCAAAAAATTTCTAAGTCAATGTAAACAATGTAAAAAAAATATAAAAAATTCGACAAGTATAGCAGGTGATCTCTTAGTCTAGGATAAAGAAACAGTTTTTATAGCGTTATTGCTCTTTCCCGTAACTGCAACTTCATGATTTTTTTTTTAAGAATTTCTAATTTTTCGTTCTATTTTTGGTCAAATTTTCATTATTTTTTAATGAGCCGTTTAGCGTCAAAAAACATTTTCTGAAAACAGAAATCGTACTGTAACGCCCCTTTAGCGAATGTAATTTTGAAAAAAAATATCTCAACTCATTCTCCACATAATGTTCTATTTTTATGCATAGTTTCATTTTGATCCGTCAAACAGTATGGCTTGTATCGCTCTCACAAGGTTTGAGATTGAATTATAAGTCAAAATTTTTACATTTTATTGAAAAAAAAATATTTCCCGTTGTTTTAAAATTCTGAATATATTTTTCGTTTGTTCCATTTGTAACCTCAAAGATAATGTCAAAATTTCAAAACTCGAGGGTTATCAGTTTAGGAGAAATAAATGTTTTCTAAAAAACGGTTTTGGGCAAAAAAAGTGACTTTCCCATCATGCATAATTCTTCCCAAACAATAGGGATCTTCTTCCCTATGAGGACCATTTTTTTGTAAAATATCAACTCGATCCATCAAAAATTCTGGACCGTAGCATGGTAACAAGCAATGCTAACACACTCATCCACCCACCCACACAGAAATCATCGAAAAAACTTCATAAAACGACTTCTGGGACCTCAAAACATGTAATTCCGTCCAAATCTCGAGATCGCATTTTTTCACGATCACTATACTTTACTTATAGTAAGGTAAAAATTTCAGAGTCATCGAATCACCAAAGAATTATTTAAAACTAGTGATACTAGCTTTTTAGTTATTACTAGCTTAAAACTAGTATCCGTTTCGTGATATAGAACAAAAGATTACATTCCTATGCTTCAATATTATCAGAAGATAATATGATTCATAAACACAAGAATATCTACATCTGATATTAAGTTTTGTTCAACTGTGCAACATTGATTAGAGCATTTTGTTAGAAAAATCTATTAAGTCATGGAAAGCACCAGAAATTATATATTATTATGTTACAGTCATTACAACATTTCAATTTATTTCATTAAATCTCGAAATATCAATTTTATTTCAGATAATTCAGTTAAAAAATTCCATATAAACAATCTAAATAAATATAAACAAATCTGACAAGTATAGCAGGTGATCCATTAGTCCATGACAAATATTCAGTATTTACTAGCTGGACCCGCGAAAAGTTTCACAGTTTATGGAAAAGTCACAATCTATATGTTTTTTTCGAAAGATATGATAATAAAATCTATATAATAGAGCGCAGATATCATTCCATTAGTTTAAAAAGAAATGTATATTTCAAATGGTAAAAAACATGGGCTAAATAAAACAAAGTATATGTTTAGTATTTTATACTACGTTTCAATATTATATCATGAATAAACGGAATACAAACTTCTCAAAACATTCTTAACGTACATCCCACATTCGATGTTTTAAGTGACGCCAAAATATTTAAGGCAGGGATCCAAATACAGCCATCATATAAGTGTTGTAGTGATATTTCGAGAGGTTTTAACAAATATTTGATAGATCCGTTGCATTTAGTACCTAGGTAAATTAAGGTATAATAGGAAAAAAAGTTTGAAAACAAATTAAAGATAGATTAAACAGTATTCTTATGAATGTAGTTCTTCTACGTCCATGAGTGGAACCATTTTGAGGACATACCTCAACTGGAACGCTATTCATGGCTCTCACTCTTGAAAAAGCTACATACGTTGTCCGTGAGTGAATACAGCCTGCGACAGGAATATGCCAACCTTATGGAAAGTTTGTCCTGAGCTTTATTGATTGTCATGGAGTATGAAAGTCTCTCTGGGAATTGAGTGCGATGTAGAAAGGGATGTTGACATCACTTGGATTAAGTTTGATTCTTGAAATTAATACTCATCATGCACATGAGATCCACTGCTAATGGAGAATACAATGATGTGGTCGTGGAGATCAAGTTCCTCTAAGCTTGTTCTATTGCAAAGTCCCAGGTAATTGAGAGAGTTCCCAAAAGCATTATAATGGATCCAACCTTAAGGTTCAACCGATGTGGAGGCATTTATGAACTTGATGTGGGCGAGTTCATGAACTCCATCGAGTAGTTCATGGTTTCCTCTTGGTTGTCAGATGTTTCAGAATCAACACTTAGATAAGTTTTTGTCTCTTTTGGAAATTTTTGAATGTATTAAGGTTGATACATCACACATTAAGGAACACCCATCACACCATGGAATACATCAGAAAATAAGGTTCGATTGGGTTAACTTTTTACATTTAACAATTTTATTCTCTGACACATATTAACTCATTAAAACAATTCAAATGTTTTTGGATAAATTTCTAAATAAATATAAATGTTATTTTACTACAAGACTACCCGTGACAAGTTGGGTTATCTAGTTCCCTCCTCCTTAATGGAACCTTGTTCACCTGCAGATAAACTCTAAATTGATTTCTAGTAAAGAGGATAATGAAAATATTTTTAACACAATGCTCTTCCATTTACATTTATTTTACAATTTGAATTTTCCAAAAAAAAAAAACTAATGTTTTCTTTTGTTTGACCCTACTGAGAGCAGCATATAATTGGCCATATTGAGACATGTACTATTTACCTAAATGAACTAAAACTTTATACAGCGTTTGTCCATGAGACATATGAATAGTCATGGTAAATACTAACTGAATTGGAAATTGAATCCTTGAAAAATAATGATTTCCTGAACAGATAAAACAATTTTAAATCTTGGAATTAAAACTATTTCTTATTGAAACCGTGATGCAAAATTTACAATGAATGACTGTATCATAAAGCTCCTCAGTTATAGAATTAGTTTTATTAAGAAGATATTTCCTATATCTCCAGGAGCATCAGGAGCCTTACTCTATAGTTTTTATTAAATAGATATGTCAAAAGAAGAAAATATAGGCATTATGACGAAGTGTTTTTCGATTATGGACAAAACTGTATTGTTTACTATTGTAAAAAAAATACAAAATACAAAATATGTAAAAAATTATACTAAAATTGTATTGTATTGTATTGTTTACATATATTAAATTGTTAATTTCTAAAACTTCTGTTAACAATAATAAATATTATTTGTTGATATATTAAATAACCACTTCATATCCTTGTTAATTATTCATTAAATTTCCTCTTTCTTAAGTTATTATAATTAAATTACTGTAATTTATATCGAAAAACTAATAATATTTAATATGCTTAAAGTTCAAAATCACTATGTGATTATAAAGAAGCTAAGCCTACATCATTAGTTCACTTACACAAACAAAACTTACACTTACAAAATCATTTATATCAGGTTTTGGAACCTTACTGTAGAAAAGTCCCTTTGACGCAGATGATAGTGCGATCGACTCCCAAGTCGTGGGTTCGAACCCCGCATGGATGGATAGTATAATTTTATCATATTAACTACTCGGTTAACTTGGACCACTCTCGTATTACGATCGGTCACACTCGGGCATGATTCACATAGATACTAGCGTATTAATATGTAGGATAGCTTTTTTACCCTTTGCGATAATTAAAATTTCTCAATCATTTTTATAAATGGCTATTTTTAATATTTAATTTTATGAAAAAATATCATTGTTTCACAATGAGCCGTTTAGCGTCAAAAATTTTTTTTTTTCTGAAAACATAAAATTGACCCGAAGGCCCTTTTGGTTAATGTAATTTTGAAAAAAATTACCTCAACTCATCTCCCACATAATGCCCCAATTTTAGTATATTTAATTTTTATTCATCAAACGACATGGCTTGTATCGTCCTCACAAAATTTCAGATTGAATTATGAGTAAAAACAAAGTTTTTACATTTTAATGAAAAGAAAACAACATTTCCTGTTGTTTTAAAAATCTGGAGACTTTTCTCAGTTATTGCTTTTGTAAATTCCAAAATAATGCCAAAATTTCAGGTCAACTAGAGTTAATAGTTTAGGGAAAAAATTTTTGGCTAAAAACACATTTTGGCAAAAAAAGTGACTTTCCCATCATGTATAATTGCTCCCAAACAATAGCGTCCATCTACATTATGAGGTCCTTTTTTGTGTACAATATCAATTTGATCCATCATAGATTCTGGACTGTAGTGTGTACACAAGCTTTTGGATACACACACACACCCACCCACACACAAATACTATCGAAAAAACTTCATAAAACGACTTTTGGGACCACAAAACATTTATTTAGCCAAAATTTCAACATCAAATTATTAGCGATCGAATTTTTTTACTATAAGTAAACTATAGTATATATAGTATAATTATATAGTACATAGTATAAACTAAGTATACTATAAGTAAAAAATAGTGTATGAAGGATGACTTAACATTATTTTTTTCAAAATTACAAAAATCGCAAAGGCTTTGGGGTCAGTTTTATTATTTCAGAAAAATTTTTTACGCTAAACCACTTACTAAATAACAATAAAATTATCCAAAAAACATTACATTACATTTATTTACATTCTGTACATTGACTTAATAATTTCTTCAAAGAATCGACTGAAATAATATTGGCGTTTATAAGTTTTATGATATAATTTGAAAATACTTAGTGACACAATATGAGATGTTAGAAGAGTAAAATACATACATATAGAAAATCAACGCCAATGAAACATATAATTTCTGATGCTTTCCATGGTATGACAGATTTGTCTAACAAAATGCACTAATCAAACTACATGTTGATAGTTAATCCATACATCTATCTACTTAATGTCAGATACAGATTGAATATTTGGGGTTGTGAAAGGCTGGAGTAGGATTGTGTAATTCGAGGGGAGAAGTATACTCGTATGTTCTCTGAAGCGGAGAATTTACTACTAGATAAAACGATGTAAGATTCTTTATTTTTATTGAAATGAAAGATTTGGTTTTACGAGTATAAAGTTATTATTAGTATTATTATAAGACATATTGTTGCGGTTAAAAGATCTTAGTTTTGTTTTCCCATTTCATATTGTGGTTTGATCATATATATATATATATATATATATATATATATATATATATATATATATATATATATACTTCGAAATAAATTGAAAGGTCCGTGTGGACAATAAACACTTTAACACATAGAAAAGAACACAGAAAGACACTACAGAACTCACTTCGATATTTCGACATCCGTCGTCATCGGGAAGAAGTGCGAAGTACTGCTGGGGAGCAGCATTGCGGTGGTTCCACGAGTTACTCTGGAGGCCAGTAGTAGTTTGCTTCTCAACGCGAGTACTTCGCACTTCTTCCCGATGACGACGGATGTCGAAATATCGAAGTGAGTTCTGTAGTGTCTTTCTGTGTTCTTTTCTATATATATATATATATATATAAAAAGATTTCACATAAACACGTGAAACAACAATCAGTGAAACTGATAAATCATTAAAGACACGTGTAAAACAACACCAATATAACGTAAGCAGACAGGAAAAAAGTAGTGTTATTCTTGCATATAAAAAATGAAAATCATCTTATTCATTGGACAGGAGCTAAATTTATTACCTATGAAAAATCAATGATGTTAAGAAATATTATTGAATCGTCTCTAATAAAATTTAATAGATCAAATATTATAAACATTAGTAACGGTCTCTTCAAACTCGATACTTTCGTCACGAGGGCAATCGCCTCTTCAAAGAGGGTTAACAGCTAGCGGATAGTTTTTTTTTTACTTTTTCTTACTGTACTCCTTTGTTTCCCCAAACATCCCTTTCTGGACATTAGTCCTTTCCTGCGCTTTCACCCTTTTAAAATACCACTCTTCCCTCCCACTCTTCTCAACTCCTCACCAAATGTTTCTGCATCTAGTGTTCAGTTGGGTTTTTGACTCTGATGAAGACAGCTTGTTACGGTTGAAAGATCTTAGTCTTGTTTTCCCATTTCTTATTGTGGTTTGATCATTGACATATATATATGTGTGTGGTCAAACCACAATCAGTTGTGTTTTTCACTAATCAGTTCGGTTTTTGACTCTGACGAATACCGCTTGTTACGGTTGAAAGATCTTAGTTTTGTTTTCCCATTTTCATATTGTGGTTTGATCATTGATTGTTATTTCACGTGTTTATGTGAAATCTATATATATATATATATATATATATATATATATAATATATATATAAAATTAAAGTTACAACTAGAGAACACAAGAAAAAGGACGAACACTCACGAATCTCGATAATTTCGGCATCTTGCCGTCTTCAGGAGAGTAGAAAGAAAGAAAATAAAAGGAGAAAGAATGAAGGAACGGAGACGTAAATGCGTCCACTGGCCGATGTAAACTCTTATATATATATATATATATATATATATATATATATATATATATATAATATATATATAAGTATTTCACAATAAACACGTGAAATAATCAATGTTCAAACCACAATAAGAAATGAGAAAAAAAGGCTAGGAGATCATTCAACTGTAACAAGCCGTCATCGTCAGTCAAAATATCAACTGACGTTTGACGCATTTTACTCCGACTGCTTCTCACGGTTAATATATATATATATATATATATATATATATATATATATATATATGTGTGTGTGTGTGTGTGTGTGTGTGTGTGTTGTGTGTGTGTGTGTGTGTGTGTGTGTGTGTGTTGTGTATGTATGTATAATGAGCAAACAAAATTTATTTAACTCCAGAAGTCAATCTGAATGTTTAAACAGAAAAAAATTATAATTCATACTTTTTAATTTACGATAAGTAATGTATATTAACTATGATAACATTCGATTTCCAAATTTTAACGGATTTAACGTTCTGAGGTTTCTTGAGTCAATGTTTGAAGGTTTTTTGATCATGCCACTATGCACATGGATGGGTGTCTATCCAAAAGTATAATTATAACATTGATGAATCAAATTAATATAATACCCAAAAACAGCCCTTTCAGTACAGATAATACCCACTATAGTTTTTGGGCAGTATATTGCCCACCATACCATGTCTGACTCAATTTTCTTTCTAACTAACATTTCTACAAAGTTATAATTTTGCAGTTAATATTGCATTGATATCAGCAATAACTGAGAAAATCTAGAGTGGCCTACACTCAACTTTACTATAAGTAACTTAATATCAAATTTCTTGAGTATATAACACATAACGTCTCATTTAAGCATAATGTAAACATCTAAATTGAGTATGATTATTAGTCTTTCATTCCTGAGGTAGTACAGATGGTGATTGAAGGACATATCAATATATAAGCTTATTTTTATACATCACACAGCTGATGCAAAAGTAAAATTTCCAAATTTAAAACAGGAAAATACCCTTATTTTCTCTGAAAAACATCATAAACATCAAAGAAAAAATGTTGTTTTAAGATGATTTATAATTAAAGATGTACGATAATTACATCTATTAATCTCTAAACAAAGATTTCAATTTTGAATTATCTTTTACAATTCTGGTCTTTTATAGAATTATTATACTGGGAATTTTATGGCTTCTTAGTATTTAATCAGATCATTTTCCTTCCCCATTGTCAAATAACATATATACGAATTTTCTCTGAGTGATTGTTATCCTTTTCCTGCCTCCTGTACTCTGGTATAAGTTTGCTATGAATGTATATTGAGAAAAAATATATTACTAATTAGCCAGTTTACAGACTCAAATCGAAGTCAAAGCCAGCTATTCAATATAATTTAAATCTTTTATAGTTGGTAGCTTCCAATTTTTGACTGGAATTGTAAAAAAAAAAACTGGATATTTCTCAACAAAAATAAGTCCTCTTTCTTGAGGAAAGAGTCATTCATCATATTTAAATAGCATGGAAAAGTACTGCATTCACAATGATAATGTAATTGTAACTGACATTAAGTTTTGCTCAAGAGTGCAATATACAGATTTATTAAAGCATTTTATGAGACAAATCCATCATGCCATGGAAGACAAAGGTAATTTATTTATGTTTATTGCCGGTGATTTTTTTACATGAAACAATATTATTCCTCTTACATCTCATATAAGTCAATAAACTATTTAAATTGTTCCTTTATAAATATGAATTTTATCTCAGTGGATTCACTCAAAAAATTTCTAAGCAATGTAAACAATGTAAAAAAATATAAAAAATTCGATAAGTATAGCAGGTGATCTGTTAGTCTAGGATAACAAACAGTTTTTATAGCGTTATTACACTTTCCCGTAATTGAAACTTCAAGTTTTTTTCATGAATTGTTAATTTTTCATTCCATTTTTGATCAAATTTTCATTATTTTTTAATGAGCCGTTTAGCGTCAAAAAAACATTTTCGGAAAACAGAAATCGTACTGTAACGCCCCTTTAGCGAACGTAATTTTGAAAAAAAATATCTCAACTCATTCTCCACATAATGTTCTATTTTTATGCATAGTTTCATTTTGATCCGTCAAACAGTATGGCTTGTATCGCTCTCACAAGGTTTGAGATTGAATTATAAGTCAAAATTTTTACATTTTATTGAAAAAAAAATATTTCCCGTTGTTTTAAAATTCTGAATATATTTTTCGTTTGTTCCATTTGTAACCTCAAAGATAATGTCAAAATTTCAAAACTCGAGGGTTATCAGTTTAGGAGAAATAAATGTTTTCTAAAAAACGGTTTTGGGCAAAAAAAGTGACTTTCCCATCATGCATAATTCTTCCCAAACAATAGGGATCTTCTTCCCTATGAGGACCATTTTTTTGTAAAATATCAACTCGATCCATCAAAAATTCTGGACCGTAGCGTGGTAACAAGCAATGCTAACACACTCATCCACCCACCCACACAGAAATCATCGAAAAAACTTCATAAAACGACTTCTGGGACCTCAAAACATGTAATTCTGTCAAAATCTCGAGATCGAATTTTTTCACGATCACTATACTTTACTTACAGTAAAGTAAAAAACGTTAGATCTGTTCAATAACAGCAAATATAGGTCAGTTGTACATAAAACTGTAAACATTTTGACTTATGATTGAATCTCAAAGATTATGACTAGGATACTAGTCCCACCGTTATGCAAATAACCAAGAAATTAAACACAAAAATAGCATCTTTTTCGAGAATGAGCTGTATAACATTTGACGAAATTTCTCTCACAAAAAATGCTATAAGTGTGAATTTATTTATTTTTTATTTCACCAGGAGATTGTTGTAGTTAATTGGAAGGTCAACCAATTCACCTTCTTCGAAAGTGTTTAAAACACTGGCATGTAGAATTTTTCGATCAGGGCATAAATAATTCACTAAAACTTTTTTTTATCATTGCAATTCTACAGTTATAAACATTTCTTTTCATTCAACGTATAAACTTATATGTCATCATCTTTATCCAAGAAGTGAAAGGTTTTGACCCATTTCTGATTTGTCACCCATCACGTTGAATTCTGAAAGGCACTTACTTCACAATGTCTCATATTTTGGACTGACAAAATTTACTATTTCATAAGAAAAACCTTAAGCTGTTCTATAACAAGTTGAAATAAAATTAATTAAAAAGGATACAGAGTGAAATATAGATATTTACATTAAAATAATATCTTAATTAATTAATTCATACGTCATAATTAATTTTATCGTAAGCTTGATACTTTGTCTCGTCTATATATCTTGAGGACTAACACTGTGTGTGAAAAGGTTCGTGAATTTTTAGAAATGACACTTTTTCTTAGTAGTTCTAAATATTCTTAGTATTAGTAAAACAGGGAATTAGTTTTAGCACAAATTATTTGTTATAAAGTAAATAATTATAAAAGCATCAGAGAGAATAATTTGATTAAGCAATGAACAGCCTGGTTCATTGGTGTCAAGGATTGATTAAATAGCAACCCGATTAATATACCTAAATCTATTGCTTAGATCTTTCCATAAACTTTTAGATATTTATTAAAGCGGATCGATAGGCATATAACTAGTAATTTAGGTAATTTGTATGCTCTAAGGTGTAAACAAGTCGACTATGGAATATAAACCCCAAGACAATCCATTCTTACAAGATGAATGCATTTTTAAGACTTTTCATTATATATAATGTTAGTGTGTATTACATAATTGTTGGTGTATATATTAATCATATTTTATATTGTTGTTTCTTTTGAAGTAGTATTTTGCAGTGAAGTAATATCTGCAGATTACAGACAGTATTTTACAGTATAGGCGTAAGTATAAAACCCTAATTGCTCCCTCCTCCATATCAGTGAACCAACCCAAAGGCCTTTACAACAAAAAATCAATGAATAACGTAAGTCAGAGTTTCAGAGTAGATAGTTAACTATGGAAGGATGCATTTAATAGTAAGGAAAAAATGTTGAGTTTAACTTCTAAAACCACTGATACCATTTTTTTTATAAGTATTTGATACTAATCATACTTAAAACAGTATCCTTCAAGTGACTTTCAACAATAAAACAAAATTCATGCTCACCTCCTTTGAACATCAATCAAACCCATATGCATTTATGTTTATTCTAATCATAAACCTGATAGTTGATAAATATTATCATAACCATAAAAAAAGAAAAATCATGCATGGAAAATACGGCTAGTAGCCTATGTATTCTTAATTAAAAATGGCACAAAGTTAAATGTAGATATTTCTATGAATAAAAAAATAAAACTTCTTAATTAATGTTAGTTATCCTAAGTTGATGCTTTGTCTCATAGATGTATATTGAGGAAGAACATTGTGTTCAAAATGGTTTGTGAATATTTAGAAAGTTTGAATATTTCTAGTACTACTAAAACCATGCAGTGGTATTATTAATATATGGTTTAATTAGAGGAGCTCAAGAAGCCCTCTCTGACTTGTCAAGTTCAATGGTTCGAACTATGTCCGGCCAATGATCCATCAAGATCATTCTTCGATCCAACATTCTGTACATAATCCTTTAGAATTAAAGAAACTCATTTTCTCCTATATTTAATGTCAGTTTACTTATATTATATATAAATTAATTTTTATAACCCTTTTGAATATATATCAATAATTCCCCAGTATTTATTGATGATTTGTTTCGCTTAGTTGTTTACATCATTCACAGATCCTTGTCTTTTCCTTGTTTAGTTTTGCTCTAATTAGTAAACTATTCTACGGACACGCTCTAACAAATGGTTAAAACACTGCTAACGGCACAAAACAAAATGATACCACCAAAGAACACGCAAGGGCAAGCCCAACCATTCAACTCCTGCTTGAGATACACCACGAACCATAAATACTCAACTAATGTTTCTTCAGTTTTCTTACATTAATTATAAATTATTTATTTCAATATTATAATTTTATTTTAGCAACTTTAATCATAATTGGTATATGCTAAGGAATCGAGGGATGAGGGATTTTTTTCAAACTGGGGAAGCAATGGTCATAAAGTACAATAATTAAGAAATATTTATATTTAAAAAATTAAACTATTCTCAGTACATATTTTATTTTCATAGAAATATCTACATTTCACTTTTTACACATTGCTTTCCGATTTTATATGACTCATTATAGTATAAATAATCGGAAGTATTTGTATGTTTTGCAAATAATTGTAATTTGAGTCAGTTACTTTGACTTGACTGACTCCGATTCCAACAGATATTAAAACAGCAACAACACTCCAATGAATTCCATTTCCCGTCTCAAGTATTACAACTCTGGTAGCAATTGTTTATGGTTTTTTCAGTTTTTCTTACGGATCTCTTAAAACGTCTTCGCTATTGAAGAAGTACAATTGTTAACAAATAAATAAAACCATCCTATACTAAAATTCAAAATTTTCGATTGATCTACAAGGATCAATGAATTTTTTTTTTCTAGTTGGTCTCTTAGCTATGCCATAGAGACAATATATCTTCAAAATTGTTTGATTCCGTAACAATGACGCTGAACTGATAAGAGTCAGCAAGTAACATTGAAGCTGCGAAAATTATTTTAATATAAATACTTAAGTGAAGTTTCATTTTCTGCAATCATACAGTATCAATCAATCTGACCATTGATTTATTCAGTAACGTAGCTAAAGACTTATGATCAGTGTGGACAACTAGTTTTCGACGATAACTAGTAATTAATTGTAAATTTTTTTACAAACAAAAAAAATCACTAAAACTTCTTTTTATCAATCTAACCATAACTGATTTCGGACGGTGAGAAATTTCTGAAGCATTACACACTCGTTTATTCATCTGCAATAGTACTCAACCATTGCACTCTTACTGAGTCTTACCTTCAATCACAAAATGGTATTAATGAGGTTCATAACTTTAGAACATCGGTTCAAACGTTATTTGCTTCAAATACTTAATTGCTTTTCTATGAATGTTCTCAAATCAATTCAAATCGGCATTATTTTTGAATAATTGACTCAATAAAGAAGTAAGCTCTGAATATTAGGAATATATGACGACAAATAATTTATAAAATCAAGGAATCTCTGGAGGCCCGTTTTCGTTTTTAACGATGAAGACTACCATCTACAACTGTTTTAATTCTTTTTCGACTGGGTTTTACTCAATCTTTGTCAAATACTTAAATCTCCTAAAATCAACAGATTGTATACAAAACTTTAATTTTCTTATATTAAGTATAGCATTTATCTCTCGAGTTTTCATTTTGCAAATAACATTTATATCTGCTCCCGAGTCTACTTTGAACCCAATTACTGTATGCTTATTTACTTCAAGCCACCGACTTTTGGAAGAGTAAAAGGAAAGTATCAAATAAAAATAAAACTATACAACGGGACACGACTCCGAATTCGTGCTTTGCACAGATACGAGGTGTGTAAATAAAGTAGTGAGACTGGCAACGTCGCTTTCGATCTGGCAACGCTGGAGACGCGTGGCCTTGAGTAGCGTCAGGTGCACGTGTGATGCGCCTCCAGTATGAATCTGAACTCGCCACAGTCATTTGTTTGTCCGTAGCGTTGGTTTTCGTGAAATGGTTTTTTCTTGAGCGTTTTAAAAATGAGTGACCTCAAAGTTGAGCAGCGGTGTGCAATCAAATTTTGCTTCAGACTTGGACATAATGCAACCGAAACTTTTGAAAAACTTCAGGAGGCCTATGGAGAACGTGTTTTATCAAGGGCACAGGTTTTTCGGTGGTTTAAGGAATTTTCAGAAGGAAGAGAGTCGATTGAAGATGAACCACGAAGCGGAAGGCCTTCAAGTGCAAACACCGATGAAAATGTCAACAGAGTACGGAACCTTGTGCGTTCAGATCGACGCTTGACAGTCAGAATGATCGGGGAACAGTTGAATTTGAATCACACCTCCGTTCATCACATTTTGACCAATGAATTGGAGATGAGAAAAATTTGTGCGAAAATGGTTCCGAAAAACCTTTCCCAAGACCAAAAGGATCTCAGTTTTTGGCCAGTAAAAACATTCCTGTTGCTCCTCAGCCTCCTTATTCACCAGACTTGAGTCCTTGTGACTTTTTCCTCTTCCCGAGATTGAAAAATCACCTCAAGGGAACTCATTTCGGGACACTACAAAACATACAAACTGCTGTAACCGACCAGCTGAAGGCCATTCCAGAATCCGAGTTCCAGCAATGCTACAATGATTGGAAGGACCGTCTCCAGCGCTGTGTGGCTTCCAAAGGGAACTATTTTGAAGGTGACAATATCACATTGTAATTATATTTGAATAGAAAATTTAAAAAAAATCAGTCTCACTACTTTATTTACACACCTCGTACATCATTGAGGCTAATATCATGAATGGGTGTGGTATTGGGAAGTCGGTGTTTATTCCAGCCAGACCATTGATATCTAGAACAAGTCCCCTTCAATTCAAACGGTTGCAATTTCCCGTCAGCGTCTGTTTCGCAATGATGGTAAATAGGTCGCAGGGAAAAACTCTGTCTACGGCAGGAATTGAAGTAAGTGAGAGACCAAAGAAGAAAAATGGAACGCATGAAACCTATTAGGCTAAATGGAGTTACCATTGAATTAAAGGATGAAGCTAAATAATTAGGTATTAAACAATATAGGAAACTAATCTTTAACCAACACATTAATAAGATATCCAAAAAATCAAAATGTGCCCTAATGATATGCAGAAGGATGGCAGGCAGGTTGTGGGGATGTTCACCCAAAGTACTGCTCTGAATTTATATCACTATGGTGAGACCTATCATCACCTATGGGACGATTATTTGGAGTACAAGAACGAATCAGGTTAATATACAGCAGAAATTGAATAAAATTCAAAGGCTCGTATGCATTTGTATGATGGGAGCCTTAAGATCATGTCCTTCTGCCAGCATGGAGAAAATTGTGGGCTTAGCATCCCTCCAGCAAGAAATTCGAAGGAAAACTATTCTTAACCTTTTATAAACTGATACACAAGGAGGAATAGTACTACTATGGGAGGATAAATGCTCTATTGCAAAAGAACATTCTGTACTCATGTCACGAAGGGATGATATGGGTAAAGTATTTGAATTCCAAAAGAATTTCCAAGAATGTCTTGGTACCAAAGAAGGAATTAGAAAAGGTAACAAAGAGGACATTGGAGGAAATGTGATCCGATGGTATACACATGGATCAAGGACAGCGGAAGGTACAGGAGCTGGAGTATTTGGACCTAAGACCAAATACTCCGAATCTATGAGCATTACACCAGTATCTTCCAAGCTGAAGTCCATGCCATCGAAAGATGTGCACAATTCAATATGGACAAAGGATATAAGAACAGACATATATAGTAATAATGTCTGATAGTCAAGCAGCAATTAAAGCATTGAGCTCAAACCTTATTAGCTCAAAGATGGTCCTGAACTGCAAAAATAAACTCAATCTCCTGGGTATGAGGAACAGGATCTCTCTCTACTGGGTGCCAGGACATGCAAGAGTAGAGGGAAATGAACGAGCAGACGAACTTGCGAGGGAAGCTGCTCACAAACCGCATATAGGTCCAGAACCATACTGTGGTATAGGACAACACACTATACAAGAACTCCTTAGGAAAGAGGATAGAGAAAACAGGAAGCAATACTGGGATTCTCTTCAAGGACACAGACAATCAAAGATACTTCTCAATAAGTTTGAGAATAGGCAAATCTTTGATTGTATGGAAAGGAGCAGGAATAATCTAAGGATTTTAACCGGTTTTCTAACGGGTCACTGCAAACTTAATGACCATCTCCGGAAAATGGGCATTAGCAATGAAGGTTTGTGCAGGTTTTGCAAGGTTGAGGAAGAAACACTGCATCTGCTGGCTGATTGTCAAGCCACTGTGTTACACAGAAGCAGGTGCTTCGGGACACTCAACAAAACCATAGAAGAGCTTTTACCGTTGGACTCAGCAAAAATGCTGAGCTTCTTGGAGGCATTGAAGCTAACTGGGGTACTATAGTACAGAAGGGGGGAAAGTGCAATAGTTCTTAGGACGCAGTACTACAATCACTCTCAACAAATAAATAAATAAATAAATAAATAAGTGAGAACAAGTGTTTCCCACATGGTCAACTGTATGTTGTTTTCTCAAGAATCAGAGGTTCCAACTCTGTTCTTCCATGCACCTGAAGGACAGACAGCTAGTTGGTGTATACCTAATGAGGCACTTAACTTAACACTCAGCAAATGAATATATTTTTTCCTATTCTATAATTTTTCTAGTAATATTTTGAAATACCACGTATCATCTTTGAATTTTTGCAAAATACTCTTTAAAGACGGGCATTCATGTAACGTTTTAGTAACGCTACAAAAACTGAATATTTATCCTGGACTATGGATCACCTGCCATACTTGTCGGATTTGTTTCATTTATTTACATTGATAACACTGACTTAGACATTTTTTAACTGAATCGACTGAAATAAAATTTATGTTTAGAGGTAATTTGAAATGATTTAATGACTTCATATCAGATGAAAGAGGAATAAAATTCCTACATGTAAAAAGTCAAAGCTAATCAAACACATAATTTCTGAAGCTTTCCGTGGTGTGTGTAACAAAGTCAGTGGGTATGTTGCATTCTTGAACATAAATTAATATCGGATGTAGATTCTCTGGCGCTTATGAATGATAGTATATTAGGCTGATTCGAAAGCACTGACATTAAGTTTTACATGTTTCTAACATATTTCAGACAAAATAGGAATCTTTGAAGTCTTAACGTTAAAGCATTGACTTAAATTTTCAATATAAAAGGAGGTCAGATAAACATCAAATGTAACTGATCCATTGCCATATGATATTACAAATTAAGAGATCTACTGGCTATAGGAACAAAAGCCATGTTCTCCTATACGAGATTGTTGGGTAACAGGTTTTTTTTTGCTCTACAAAGGTGTTTTTAATGCTGTATTAATATCAAGTATATTATGTGATTTAGTCGTGTGATATATCAAAATAAGCATGTATATTGATAAATGATTCAATCACTATCTGTACGGTCTCCAGAAATGAAATACTAATTAACAACTCCCATATAGTCATTTATATTATGTCTAAATGGCACATGAATTCAGATATTATATTTACTTATAGTAAACTTAAGTGTAGGCCACTCCAGATTTTTTCCACTACTCTAGTGAAAAATTCTAAGCCTGAGAGGTAAGAACTGGGATGACTGGTAGCTAGCAAATGAAGCTATCCTGATCTTTTCGAGAGTAAAGTAGTTTTAAAATGCACTTTACATTTTAAATTCAGATACAAAAAAATTTTTTATAATAATTCAGGATAAGAGGTCAAGTATTTAAATTTATCCATAGTAAACATCTATAACTTCCTATAGAAGTTTATAACATACTATATATTTCGACAGGTATTAAACCATAATCAACTCGCAAGATTTAAACTCTTCGAAAGGAGGCAGGATTTCGTCCTGATTTTTAGATATTATTTCAGGGGTCAATGGGATTTTCATCACAAGTGGGAAGAATAACAATTCTATACATACGAGAATTAATCATAAGTACACACACACACCACTCAAAACTTTTCTTGTTGTTGCTTTCTTCTTAAACAGATAAGTCTTTCACCTTATGATCTCAGATTTAAAATATAGTTCATTTAGTTTTAACAATGTCATTCTAATTTTTTTTCTTGATAATATTATCAACGTATAAACCAAAGTATGACTTCTAAAAGTGGACGAAGATGTTTTGACCAAACGATGCTTATTTCTTTGCAGAATAAATGGAAAGAAAGCCAAACGTGAAGGTTTTGGAAAAGGGAGTGGAGAAAAAGATATTTTAAAAAGAAAAGGTTGCAAACGACTGGGTTTCAGAACTAATGAAACACTATCAAAGGCTGATGTAAACTGCCTAGACAAGAGTATCACACCTTAGCATTGTACCTAATTAGAATAAATTAGTTAACTTATTTTTACGTTATTATCATAAGAAAAGAAATATTCAGATTAAACATAAAACTATCTTATCACAGCCACATCTATTCTGCAGTATTATATTTGTCTGTCTATTTCTCAATTTTCTATTGGTCTATATTCATTAAATATCTTATATTTGACCATTCTGACATATATATCAACCAATATAGACGAAACGTCTGCTAAAAGTGTACATGAGATGACACATGAAACGTTGTTGTTTGCAATTGTTGTTTTCAAAGTTATGCTAATAAGTGTAATTCAGTGTTTCCCAAAGTGGGCGGTACCGGGACTTTGATATCGGGGGGGGCGGTAATGCAAAAAAGGAGCGGGTATTCTATTTCCACAAATTGAAAATGTTCAGGCAATATAATTTCTAAATTTAAGTGAAAACACGACTTGTAAACTTCTAGGAAACAGTTTCTTAAAATTATTTGTTTTGATAATTTATTTTTATGTTAAAAGTATATTCTCACCTAAGATTCTTTTATTGTGTATTAATTCTTTTGCATATATATGCTATGAAACAATACATTTATTGGATTCTAATTAAATATTCGATTAGTAATGATTTTAATTTAATTATTAAAATGTAACTCATTTGGTTATTTAGTCTAGGAATCTGATTATTATTCAAGGGTGTTGAGTTATAGGTGTATGGACCCAAGGGGGCGGTCACTCGAAAAAGTTTGGGAAACACTGGTGTAATTGATGTAGTCCCTAAGGATGTCCAGAAATATAGACGAAACGTCGGTTGAAGGAGTTTGGGAATTACTCAATACTTGACCAAACGTCCAAAAATAGGAAGACCAATATGTAGAATATTAAATAAATGCTTTTCTTCTCCTCGGAATTTGGTCAGGGTTAATTATTTGAAACCACCTTTTTGCCAACGTTTCGTCTTTATTTTAAGATATCTTCAGGACTAGAACCCAACGTTGGCAAAAAGGTGATATCAAATAATTAACCCTGACCAAATTCCGAGACGAAGAAAAGTATTTATTAGTAAGTGTGGTCAAGAAAACAATACCTGAATATTAAATATATATACTAATAATAGAAAAAATTATATTAGTACTACACACAGAAAAGATAAAATAAAAAACCTAAAACGAACAAAACTTAAAAGGAAGAAAATACCGGTTAGACTATAATGAGAGATAACATGAACAGGTATATTCTCCTGTGCTGGGATCGGACACCACTACCACCATTGTAAACAATATTATACGGTAGTTTGCATATAAGGTACAAATAATTTTGCAAAAAAAAAAAGAAAAAAGAAGCTGAAAAGAGAAATGAAAACACGGGTAACATATTTGCACTGATCACATTCATTTATTTATTTCACTTGGCCTAGAAGTTACTACCCTTTAATACTATGAGAAAGAAAGAGTTTACAATCAAAGTGCAAGAAAGCATACCAAATAACAGAAATTCAGTTTCAGCAGCACCATCTATTTTAAGAAACTACGAAATGTATACGAAAAAGATATTTGAGATCTTTAATAAATTATTATAGCGTTCGTTTAACTTTATACAAGCAAAATATTTTAATTTATACGTAAAATACTTAGAATTGCCCTTAAAGTTTTCTGTAACATGTGCTTTTAACATGTTTAAATCATATTATCAAAGTAAGTTTGATAACGAACATAATTTAGGGAAAAAAATAATTTTATTATTTGATGCGAATTTTATTAAACGGGAACAAATTATACAAAATAAATTTAAGATTATTTTACATGTCAGATATTAAACAACAAAATTAATTGTTTTAAAACAATCGTAGGTAAAGAAAACTTCCTTTAGTTTTTGGGTCAAACCAAGTCCATATAAAAATAGAATTGTTTATAAAAAATGGAAAAGGTTAATAGGTGGTTTAGACAGAGAACTGGTTGGTGTTGACAGTACACTGGGAACTTATTTAAAAAGCAGAAAAACCTGACCATGATGTAGTGTCTGGGTCCTGCAGACACGCTAGTACGCTTGTCACATTACTTTAATATTCTAAAGAGTTTTTCACTAAATGTTGATCACACTATAACGTAAAAGTTTTTATTCAAATCTTTCAGTAATTTCTCTTTTATAGTTTTTAGTTTCTTCTCGAATTAATGTTAATAAATATAAAATGGGTGTGTTCAACTTAACAGGGAACTTTACTTTCAAATTATAACACAATCAAGGAAAGAATTGCAATACCATAGAATATAATAGCTTAAGACATTGAAACAAGTTACTCCACTAATACGTACCAGTTTATCAAGCTGTTTACAAAATTGTATAAGACATAAATAGGTGAAAATGTTTAACAGTATATATATATATATATATATATATATATATATATATATATATAGAAGTTAGGTAAACAAACTGGCTGTCTAGTAACATCGTGTTCCTAAGTCGGATATCTACAAATTTCATTGATAACAGAAATAAATATTAGCTCGTTTCCATTAATTTTTGCAAAAGTTATTCGTTTTTGATAGAACGCTAATCTTGATTTCTTGGGAATTCTGTAGATACCAACACTAGTACAATTTATACCTTCAAATAACCTTTCATACTTATAACATTAATAACGTAAAAAAAAAGTAGTTTAGTTTAGTCTATTTCTTTAAGTTATTTAAAGCAGAAGTTTTTTTTACCAAAGACGTAAGTTCATAAAAATTCTGTCCATAGTAACGTAACTTATTACTCCATTAACTAAATAGCATCCCTTAAAGAAATCGTCTGAATGATTTGACAATTAAAACGAATAAGAGTTGTTTCACAACTATTTCTACACGATTTTAAGAGTATTTGACTTGATTATAAAAGGTTATTATTCTGAATTGAAGGATCAATTAAACTAATATTTATCAATGCATTAAAAAAAATGGTGTTAAACAAAGCTACTTCTGCTTTAATATAGACAAATGTGAAATCAACATTTAAATCCTTACACATCAAAAGAATACTGACAAAAAGTGTACTTAGGAAACTATATCAAAAATTCCCTATCCTATGACAATTAGTTATTTTGTACTCAAGCAAGTACCACAAAAGGTACTTAACTTACTGAATGATTTGACAATTAAAAAGAATAAGAGTTGTTTCACAACTATTTCTACACGATTATAAGAGTATTTGACTTGATTATAAAAGGTTATTATTCTGAATTGAAGGATCAATTAAACTAATATTTATCAATGCATTAAAAAAAATGGTGTTAAACAAAGCTACTTCTGCTTTAATAAAGACAAATGTGAAATCAACAAAAGAATACTGACAAAAAGTGTACTTAGGAAACTATATCAAAAATTCCCTATCCTATGACAATTAGTTATTTTGTATTCAAGCAAGTACCACAAAAGGGCTTAGTAGTACGTTTCCTCAATAAAAATTATATCACTCTAGAAAGTATCACACATTTTAATTTTAGATGCATCAACATTAATATTTCTGGAGAAAAAAAAGGTCAAAATCTATTCTGAAGTCTCCTCAAGGTTTAGAGAATGAGTATTTTAACAATTAACGATATAATTGTCGCCATAAAAGTAATCACCAACCCGATAAAGCTAGCCTTACTGGTAAGCCGCCTTACTATATACACCAGAAGTTAAAATTATCTTTTAAAATCCATTCTTAAAATGACTATGAGATGAAAGAATTGTGCAACAATTGCTCAATCAGTAAATTATGAAAAATAAAAATAGAATAAGCCGCTGAGTATAATTAATCCCCTAGGTCTTAGTCATATCGTTTTTTATTTAATTAAATAAAAAGACAGATTTGAACTCCTTTATTATAATAAAGATCCTCGCTAATATTTAATATGTTTACACAATTTAAAAACAGAAATTAACAAAAATGAAATACTTACTTTATAACGAATAGAATAGTTCCCAGAAATATCACTACTAATCCAAGAACAGATAAAACATTTTGATCTTCTACAATAGGAAAAACCATATTTGACATGACAACTGCTATTTCTCACTATTAAATAACAAAGTAACTCTTCATGTTGAATTGAAAGATTATTTTCTTCTTGGAATTGGATAACATCTTATGCCGAAGAAAACAGTAAAACATTAAACACTAAATGAAAAAATATTCGAATACCGAGTTGATAGATCCCGCTTGAAATGTAAATAAACCAAATTGTACGGCACAACTGACAAGAGATTCGAACAGCTGATCTTTACGTAATCATTTGTGGAAGCGACGCGATCTCTGTTGAGTGATGCAAGAACTACATTCCTGTCTGAGCCACATGTAAAAAAATGAAGTAACTTAAAATAAGGAATTAATGATATGCAATTTTTGTAAACTCTTGGCATAAATAAATGAATATATAAATATTTATTCATAATATAACAGTTTTATTATGTAAAGCATATATTTTATTCAGACATATACAAATGGCAAGAACATCATTCCATTATAGTTTTTATACAGTAAATATTAATAATCACAAGATAATGTGTAAACATATGCACAAATTCAGAACCAAATGTCAGCAAGGACGTCTTGCAGTTAATTCAGTATTATCATATTTCTGCAAGTGAATCTGAAATAAGAAATTAATCTTAGGTACATTTTAGCAGTGGTGCATAACTTTTTAATCTTTACATTTTATAACATAATTTTTAATTTTAATTGTTTTAGTAGCATCGCTCACAAGGCTTACGAAATAGTTAATAGGATACTTTTAACCTTTAACACACAGAATTCTATTTAATTATATTTACCAAATATATCTATAACGATTATCAGACAAAAACATCTAGAATGTTTTGTAGCACTTAATAAAACTGAATGTATTTCCACAACTTAACCCTAGAATGGAAAACCTCTGACACTGTTTGCATAGCTGCCTATAATTAAATAAAATAATATAATTATTAAAACGATTTCTCAGATTGGATTTTGCTGATGTGTGATCAATCTTTAGTTGTTCAGACCTAAGTCCTATCCTTCCATCATAAATACTATAAAGATAAAATCTATGCAGAGAGTCAAACAGAACAACCACTCCAATTAAGTAAGACAGGGAACTGGAGATACTAGGAATGACCCTATTAGACTCTTTACATACGTAAATTATGTCATCATTTTGTAAGCCCAGGAGAAATTCTCCCAGGAATTAAATTCCCTGGTTAATCAAAACTTTTAATTGCTAACAATTAAAATTATACATCTATTTCCTAAAGTTCTTTATTAGTTCTTTCCCACATGAGAGTTAAAAAGGTTTTTCTTCGTTCAATGTAATATTGCTTTCATTATGCATGAGAGCATAATGTCAAACATTTCCCCCTAATCATTTAATCTTCTGTTACTTTTTCTTTTGTAAGCACTTCCATATATATATATTATGTTTCATATTATTTCTTCTATACAACTTATATGCTTTGAATAGTTATGATGTATTTACCCTGATCTATATTAGTTTATCAAGAAACAAAAGTATTATGCTTTAATGATTAATTTCCTTTGAACATCAATGTTTGCAATTTATTACAACTAATAGAATTAACAGTTTCTTAGTTTTTGATAATTCATGGATAATAAAAAAAACTTGAAATATACTTCGGAATGGATGTTTTATCTCATTTCACATCCTATTTTGATAGCGCAAGTTCAACCCTTTCAAACAAATATCCATTTATTGAGTTTACACAAGCAATAATGTATGTGTAAACTTGAAATAAATTCATTTTTATTTTAAACATTATAGTTATATTTTAAATAAATCCTGATAAATGAAAGATTAAAATTAGTAAAAAAACACAAATCACAGAAAGGTACCTGTAAGTAGAGATTCACTTCATCACTTCTACTTAGATAAGGGAAATCACCACCAGTTTTTAAGTGAGCCAGCTTAGCATTAGGATAACACTTATACAATTCTTCTCTTACTGGTGTAGAAAGAGCGTAACCATCAAAAACATCAATTATAGTTACAGACTTCAAATATGACAGTCTCTGGGGTTGAACATAACAATTAATACAATTTAAAGTCAGTCTTGAAGCTAAATCTTGTTGACTCAAACTATCCAACTAAAACAAAAAAAAAATGAATTACTTTCTATTCTACACAAATAATAATTAATTTTAACATACAATAATAACTTATTGTTAACAAATTTAATAGTTAAACAGATTTACATCAGTGACAATACACTGATATATATATATAATTAGCAGAAACGATTCTTCGAACTGAATAAACTAGAATTTAAAAAAGAACACATAGAAAGGAAACCACTGAACTCACTACTATATTTCGATGTCCTCGTCTTCAGGAAAAGAAGTGAATCGCTCCAAAGGCTGATAACGACTGACTTGGCGTTCGAACTGAAGCACTCAAACAGTGTAGCCAACTTTCGGAGGAAAGGTAGACAGGGAAGATAAAGAGATAAAAGCCAAATAAAAATTAAAAAATGAAAACATTTATCTAAAATAAAATTAAAAGCTGATAACAACTTTAAAAAAAAAAAAAAAAATCAACGATTGAGGTTAAGCCCAGGAGCCGATCTACCGCCCAGACTAATCAGTTTGATCAGACTAAATCGAAAGTTACTCTGAGAGCTTCAGAAGAAGCACTTATTAGTCTTCTGGGCGGTAGATCGGCTCCTGGGCTTAACCTCAATCGTTGATTTTTTTTTTTTTAAAGTTGTTATCAGCTTTTAATTTTATTTTAGTTAAATGTTTTCATTTTTTAATTTTTATTTGGCTTTTATCTCTTTATCTTCCCTGTCTACCTTTCCTCCGAAAGTTTGCTACACTGTTTGAGTGCTTCAGTTCGAACGCCAAGTCAGTCGTTATCAGCCTTTGGAGCGATTCACTTCTTTTCCTGAAGACGAGGACATCGAAATATAGTAGTGAGTTCAGTGGTTTCCTTTCTATGTGTTCTTTTTTAAATTCTAGTTTATATATATATATATATATATATATATTCAGGTAACTCACCACAAATGAATGAAGATAGTCGCTCTGAGGCCTTTCGTTTTCACGTCGTCAGAGAGCAAGTGAATACAAGTTGTAGGCAGGTTATGAATTTTGATTTAAAGTTGGATTAAGATTGGCATCATAGACAGTATTTTTCCCTATATATATATATATATATATATATATATATACACGAGTTCGAGATTAACAAAGAGCAACACACAAAGTAGGGAAACACACTTACAGACTCAAATTTTCGGGTAATCCGTCTTCAGGAGAAAAGAGAATGGGAGACCAAGCACGTTGTAGACGCAACGGCAAGTAACTACATATATATATATATATATATATATATATAAAAATTTCACATAAACACGTGAAACAACAATCAATGATTAAACCACAATAAGAATGGGAAAACAAGACTAAGATCTTTCAACCGTAACAAGCGGTCTTCGTCAGAGTCAAAAACCCAACTGAGTTTTCCCATTCTTATTGTGGTTTAATCATATATATATATGAGAGATCTCTCTCACCTCGTCCTCTCTTCCAGTCTACTCTCCTGATGACGAACAACAGTTCGAAATATTGAATTCTGTAAGTGTTCTTTTTAGTCTCTTTTCTGTGTCGTGCTTTGTGTAATTTAAAGTTATATATATATATATATATATATATATATCCATATATTATATATATACTTAAAATTCGAAAAAACGATCCAAACTGGACGCAAATCAGTTCACAAACGAAGAAAAGCAACACACAGAGAAAGAGACACACTTACAAACTCAAATTTTCGGATGATCCGTCTTCAGGAGAAAAGAGAGAAAGGGCGACCAAGCACGCCGGAAACACAGTTTCACAGGGCGTCCGTTGGTCAGCGCAACAACTTACCCATAGCCATCCATGCTAATTCCCATGACCTCTGTTTTAATGATTACTTCCGGGTACAAATCCTTAAACACATCCCCGAATCTATATTTTGATCCCGCTCTGCGGTGGTTCAACAAGTTTCTCTGGAGGCCAGTTTCAGTTTACTTCTCAACGCAAGTACTTCGCACTTCCTCCGTTGTGTTTCCGGCGTGCTTGGTCGCCCTTTCTCTCTTTTCTCCTGAAGACGGATCATCCGAAAATTTGAGTTTGTAAGTGTGTCTCTTTCTCTGTGTGTTGCTTTTCTTCGTTTGTGAACTGATATATATATATAGTTCAATATAGCAAAAGAAACATAGAGAAATCAAAAGCACACACTAGTCTCTAATTTTCGGTTTGAACCGTCTTCAGGAGAGACACGGTTCCTGAAAAGGGTCTCCAACTGTCTCTGAACCGGTACGCTTGGTTTCCCTCTCTTATCTCTCCTGAAGACGGTTCAAACCGAAAGGATCGTATTTCCAACGAAAAAGTATATATATATATATATATATATATATATAATATAATATAATAATAATATAATATAATATAATAATATAATATAATATAATTCCCATGACCTCCCTTTCAATGATTGTTTCAGGGTACAAATCCTCAAACAAATCCCCGAGTCTAATTCCAATGTCACCCTTAGAGCTTCCGAAGAGGCATTCATATGCCTCCTTGGGGCTCGTTCTCCTCCTGGGAGAACGAGAAAAGAACAAAGAAAATCACTACAAAATTCACTTCAATATTTCGACATCAGTTGTCATCAGGAGGAAGTGCGAAGTACTTGCGTTGAGAAGTAAACTGAAACTGGCCTCCAGAGAAACTTGTTGAACCACCGCAGAGCGGGATCAAAATATAGATTCGGGGATGTGTTTAAGGATTTGTACCCGGAAGTAATCATTAAAACAGAGGTCATGGGAATTAGCATGGATGGCTATGGGTAAGTTGTTGCGCTGACCAACGGACGCCCTGTGATTGTTCATACTTCGGTTCAGCTTGGTTTAAGCGAAGCTGACGTAAACACACCACATCGAGTACAATCCAAGCGATAAATTCAGTTACAGGAGGTGCAAGAGATATCACAGGGAACAGGGTAGGAATTGTTACTGAGAGACCTCACTTCTGACCCTTCCCCAACTCTCCCTTAACCCTGAATCCCCTGGGAATGATTCCGATCCTACTCCCACTCAAGATCAAACTATTTGTAATTTGTCAACCCACCCCCTCACCTATGACGAAAGAAACCGCCTTTCCAAGGGGCTTTCGTTCTGTCCCACTCCCAAAGACCAACCTATAAAACTACTGGAGGAAGTTCAGATGTTTTGTAGGTCCCTCTGTTGGCAACATTTTTGGAAATCCCGTACTGATCCTCAACCATCCGTCCACCCCACAGTGCACAACTCTGACCAAAAATTTAAGACTCCCTCCAGTCATGAGCCTCCACCTCTTCTAGCTTCCCATCCCCTGGAACAATTTATTTCACTCCTCCTCAATAGAGTTTCTAATCCTTCATTCTTGAAATTCCTTAATCCCACCGATAACATTCCTCAAGCTGAGCGAGTCACTCAAAACTTCATGAAGAACAGCCATCTCCTCATCATGACCGCGGACATGGGTTCCCACAGTTGTGCTACTAATGGACCGCGATGCTTATAAGCGACTTGCTCAGGCACAATTACAATTTTATTCTGCAACCCCTAGTGAGCAGTCAACCATCTTTCTGTAAAGACTCCTTTCACTTCTATGAAAAGATCAAAAATGTATCCCTCTCTGAATCCCCCCCTCATCCGATCCTGCTTGTTACCGTGGATGTAACCTCGCTGTACACAGTTATAGACCATGAGGGCTTAACCGCATTGCGCTAATAGAATCAATAACACTGTAATTGTGATCCCTGATATATAAACACTGATAAGCATAACGTCCACCTATATTAATATTCACACTGTCACCGAGTTGAGATATTACTAAAGTTGAGTGATATACAATCTATATTTTGAAATTACTTTATTAAAGCATCGTTTAAAAGTAATTAAGTTAGGTCAATCATCTTCACCCTAAAACCACTTTGTTTTATTGACTTCTATTGAACCCAGCCTCAACTTTTATGCACAGTTAACACCTCAAAAAGAATTAGTAAAACATGAGTACTGATTTTAACGAAAAAATACTATATTAGTAAATTAATTCCTGTTTTTATTTTTTTTCACTTATCCGTCTGTTAATTTAAAAAAATCTGTTTCATTTATCGAAATATGCTTCGGAACTTAAATATGTCAGCTAATCGAGAAATCATCAAGACTTAAGACAAATTATTTGTTATTAAAGTATTTTTCTATTTTTTTTTTATGAAGCGAATTAATCAAATGCAACACTGACTTTACCAAATGAGAAACGACGTAAACAAATGCAAAACTGACGTTTATATGATAAATTTCGTAATCAAATGCAAGACTGACTTAATAGATCGAAAAACCCTATCTTAGATTTTAAATTAGTAGCATGAGAAATGTCTAGTGAATAAGGACAACCTACATATAATAATTTAAAATCAACAGAGATAGCTCAAAAAACTTTGGTTAACAAAATAGAAAACTTCCCAAGTCTTAACGGATTTACACTGGACTGGGTATTGGATACTGACGGAGCTTTTGACAACATGCTTTAGAATCCTGTGAATCAAACCTATTTAACGATTTTCTGTCGTGAACTATAGAATGCATTACAATAATCAAATTCAAGAATAATTAGTGCCCCATTAGAATAATTGTCATCAAGCACAACTGAGATTGTCTCCATTAGAGTTTGCCCTCAGGGAGTTGTATTAGTTTTCCTATTGAGGTCATTAGTTGTAGATAACCTTCTAGATACAGTAAATAATCAATGTTACGATATGCAAGGTATGTATATGACCTTGTTATTTCAAAAATATGAATGCTGGATGGTACAACCTTTGAGCTAATGCCGCATGATCCGAAAATTTTTCAAAGATAGATAAAACAGAAAGAGCTTGATATAAATCCAGATAAAACCGTTCTTATACATTTCTCAAGAAAAAAGAAAGTAGGTCTCAAAGACCCTATTTATAACAAAATACTAAACTATAACTCTCACTGGTATGCTAATACTTAAAAGTTTCTTTAGATGAAAGACTAATCTGGTAAGATTAATGATTGCCGACCAGTGTAAGGCGCACCGGATTGTAAACAGCATCGCTTCAACTCTTTGTTTATACTAGTATTATGTTAAAATATAGTACTAAATATTACTCTGCGATGCTCTAGAACACCATTACGCTCCGACAATCCATCAAGCAATACGATTTCGTATCTTACCAAAGTAATATTAAAACATTTTGACAGATATTTGAGCGTCGTACCATTTAAATAGATCAGTAAGCACAACTACATAAAACGTCCCCGATTAAAAGGCACACTGTACTCCTACTAGTGAACCAATTGTTATTATTACAGTCTGATAATATAAAGTTCCATCGATGTAGTTAACAGTGACTTTCCTCAAAGTAGCTTTACAGTACTGAAGGGAGAATTCCTAGGGTCCGTATGTTAGCAAAATTTCAAGGAAAAATCTATTGGCTGAAACAAATTCCGGGACTCTAAGCTACGTGATTCCATATTACTGAATGTCAGCAACCTTACAAGTTGGGAGTGTTAACTTGTAATATAATAAGCCTTTATGAGTTTCCGATTTTATATTCTGACTTTTCGTAGATATAGTTTCATGAATATTCATTTTCCTGCGACCAACTAAAAATACTTCATTTGTCCTTGTTTGATTCCATAAGTTTACTGGCTACACCTTTTTAATTGTTGATTTTTCAATTAACAATAACGCTACATTTCATGAGTTTCGTAAACCAGCTTTTTACAAAGAGATTAAACAATGCAGGAAAACAATAAAAAATATCTGGAGTGGCCTACACTCAACTTTACTATAAGTAAATTTAATATCAATCTTCTAGGGCAGGGCTTCTTAAACTTTTTTATATAGCGACCCCCTTCAAGCTTAGGAAATTTTAAACGACCCCCTCCTCCATATAATGAAATATATATTAACCGTAGATGTAATATCGCACTATTTTATAATGTAAATAAAATAAGGATTAAAGAATACGTACCCATTAATTTCACATACGAGTATATATAATTATATCAGTATCAGTATCAAAGTATCAGATCTTTGCGACCCCCTTTCTGTAGTCTCGCGACCCCCCTGGGGGTCGCGACCCACAGTTTAAGAAGCCCTGTTCTAGGGTATATAATATATAATGTCTCATTTAAGCATAATGTAAACATCTAAATGGAAGATCTTTATTAGTCTTTCATTCCTGAGGTAGTGCAGATAGTGATTGATCGACTTATCAATATATAAGGTTAATTTTGTATAACACACCACTGATGCAAATAATCTCATTAGTATAACTACAGCAGTAATAACATTTATGAAAAGCCAAAGTAAAAAGTTTCTTGATACGAAACAATCTCCTACAAGAGAACATGGCTTTTCTTCAAATAGCCAGTGGATTTCTTACATCGTTTACTTGATCTCCTGTATTAAATATTTAAGCCAAACTTTTAATTTTAAAACAGGAAATACTCTTATTTTCTCTAAAAAACATCATAAACATAGAAGAAAAAATGTCATTTTAAGATAATTTATAATACGTTAATTACATTTATTAATCTTCAAACGAAAGACTTCAATTCTGAATTATATTTTACATTTTTGGCCTTTATTGTTCCTGCCTGCTGTACTCTGTTATAAGGTTGCTATTAATTTATATTGAGAAAAATTATACTAGTAATTAGTCAGTTTACATACTCAAATCAAAGTCAAAGCTATTCAGTATAATTTAAAACTTTTATAGTTGAGAGCTTCTAATTTTTGAAAATAATAAATATGAACTATTAGACTAGTATAGTGAAAAAACTGGATATTTTGTCAACAAACAGAACTGCTCTTTTTGAGGAAAGTCTTTCGTCACATTTCAATAGCATGAAAAAATACTGCAATTCACAAAGATAAAGTAATTATAACTGATATTATATTTTGCTCAAGAGTGCAATATATAAATTTATTAAAGCATATTATGAGTCAAATCCATCATACCATGGAAGGTAAAGGAAATTTATATATGTTTATTGGCGGTGATTTATTACTTGTAATAATATTATTCCTTTTATATCTCATGTAAGTCAATAAATTCTTTAATTTTTTCCAATATAAATATCAATTTTATCTCAGTGAATCCGCTCAAAAAATTTCTAAGCCAAGTAAACAATGTAAAAAAATCTGGAGTGGCCTGAACTCAACTTTACTATAAGTAAATTTAATATCAATGTTATTGGATATTTAATATATAATGTCTCATTTAAGCATAATGAAAACATTTAAATGGGAGATGTTTATTAGTCTTTCATTTCTGAGATAGTACAGATAGTGATTGATCGATTTATCAATATATAAGCTTATTTTTGTACATACCACAGCTGATGCAAATAATCTCATTAGTATAACTACAGCAGTAATAACATTTTTGAAAAGTTAAAGTGAAAATTTCTTGATAGGAAATAATCTCCTACAAGAGAACATAGCCTTTGTTCAAATAGCCAGTGGATTTCTTACATCGTTTACTTCACCTCCTTCTTCATTGAATATTTAGGTGAAATTTTCAAATTTAAAACAGGAAAATACTCTTATTTTCTCCGAAAAACATCACAAACATCGAAGAAAAAATGTCGTTTTAAGATACTCAACTTTACTATAAGTAAATTTAATATCAATGTTATTGGATATTTAATATATAATGTCTCATTTAAGCATAATGAAAACATTTAAATGGGAGATGTTTATTAGTCTTTCATTTCTGAGATAGTACAGATAGTGATTGATCGATTTATCAATATATAAGCTTATTTTTGTACATACCACAGCTGATGCAAATAATCTCATTAGTATAACTACAGCAGTAATAACATTTTTGAAAAGTTAAAGTGAAAATTTCTTGATAGGAAATAATCTCCTACAAGAGAACATAGCCTTTGTTCAAATAGCCAGTGGATTTCTTACATCGTTTACTTCACCTCCTTCTTCATTGAATATTTAGGTGAAATTTTCAAATTTAAAACAGGAAAATACTCTTATTTTCTCCGAAAAACATCACAAACATCGAAGAAAAAATGTCGTTTTAAGATAATTTATAATTAAGGATGTACGATAATTACATTTATTAATCTTCAAACAAAAGATTTCCATTTTGAATTACGTTTTACATTTTTGTGCTTTTACAGAATTATTACACGGGGAAATTTATTGCTCCTTAGTATTTAAGAAAATCATTTTCCTTCCCCTTTATCAAATATCATATATACATTTTTTTCTGAGTGAGTGTTATCCTTTTCCTGCCTTCTGTACTCTGTTATAAGCTTGCTATGAATGTATATTGAGAAAAAATATATTAGTAATTAACCAGTTTACTTACTCAACTCAAAGTCGAAGCCAGCTATTCAATATAATTTAAATCATTTATAGCTGGGAGCTTCTAATTTTTGAAAATAATAAATATGAACTATTAGACTAGAATATTCTAATTTTATCTCAGTGGTTTTGCTAAAAAAATTTCTAAGTCAATGTAAACATTGTAAAAAAATATCAAAAATTCTACAAGTATAGCAGGTGATCCCTTAGTCTAGGATAAACAAACAGTTTTTATAGGGTTATTGCTCTTTCCAAAAACTGAAACTTCATGAATTTTTTTTTATCAATTGCTAATTTAGCGTCAAAAAAACATTTTCTGAAAACAGAATTTGTACTCTTAACGCCCATTTGGTAAATGTAATTTTGAAAAAATTATCTGAAATCATTTTCCATATATTTGAGATGTATATATACATTTGAGATTGAATTATAAGTCAAAATTTTTACATTTTATTGAGAAAAAAATATTTCCCGTTGTTTTAAAATTGTGAATATATTTTTCGTTTGTTCCATTTGTAACCTCAAAGATAATGCTAAAATTTCAAAACCAAAGGGTTATCAGGTTAGGAGAAAAAAATGTTTTCTAAAAAACGGTTTTTGGAAAAAAAAGTGACTTTCCCATCATGCATAATTCTTCCCAAACAATAGGGATCTTCTTCCCTATGAGGCCCATTTTTTTGTAAAATACCAACTTGATCCATCAAAGATTCTGAACCGTAGCGTGGTAACAAGCAATGCTAACACACTCACCCACCCACCCACCCACACAGAAATCATCGAAAAAACTTCATAAAACGACTTCTGGGACCTCAAAACATGTAATTCCGTCCAAATCTCGAGATCGAATTTTTTCACAATCACTATACTTTACTTATAGTAAAGTAAAAACGAAGATAAAACTACAGGAGGATGGATAAAGCTAATCTGTGATATTAAGTATTCAAAAATTTTAAAAATAAGAGAAATACCGTTTACCACCAAATATCTTTGAAAGTTCCTTTAGAAATAAAAACTTAACTATATATCCACGGACATTATTGTTACATAATACTTACAAAAATAAAAATAATTTTAAAATAGTATGCCTATTGCTATTATTATTAATATTAATAGGTATATGAGATTGAAAAATACTATTATACCTTCAGAACATAAAGTAAATGATTCTTTTTTTGAAGGAAATCATGTTGTTGATCACACAGCTTTACAAACATCCACCAGAAGGGATAAAACACATAATTCCATTTAAATGACGGTAATTTAGAATAATAAAGATGAATAAAATAAAAAAAATAGTCTTAAATACTTCCCAAAGTTTATTGTATATTGTTCTTAGTAATGTCAAATAGAGGAATATATAATTACCTTTTCTACCATAAAATCAACCGAATCAATTATCCTTACGTCTTTGTGGCAAGAAGTAAAATTTCCCATAATCATTTTTTTCAATACCAAAGAAGGCATAAGCCAAAAACTAAAAACAAATAATAGAATAAAACCTCTTAATAAAAATTAAATTAAATTTCTTCAGAATCAATTAATGATTAACTCACACTGTGGAAGATTCATGGGATTTGAAGACAGATGTATCGCAGAAAGAATTACAAAGGATAAGCGAAAGAACACATGGTCTATTACTAGTAAACTCTGCAAATTTTTGAGCCAGAAATCCACCTAACATTAAACGAATATTTATTAACATAAAATAAATTACACTGTATATACAAGGTAAAATATATATTATTGTATATGATAAGAATTGTATTATAAACAAAAAAATTTTTTTTTTTAATTTTTAACATAAACTGAATTAAGCATTAAAAAAAAGTTTAGAAGTAGCACTTCAATGTTAAGAAAACACTCCATACAAACAATTCACAATTTTTTATTTTTACCTAGAGAAGCTCCAAATAAATGCACTTTATCCAACTGAAGACTGTCAATGAGCTTTTTAAACCCTTCACACCACTCTTGAATATTCCAGTATACAGGTGCTTCAGCCTACATGAAAAATAAACATTTTTTAGCTTCCAATATGTCTGTTTAATTAGTTAACGCTTATTAAAAGTATTATCCTCAAAGAAATACTCATGCAAATGTATTAAAACAATCAAAGGAAGTACGATATCAATTGAGCTACCGCAAGGAAATTTCTGAGCTGTTTTTTCCTTTGAAATGTTTACATTTTTAATGCAATACACTTACATTACAACTTGTGTACACATACACTAGAGCGCAGATATACGTATAAATTACAGAGTAAAACACTTAGATAAAGAACTAACAAAAACTCAGTTTTTTTTTCAGTTCCAACTAGGAGTTTCTAGTCATCAGAGGAATAAAGAGAGGGAGATCAAACGCACTGGTGCAGAACGGTTGGAAAACCATAAGAGCGTTTTTAAACATCTCTACATGGGTTTGCTTGGTCTCCCTATATTTATTCTCTTAATGACGGTTGAAACAGAAAATTGGGGACTGTAAGTGTTCGTCTTTCTTTATTTATGTATCTTTACGCACATTGACCTCATGTTATCGAAAGATGTTTGTTACTTCCATTTCAAAATTTCTTGTATAATTCGTTGATATAAAGTTTGGTTGAATAATGCGCTATATTCTTTACGAACAATTTTCCTTGTGCATTTCTCAAGGGTGTGGAATAATCTTGCGTCATCATTGATTCTGCATTGCACATCTCCAATTTTTCCTACATCTTCAATTCTTCTATTATAAACATGTTTTGATTGTTCTTCAGTTATACAACCCACTGAGATACCCATTGCTTATTAATGCCTGTTTAATGGTAGTGATGTCTTGACGGAATAGCTGCCAAATAGAGGCTATCTTCAATGTTCTGAGAATGAGGCTTTAACCGTATTGGGACATTTACTCTGGTAATTTAGGAGCGACATTGTGCTAGTGGCTTTCTACGTCGAAGTTACTGTTTGATCTGAGGAAGGATCTATTTTAACGTCCAGAATGTGAATTGTTTTGGATGAAAGAATCAATTGTAAACTTTAAGCAAGATTGTTTTCCAATAGATGTTGAATTTCAGAGAGCTTTTTTGGGGTTTTCAACGGCGACGAATCAGTCGTCCACATAGCGGCAATACATATGTTTTTGGGTAGTCTCCATAACTTTGTTCTCTAGATGACACATGTAGTACTTGGCAGAAGTAACTCCGAGAGGGATCCCACGGCCACACCATACAATTGTAGATACACTGTGTCGTGTAAATGGGCTGCCAGTTGTGCAAGCTCTGAAGAGTATAGCAGTAGTAGAGTATTTAAGCTACTGGCCCCATTAACTTCATCAACTGGTCACCAGCTGGAAACCTGCATAACCACATGCCTACTACAAACATACCACCAGCCAATCAGAACCTGATTTCCAAGGCCCACTAATCATATCAGTAGCA
Organism: Hermatobates lingyangjiaoensis; assembly: GCA_026182355.1. Classification (NCBI taxonomy): domain Eukaryota; kingdom Metazoa; phylum Arthropoda; class Insecta; order Hemiptera; family Hermatobatidae; genus Hermatobates; species Hermatobates lingyangjiaoensis. Next base: position 11,623,617 of record JAPFBL010000084.1, on the reverse strand, counting down.
GCTGACCCTTAACTGTCATAAATGACATGTGACCTAGCACAGAACACCAGTATCCCGAAGATGGCTGAAAAAGTCGAAACATATTGATAATAGAAGGATTGTAGATAAGGTAAGAGTTAGAGATGTATTTCATGGTGATAATGAAAAAATCAGAGATGTGCTATAAATGATGGCGCAAGATTATTCCGCACCTGGAGAAATGCACACAGAAACTGGTTTATAAAAAATATGGCCTATTTTTCAAACAAACTAGCATACATGGAAGACCACTTCCAAAATACACAGGTATAAATAATCAACGTCCAAAACACAATAAGAAATGATAAGAGACTAAGATCTTTCAAGCGTAACAAGCGGTCTTTGTCTGAGTCAAATCCTAACAGGATTGGGATTTCATTCTGACTTAGACCACCTGTTACGGTTGAAAGATTTTAGTCTTTTTTCTCATTTCTTATTATGGTTTGGACGTTGGTTGTTGTTTGACGTGTTTATTGTGAAATCTAAACAACATCATATATATATATATATATTGATAAAAGTATCAATAGAAACAAAACTATAGTTTATCGGGACTCGGTCCGTTCTTCAGGTTCAAATTAAACTCTCATTGCCAATGTTTCGGTCTTTATTTAAAACCTTTTTCATAGGCAGAATTATAAATGTTGAAACAGAAAAACTAAGTATTACATCACAAATTATTTTACAAAGAAAAATAGTATGTGGATTTTTCTTTGTAAAAAAATTTAATTAAATTTTTAAATTTATTTAAATTTGTAAAATAATGTAATACTTAGTTTTTCTGTTTCAAAATGTATAATTCTGCCTATGAAAAAGGTTTTAAATAAAGACCGAAACGTTGGCAATGAGAGTTTAATTTGAACCTGAAGAACTGACCGAGTCCCGATAAAGTATAGTTTTGTATATATATATAAACAACAGTATGAAATCAAGAAATGGAACTGAATTTCTTACTGTCGTAGAGAAGCCCATTTTTTCCACCTCTTTGCTGTGAAATGTTGTCACATAAATCAACGTCTAAACTACAGTAAGAAATTCAAAAATGTGACTAAGATCTTTCAACCAAAACTACTCTTCGTCTGAGTCACACTTGAGCTGAGTACGACGATTAATCTGTTTAGATTTAATCTAACATTTAACATACAAATTTTACTCTCAATAAAGTATATTAATATTGCAATATTGCTTAACAATAAAAAAAAAAAAATAGTTTTAACTTACCGATATTACCCTGAATCCTTTAGCACTCAAAGCCAATATTTGTTTATAATAAATGTCTGCTGATCCACAAATCGGAAGTAAACAGATCAAGGGACATTTGATAGTTTTAGGGCCTGAATCGTATATTTTCCATGTCTAAAAAATCGTATTAATTTACAAATAATTAAACTAACTGAGGAAAAAAAATTAAAATTATAGCTATTTAATTAAATCCACATAATATAGCCAAAACCTTCCTGATTAGATAATGAATTCCAGGAAAATCAACAAACGTAAAGACTAAAATATTTTAATACATTGGAATATAGTATTTTAATAACTATTGGTTCCCATCATTGAAATAAACTTGGTACACAAAAAATAAAAAAAAATATTAAATTTCATGAAGTATATCACAAATAGAAAAATTAATTGTAATATTACCTTATCAGACAAGCTATCAACAAGTATTTTTCTCAAAGGTACGTTACTACGAAAGCTCAAATATTCATTTGATTTTGTTAAATCTCTACAAAAATTCATCCTTGACAATTCATATTACCAATATAACATATTATAAATCTTCCCCACAGTAAAGTAACAAATAGTAATAGCAAAAGCAAATTTAAACACCAAATCTGTCATACATGATATCAAACAGTGTTGAGAAGATTAACAACTATTAATTTAACCCTAAGATCATAAAAAAATGTTACAATTTACATATTGTAACATTTTAAATAAAATGTTAAAATAAAAATTAAAACTCTTTTAAATTGTTAATTAATTAAAATTTCATTCATTTTATAAAGCATATTTTACATTCTAAACAGGCACCTCAATAATATATACCTACTATTAACGTCTAAATCTCGGTAAAGCTATAACAGAAATCAGAAAATTGACTTCCTGTGATTTAGACGTTGATTTAACTACGTTTATTTAATTACTGCAAATCTTGTTATCTACCACTATTAAAGCATTATTATGCTTCAATTTCCCCTTAACGAATGGTTATTAATTTACTATAAGTAAAGTAACTATAAATATTTAATAACATAAAAATTCGATCACGAGATTTTGACAGAATTACATGTTTTAGGTCACAGAAGTAAGCTTTGGATAAGACAAAGAATTGATGAACGCATCAAACAAAGGTGGTCTGATGAGGACACGTGTCTTATTTCAAAGCAGTTATGGCCATCTTGTAATTCCAGAAGAACGAAGGATCTTCTTTCTAAGAATAGAAGAGATGTAGCCAATGTGATCGCTGTTTCCACGGGACACTGGCTCGTAGATAGACACGCCACCAGATTAGGATTGGAGGCGAGGGATTTTTGCAGGGCATGCCAGAACGAGGAAGAGGAAGAGACAATTTCTCACTTTCTCTGTCAATGCCCTGGTCTGGCTCAAAGAAGGAAAGAAGCACTAGGAGAATACTTCTTTGACAATCTTGAGAACTTAGCATCCACTGGTATCAGGGATCTGTCTAGATTTATTGTTCTCTCGAAATGGTTCGAGTGGACCAGTGACGGGGGAGAATAGCCTCAATTTCTCTTTGTGGTATCACAAGGGGCCGGCTTGCGGCCTATGTGTGTTCTTTCTTGGGACGGCCACTGTAACCTAACCTAACCTAACCTAGGTCACAGAAGTCATTTTATGAAGTTTTTTTGATGATGCCTGTGTGTGTGTCGATGGGTAGGTGGGTCGGTTTGGTGAGTATGTATCCAAAGATTGTGCCCATGCTACGGTCCAGAATCTTTGATGGATCAAATTGATATTTGACACAAAAATTGGCCTCTTAGTGTAGATGAGCCCTACTGCTTGGGAGCAATTATGCATGATGGTAATTATTATTTTTTTTGCCAAAAACCTGTTTTCAGATAACAATTTTTTCTCCTAAACTACTAATTCTAGAGTCTTGAAATTTTTGCATTACCTTTGAGGCTACAAAATCAATAAACGAAAAATATCCTCAGATTTTTAAAAGAACAGGAAATTTCTTTTTTCAATAAAATTATAATTTTGACTTATAATACAATCTGAAGGCTTGTGTGAGCGATACAAGACATATGGTTTGAAGAATCAAAATGGAAATATGCCTAGAAATAGAACTTTATATGGAGGAAGAGTTGAGACAATTGTTTCAAAATTACTTTTACCAAAAAGCAGTTAAAGTACATTTCCTGTTTTCAGAAATTTTTTCTTGACGCTGAACGGCTCATTATTTAAAGAACAATGAAATTTCGCCAAAAAATTGAACGGAAAAGTAACAGTTTATAAAAAAAAATTCATGAAATTTCAATAAGGGAATGAGCAATGCAGCTATAAAAAATGAATATTGGTCCTAGACTAATGGTTTACTTGCTATACTTGTACTATTTGTTTACATTTATTTATATTGTTTACATTGACTTAGACATTTTTTGAGTAAACCGCTGAAATGAAATTGATGTTTAGTGGTTTAATGAAAGATTTTTAAATAATTTAAGAACTTTATATGAGACGTAGAAAAATAAAATTCCTACCATGTGAAAAATCAAAGCCAACCAGACATATAATGTTTGATGCTTTTCATGGTATGATGGAGTTGATTTGTTTTGCAAAATGCTGTAATCAATATATATGTTGCACCCTTGAACAAAATCAATATCGCATGTAAAATTGTTTGTGTTTATGAATCATATTAACTTTGGGTAATATTGAATTATGAGGAATGGACTCTTTCCTGTAGAAAGAGGTATTTTGTTGTTGAAAAATATCCAGTTTTTTCAAAATTCTAGTCTAATAGTACATATCTATTATTTTCAAAAATTCCAAGCTTCCAGCTATAAAAGTTATGAATTTTTTATAACTCCGTCTTATAACAGAAGACAGTACTCAGTAAAAAGATAGCACTCGCTCAGAGTAAATTGGATTTTTATGATTTTTGATGAAGGGAAAGAAAAGTGATTTTTTTAAAAAAAAAACACTAGCATGCCATAAAATTCCCAGTATAATAATTTTGTAAAAGACCAAAAATGTAAAACATAATTTAATATTGAAAATATTCTTTGAAAAATAATAAATGAAATTATCCCACATCTTAAATTAAAAATTATCTTAATAAGATATTTTTTCTTACATGTTTCTCACATTTTTACCAGACAAACGAGGGATATTTTCAAGTTTTAAATGGGAAACTTTCTAAATTTTTAATGTAGAAAGAGGTCAAGATGAACTATGTAAGGGATGCACTGGCTATTGGGTCAAAAGCCATGTTCTCCTGTGAGAGATTATTTCGTAACACGAAATCTACACTTTGATTTTTCAAAAATGTTATTACTGCTGCAGTTATACTGATGATATTATATGCACCAGTGGTGTGATATACAAAAATAAGCATTTATATTGATGAATGGATCAATCACTAGCTGCACTACCTCGAGGAATGGAAGACCTCGAGGAATAATAAACCTCTCCCATTTAGACATTTATATTATGTCTGAATGGGACATTATCCATATAAATAAAATAATGATTTTGTCTGTACATTGCATAGAACTGACTCATTTCAACTTTTCTTTACGTTTCATATATTGGAGAAACCGAATCCACCCTTAAAAAAATTTCTGTCGGTTTGTCTGTTTGTCCGCAAAACTTTGTCACAAATAAACTCAGCTACAATAAGACATATAAAGCTAAAACTTTTACAGTAGATTTGTGTAGGTCTAACTTAAAATATAGGCTCTGAATTGATTGGAAATTCAACGTAGAAGTGAAGTTATGGACGTTTAAAGCAAAAACGTTTGTCACAAGTATACTACCGTAGCCACCATAACACATGGCGAGCTGAAACTTTGACACTGGATTTGTATATGCCTAACTTAAAATACGGGCTCTAAATAGATTCATAATTCAGTACAGAAACGAAGTTATTGTGCTTTAAGCGTATTTTCCTAACTTCACAGACAAGTTTGTTTTGAAAATACACAGGTGTGGCAAGTGGGTATTGTTCGTTGATTTTAATTTCATTGGAGCATATGAATATATTGCGTATTTGACATCTTTGAAAAAGTGTTTCCCAGAGTTGAGGATGTACTATCTATTCAGAATAAATAGTTTTGAAAACGAGCAATTCTCAACTCTTAATATGAACAGGGAGGAAAAATCAACAAACAAGTTCTTACGCTATATCATACCGAGGTAAGAACTTACAAGTCAGTAAAGAGATTGGATTAGTGATGAAGAAGCAGTTCATTATCTAATTGAATTTCTTGACTCTGAATTTATTTCTCCTGGACTGTCTGCTCATGAGTAAAATCTTAAAGTAGGAGCACCAATCATGTTGCAATTTAGTAGCAGTAACAAATTTCATGTTACGAAACATGAGTGCCCCAAAACTGTGAAAAGGGACACGACTCTGAGTTCGTGCTCTGTACAGATGTGCCGTAGAGGCAGACATCATGACTGGGTGTGGAATGTGGAGTCTGTGTGTATACCACGCATACCATTGAATCTGAGCCACTGTCTGTTTCCGTTGAAATGATTGCAAAGTCCTGTCAGAGTCTATTTCGCAATGACGTTAACTAAGTCGCAAAGGGAGACTTTATCTAACGCAGGAATTCAAGTTAGCGAGACCAAGTTTTTCTCACATGGTCAACTGTAGTTTACTTGCTCAAGAGTCAGAGGTTCCAAATGTTTGTTCTTTCGTGAACCTGAAGGTCAGAGAGCTAATGTGGTGTATACAGAGGCATTTGTTTAACACTGTACTAATAATAGTATTTTCTACTATTCTATAACTTCTAATTATGGTATTAGTATATATAATACTATAATTGATATTTTGGAATACCAAGTATAATAGAATTTTTGATTCCGTCAAAGATGGGTACGTTTGCTAGTATATTATATACTGAAGAAGTTTGATGTTATGTTTACTTATAGTAAAGTTGAGTGCAAGGCACTCAAGATTTTTTCCTCTGTTCTTGGTTTCCTCTGGAAGATTTAAGTAAGCCAATCAACTTTCTCGTGTTTTTATTGGCCCAATATGCACATTGTAAAAAATCATTATAAACAATACAACAACTGTTTCGTAAACTATCCATTAGTTTTGTCCACATTTTTGCGGATTGAAACTGAATAGAAAGGCGTTTGACGAAAGTAAATTTTGCTACATTCTAGTAGAGACTGACTAACAATCCTTCAAAGGGTTGTACATGCTACCAGCCTCGTTATATTATCCGATAGAGTAATTGTATATTGTAGCCTCTAGTCTTGTGATTCCATGTTCCTTGATAGAGGTACAGGCAAATGTTTCTTGTAGCATCAGGACAGTTTAAAAAATCTATGATGTGGTTACCAATTTTCGTGTTAACACCTGTGCTTGTTACCTGGCATATAAAATTATTATATATTTTAACTCTAACATTAGACGTTAGCTATGTGAAATAATCCTTTCCTGCAGTATTGTCCTTAACCACTATTACATTACAGTTACTCTTGTACTCTCCTAGGTAACATAAATTAAAATTATTGGTTAAATAGACGGCCATTTCTGTTTCATTAAATATTTCAGCAGAGTCTTCTGTAATGTCCAAAACCATTAGGTAATAATCTTCCTCTTTTAACTGGGTTATTATTACCGGTAACTCCACAAATAAATCTTGTAATTTTACGTCTTACAACCATACCGGAACACACACTGGTACATTGTATTTCTTGTAAATTTTTAACCTGTCTTGTCCGACAGTTGTTTCGACTCCTTTAACCATTTGGTTCTTACTTTCGAGTAAGAAAGGATGCTTGGCTTTAACTCCATGCTTGGCTAACCCCATTTTGTGGGAGCTCATGCTAACATTTCAACGATAGAAAACTACTAAGCAAAAAACGAAATGGTAAAGTGTTTATTTAAAATAGCACACTTGGATAATTTCACAGTGCAATGGTGGGGCTAATTAACGCACGCACAACATTTGTTAAACTCGATCTAGTGACGGGCTATCCCAGATACGACCCCGGACTATTTACCCTGGTTTAATATATTGAGCTTAGTAACTGACAACTAGAGGTTAAATTTACATTCAAATAAAAACACATGATGTCATGCTGGAAGCTGCCCGGCCATCTCAAATACGAGACAGCTGGCCCCGCATACTAAGCCTCATACTCATTTCCTGGCTTAGAATTCTAAGTCAGTGGCTTTGAATTGATAGGTTTTCCCTCCTCGTAGGTTAACAGGGTAGCCTCGTAAAGGCTAAAAGTCCGAGTTGAGTGTTAGAGGCTATTCGAGTCGCATAATCACTCCATTACACCCCTGTATTAATGTAACCTGTAAGTCAAATAATATCTGTAAGTCACGTACATTGTGCAAAGTTTGTTTTCCAGGAGCTGTTTTGTGTTTTTGTATCTTATTAATGAGAAATCACTCAAAATAAAATTTCCTTATATAAAGACACTTACGTACTTTTGTCCATTATACCAATTAAATTTGCTATCTATTAGACTACAGTTCTTGCAATACAGTTCTAGCTTATGGTTCTTTGCTACAGTACTCTTGAATTGAAAGGGACAGTTACTAAGTATCAATAGTATGCGTGGTATACTGACTCCCCAGTACCACACCCAGTCATGATATCAGCCTCTATGACGTATCTGTGCAAAGGAGGAATTCGGAGTCGTGTCCCGTTACACATTTTTGGGACACTCAAGTTTCATAACAGCATGATTGGTATCCCTACTTTAAGGTTTAAGTCATGAACAGACAGTCCAGGAGCAGTCACGTAGTCAAGAAATTCAATTGGATAATGAACTGCTTCATAATCACTAATCACTCTTTTCACTGACTTTTAAGTTCTTTCCTCAGCTTGATATAGTGCAAGAACTTGTTTATTGATTTTTCCTACCTGCTCATTTGTAGGTGTGAGAATTGCTCGTTCACAAAGCTAGTTATTCTCAATAGATGGCAGATCTCGAACTCTGGGAAACACCTTGTCAATTATCTCTAGCTGGGAGCTTAAATGCAAATGAAATTTTCAAAATAAACACGTTCATGTAGCTAGCCAAACACGGCTTAAAAGTCCATAACTTCGCATCTACATTGAATTTTCAATTCATTCATAGCTTAAATTTTAAGTTAGACATATACAAACCTACTTTAAAAGTTTCAGTTTGCTATGCCTTATGGTGGCTGAGTTTACTTGTGACGAAATTTTGTGTTTAAAAGTCCATAACTTTGCCTCTACATTGAACTTCCAATCTATTCAAAGCTTAGATTTTAAGTTAGACGTACTCAAATCTACCGTCAAAGTTTCAGTTTGCTATCTATGTCTTATGGTGGCTGAGTTTACTTGTGACAAAATTTTGCGGACAAACCGACAGACAGAAATTTTTCTAAGGGTGGATTCGGTTTCTCTAGTGTATGAAACGTAAAGATAACTTGAAATGCGTCAGCTCTAAGGAATGTACAGATAAAACCTTTCTTTTATTTAAATAGATTTGTAATTAAAAACACACATTGAAAGTGAACCTTAAGTTCTGGCCGTTTTACTGAAGCTCTGTAGCTATTAATGCTAATGCTGAGTATGATAAAGGAGAGACAAACACAGGTGTCACATTGTCTATATTCCAGTCCGTAAACGTCCTTACTGAAAGAGTATCCGACTATTGTTGGGACTAGATAAGAAAGTTACAGGATTAAATAAAGATTAGGTAAGATCACATTACTTGATGCCTCCAGAACCCTCTCCAAGCCTGGCAAGAAAGGAAAGACCCAATTTACCAACTCCCTCATCGGTCCCACGTAGGAACCCTCTGTAATAAAGTATATAAATTGAAATATAGAACTGAAATGAGGACTTAAAAAGTTTTTTAAGTTTAAAATGGGTTGACATTACAACTGTTTTTTTACATCTTTTTAAATTTATGATAGCAGGATAAAATTCAATTTACGCTATTTCTAATAGGCTTTTAAATTTGATCTATCACATTGATATTATCTATGTCAGTTTTGATTCGATAAAAAATATCAAAAAAATTTGAAGTTATTTTTTAGGTGATCATATTTTGTCCCATAGATGGGTAAAAACCACTGAACTGTAAACCAGATTTGTACTTCTGTGAATCAAACTAATGTTTACTTTGAAAGCAAACCTCTTTGTTGGTGTTCAAGACTACGAATATATTGTAATGTATAACATTTTAAAATAATATATTGCCCTTTATATAATACAGAATGACAAAGGTATGTTTTACAGAAATTATTCTCCCCATTATCAGATAATGAGAGGGTCATAAAATAATAGAACTTTTCAATGACAACAATGCTTTTACATTTATTTCCTTATTTTCCATAATTTTAATTCAATAATTGACCATCGAAATGACAATAAGTGAACAGCAATGGGAGTTTAATATTAATCAATGTAAATAATGGATTTTCTGGACGATTATTCGTTCATAAATAACTTTTCTGATTCTTCATTCCCAAATATTTATTCAAACCATTCAACTTACCTAACAATTACTGAATTATAATAATTTATTTTTAGTATTATTAACACCCAAATTGGTTACAGCTCATAAAGTTCTTAATTAGTATATTATTCTTATAATAACTATTATTCTTAATCATTTAATTTGTTTATTCTTAAACAAACAGAATGTTTCATAAATGTTTTTTCAACTATAAACAATATAATTTAGTTTTGAAAGTATCGAGACTAAAGAATCGATAGGACTGGATGAGAGCGATGTTCAGATCGGTAGAATGTTTCAGTGGAAGTATGTGTTGTTTGCAACTTTATTTGGGATGATCACTTTGTTTAGTATACCAATTTATTTCGAATCACCTGAAGAAGTGCAAAAATTACAATTCCATACCTTCATGACACAGTACAAGAAATCTTATAAAATAGATTCAACGGAATATCACAAGCGGTTTCTAAATTTCAAGGTAAGTAGATTACGTAAGAAGATTCCTGCCAAACACAACCTAGTGTCTTTTCAAATTAGTGCCTATCCTTATTAACAAATAAAACTACTTATTTATTAAATTCTTTTCGTAATCAGTCATTTTTATTTAACTATTTCCATTTAAAGAATAAGAATTACTGAATAAAAAATTTTAGTCCCATTTCGTAGAGTAAAATAGTTGTTTTAACTATGATTAAGACAGGAAATAATATACCTGTTTTTTAAATATATAAATAATGCAGTAAATAAAAGACAGTTATATTTCTAAGGCTTAGAGTAATAAATATAATTAAACGTAGTCTGATTGTATTTAATATTCTATAATATAGTGAAGCTTAAAAGTTTGAATTAACAATTTGAGCATAGCAATTTGTTGTAACGCTAAAAGTAGGGGCTCCTAACTTATCATTTTTTTTTTTGTGGGCCTCCCTCGGGTCTATCTGCACAATCTATCTAATCGTCTGTGAACCCCCTATGAATTATGAACAAGTAAATTTCATACATGTACATACCTATGTAAATACCTATATGTACAAGTAACTTTTGGAACTAGAACATTTTTTTTTTAGATACAAAAATACATAAAATTTAGATACATAAAATTCCATTATATTCATGAAATAATTTCAAATACCAAAATCTTTTTTATAAAATAAAACAAATCACCTTATTAACATTTTTTTTACAAATTTTCAAGCAAAAAAATTGTAATAAATAAAATTCCAATACAGCTTAATATTGGACGATATAACATTTTAAAACATTAGACTATTATGAAAAACTAAAGAGAACATTGTGTGTAACGTTTTAATATTTAAGTATTCTAAAGGTCATAACATAGACTCTCAAATTACCGTTTTATACCCGTAAACTAATTTTAAGACTTACATATCGGTGTGGGGGGGGGGGGGGGGTATCTGGACCACCTTAGGAATTCCTGATTTAAAGCTATGATGCTAAATTCACATTTAAATAATAAAATATTTAAATTAGATTATAATTTGGTAGAGATAATTTAAAATTTCAAGCTAAATAATTTAAAGTTTTATACTCTGTGTATATTTAAACCAATCAAAATTTACAGGAATGAATCCTAGATTATGGTTGTGACCATAAACAATATTTAAAAAAAGTGTAAAATATTTTGACAATCCATTAGTATTATAACAAGGATACTTACGAGACAGGTTCTGAAAAGCCCTTTGCAATAGTTCTGCAGAAAACTAAGCGACAATTGAAAGCCTACAAACACTTTATTTCGTGTTCAGTAACTATTCTAGAAGTTTCAGTAAATATGCTGGTAGATGACTGTTAACATATGAAAATATGGATTTTAATTAATAACATTTCATATAAACTGGATTACGTTGTTGATAAAATTAACTTATTAATATGATTATCTTATTGGTTCTTAAATGGAAGTTGGCAACATTTTTAAACTCACATGTTCTTATTTCATTTTTACCCATATTATAAAAACAAATATTAAAATTTAGCTGGTCAAAAACAAATCAAATTTTTATATAGGCAGGAGGAAATAATTTTAACATAATTCTCTCGTATAATTCCTAACCTTCCATTTTGTTTAGTTTGGTAGCATTAGGAAAGTATTGCAGCAATTTAGAAACCATTTACCTTTAGGAACCATCCTTCATCTCACAGTGTAAGAATAATACATTTTATTTTTCAAAGAAATTTTTTCAGAAGTTATTAGCTGATTTGTATTTCAAATAATTTTATTTTTAATATTTTGAGACATCTATTACCATATAATTGAATTAAAAAGATCTTGGAGAACGAATGAAATACGTCACTTATACCAAGTTGAGCTGAAGCAACCAAACCATTCTAGAAAAGTAGACTAAAGATCAGTAGAAGAGAGCATATTTATTTATTTATTTGTTGAGGGTGATTGTAGTACTGCTTCCTAAGAACTATTGTACTTTCCCCCCTTCTATTGTACTATAGTACACTATAGTACCCCAGTTAGCTTCAACGCCTCCAAGAAGCTCAGCACTTTTGCTGGGTCCAACAGTAAAAGCTCTTCTATGGTTTTGTTGAGTGTCCCGAAGCACCTGCCTCTGTGTAATACAGTGGCTTAACAATCAGCCAGCAGATGCAGCGGTGTTTCTTCCTCAACCTTGCAAAACCTGCACAAACCATCATTGCTAATGCCCATTTTCCGGAGATGGTCATTAAGTTTGCAGTGACCCGTTAGAAAACCGGTTAAAATCCTTAGATTATTCCTGCTCCTTTCCATACAATCAAAGATTTGCCTATTCTCAAACTTATTGAGAAGTATTGTCTGTGTCCTTGAAGAGAATCCCAGTATTGCTTTCTGTTTTCTCTATCCTCTTTCCTAAGGAGTTTTTGTATAGTGTGTTGTCCTATACCACAGTATGGTTCTGGACCTATATGCGGTTTCTGAGCAGCTTCCCTCGCAAGTTCGTCTGCTCGTTCATTTCCCTCTACTCCTGCATGTCCTGGCACCCAGTAGAGAGAGATCCTGTTCCTCATACCCAGGAGATTGAGTTTATTTTTGCAGTTCAGGACCATCTTTGAGCTAATAAGGTTTGAGCTCAATGCTTTAATTGCTGCTTGACTATCAGACATTATTACTATATATGTCTGTTCTTATATCCTTTGTCCATATTGAATTGTGCACATCTTTCGATGGCATGGACTTCAGCTTGGAAGATACTGATGTACATGCTCATAGATTCGGAGTATTTTGTCTTAGGCCCAAATACTCCAGCTCCTGTACCTCCGTTGTCGTAAACAGAGAATAAGAATCAATTATCTTAACATTTTTTATCTTAAAAGTTGTCTTAAGATCAAACTCATGTTAACATATCCATAATACTGCAATCTTGAAATGGCAACTTTCTAGAGAATCTATGATTATAACTGGGTAGATAGAGCTAGCAATTCGCAATCGTTGCATTAATGTTGCATTTCTTTAACATTATAAATAAATGCATCAATATAAATTTCAAAATCAGAATTATTTCAAATTCATATTTCCAAACCATTTTGTGGTGCATATTCTAATTCATATTTAAGAATGAATTTATCATGATTAAGATAAAATTATGTCATCCCATAATTGATGGAATAACCTCTATTACTTCAATAGGAGGTAGTGGTTTTGTGTTTAATGTGCGTTTATCGAATCAGTTTGCGGATAAACCAACATCACTAATTAATGCATTAGTACAAATCAGAAGTTATTTAAAATGTCAATTTATGTATAAATTAATCTGACATTAAACTTTACATAGATAGAGATAGAGAGACCTAATTAACAACAAATTAATTTATAAGGTGAATGAAATTTGTTCGAAAATAATTTTAAAAGAACATTAACTGTATTCATTTTTCTTACGTAATAATCAGAAACTAACATTTTAGTTAAATTTAAAGATAATTAGTATATAATTATGTTTGTAATTTATTTTGCTTGTAATGAATTTTTAGTTATCACTAGCTACTATTAGCGAATTGAATTTGGAAAGAAAAAATAATGACAGTGCATTATATGGAATTACTCAATTTGCCGATTTATCTAGGGAGGAATTTGAAAACCAATACCTCTTAAAAGATCTGAGGAGATTTAATAAAGCTCATTATAAAGATAACAATAGTGACAATCATTATCATCATCACCATCATCACAAGAGAAGTTTTGCAAAAAGAGAAGTATCCGATCTTCCGGATTACGTTAACTGGCAAGTATAAATATTCTTTTTGTTCATTCAAAATTATAACAAATAGGATTATTTGCTAAATAAATTAAATGCCTACAACATTTTAAAAACTGTTCACCTTTGTGAAATACTCAAATTTTCAGTGTGGTATTAATTTATGTTTTTCTGTCTTCACCAAATTTTAGTTAATATTTTTTTATTTTAAATATATTCAATTCTCCTAATTTAGCTGTTCCTTCATCTCACTTAAGGCCTATTTTTTAGCGTCGCCTATTGTTCCACTTCATAGAAGTTTCTATTCCATTCCACTTCTTATCTTCTCCTTTGAGACACATGTATATTGTTACATCGCAGAATTTAATGTAAGTTAGTTACATTAAGAAATTAATAAAGCGTTTTACCATGAATATGATGTTGGAGTCGGTTTTGACCGGTCTTAATAGGTAAGACGGTTTATTCATTTCTTCCTTAACTTCTCCTTTTAGGTTTACCTCAATGGCTCCCGTTCTTTCTTTCTCTCTTGCTCTTCCTTACTCTCTTTCTATTTCTTCTCCTTCTGAAACACTTCTTTTTTGCCTCTAATTCTGTAAGTCATTTTAAAACTTCTTTTTCAATTCCCCTTTATCCTGACTTTTTCCATTTCTCTTTCAACCTCTTTGCCATTGCTAATAATGTAGTAAATGAATACTCTTTAAAAGGTGAAATTATAAATATGTTCTTTGAAGTGAGTTTATCAGAAAGATGAAATCATAGTCTTCATCAATTTTTATTACTTGAGATTATAGAATGAACCTGAGAGAGTAGATGACATAAATTCCTAGACGAAGATAGCAACAAACACTAAAGGCTACCAATATAGTATTACATATATATAACTCGACTTCTTAAGCTGTAATGTGAACTTACCCACATCATATCTACAAAGACTGTAGATCAATGAAGATCTTTCTTATTTGAAGAAGTAAGTTTTGAAATCATTCCCCCTTCGAATTCGGATGTATATATTATTTCATTGAACTTTCGAAGTTAATATTGAACCAAACAATATCATAAAGCATTTAAAGCATGCGTGAAAACATACAGAATTAAATGTTTGAGTGATATTCTTAGATTAATAAAATACTGTCTTTTCAAGGAAAGATAAAGGAGTGGTTTCAGCAGTAAAAGATCAGCAATTGTGCGGAGCTTGTTGGGCATTTAGTACTGTGGAAACCATTGAATCCATGAATGCAATCAAGAATGGAGTACTGGAAGACCTAAGCGTCCAGGAGGTATAAGTATATTTATGCCATTTTAAAGACTAACTATAATTTTAATAGTGTAAATTTCTTTTCCTTATTCCATAAGTTTTTATAAATACACAATGGTCGCGTATTGTATAGTATAACTGAATGTACACTCACTTCTCACTTACAACGGAATTATTTATTTTCCTCAAATAAATGCTTTATCTTCTTAATATTATTTTCTCAGAAATCTAATTAAGATCTTTTAATCTTTTTATTAATTGGTACAATGCTAAAACTGAATAAAAAATGGTTTATTTGATTATCATATTAAAACTAGGTCTTAAAAGAATATAAATTGATTTTATGAAAACCATTTGTCAGTTTAAAGTCGAAAGTTATTATAATCATTAATGTATTTTAAAAAAAAATTACAATGTCCTAAGATGTTAGTAAGATTCGGGTGGGGAGTCATTGAGTAGAGACACACCGGCACCACTGGATACGCAACTGACCTGCAACACATTTGTCGCCCCCAAACATCCGCGTTGGTTCTTCACCTGGATTCTTAAATTTTGCAGTACTTAAGTATGTACAGAGTTTGGTTTTAACTAGTAGCCAACATCGTACAGTATCGGAAGACACGGCTTTCCGTTCTCTGAGGTGTGATCCCCATTTTTCCACATTATATAAGAAAAGATCTAAGGTCAGAGAAAGTTACAAACTCAAGATTTTTGGTTCTAGAGGTCAGTATTCTGACCGTTATATCACTCTGACCATCGTCGTCACCAGAAGAGGTGTGATCCGCTTGAGGAGTATAATCACAATTTCGCTGTAGTAACAGTTCAATCTCACCTTCAACATTACCCAAAGTTAATATATTTCATAAACTCAAAAAAAATTACAGCTGATATTAAGTTTTCTTCAAGGCTGCAATATATAGACTGATTAGAGCACTTTGTGAGGAAAATCCATCATTCCATAGAAAGCATCACAAATTATATGTTTCATTGGCGTTGATTTTTTACATGAAAGAATTTTATTGTTTCACATCTCACATTAAGTTCTTAAAACACTTAAAAATTTTCCATTAAACGTCTAAACATGATTTTTATTTCAGTGGATTCACTCAAAAAATGTCTCACTCAATGTAAACAATGTAAAGAAATGTAAAAAAATACCTATATATGGATAAGGTAGGATTTATGATTGAAAAGGAAGTAAAAGCAGGACTGGGTTAAGTGATAAGACAAGTTTCATAAATGGAACTTACACATCGATCCATTCACCTAACAGGGTTGGAAGGCTTTCGAGAGATTTGGGAGAAAAAATTCTTTAGATTAGGAGGTTTACTCTCATAATCCCCTCATCCATCTTATTTTCAATTAATTATATCAGTCATCAGCTACTTCCGTAAACATCATACCACTATGTGCCACAAACTAATAAAATGAATAATCAAAATACTTGCATTATATCCATTTGACTGACTCTGAAGTTGGCATTCTCTATAGAGGTCTTATTTCCTCCATAATTTGGATGTTTCCTACCATCTTTCCTTAATTTCAGTTTCTCGGACACTTTCACCTACAGGGATTGGAATGATTTCTCTTTCTTATCACTACCAATTCGCCTGGTGTCCATGGGCTTGTCACTGTCATTAAGGAGTCCTTACCCATTCTCTTTTCTTCCTCTATCTTCAATCGGACCACCTCTATTTCTTACCCAAAAATTTCCCAATCTAAAGAATATCTTTTGTCATATATCTCAGAGACTCCCGAACGTGGTAGAATGAAATGATGTGGAAGTTGTCAAACTTGTCCTTCCTTCAATCACACCTGTAGACCCACCTGTCCAACTCTCCCCCCCATAAGTTCACAGCCCATCTCTTGGCCAGCTCCAAATACTCAATTGTTCCTGCATCAATATCAGTATGCACCCAGGTAGTATGGAGTCCTCTTTTGATGGCATACCAGTCAGCCTTAAGTTTGACCGCAATGTTTAAAGGCATCTGCCCACCAATAATCTGGATTGCCAGGGTTGGGGCAGTCTGCGAAATAAGTAATTTCAATAGAAAAACCTACACCTATCAATCTATTTCCTAAGTAGAATGCCGTTTTGGCACATCACAAAACGGACATTAAGAAAAAGAATATTACATGTGCTTTAGCAAAACATGCCCTCTCTTTAAATCACACAAATTCCAAAATCATTGACATGGAAGCAGGACCTGGGAAAAGAATAATAAAAGAAATGATACACATACAGAAAACTCCTAACACTTGTAATTCGAGGTCTGATATTGAAAAGTTTAGCCATATTTATACAAACATTCTTTCCCATCACCAGTCACAATAACAATAGTAAATCATTGTAGCATGGATGATAACCTTAAGTCATAAACTAACCTTTCTTTATGTAACCGTCATATGTTCACCCGCCCTGTTTTGTTGAAATGATAGATGAATATAACAAAGTAGTATTTTTCGTACTATAACCAATTAATTCTCATGTAACTTAAATAACCATTAGCACAGTTTCCAAGGTAAAACTAATTCCCTTTTGTCTGATACTTTGAAATAGATGTGTACTCAACAACTCTGATTATAAAATAACCTTTTGTATGTATCTGTTGGTCTCACAAATTTGTGTTAGTTCTCTATGTGAGTTGTAGATTGTCTTGGTAAATGTATTATAGTTCTTACTCTAATTTTAGCCTTGAAGATGATGTACAAATACATCGAAACGTCGGCCTAGGAAGGAGTTTATTTTCTTTTATTTGACCTAGCCCTCAATAACAAAACATAGAATAGAACAGAAGAGGTCAAGAACAATTTTGGGAGTTTATATATATATTGAATAAGAAATCACAATAAGAAATGGGAAAAAAACTAAGATCTTTCAACCGTAACAAGCCACGTATTTATTGTGAAATCTTGTTATATATATATAAACAACATTAATTTGTCTGTAAAGATAATTAATCGCAGATGAAGACTCCCTTCAACATTTTGACACATGTCAAACGGACAACTGTTGATCTCAGTCTTGGTTGACTCAATGAAGTCATGAATATATCGTCCTTATCAAAAAGGATGTAAAATGTTTAAAACAAGTTTTGTTATTTTTGCGATTACATATATCTTAAATGAGTTAAAGTAATGATCATTACTTTTATGTTAACTTCTCAGTTTTTACTTTGTTTGTTAGGGCTCAGAGCATTTATTTCTCTTGTTTTCCTTTTTCCATTTTAGTTTAATTTATATATGTATATATAAATTATAAAAAAGGCTTAATTTCTTGTCAATTTGTGGAAAAAATAGAGTAACTTTCCTTTCTTACCGTAAATTTCTCCATCTTCGTAATACCAATACTATGATATTTCTTCCAGGAGACCTCATCCTGCTTTTTGTACAGAATTTTTTCTCTTCCATTAATTATACTACTTACCATGTGTCCAACAGTCGCCTTCTCATAGTTATCATCCGCTACTCTGAGATTCCTGTCCGTTCGTATAGTTCAAATTTGTAACATTTTGCAATGTTATTGATACTACGCTAACATTTTATTTTAAAATACCAATTTACATATTGGGGATACCCCCCTACTTTATTTGACTATCGTGTTGTCACTGCTGGGATAGTTCACCAGCCTGTATCTAGGAGTGATACACGTTTTTCCCGAGTATGCATTAACTTTGGATACATACTGACCCACCCACACACACACACACAGACATCATCGAAAAAACTTGATAAAACGACTTCTGGGACCTCAAAACATGTAATTCCGTCAAAATCTCGAGATCGAATTTGTTCACGATCACTTTTCTTTACTTACAGTAAAGTAAAAATTTGGCATGGTTTTGACCCTGTATGTGTGTTATACTAAAAAAAATAGATATAATAAGATTTTAATTAAAATATATTGTTGTTAATTGCGAAATAATGGCTATAATACTGGCATAAAGTATTGACTATTTTTAGGTTATTGATTGCGCAGGAAATGGAAATATGGGATGCAATGGAGGTGATATTTGCAGTCTTCTAGCTTGGATGGTAACTTATAACATAAAACTTGAAAAAACTTCTTCGTATCCGTTGGTTTTGCAGACTCAAGCTTGCAAATTAAAAAAGTAACACACTGGTATTTATATAAAACTGGTATTAATATATTAAATAATGAGGAACATATAATGTTGAAAAAATCGAACACATCAAACTAGTTTAGAATTTTTCTCTGTAAATGGTAAGTTAATTCGGATAAACAATATATTCTTAGATATATTAGAGTCGAAAACATCACTTACGTCATAATGCATGTTTAACCATAGACTTACATAGATTTCTATAGCATTTAAACCTGTTTTTGAGGATAACTTTGAATATCCCTCAGTAGTGTCTAACAGTGTAAGTTTATCTGGTGGACCAACCTTCGTACATATTGTAAAGATCAGAAACAAAAGTAAGTTGAACACTTTTAATTAAAAACCTTGAACTAAACGCATACTGATAAAACATATCAAGACGGCCCTGACAAGGGTGCTCCTGTCCTGCCAGAGGAGAGCGTTGGTGTTGGTACTAAAAGCGTACCCAACCACCCCCACTTTAGCCCTGCAGGTCATTTCTGGTCAGATGCCAATAGACATCCTTGTCAAGTGGCGGGCTGAAAGATTTATGCTGAAACGCGGCCTCTCCCCATTGTGGATATCATATACAATCCACAGTCTTGAAGAGAAGGAACAAGAGCTACTTCATTGGGCAATGTCTCTTTGGCAGCAGAGATGGGACGCCGGCAATGTGGGTCGTTGGACCTATGAATTCCACCCGTCGGTCCAAGCCCACCTGGAACTAACTCATCTAAAGCCAGACAACGTGTCACTCCAGTACCTAAGAGGCCATGGTAATTTCGGGTCGTACCTAATGCGTTTCCGGCTCAGACCAAGTGCGGCTTGCGACTGTGAGCACCCGACTGAGTCTGTGCAGCATGTCCTCGAAGCCTGCCCGAGATACGACAGGGAGAGATAGATGTTTTTGGGCTCCACCCTGTCTAACTCATACGGTAGAGTACTGGAAAAAGTCAACCTCCCGGCGTTCCTGAGCTACATCCATGCCATAAATAGGATTTAATCACCCTAAATAGCAATCAATCACCCTAGGACATTACCTATAGTTTAATGAAAAAAAAAGTAACATGTATAATGTATAATTAGACGTAAGATTAAGGTAAGCCCGACAACGTCTGACCTAGTTGTATTACATGGGATCTTCCTTTTTGGTCCGAAATATCATTCGTACCCAGTGTAACCGTTTCGCGATGTAAATATACTGTTGCGCGAATAGTACCGAGTTGCCCGCCTCCGCGTGGTCCACCTTGGGCGTCGCCATGTGAACATGGGACGGCTAAAGGGCAAATCGTAAAAAGACAACCTGACTTGATTTAAAAACGATATGGCCTGAAATATGGCTTGGTGCGTATAAAGGTCAACACAGGATTCCGCGTGGCGTGGAGATTGTGAAGGTATTTTCAGTTCGGTTTATTACTGCAGAGGGGCCATAATAAACGGGTTGAAGCGGTTTCCGATGAGCATCGTGGCACAGAAAAACATGTGATGCCATTCTCAAGTCTGGATCGATGTACGAAAACTGGAACATCTATCTGAGTATATAGAGAGGGAGAGGCTTGAACCGTATCAGCTGGAAGACGTATGGGTGTTCCATAAATTTGTTCTGCAAGGGTTAAGTTTCTCTCTTCGTTCAGATAAGATCGTAATCCTAAAATTAGCTCCCTTGTCCAATGATCAGTGAGTTGTGCTTTCAGTGCTTCTTTAATGACCCTATGCCGTAGATTCAATTATTACGTTTAATTGGCGAAAAACTGGCCAATGTTGTGTTGAACATTCAGACTACCCTGAATCAGCTCTCACAATATAAAACATACGTCATAGTAACATAATCAACCATATGGTACTGCAGGTAAAATGAAACATAATACTACTGTAAATAATAATACCGTAGTATATGTCGGGATATTAGGCATTATAAATATAATATTCGTACTATTACTACTAAAAATTTTTATATATGCTATATAACATTCTACAAAAGATAGAACATAACAAAACAACATGGTGGATAGTTGAAACAGTTCATCATCAGGAGAAGATGAGAAGAATTGAATGAAGCGTGAGGGATCTGTTGGGTCAGATTGGCGAAGAAGTCGAGTTTGTGTTAACAAATTAACTTAACACTTACTTAACATTTCACTTCACTTGAAGTGAACTTAACATTTACTTACTTATTAGTTGTGAACACTAAAGCATGGCCTCATGGAGATCTTCTGCCGCTCCTATTCTAGTGATTGGTAATGGATGACCTACTGAATAATCTATACAACGATGACAATGCTACGCAAGGATATACACAAAATCTTTTATTACAAGAATCGTAATGCTTGATGGTACTGCTTTTCAGATAATGGAGCATGCTCCCCAAACAGATTATATCCACTTGTAAACAAATGATACATTATCTATATAAATAAAAGAAAGGTTTTGTCTGTACATTGCTTAAACCTGACTCATTTCAAGTTTTCTTTACGATTCATACATAAGAGAAACCGAATCCACTCTTAGAAAAATTTCTGTCTGTCGGTTTGTCCGCAAAGTTTTGTCACAAGTAAACTCAGCCACCATAAGACATAAGAGAGCTGAACTGGCGAGTCAGTGTTTACACCACGCATTGATACCTAGCAACTGTCCCTTTCAATTTAAACGGTTGTAATTTCCCGTCAGCGTCGGTTTGCAATGACGCTAAATAAGTCACAAGGCCAAACTCTGTCTACGGCAGGATTGAAGTGATTGAGACTAAGTGTTTCTCACATTGTCAACTGTATGTTGCTTGCTCAAGAGTAAGAGGTTCCAACTATCTGTTCTTCCATGCACCTGAAGGACAGACAGCTAATGTGGTGTATACAGAGGCACTTACTTAATACTGTGCTAATAAATATATCTTTTCCTATTGTATATTTTTTGTAATAATACTTTGAAATACCACGTATCGTCTCTGAATTTTTGTATTATACCCGTCAAAGATGAGCACGTCTGCTATAATATGTAATTAAAGTCACATTAAAATAAAACGAAAATCAATTTGTTGTCCACGAAATTGATATTATTACTTATAGTAAAGTTAAGTGAAGGTCATTCCAGGTTTTTAGCCTTAGTAGTTCAACACCCGTCGCTTCACCGACGGATAAAATAACTTTTTGACACTTTTATATATGTATATATAACAAGATTTCACAATAAACACGTGGAATAGCAATCAATGTTTAAAATACAATAAGAAATGAGAAAAAAAAACTAAGATCTTTCAACCGTATACAAGAGGTCCTCGCCAGAGTCAAATCTAGTTGAGATTTGACACCTCGTTACGGTTGAAAGATCTTAGTCTTTTTTTCTTATTTCTTAGTGTGGTTTGAACGTTGACATATATATATATATATATATATATAGTACCTCCACTACAGTAGTTGCCATCCCACCCACATCAAAAAAGCAATCCCCAGATCCCTTTCCATCCGCATCCACAGGATTTGTAATAACTTGAAAAACCGTAGTTCCCATATTAACTGTTTAAAGGAAAAATTAGTTGATCGTGGCTACCCTTCCAATGTCATCATTGATAATCGTGTCGTGCCGGCTGAAATAGTTCACCGGCACGTACCGAGAAAAGACCACACTGATAGTGTTTTCCTGATATCCACTTTTTTCCCTGGTGCTCATAGGATTGGCTCGGTCATTAAGGAGTTTTTCCCATTGCTCTCCTCTTCTCCTTCTACCTCATCTATTTTTCCTGACGCCCCCTCCTTATCATATCGCAAACCACCGAACCTCAGAGGCATTTCTCCCACCACTCTCCCTTGAACCCTGCACTTGGGAGGGGAATGGTGGAGTGCGGACGGAGCAGATGCCAAACCTGTCTTATCATCAACCCTAATCCCTTTTTTATTTCCCCCCATAGCAACATTAACTACCCTTGTCCTCCCCACACTTCATGCTTATTACGATTAGAAAACACTATATTAAAATCAAGTTGTTTGGCTAATCTTGGAAGGGGGTCCAAGGATTCATGAAATGGCAAAAACTATAGAATTTGACAACAATACTTCAACAGAGCCCCCCTTTTATTGTCAAATTCTATAGTTTTGCCATACCATGAATCCTTAGACAAACAACTTGATTTTAATATAGTGTTTTCTAATCGTAATAACGTGGGTAATATGTTAATAAAAAACTCTCCCAGCGAATTGGAGTCCGCTGGTATTTATAAAATTCCGTGCAAAAATTGCCATAAAATGTTTATCGGTCAAACTGGTAAATCATTAAAGACACGTGTAAAACAACACCAATACAACGTAAGTAGACAGGAAAAAAGTAGTGCCTTATTCTTGCATATAAAAAATGAAAATCATCATATTGATTGGACAGGAGCTAAATTTATTACCTATGAAAAATCAATGTTGTTAAGAAATATTATTGAATCGTCTCTAATTAAATTTAATAGATCAAATATTATAAACATTAGTAACGGTCTCTTCAAACTTGATACTTTCGTCACGAGGGCAATAGCCTCTTCAAAGAGGGTTGACAGCTAGCCGATAGTTTTTTACTTTTTCTTACTGTACTTCTTTGTTTCCCCAAACATCCCTTTCTGGACATTAGTCCTTTCCTGCGCTTTCACCCTTTTAAAATACCACTCTTCCCTCCCACTCTTCTCAACTCCTCACCAGATGTTTTCTGCATCTAGTGTTCGGTTGGGTTTTTGACTCTGACGAGGACCGCTTGTTACGGTTGAAAGATCTTAGTCTTGTTTTCCCATTTCTTATTGTGGTTTGATCATTTTGTATATATATATATATATTCACTTGATAAACGGAAAGACGATCCAAACTGGACACAATAACAGTTTAAATTGAAGATAGGTAGCACACAAAGTAAAGAAACACACTTACAAACTCAAATTTTCCGGCAATCCGTCTTCAGGAGAAAAGAGAAAGGGAAACCAAGCACATTGTAGACGCAACGGCTAGTAACCGACACGGCAACCGCCAGTGCTGCCCCCCGTACCCGGTCTTGAAGTAATAGAATTAAGAGAAAATATAAACAAAAATTCAGATAAGTAATACAAGTTGGGAAAATATAAATGACTCAGAGAGAATTGAAGAAAATTTAAAAAAAATAAATAAAATGCAACAAAATATATCTGAAAATATATATATATATGATTCGTTGAAATGGTGACCAATAGGAGAGTAGAGTTAGTAGGTCCATGCGTGCGATCCCAGTTACCCACTGCCCAGCGAAGCCTTCGTTATTCCGCCAATGGTTATAGAGGTTGCACAGTCCCTCTGTGAAATAAGATTATTGGCAGAAAACACGAGCCTCACTTTGCAGTGAACTCCTGTTCCCTTTCTATTATTGTTTTTTGTGGTGATTGGGTGTTGGTTTTGGCTATTATCGACTGAAGAAGAACATAAAGAAACCAATAACTCGAATGGGTCTTTATGTGAAGAAGTTGGAGTCGAGTGTCAACATCTTTTAATCAAGAGGGACTGTGCAACCTCTACCCCCATTGACATAAAGACAAAGGCTGCTTTTCATAGAAGACAAATGAGAGTATCATTTGCTATATATAAGATAGCATGAACCAAATTCACTGTTTATGCGATTCCTGGGCCTCCAGTAAAAGAACCTGGCAGTATCATTCGTCTTCCTGACCGGTCTGCAACTCCTTCAAACAATGCATCTTGAAGTGTGGAGTAAATTTCAGCTCTTAAATTGTTTTGATTATTACGTCTGCAGTTTGGGACCTTTATGGATTGGTCTACATAGTATTGCTGAAGCAAAGGGTCTCTACAGTGTAAAATGTTGATAGTTTTTTCGCTTCGTAAGTCTGTAAGAATAATTGGTATTGCAGTGACTTGTCTAGAGCCCTCCTATTACTATTCCAAGATGTCAACCATCCTGGTCACTGGGGAAAAGACTTGGATACATCAATAGATCTACGACATGTGCGAATGATTAAAAACTGACAGTTGTTGTGCATTATTTGCATCAGATCTAAATTTAGTAACTATCTCCTCCTGAAGTATCATATGAGGTGATGGTTAAATTATTGTTTTACACATAAGTGGGTCTTATAGTATAGATGTGTCCCTATTGTTTGAAGACAAAATTACTTTTTGCCAAAATCTGTTTTTAGACAAAATTTTGTTTCTCTAGTCTAGTAGTCTAGACTCTAGTCTGCACTACAAGACTAGTTTTGAAATTCTTGTATTATCATGGAACCAACAAAAGGAATAACTGAAAAAACCCTGATTTTTAAAAGAACTGAAAATATTCAATCAGAAACGTTATGAGGAGTATACAGGTCATACCGTTTGACTGATCAGAATAAAATTATATCTAAAAATGGAGCATTATTTGGAGGATGAGTATTTTTTTTTAATTACATGAACAAAAAAGAGCGTTATGGTAAATTTTATGTTGTCAAAAAATGTTTTTTAAGTGCTAAACCACTTACAATAGAAAAGTGAAATTTTGCCAAAAAACTAAATTTAAAATTAGTAATTAACAAAAAAAAAACCATAAAATTTCGATTACGGCAAAATTTATCTTGGAATAATGGATCACCTGCTATACTTGTCGGGTTTGTGAGGGAGGACAGACTGACATGGCTTCCTCATTTATGGTACTATAGAAATAGATAAACATGAAACTATTTTTTACTTATCGGCAATGAATTTTTATTGTGTGCTGGAAATTGAAACTTGAAGATAGATTTAAAAGATCTACACATATTTTTAGGTATTTGAAATTAAAAGAAGACAAAAGTATATAGAATGTGTTTTATATTTTATTACAAACATGAAATGAAAACCGAAAAAAACACCATAACTCTCTTGAGTAGCCAACTCTTGAACTGGATCGTAAAACTTAGACAATTCGTCTTCACCGATTTCAATTTAGACAGGACAACTGTACGACTTAGTAAAGCATAATTCAGCAACTGAGTTCGCTATTGGAAAAGTCAGACTAAGTTAGTATAATGCGGGCAGATTAGAAACCGTGTCATTGGCCACTGTCACTCACGAACAAACAATAAATGTACATCTGGCTCTCGATATTTCTTTCTTGGTATTGAATGAAAGGAATTCAAGAGCTATTTCAATATAACTATATACAAAACCATAGTATATATAAGCTAACAATTTGTGTTCCTTTACATTATTTTAAATCTACGAAAACGTTCGAAAGTTAGACAGTTTTTGAAAGGCACCATTTTAGGAAATGTACTCCGGTAGAATGAACCCTATATTTTGCCCTTTCCATAATTCACAGCAAGTAGTTACCAAACAATAAAGGAAATTCTAAAATATAATAACTAATTACTTTTTTTCCTCTTTATAGGACCACAACTGAAGGCGTCTCTCTGGCCTCAAATTATACATGCAATAAGTAAGTTTCGGTATTCATTGTTTGTTTTATAGGGCAATCATTACATTTTTCTGCTTTAAACAACTCTTTCTTTTCAGTTTCATAAACAAAGAACAAAAAATATTGACTAAATTAGCTGCTCATGGGCCAGTATCAGTAGCTGTGAATGCTTTACCTTGGCAGTTTTATTTAGGTGGTGTGCTGGAGTCGAAATGTGATAACAGCATCTATAGTCTTAATCATGCTGTTCAGGTTATAAAACAAGTAGTTCTACAGAAATTCAACTTTTAAACTTAACTACTAATTTGTGCCTACTTATTTCAGATTGTTGGATACGATAAATCAGCCACTGTTCCTCATTACATCGTGAGAAATTCCTGGGGAGTGTGGTGGGGTCTACGAGGATATATTAAGTTAGCGATAGGAAAAAATACTTGTGGTGAGTCTCATGTAAAACTTATATCGACCAAATAAATTATGAAAAAAAAAAAGGTTTTGTCACGTTAATGTTGTGCTTATAGATAGATTAATCTCTATTAGAAGTAAATTTAAACTGTCTTAATAAGAGTAAACATATTTTATCACACGCATTTCATTTTCTATATTCTTTATTTTTCAAATAACCTTTTCAATAAAAAAAAAAAATATTTTCAGGTCTAGCTACAGAAGTTGCTTCTCTGGACGTCCAATAAATGAAGAATTCAACATTTAATATGATAATGGAAGTCAGCCGTGAGATCTACAAAAAGAAATGAAAGCAAATATTGTTTTATGATTTGTAAAAAGGAATTAGCATGCTTATTTTGACATCCCAAAAAATATGTAACACTAGTATGACAACTGCTACAAAAATTTGAAATTTATATAGAGCAAAGTGAAATATTTTAAAAGTAGAAAAACATAACTTGTATAAATAAGACATAAATTTTGTATATTTTAGATTAACATTAACAGCTATATCAAGTATGGGAATTATATCCTATAGGAATATTAAATCATATTGATTAAATGAAGTAAAACATGTATACCTGCGACCGTTACTAACATGTCATCAAGCAACCCCTTTTGGGACGGTAAGGATAGCAAAAACCAATTGTCTGCTATGAACCGATGTAATATGTGGTTCCTAAGGGAATTTAAATTACATTTTTAAATAATTTATATATTTTATTTGACAATATTATTTACAAGGAAATACAAAGTTACTGGCTTATTGCTAATTTAATGCAAGTAATATAGTTAAACAAATAAATAAAAAAAAATTATCTTTACCTATAACCTAAGCAGCTGATGGTTTCCAAATTATTTTTCTTACATGATGATTTTAGCCTGAACCTGCCTAAATAAAAAGTAAGATTAAATAGACCTTTGGGATACAAAAACCCTTGTGCAGGAGTGGAATGAATTTCAATAAACATTATTTAATTAATGGATTGCAAATTAAAGTTAATAAATTTCACAATAAAGATTACTAATGCCTAAGGGTCAATAACAATGCTAACTCAAACATGAACTTTCATTAAAATAACTAAATTAACTTTTATAAGATGTAAGTAATTTATACCACCAACAAAGAAAACATTTCAAAGGTGATACGAATAACATTAGAAATAATGTTAAATTATCCTAAATATACAAAACCGGATATAACTTTAACTCATTGGTATTCACTTGAAACCTCCCCGATAAATCATACTTCACATAGCTTCAATTCTTTATCGGGAAGTCTTTGTACATACTTGTAAATACAAAAAAAAATCACAAAAAATTAATAATAAGGATATTATACAGCTCATTAAAATATTGTTTCCTAAAATCATTAGAATATTCTAAACATAATAGAATTAAAGGATGAATGTTCCATTCATATCATAGTTTCTGTCTATGTACTACTTAAAATAATTATCACAGATGTCACAACTGCAATTCTTCTTTAATTCAATCGCAATTAATAGGTTATATTTTTTGTTTACTATAAATTGTTACTAAGTTCATGATACTTGCTGTGAGTAAATAATTATTTTGTTACACATAGACAAATAAGCAACATTAAGGAAATACTGCAAAACATTTAACTTTGTTCAATAAAATTAATACAATATCATGTATCAGTCAATAAATAATATTTCACATTTTAAGTGCATTCTTACTTATAAGTTCTCTTCATTATCACTTATAACTTCTTTTTAAAAATTTTGCACCAATCGTTATTATCTAAACCTAAATTATTAAAATTAATAGCTAATAATCAAATAATGGAATACTTTTTAAAACTTTCAAAAATCACAATTCTTACTGGGAGATATTTCTGATCCACTCAAAAATTTAGAACTCTTTTGAACCAAATAGCATATTCACTTGACGAAAAAAAAAACTAACTGTTTAACAAAAAACGGATTTCATTTTTTTTTCAGTATGAACGTAAACGAAAATATTAAACTTTAATTAACCAGTTGGTCAATCTATACGTTTTAAAACAATAAAAATGATGTTATTTACACTTGCCACTTACTATTTCAACTTGACTTTCTTTCCCTAATAATAATTAAAGTATTAATGAAATTCTTTTTTGTCCACACCCGATGGTGAAAAATTTTTAAATACGACATAATCTGATAATAAATCAAAATAAAAAAAATCCTTTAGGACTACTTATCGAACGATTAAACGAAAAGAAGACATAGAAACAACAACAAAACTCGCTTCAATATTTCGACGTTGCCTCCATCAGGAGTAAAAGAAGTATAGTTCTTCTCTTCCGGTTGTTCGCCAGCCGAGCAGAACTCTTCAACTCCTAATGACAATAAGGTCAAAATACTGAAGTAAGGTTTGTTCTTCTCTTTTATTCATTATATACATATATACATCGAAATGCGATCTAGAAGGAGTGATGACACTAAAATAAACTGTGACACATAGATAGAAACGTAACAGAGGAATCACTTTTTAATACATCGACCGTTATGGCGGTCGTTCTCAGGAGAAGTGAATTGACGGAGGGACGACAGTCAAATGAAGAACTCTCTGGTAGGAGGGCTAAAGTAGTGCTGCCGCGATGGAGAAAATAAATAATAAACTAAGGAGTCTAGAGTGAAAGCAATTTAATGAAGAACAAAGGGGAAGAAAACAGAAAATATAAGAAATATATAAAAAAAAATATTAACAATTAAATATAATGAATTATAAAACTGCAAGAAAATAAAATAATGAAAAAAAATTATCATTAAAATACAATCAAATTAAAAATTATATATAAGTTTTGATAATAAACAACGGTAAAAAATCATTCCAGGTTTATAACGTGCTCCTAGGAGCCAAACACATTTGGCTTCTTCAAAAGCTTTTAGAGTAACTTGTCTGTTATCACTGGGGACTTCTTTAAATACTTAGACGGTGAAACATTCATTGAAACTAAGATGGTGGGAATTGGCATGAGTGGTGACAGGGAATCTCTACTTCATTTAGTAACCAAAAGTCTGTGATTATTTATTCGAAGGTTTGGCATCGTAGACGGTAAACCAACCAAAAAAGCATCACATTGGGTTCATTCCAATAGGTAAACACAGTCAGTGGAAATGCACCCAATGTGATGCATTTTTACGTTGGTTTGGCATCTACGATTCTAAACCTTCGAAAGAATAATCACAGACTTTCGGCTGGTAAACGCAGCAGCCTGCCTGTCGCCACTCACACCAATTCCCTCCACTTCAGTTTCAATGAATGAATGTTTCACAGTTCAAGTACTTAAACAAGTCCCCAGTGATAACTGACAAGTCACTCTAAAAGCTTCAGAGGAAGCCCACATTTGTCTCCTACGAGCACGTTCTAATCCTGGCTTGAATTTAAACGGTTTGTTTTTTTTTAAACTTATAAACCATTTTTAATTTTATTTTATTATCTTGCATTTTTTAATTCATTATATTTAATTTGTTAATATTTTTTTATATATTTCTTATATTTTCTGTTTTCTTCCCCTTTGTTCTTCATTAAATTTCTTTCATTCTAGACTCCTTAGTTTATTATTTATTTTCTCCTTCGCGGCAGCACTGCTTTAGCCCTCTTACCAGAGAGTTCTTCATTTGACCGTCATCTCTCTGTCAATTCACTTCTCCTGAGGACGACCGCCATAACGGTCAAAATATTGAAAAGTGAGTCCTTCGTTACGTTTCTTTCTATGATGAAACATTTGACCGTGAAGTATAAAGAAAATCAAACTTTATCAGGACTCGGTTAGTTCTTCAGGTTAAAATTAAACTCTCATTGCCCATGTTTCGGTTTTTATTTAAAACCTTTTTATAGTCAGAAGTATAACATTTTTGAAACAGAAAAACTAAGTATTACATTAGAAATTATTTTATGAAGTGTTTTCTTTGTAAAATAATCTTTTAGTTACTTAGTAATACTTATTTTTCCGTTTCAAAAATGTTATACTTCCACCTATAAAAAAGGTTTTAAATAAAAACCGAAACGTTGGCAATGAGAGTTGAATTTGAACCTGAAGAACTGACCGAGTCCTGATGAACTTTTATTTTGTATATATATAATAAGATTTGTCAAAAAAATTTCAATTTCACATCACGCATAACTCTAAACTTCAGAGATTTAATTAACTTACTACTAATCGAAATACCTACGAATCTAGAGGATTCATTATCTTAAGAACGTGTTGTATTCTACGATGCTTTAACATATCACCTTTCTGACGATATCGTTTCCCACAAATGTCACATGCATTAGGCTTTTCCCCAGTATGAATTCGTTTATGAACCGTAAGAACATGAGACCTCCTAAAACAAATGCCACAAACATCGCACTTATATGGACGTTCACCGGTGTGAATCTTACGATGCTGACTATATACATGTTGAGTCATGAAAGCCTTACCGCAAAATTCACATTTATAAGGTCTTTCACCAGAATGCTTTCTAACATGAACATCCCTATCACCCTTAATTTTAAACTGACGCGGACACAGAGGACAGCTATACGGACGTATACTGGAGTGAACTTTCTGATGAGTGTAAAGCCCAGAACTTTGTGAGAAGCCTTTTCCACACTGATCACATATAAATGGTTTTTCTCCAGTGTGCATTCTAATGTGTTTTATCAATGCATCTTCTATAGCAAATGCTTTATTACAAAAATGACACTCATAAGGCCGACAAAAATTAGTTTCAGGCAGATTCCTGTCTTCTTCCATTACATGCGTGGATCTGTGAGTACATGACTCTTGAATTGTAGCAAACTTTTCATCACAAAACCTGCATACGTATGGAACAGGACCATAGTGAACAGTTAAATGTTCGTTGTACTTAATGGAGCTCATAAATGATCGATCACAGTATTCACAAAGATACATGACAGGAACTGTGAACTCTGACTTATACTCCGTAAAATTTTTATCAGACTCATGAGTACTGTAATGAGACTCTAGGCTTCCACATGTCTGAAATACCAAGTTGCAATATTTACATTCATAGGGTGTATCAGTTCGATGTTTGCTTCTATGAATATTTATATAAAGAATATCTGTAAAACAACGCCTACAATACTCACAAATATAAACTTTATTAACTGAAACCATATCGAATAATGTTTTACTTGACGCTTCATTATGAATTCGCTCTATATGAGCCACAGCTGTATAAGTGCTAGGAAAACATTCGTGGCAAATAGTGCAAGAAAAACAGGATGTCTGGTTTATTAAGGTTTTATGAACAGCGGCCACATGATTTCTTAACATGCTTCTTCTAATAAAATACTTACCACAGACATCACAAGAATAAGGTTTCATAGAGGAATCACCCTGATGAGAACGTTGGTGATACTTGAGAGAACTCACGGATCTAAAAACTTTACCACATTCTTCACAGCAATGAACTTTACCTGTCCCATGAAGATGCGTTACATGTTTATACAACTTTAGCTCATCACTAAATGTTTTACAACATATATCACAATAACCTGGTTTAGATTCTTTGTTGTGAAATTTTTTGTGGAACTCCAATCGGCTTTCAGACCTAAAAGTTTTGTGGCATACATTGCATTTGTTAGAAACCCAAGTAAAGGAAGTGCAATTATGATTTGAAAATATATGGAATGATTTGAATCCCATTCCACATGTTTCACATTGATAAGTCAAATCTGTAAACACACACGGCTGTAATGGAAAAAGGTTATGTTCTGATAAGTGCGATACTAGTTGAGGCTTTGAAGAAAAAGTATTTTTACATAAGCTACAGGTGTAGTTATGCTCCTGAGAATGCATTAGAGAATGTGGGAGAATTTCACTTTGAACTTTAAAAACTAAGGAACAAATGTTACAAACTAATTTAGTACTTTGGGTGGATGAATCTGGTTCAGGTTTAATATAAACAGGGTTTTCCTCAAGACAGGTCGCCTTAAGGACAGGTAATTTTCCTTTATCAGATATTTTTTCAAAACTGTCACTAGGAACATTGTCAGGCAATTCAGTTTTAATTGAGGAAGGATCAAAAAAGTTTCCTTCTCTGCAACATGGGCATTTCTCGTAGTAGAGCAGTTCGGAATTTTCTGCTAAAATGGTAACGGCACAATTGTTTTCTTCATCAGTATAAGACGCCAGAACGGATGACCTGAAAAGATAAATTTTTAAGTTTTGTTTGATAATGTTGTAACCAAAAAGCCTTATTATCATCTAAATAGTCAATTAGTACAAAAATTTAAAGGCAACATTTGAATTGAGGTTTGATCAAACAGCTGCTCGACAGTTGTTAAATTTAGCAAGAATTTGTGCAATTACTATATATTGCTCCATTCAAATATTGTTTGAGAAGCTGTTTAGTTCCATCAGTGATTTCTTTTATTTTTTCTATAGTGTCAAATATTTATATTTTCACTGAGTACTTTAGCTGTTGAAACAACAAAATATGAGCAGGGTGGGATCAGATGTGTAATGGGTCGGAAATGACCAGTGCTGTTCCGTATAAAAAGAGCGAATGGGTTTCAGGGTAACAAAAACAATTAATTTGAATCTTATGGGAGAAAATCAGATCATGATCACTCTTCCATTACAATGTCTCCAGGAAAGACGCAAGCCTGACATTTGATTTCTTCTGACAAACTTTTTTGAGTTTTAAAGTGTTTTATAACTTCTTCTGTGATGCTTTGGTCAGTTTCAACGTACTACCCAACCCGTATACCTACGTCTACTCTTTTTATAGATGAACTAAATGCATTTCACGACAGTTTGACGTAACGGTGTCCATCTACACTATGCCAGCATTATCCTTGAAATTTGTGCGTCAACATGAACAAGGATTGTTGTCAGACTATGTCTAACTTTCATTACACTTCCAATACTATGCATGAAACAATGAATTAATTTTAGGTACTTTAAATTCATCCCTGAAACATTACTCTAATATTTAAAAACCTTCTGTGTATGTTTTATCCAACATTACATACACTATAGTGAATTATAGTGACCCTTAAGGTTTTTACTGCTACTGCTTGTGCAGATGATGTATGTCCTTGCCATAGTCATCTTTTTAGATATCGTATGGGACCTTCTGTAACAGTCGGTTGTGAAG
This sequence comes from Hermatobates lingyangjiaoensis, assembly GCA_026182355.1. NCBI lineage: Eukaryota > Metazoa > Arthropoda > Insecta > Hemiptera > Hermatobatidae > Hermatobates > Hermatobates lingyangjiaoensis. The sequence continues at coordinate 11,589,443 of JAPFBL010000084.1, read as the reverse complement.
AATTCAATCTGATGAAAAGAATTAAATTTGAATATAACAAATCAAATAGCTTATGAAAATATGGGTTAGCAATGTGAATTGGAAGTCTTTTATTCATAAATATGTGAAAAAACAGCTAAAACTTTTCGGTAGCGTTGACATGAGATTGGAAAAACAAGGACCATGAACATTTTGTGGCACAATGATATTTACAGCCGTAAACAGATTAAGAATTACTTCTTGTACTTTACTACACTGCCAACTGGTAAAGAAAACTTAGGTGACAATTAACCAGAATGTAACACAAGGGTTGTCTTGCTGTAACTGATGATATGAGGACTATACCCACCGCGATCTCTTAGGATTATGAAGTGATCAGATATGTGGAAGAAACAGCCACAAGAAAATCAACACGGTAGTAAAGGAAGATTAGGTAATTAAGAAACTATAACATCTAGACTTATTAAGTTTCCAAGATGGGAAAGAAAATTGTACGTTCCTGCCCATATTTTATGGTTAAACAACTAATTATAGCACGGTGAATAACACTGACTACACCGGTGCAAGAGACTACAACAGAGAAGCAAATAAAGAATTGGACTTTAATACAACTCCAGGAAGAAGTTTTTGCAATTCCAATTGCGACCTGACTGTGAGGGACACAAGAGCTATGCATTTGTGTATCCTCAAATAGCCAATCAGGAATCAAATCTGTGGCTCACCTACCACTTTATTTTCAAACATTCATCACTTTTACTATTAAAATTTCTAAAACCTCAAAATGAACTTGCTAGCAGGAAGAGTTTAAAATTGTAATGGGTCCCACGACCATAGTAGCGTACAGAGAAATGGAGAAGGAAACGAGTTCACGAAACTCGGGGATACACACCCAACCTTTGTTTTTTACCTTTTTAAAACCTAGCAGAGCAGATAAATACACAGATTAGATAAATACTAACAGGTTGGCCTGTAACGTTAATAGGCAAGCCAAAATGATAATGTTAGACGCTAATAATAGGAACAAATTATTTTTAAAGAGACAGAGTAAAATTCTATCAAGAACCTTTAGCTGGACGATTTGCCAGTTATAAAATACTATTATTGTTTAAAAATTAAGTTTTACATTTTGTAATAGAGAAATTAAGCCTACCTAGATCTCCCATGACCAGCAGTAAGCCTGGAGTGAGAATCAACTGCTTCTTGAGAAAATTTAAAAAAAACCTCCAACTGGTCATAACAAACAGAACAAATTTGTTTTGGAAGTGCATCATGAATACTAATCTGGAAACATAACAATACAAAATAGTTTATTGTGAACTTTGAATAATGGGTTGTATTGTTAATATCTGTTTGTTTATCAACATTTTTAATATAAACAAGAATAATATTAAATCAAATAGAATACTTTAATTTAAACAGATAAAAAATGTTCTTTTTCGAATAATCTCCATGAAATATTATAGAGTTAAAAAAAGTTTTATATTCACTCTTCAGAAACTTCAAATGCTAAGTAACATATGTTAATACATTTTAACAAATAACGTTTTTGCAACATCTAAAAGGTAACTTACATTAAGAGGAAAACAAGCATTTATTTTATTTGCCAAACTTAATTTCATTCCTTGTCCATCAAATATGAAAACATAATTACTGGATGACTGAGCACACAGACGGCATAAAAGGCTCCTTTTATCTAAAAGAAGAAAAAGTAACATAAAGCAAATATTATTTAATTATTAAATAAATTAATAATTACATTTTTAAATCGTACAAAACTGAAGACAAACAAAATTAATTCAAGATGACTATTTAATTCTACATATAATCCTCGAGACCACATGTTAGACAATCAAGAAATAAATTCAAACAAAACCTCATGGAGTCACTTAATTACAAGTTTCAAAAATATTACTTGATTCGATAAGAAAATAAACTATTAGTAAAATTATCCTCATTTCTAATAGAGGTATACATAGTAGACAGGAAGGATTGAATGACTCATTTTACTGACCGCTCTTATGTACTAGATCTGAGTATGTGACCAAACTGGAGAAACCATCTTTACTAGTAACATCAGGATTGATGCATGGAACAGCAGTTCTTTTTAAAATCGTTGTTGTATTTTTTACAAACTGTTCAGGTTTGAAATGGTCGCTACATATCCTTGAAGCTGAAGTAATATTTAACCTTTTCTTTCCTGTTCCTGAGAGAAGCCGTTGACAATATAACGCCCACTGATGATTCCTATAAAGAAAGGAATTTAGTAAAGTTGTTAAACATGAACTTTTCTCATTTTCTTTAGTAATTGGAACCTGAAAATTATTGAAATCGAAACTTTAGTCATTACTCAAATTTAAATTTAGTCTTTACTCAACTAAATATGAATTCTAAGGACTTTATCTACCTAATATCTTCTGGTGGAAATTCAAAATAGCTTTTATCACTATTTACAGACTTCTTATTTGGGCATCCTGGTACCACACATTCAACATCTGATACACAATTACGTAGAACCGTCTCTTCACCAGCTAAAATAATTTAAAAGCATATATTTTTCTTATTACGTAATTCATACAAGGTAAATCAAACAAAATTCATATTAAGAAATTCTACTCTACCAAAGGCTAATTGAGAAAAAAAATCCAGCACTCTTTGAGATTCGAGGTAGTTTTGACCTTTGACAATATCACTCAAGTCTAACCATAGTCCCAACTCTTCTTCAACCCGTTCTCTTAAATCAATGAATGTGTCGTCTTGGCGAATTATAAGAGTGACCGACTCACCAGTTGTGTTTTTTAACATGAGTTTCATTTCACTAAAATAAAAATACTGTATCAGCCATATAATCATATTGTAATAGAGTATGGAAACAGAATTTCAATGTTCTAAAAGGTAATAAATATACAAAAATAAAAAAAAAAATACCTCGGCTGCATTATGGCGTGTCCCTTTAATCAAATCTTAAAACTTAAAATATTTTATTTTCATTTGTTTTATTTCAACCTGAAAATTCATAAAGATAATTAAAAAAATTGTTCACAAAAAGATATAAAACCTTAATTATGTGAACTCCTTCGCCAAAAAAATTTGTGATTTCTAGATATGACCAATAATATTTATAGCTCAAATATACGACATAATAATTTCCCATTAAAAAATTCTTACCTTAATAATACCTTAACAATAGTTAGCATATTTAACTAAATCTTAGTTTAATTATGATTCCAATATATTAATAAAATAGTGTTTCCAATAAAGCGTTTTCCAATTTATCATCTTCTAATTATTTGTTCAATCAATAATTTATTGAAAGAAGCAAACAAAATTAGGTAACTTTTTCGAAACTTTTAAAATTATTTTATCTTAAATTAATCATTTGTAATTCTTTGACATAAAATCGCAAATTTCACATTCATACAAAAAACCAAACAGCCAGCAAATATTAAAACAACTGAAATATCCCATACAGGAAAAAACAGTTATGACTAGGAAGCATGCTAACCTGTTTTGAATGATAGTGGTTCGTTAAAAAATATTTTTGAACTTTCGAGAGAAAAAAAATATATTTCTATGAACTCATATATACTAGATATTCAAACATTATAAAACAACAATGTATCCAATTTGCTCATATCATGGAATAAAAGAAAATTCTAAATTATTTTCTCCAAAAAAGATACATAGAGACTAACTTTCTTGCACGTTTTACAAATCAAAAGAGGGAAGCAATATAAAGAGAGAACAACTTATCAAAGGAAAGGGTCATTTTGAATAGTATTATACATTGTTAAACACCTGAAATTTTTTCCTAAATCGAATGTAAAGATTAGCAATTGACTTATTTTTTCTCAAAACAAAAAAAAGTTAAGTGGTTAGTAAACTAAACAGTAATTTAGGCTCCTAAACAAATCTGGAGTGGTTTACACTCAACTTTACTATAAGTAAACGTATTATAAAAACTAATCTTTATAAATAAAATAATGATTTTGTCTGTACATTGCTTAGAACTGACTCATTTCAAGTTTTCTTTACGTTTCATACATTGGAGAAACCGAATCCACCCTTAGAAAAATTTCTGTCGGTTTGTCCGCAAAACTTTGTCACAGGTAAACTCAGCTACCATAAGACATATAAAGCTGAAACTTTTACAGTAGATTTGTGTAGGTCTAACTTAAAATATAGGCTATGAATTGATTGGAAATTCAACGTAGAAGTGAAGTTATGGACGTTTAACGAAAAAATGTTTGTCACAAGTAAACTCAGCCACCATAAGACATAGCGAGCTGAAACATTGACACTGGATTTGTGTGTGCCTAACTTAAAATATGGGCTCTAAATAGATTATTAATTCAGTACAGAAGCGAAGTTATGGGGCTTTTAGCTGTATTTTCCTAACTTCACAGACAAGTTTGTTTTGAAAATACACAGGTGTGGCAAGTAGGTATTGTTAGTTGATTTTAATTTCAATTGAGCATATGAATATATTGCGTATTTGACATCTTTGAAAAGTTGTTTCCCAGAGTTGAGGATGTACTATCTATTACGAATAAATAGTTTTGTAAACGAGCAATTCTCAACTCTTAATATGAACAGGGAGGAAAAATCAACAAACAAGTTCTTACGTTATATCACACCGAGGAAAGAACTTACAAGTCAGTAAAGAGATTGGATTAGTGATGAAGAAGCAGTTCATTATCTAATTGAATTTCTTGACTCTGAATTTATTTCTCCTGGACTGCCTGCTCATGAGTAAAAACTTAAAGTAGGAGCACCAATGATGCTGCAATTTATAGCAGTAACAAATTTGATGTTACGAAACATGAGTGACCCAAAAACTGTGCAACGGGACACGACTCTGAGTTCGTGCTCTACACAGATATGCCATAGAGGCGGACATAATGACTGGATGTGGTATTGGGGAGTCTGTGTGTATACCACGCATACCATTGATTCCGAGCCACTGTCTGTTTCCATTCAAATGATTGCAAGGTCCCCTCAGAGTCTATTTCGCAATGACGTTAACTAAGTCGCAAAGGGAGACTTTATCTAATGCAGGAATTCAAGTTAGCGAAACCAAGTTTTTCTCACATGGTCAACTGTAGTTTACTTGCTCAATAGTCAGAGGTTTCAACTGATTGTTCTTCCATGAACCTGAAGGACAGACAGCTAATGTAGTGTATACAGAGGCATTTGTTTAACACTGTACTAATAATGGTGTTTTCTACTATTCTATAACTTCTAATTATAGTATTAGTATAATACTATAATTGATATTTTGGAATACCAAGAATAATAGAATTTTTGATTCCGTCAAAGACGGGTACATTTGCTAGTAATAAATATAATTATTCATAAGTAATAATATAATTTGTAATACAAGTAAATATCAGAATTGTTTAAGTAGCATTTCTTCATCTAATATTCAAATTTAGTTAAATTTTTCTCAAACAATATTCATACTGAATTATTCAACTTATTACGAACTTTCTAGAATTTCTAAAATCGGTTGATACCGTTCCAAAATTAGTACTTGTTTTGACATAAAATACCACAATAAATCTTTACCACGCTTAAATATTACTCAAAATCAATCTTGGAGTGGTTACTCCAAAACTATATTTTTGCCAAATGTTTTAAGAGTTTTTTAAATACCTCAACTCATACCCCACATAAGATACATTTTTAGGGTACAACTTCAATTTGATCCGTCAAACGGTATGGCTTGTATCCTCCTCACAAGCTTTCAGATTGATGATGGAATAAAAATTTTCCATTTTATTGAAAAAAAAAAAAAAAAAAAAAAAAAAATGGTTATTATGCAGAACAAGCCTCTGTCATAGCATCTGGGTGGGTATCGATATATATTAGTATCTATCGTATCTGTATAAGATAGGTCTCACACATACTATAAGGTATTAAAGATGTGGACTTAAGCTTTAACTGGACTTAACTTTAAAGATGTCCGTGGACTGTAGTGTCCCCACAAACTTTTCGAGGCACTCCTACCCAAACATTTTTGAAAAAACGTTATAAAAGGACTCTGGGAACCTTAAAACATGTAAAGGCTTTCCCATGTAAATCCGTCCAAATCTCGAGATCGAATTTATTCATCACAATAATTTACTTTTAGTGAAATAAAAATGGATTGGTTGATTGAACAGGTAGAGTCAATTCATTCAGTCTTTGTAGAGTAAACAGAGCAACACCTCATTAATATTCTATCCGATATATTTGTAACCAACGTGGACAAGAATAACTAGTTAAAGCTTAAATGTACGAATTAGAAAAAAATAACATTATTACTTAAATTAATAATACCCAAAAAAATTCCTAAAAAATACAAAACCACCTTGATACGATAGTATGGACGGTTCACTGCCATAAAAGACTTTAATAAAATTTATATTTATCCAACAATTAACTTAAATATTAATTGCTAAACTTTATAACTGCTATCACTTTATTACTGAAATTGCTTTTGCAAACATTAAGTAACATAATAAAGTTGCAAATAATTTTATCACGACATAAACAAATACGTTATTCGGCGTACATAAACATCAAAAAGGTATTGTATTTTACATGAATATTACTTAGGAGGAAGGGTAAACTAATTTAATATATCTGAAAAACTGAATTTAAATCTATTACGGTTAGGAAGGAAAATCAAAAAGTGAAAATGTTATGGAAAAAAATGAGGAAATTATATCGCTCAATATCTTAAAGGCCAATAAGATACGTTATAAGTTGTATAGCAGACAACAAAACCAAATTGATTAGGACTATAATATCTTGGTAGCACAATGAATTCAAAAAATAGTTTGAAACAATTGTTTAAAAACATTCTAACACTTACTCTGTATGAATTTAGATGATGAATTCATTTCATATAAAATGCAACATTTTTCCCAAAATGAAGTGGTGTAAATTGATCAGCAAAATATCTTTCACACAATCACCAGTTATGTTTCAGATTACAATGGCGGCTATCTAATATATGACTCATGGTTGCAAGCGCGCTGAGACTGATTTGACAACTGAATGTTTGGAATTTTCACGTAGCAAGTTTCTTATTAAAGGAAATGTATTTTAAAATGACACTGAATAAGAATATAGAATTTTGTTGCATATTCCATCAATAATTTGTTAAAATATTTCTAGATTGAATTGTATAAACTGCATCTCAATTAAATGTATCACCTTTATTAAAGATGTAATAATGTATATTGAAGCATAGATACTCTTGATTTTGTAAAAATCTTGAATTATTTAAAGAAGTGCAAATATTGTTAATTTCATACAAAAAAAAATATGATCATAAACAATTCATTCCACTGGTAAAAGCAAAAAAAATTATATTTTTTTTATTTGTAATATTAATTTTATCTTTAAATTTTTTAATGGTTTTAATTTAGTTATGTTCAAGAATATGACAGACTGATTATACACCATCGATCTATTTTCAACACTGATTGGTATCTAGGGTCTTATATCTTATCAAGTGTTCCTATTTTATGATAACCACACGAAATTCATGTTTTTAAATGTATTATTTTCTTTCATGAATATAAATTTGGTTAGTTCTCTTATTTATTAGTTGAGTTTAGCCTTAATTGATTATCAAGACTAATCTGCAGACTTGAATATTGAATACATATTTTTCTTAAGTGTTTTGATGGAAGAAGCAATAGAAATCGTTGATGTATACGATATTGTTACTGATTTCGCCAAGGAATTTAGGCCTATCATTGATAGATATGGATCGGATCCCTTTACAAATATAATTGGTAGTATGGTGTCTATATTGGAAAATTTGGAAACTCAAACATTGAATATTAATAAATTGACTACTCAGCTACAAGAAAAGGAGAACGTCATTGTAAAGTTAGAAAAAGAGAAAGCAGAAAAAGCTGCAGATCGTCAAAGATTTGAAAAGGTTCATGCTTTATCGATTTTACTGAAATGTTTCTTTTTTAAAATAAACTTATAGTATGCTTTGTGATAAATACCAACATAGAAATATCGATGACAGAACCAGGGACTAGGTCAGTTTTTCAGGGTCAAGTAAAACTCAATGCCAACGTATCGGTTTTTATTTAAAACCTTTTTCATGGTCAGACGTATACAAATTTAAAGCATTATAGTTTAATGAAATATTTAGTTAAAATTATTTCAAATATTCGTAAAACTCGAATTCATGCCTAAACAAATTTTTTACAACGGACCCAACTCTGTACATATATACATTTTAAATTGTGTGATGATGAATATTGTTTAAGTTGTGAAATTTCTTTCGAAGTTGAAAAAATGTTTCTTCATCTAGAATAACATTAAGCATCAAAAATTGAAAACGTTCAGTGAACGGGGAGAATTAAGTATATTAAGTAGAAAGCGACTGTTTGAGTATTCGAGTTGCTTGAGCTCTGAACTAACAATCTGTTTTTGTTGATAGGAACTATAAATTGTTCACAACGATAAAGCCTTATTTGTCTATATTTCCTTTGTGTGTTTTAAAGGTTTGGGTTTAATGTTGAAACAGCTATCAAGTTGTCTCATATTTAGTATACCTCGTTTCAGAAAACAGATTATTCATCATAATGATCCCATCATTCGTATATACTAAACTGTGCTACTCCTCTGTCCGCTAAAGCTTGAGCACTTGGGTTGTGTTTATGTCTGTTCAATATATTATTTTTATAAAAAAAAACAGTGCATTCCATTGAAGCAACTGCCCCTCATTAGATCAATGATCATTGTAGATTTCCATATCTAATGAATATATTTCATTTGTTAATGGTTTTATAAAAAGATAACGGCTGTATGGAGTTTGGCTGTATTTAGATGGGTAAAAAAAAAAAGTATTCTTTTGCATTTTGTTTCTACAATTTTAGGAGTTGGAACAAATTGATGACTATTGGCGTGAAGAAACTTATGAATTAGAGAAAATGGTTAGCAAACTTCAGGATGAAAATAGGCGGCTGTCAAAATCTCTTTCAAATCAAGATTCATCATTTGATCATGGTAATTAAAAGTTGTATCTTTAAACCTAGAATAAATACTTTTATATATAAGTTAGTTTGGTTTGTGTGGACGATATTGACAAAAATCATTGGTAAATTGTGTATAAATAATGAGCTGCTGATTGCTTACATTTATATATTATATAGTTGTTCTTTCGGCTTCAAATTTTGAGTAACTGCTTAATGAAACAAAGATCATTTATTGCATTCAAAATATTTGAGGAGAGTATTTTGTATTTAAGATATTGCTTTTAAATTTCAGTGCAGTTACTAAGTACAGAAGTGGAAATAGCCGCTTTACAACAATCTCGTTCTGTAATAGAGAAATTGAGAACACAACTTCGAAATAAAGAGACTGAATTGTTTACCATGAACTCTGAACTCAGAAGTGTATGTTATACTGTTAACTGTTTGCATGTTATTTGATCATTCTCTTATGTATTAATTAAAAATTATTATGATTTCAAATGTATGCATGTAACAAAACGCCTGAAGAATTTAATGGGATATTGGTAGGTAAGTCGAACAACTCTTCTGCACAGTATTTAGAAGCCTAGCTTGTCACTGTGTTAAGGAGTTCTTCCTCATCCTTTCATCTTCTGCCTCTATGTGTTTTATTTTTAGAGAGCCCACTTTTTAGAACAACATTTCTCATTGTAAGTCTCCCAACCTTAAGTGCATGTTTTTCCGTCTTTCATCTAAGAATTCCTGTATTGGTAGAGGAGTGGAACAAACTGTGTAAATGTGTACGTCGTGGCTGTCAAACTTCTCTCATTACTAACTCCAATCCTTACTTTATATGTAATAATATTTAAAAAATATATAATGTTGTTTTACTATAGTAATTTTGTTTTATAATTTTAATTGTTAGTTTTATTATTTTTTCTATTATTTATTTTGCTTAGTTTAATTTGAATTATTTTATGTTTTTTTTTCATTTTTGCCCTGTTTGCCAAACCGACAATGCTTCAGAGCGTCTGCTCGTGTATGTCACTCAGTAGCCAAGTGCAATCGAGCAGACCATTTCTTCTAATGAAAACGGCTGTCGAAATATCGAAGTGAGTTGTGTTGATGACTTTCTCTGTTTTTTTTTGTTATAGTTTATAAAGAAGGAGTTTCTTTGTATGAATGATTAATGTATTTGTTTTTAATATAGGTAAATGAACAATTAAATAAAAAGACAACGCACTTTAAAGAAATGAGAAGGAAAATTAGATCTACTCAAGCTCAAATTAGAGTCCTAATTACTGAAAATGCTGATAATCTTGCCAAACTTCAAACTACTCAGAGAGAATTACGTGAACTTCAAGAAACTCATGGGACTGCTCACCATAAGGATTCCAATGTGATACTATAGTATTATTATTTTAGTAGATTTTATTATACTGTTCTGTTATTTGCCTACCATTTATTTCCAATTTATTTAATACAATTTTATAAAAGTTTATTTGATATGTAAAAGTCATTTCTGAATTTTATTGTTGTCCAATTATTAAGTTTTATTTTATCATTCAAGAAATACATTTTCATGAATTCAGTTTTCAGTATTTCAAAATTACTGTCTATAATACTGACACAATATCCTGAAGTATTAAAAATGTTAACACATCTTGAAACATTTGTTGCAGAAGAAAACATCTAACCAAATTGATTACAGTTGGGAAGATTCTAATCAACATCAGTTTAGTAGAGAGGAATTAAGAAGTATTTTACAAGAAAGAAATGAGCTTAAAGCAAAAGTTACTGAGTTACAGGAAGAGTTATCTCATCAAAATATAAAGAACATCGTGTAAGATATAAATTATTTTAAGAAGAAATTACATTAGTCAGATTTCTTAAAGCATACATACACATGCTTATATTTATTTCGACATTAATATATATAGCTGTGTATATGTATTAACATTTAAACCTAAAAGATCTTTGAACCAGGAATGGTCTTCATTCCATTTTTTAATTTCATATTATTTGGAAACATGTTATATTTTTTGTCAATTATTTCTTTATTTAGTAATAATGGTATTGTTATTTAATTTTGATTGTTTGTTATAATCTCATTCTTAAGGTCACCTCTTATTTTTTAAAAAAAATCTTTATACGTTTTTGTTTCATCAGAAATAACATTATGGGTAGAAACTATTTCACCAATATTATATATTTCACCAAAGTCAAACACCATTGGTTGTAAATCAAATCATAAAACGTTCTACACATTTAGGGTTAAGTTTTGCTTTCTCTAATTTGAACAAAGAGCCTCTACAGCCAAAGATTTTTAAATTATTTAGTTAAATTTTTTTATTTTGTCATAATTTAGCAGGGAACTTGCAGTTTACAGTAAACTTCGATTTATTAAACATATAAGCCAAAACATTTCATCCCACATAACTACTAAAATCACTTTCATTAATTAACGCTTGCCTATTTTCAACAATTAATATATTAAACCTTTCAGCCCTCCCGTTTAATGTATTCCCGTTTCCCTGTAATGTATGTACTTCCCAACTCTAGAGTTTAATGTATAGTTTACATCAATCAAGTGTAATGACATATACATCAATCACTGTATATGTACTTAATTTCAATGCCATACTTGGCATGATATAAATGGCAAATTCATTTTGAATGTAGCCATTTTCACATGACTGCGCATATTTTTCATAAGCCTCAGATTTGTTTTTCATTAAATGTATAACTGAAAATTGATCATAAAATCACCTAAAAAAAGAAGTGAAGGATTATCAACTTTTTGATACATTTCTTAGTTTTTTTAATGCTAAGAAGTATCTCATGCTGTCATTTGAAATGGTCTTAATTTAACCGAAATGTTGGCCTGGATATGTTCTAAAGGTCTTGATGAAGGCGTAATTTTGTTAATTTTACTTCGGCACATTCTTTGTTGATTTCATGATTTTCAACGTGGTTATCCAGTTTTATATTTAGATACATGTCGGCTTTTATTAATTTATTCATTCCATTCATAATAATACATTGTAATCTATGACATTATACTTTCACATCGGTTCTAACTTCGCAAGTAATGTTACTCAGATTTTCTTCAGAACCCTGTGATAGGAATTCAAAAGGAGCGAGTTTTCATTCATCTCCTGTTGCTATAGCTTTACCTCCAAACTAGGGTAAATACCATACAATTACGGATTGCACAACTATTGCTTTACCTTCCTTCGAAATACGAACAAAGAATTGATAAAATACAACCTGAAACCTTATCGGTCTTAGCTCGAAAAAACAAAAAAGATACGTAGACCAGGTAAAAATACACATTATTGAATACACCGTTACAGGTTAAAATTTTATTCTGTTGAACAAATGTATTAATTTTGAGACTTACCATTAGTATCGTTGGTCATTTTTATTGAAAAAAAATGACCTTTAAACATAATATCCTTCAATTTAAAAGATATTTTTCAAAATTATATTGGCTTGAGACACAAATTTAAGATACCGACAAATTTTATTTATCACTGCTGTGATTATTTATTTTTATACTAAATATAAATTAAGTAATAATATCATCTGGTTCGCATTTATTTCTTATTCATTTGTACTAGATTGCTTGATTAAGAATACCTCTTGAGCTGAATAGTCCAACATAAAAACTGCATTATTTAATCGTTACATAATTATATTCTTTATTTCATATTTTGCTTAATTTGTTTTAATAATGTTCGTTTATTAAGAAGTACTATTTTTTCATCAGCATTACTCTGATGCCACATTGCACACGCTTAATCCATGTATTCTATTTTGTGTAGGTTGGAAACTGAGAGTTTGAAAAGCCAGAATGAATTTTCTGAAGATGATGAACCTCCAGTTCAAGGGCCTCTGCCTCTAGAGCCCAGTGATGCTCCTTGGAGGAGGTCTGAATCTGGCATTCGTAAATTGTAAGTTTTCTTCTTACTGTCATTTTGAGTAACTTATTGTTTGTTATAAAAAACAACAAAAAAATTTCTGATATATATGTTAAATTAAAAAAAATATATAATACGCTAATTCCTTTGAGATTCCAGGATTTTACTTTATTATAAGTAAAGTACAATTGTCATGAAAAAGTTTGATCTCGAGATATTGAAGTATTTACACGTTTTAAGTCCCTAAAGTCTATTTTTCACGTTTTTTCAATGATATCCGCGTGTGTGTGGGTGGGTTTATATCATACCACCCAAGTTTGTGGCCGTTTGAGGGATCAGATTCATTTTTACCCTATTATGGTGCCTATAATAGAGATATGCTGTAATGGGAGGAACACTTTTTTAGCCAAAATGTGATTTTAAATAACTTTTTTTTTCTTTAACGGCTGCCTCAAGAGCATTGAAATTATGGGATTGTTATGAAACTAACAACATTCAGATTTTTCAATGACCGATTAGGTCAGTTTGGTGTTAAAATTAAAAATTTTACCTTTGATTCTAAAAGCTTGTGGAAATGATACGATTCACACTGTTTATTAGATCATATTTAAATTGTACTCAAAAATAGCTCCTTATGGCAAGATGGGTTGTACACTTTGTCCAAATTACATGGCAGAAAGAGGAAGTCATTATGGCAAATTTGTATGAATATATTTCATGAGCTTATAATGAATGAGTAATTTACAGTAAAAATGACAACTATTAAGTTTCATCTGCACTAGCATGTCAGATTGTTCTTAAACAGATTCCTATTGTTTAATAACTGATAAAATGGATATAGTGGCGTAAAAACAAATGAACTTATTAAATTGATTATCTATGAGTTTGGTAATAGTTTACCATAGTGTTTGATAGATAATACGTATACACGATAGTGACATTAAAATGAAACCAAAACTAAACTGATTGTCAGCTAGTTTGGTATTATGTTTACTTATAGTAAAGTTGAGTGTAGTACCCTCCAGATTTAATATATTCGTTCGTAAGTAAAAGTAATCTTTCGTTTTGTTCTTTTTCATCAAATTTTTGTTCATAGTAAATCATTAGCGTAATTATTTTACATTGTGTTGTTTGTTAGGTGTATACATTATTATTCGATCTGTGCTAATACAATTGCTTTATGAAATAATTTAAAGGTTTGTAATCTGTTACAGGTTGAGAAAACTGTTTAACGATAGCAATATTATATTGAGCTGAACGAATATCACCTAGTAATTATTATGTACTTTTTCTTGTCTTTAGTGTGTAGTCAGTATGTTAAAAGTTCATAACATGATGTTATTGTTTTAATAACTTTTTTTTTATTATATTTGGTTAACTTAATTAGAGCAAATGCTCTAATTTTTTGTTTTATATTGCATATAAGAACTCATGCCTTCTTTTTTCTCATGATGCACATAAATAGTTTTGGAAACTAAAAGGTGTGTTTCAACAATATTTGCTAGAAAACGTGTTTTGTGTGAGTACTTTTTAATACCAGGTCACGATGAAAAGCATATTGGTATTGATTTGATGTTCTCTTTTTATTTCATTCACATTGTTTAGTAAATTTCTTAAAAATTTAATTTCACTAGGTTGTTCTTGTGAAATATAAATTTGAATGATAAAAAGTATTTGTCAATTTTAGTGAATTAGTATTTTTCCATTTTAGACTCAATTTCAATTGTTAATCAGTTTTTATTCGTTTGAATTTTTATTTTTTTAAATTTTTAGTTTATCTTTTACAACTTTTAAGATATAATTTGTATTTCCTTTTTTATATTTATTTCATTTGGTTAATTACTCATAATTATATTTCTTTATTTATTATCTTTCATATTTTTGATCCCTTTTGCCTACGTAAGTTGACAGCGCTCTGTCTATCTCTCTCTCTCTCTCTCTCTCTCTCTCCTGAAATCTACATAAGTGATCTGGATCTGATATCTGATTGGCTGTTTCTTGACCAAATGTCTTTATTGTTTTTATTGTGTGGAGTAGGGAGTCCTTGAAGTTGTATTGTTTCCGGTCGGTTCTATTGAAAGCCACATACTTTAGAGTAGAGGTTCCCAATCTTTTTCGCTGTGCGGCTCCCATAACACTTCGGATTTTTTCCGCGGCTCCCTTAATAGGTACATCCGATTATTTTTTTTTGACTTTTTAAGGATTTGGAAATCTACTTTTAGTTCGTTAAAGTTAGGTTAATTGAAAAATAAATTAAACACGAGCTTTAAATTCACAATTTATTGAACATCGTTTAATAATTTAAAATTATTAATGGGATAGATGGGCTTGATGTTCGCTGCATAACTTATCAAATCTTGGAATACAATTGGAAATAGCCCTTTCTCATTTCTTGCTCGACGTTACTTTTTGAGCGATATTTACTTTTTATTACCGCGACTGCTGAAAACCCAGCTTCGCACAAATAGGACGTTGCAAAAGGAATTAATATTCTTAGGGCTTTGCAACTAAGTAATGGGTATTCCTCTTTTATTGATATCCAAAAAGTCAGAAAGTTCCATGCTAACAAATTTTAACTTCGCAAGACAACATTAACATTGGGTCGCAAGACAACTCAATAAGCGATTCTTCTTCTGTAGAGGTAAATTCTGATGGAGCTTTGGCTCTAAATGGGTCTTGAATCCAAGTAAATTTTTCAATGTTATCTGCTTCAAAGTCTTTTTCGAACCATTTGATAAGCTGAGATAGATGATCTTCAAAAAGAGATTTTAAATTGCAAGACAAACTGATTTCATTGGAGGTTAAAAACTAGTGCAACAAGGGAAATCAATCATTAAGATCATCTTCATTAATTTTTAGTTTCCATAGCTGTAATTTTTTCCTGAAAGCTGAAATCTTTTCTGTTAACTCTAAAATGTGCATATTGCCTCCTTGTAAAGAGAGATTCAACACATTAAACTTTTCAAAGATATCACATAGGTATGCGAGTTTAATCAAAAAGTCTATTTCTACAAAGTGTTTGGCATACTAATATTTTTCTTCTTCAAGGAAAATGTATATTTCTTGCAGTAATTGGAATGTACGAGACAATACACCCCCGCGAGAAAGCCATCGTGAGTGGCAGTAGTACAACAAAGATGTGTATTCACCTCCCATATCTTCACACATTCTTTTAAAAAATCTTGCTTTTAGTGGTCGAGTTTTTATATAGTTGACTATATTCACCACACGTTCTAAAACTATATTTATTGGAAGACTTATATACTTTGATGCAAGTGCTTCTTTGTGAATGATGCAATGGGTCCAAACTGAATCTGGAACTTTGTTTCGAATAGGCGACTGCAATCCTCCATAAGAGCCGGACATCGAACGACCACCGTCGGTACAGACGACAACGCACTTTGTCCAGTCTAAATTATTTTCAACCATAAATATATTCAGGATCTCGAACAAATCCTGAGTCTTTGCACTTCCAGTAATACTTTTACAAAAGAGAAGGTCCACAAGGATTGAATTACAATCTAAGAACCGTACATAACAAATCATGTTGCGTCCTTATTATTATCTGTGGCCTCATCGAGTTGCAGTCCATATTCACTTCCTTTTAATTTTTCAATTAATTGTGCATTGAGATCCTCCTCCATGTGCTGAATTCTGCGACTGATTGTATTGTTAGACAAAGGAACATTTGAAAGTAATTTCCCCGCCGACTCACCTTTTCATAATGTTCACTAAATCTACAGCAGCTGGTAGAATGAGTTGCTCTGCAATAGTATGGAGCTTTTTACACTTTATATGCAACTTTGTATGATGCTAGCAAAACATTATTTGGTATTGACATGTATTTATAAATGGTACCTTCTTGTTGTTTTAATTCAATTAACTTTCTTTTAAAAAAGTTGTGAGGTTTACCAACAAAGTTAGAATGGTTGGTTTCTAAATGTCGTTTTAACTTACTTGGAAGCATACATTTCGGTGCCAAAACTTTCATGTACAATACACACTGTGGTCTCTCTTTATCATTTTCGTTTATTGATGTAAAGCCAAAATCCAAGTAACGGTCGTCATATTTACGATGTTTTCGCTTCTCGGAACCCTTGCCACTAGTTTGTGGAACTTCGTCTATAGATTTAGCACTATCTTGATTATTCAAGTTTAATAAGAATTTGTCCATTTAAGGGTGATCAGAAAAATAGCTTTTGAAAAGTAACTTTACCACCACACTATTAAGTTAGCCCAACAAACAAAAACTTATGCGAGCACTGAGAAGGTGATAACAAACGAATAGAAATCTGACTTGTAACTGCGCATGCGCACTAAAGTGGAGCCGGTGTTAGTTGGCACATCCTCTGGAAGGAGTGGGGGAAGGCATTAGGAGGAGTGGGGATCGTCACTGATTTGCACGATCGTGCTCTTCAGCACTGAACTGTCAAGTGCCAACTAAGACCGGCTGGACCTTAGACGTTTCAGAAATGGCGCATAGATCGCGGCGACCTTGTGACGATAGCGCGGCTCACACTTTGGAAATCACTGCTTTAGAGCATCTTTTCCATGAAGTCACTTCCATCAACATGGCGAATAGTAGGAGGGCTCACACTCCCTGAGAAAATAAACTGTTGCCAAGTAGTATCAACTTTTCCTCCGTCACTTCTTGATCAAAGCCGTAGTCCTGTAACTGTGGTCCTGTTGAGATTGGTTTTGGAACAGTGAAGTCGCTGTCATCATACCAGGAAGGGTAAAGGGCTTGCACTCGCTCAGTGTATACGAATACTGGCAATACATATAAGCTTCACTGTGTAGTAAGGTCTCCTTTCTATGGTTTTTGTTGGTTGTTGAGGTCGGACGGCTTTTGATAATGATAACTTGTTTCATGAGGTGCTGCTCTTGTGAAATCATATACATTAGTTTTTTCTGCAACATTTTTCGACTGTTCCTACGATAATCTTCAGCAAAATTCTTGTTTAGTTGAGGTCCCAGACGTTGGTCATTATATACTGAAATCTACATAATTTATTATATTATGTAGACCTCACTTATACAAGAATTTCGCCTGAAGATGACTTAGGAGCAGTCGAAACATGTTGGAGAAATAACTAATGTATATGCATTATCAGGACCCATAACCGAGTATTTCACAAGACCAGCACCTCATGAAACAAGTTAGCTTCATAAT
This sequence comes from Hermatobates lingyangjiaoensis, assembly GCA_026182355.1. Classification (NCBI taxonomy): domain Eukaryota; kingdom Metazoa; phylum Arthropoda; class Insecta; order Hemiptera; family Hermatobatidae; genus Hermatobates; species Hermatobates lingyangjiaoensis. Next base: position 11,571,402 of record JAPFBL010000084.1, on the reverse strand, counting down.
CAATGGCCTTCAGACCTCCAACAACCTGTTTTGGTATTATTTCGCGCCCCCAGCTTATTCAGCCATATCGCGGATAATAACAATAAAACAGACTGATGTCTTTTTTACGTGAAAGCTCTTTCGACGCATATCGGGAGCAACAAGCCCTAGCCGAAGATAGTGGCAAACCAAAGCCTCCGAGATACGCCCGAAGTGGACCACGCGGAGGTGAGCTTCCACGACCCTACATCACATAGATAAAATCTTATGACCTACAAAACAAAAAAAACAAAAGATCCTAATAATATGTGGCTTCCACAAACTCCCCCGTATTCATCTCGTACTAAGCGTTCTCTCGCATATCTGGGGCATACCTCCAGAATGTAAGAAACGCTCTCCGAGGGGGCCTCGCAGACGCAGTTTTCTTCCTCCCTTCTCTTAAACCTGAAGAGGTATGCCCCGAAGTGGAAAGTGGTCAACGACCTGCCCGTGGGTGATCACAACCCCCTGGTGCTGACCCTATCCTTCGCGAGACCCTTGGGATTCACACGCAAGCTCAGGATCAAGGGAGTAAAGTGGACACATTTTACTAATGAATTAGTAGAACAGTTTACAAATGTAAAAGATTTTCTATTTAATGAAGCCCAAAGCCCACAGGACTGTTGCATGATTAGCCTGTCCGCTGACAACCTGTGTGATGCATCGGTAGGAGCCGACAACGGTTTATCCACTGACAGACGGATGAATCTTCCATCTGACCCTTTGGGGCTACACTTTCACAGGGCTACTTTTCTTCATTGAAGTTGCGATAGCCCTGGGTGGTTTAGCTTCTGACTTCTTTATCTTCCCGGAGACTTGGAGCCCATGCTGTCCGATGCTCCTCTTTCTTCTAACAAGAATGGCGTTTATCCGAGTCCTCTAGCACCAATAGGGGCCGATATATAAGTTTTTGAAAGTAGGTACAAAGGGCAACTCTGAAATTTTTTTTTAATTAGGCTCCGGGGGCTAGAAATGCCGGGAAACCATCCGGGGGGGGGGGGGGGGAGAAAAAGGATTGGTGCCAGGTGAAAAAAAAGGGGCCAGGAAGGTACTAAAAACAAAAAACGTTAAAAAAAGAACCAATCACTTACAGACAGTCACCCTCGATGATCCAGGATACAACGTTAGTCACTCAACTAGAGAAGTAGATAGATCACTCACGGAGTGTAAGATGGAAATGGATACTTGCAAAAATCCGCGAAGAGTGCGAGTATGACTGACTATGGAAAGCGATCTGAAAAGTTCGACTGCGGAGAGCAGAAGAGACCTCCAACAACCTGTTTTGATATTAGAACGTGTACCCAGCCTTACGGCCATAACACGTATAATAGCAACACAGATCGATGCCTTTTTTACGTGAAAACTCTTTCGCCGCATCTCGGGGACAAAAGCCCTAGCCGAAGATAGAGGCAAACAGCCTCCGAGATACGCCCAAGGTGGACCACACGGAGGCGAGTTTCCACGACACCACATCACATAAATGAAAAGAAAATACCACTACTAAAAAATGTTTAAGGTTTACAAAATAAAAAACTTAACTTCATCAAGATCTTCGAAACACAGATTAAATCCAAAAATAAAAAATGTCTTCCTACCAAACAAAAAATAAAAACTTTCACTTTTCACATTAGTTTATCTTGGAGGCAGTATCCCCTGCGCTCCTCTGATTCTTCTTATGTCGCTTATGAACTTCATAAAAGCTTGTTTATGCCTGGTAAGCGCAATTCCGTACGTGTCGCCCACAAACCTGCCCGTGGACATTTCATAGCTGAACCTCGGGCCGGCATATCTGGGACACACCTCCAGAATGTGCCCTACACTCTCCAGATGGTCGCCACAGCGACAGGCCGCACTTTCTCTCCTCTTGAATCTGGAGAGGTAGGCACCGAAGTCTCCGTGTCCCGTCAAGATCTGGGAAAGCCAATGATCTATCTGCAGTTGTGCACCCAGCCTCATTCCCGTTCTCACATTTGGAATGAATTTGTGTGTCCACCTGCCCACATTCCCCTCATCCCATCTTTCCTGCCACTGTCTCACTATCCAACTCTCCAGTTGCGACACCTTATCCCCCCGGACATCCTCCGGTGAGTAGGTGATCCACCTCGGCCTATACCCTCTTTTGAGGAGGAACAACTCTACTCTCTGTTTGACCTTTAGGTCTATTGGCATGCGGCCCGCCGACACCTGCACCGCCAGAGCTGAGGTAGTCCTATATCCTTTAGTGACCGCCAGAAGTGCCCTTCGTTGATACTTGACCAGTGTCCTGCGGTGCGATGAATTTATGTCAAGGCCCCAAATGGGTGCACCGTATAACATAATTCCCTCACAGATAGCATTATATAATATTCCCCTAGATCTAGCCCCAATTCCCCATTTAGGCCCTGATAATTTGCCAACATGCATAAAACTTGTGAGGGCTTTACCTGACATTTCATTAATATGTTTTGTGAAGGTAAATCCTTCCCCTATCATTACCCCCAAATATTTTGTTTCTGTCTGGAACCTAATTCTAGTACCCTCGCAGTGAACCCGAGGCATACTCCCTCTATTTAGCCTTCCTTTTAGCATGAGGGCCGAACACTTGTCCAGTGATAACTGGACCTTTACATATTTGCACCATTTTTCTACTATCGTGAGGGAGTGATTGGCTTTTTCTTCTATTGCCCTCCTGGAATCAGCACACACCACTAGGACCAGGTCATCCACATAAGCCACTGGTATATGTCCTGCATCCTGGAGCTCCACCAGTAGCAATTCGAATAAATATGCCCATAATACCGGGCCCAAAGCTGACCCCTGTGGACATCCCCTCTCCACCGTCCTTCTTACAGAGCAGGTTGCGGTCCTTATACTTACTGTTCTATTTTCGAAGTAACTACGAATTAGTTCTTTTACATTACCCGAAACATTTGATTCAAGGACCTGTCTTAACATAGCTGGTCTCCATGCATTATCAAACGCGCCTTTTATATCCAAAAAGAGACCAACTACGTATTTTGTCTCTGCTTCCTTGACGATGCATCTGATTCTCCACAGGGCGTCTTCAGTGGATTTACCGGACATTGAACCATACTGGCTCCCACACTCAGTAGCTTGCAGGCTAGTTGCCAACTGGCCAAGCATCAACGCTTCCAGGCACTTGCCCATAGAGGGCAACAAACATATAGGTCTGTAAGATGTTGCGCACGTTGGATCCCTGTCTCCTCCTTTGGCTAGCATTACAACGTCAGCCCTTTTCCACGCCGTCGGGAAATATTTTAATGCAAAGCACTCCCTGTATATCTGGACCAGGGCATCCTTTATAACAGGGAAGGCCTTCTTGATGTAAATCGGTGAAAGTTCGTCAGGTCCCGGAGCTTTAAAGTTGCCTTGCTTATAAAGTACCATCTGCACTTCCTGGGCATTCCATACACATTCCTCACTTACACCAGTGAGATCTGCACATATGGCCCTCGTTGTTTGGTGGTGCTCTGTTTCCTCATCCGTTGTATCCTGCGGATAGCATCCTTCCAACAGCTTAGTAGCCCTTTCTGCTACGCCATAGGTATAGTGTGACCCGCATTTTATGTCACACACTGCTCTATCTGCACTCACTTTTCCATATGCGATCTTGTATGGAAGGCCCCACAAATTTGTCTCTAATTGTGACACAAAATTCCTCCATGACTCTCGCTTGTGCATCTCGCATGATTTTCTGAAACTTTTCCTATGTCTTATGAACACCTCATAACTAGCTTTCCTTGTTGAGGTGCCTCTGCTTCTCTGGTACTTACGTCTGTGGTGGACTACTTCTTTCTTGAGCTTCGTCAATGACTCGTTCCACCAAGGCACTTTCCTTTGTCCTACTCCTTTAAATCCATTAATCCTCACCGCCGTATTGTATATGAGCTCTGTTATTATTTGGATCTTAAGGTCCACCTCCTGTGAGGATTGGGCTTCTATCATCATTAGGTCGCCTATTGTGTCATACTGTGCCTCTAGCTCATTCTTAAAGCTTTCCCAATCAACTCCACTTGTCCTTAATCTGCATAATGCAGGTGGGGGTTTCTTGAAGCCAAAGGTGAGCACTATTGGATTGTGGTCCCCCAAAGGCATATCGTCCATTACTCTCCAACTTTTGATCTTTCCATATAAGTCGACCTCCAACAACCACCAAATACAACAGAAATGAAACCTTACTACACAGTAAGGCTAATGACTATCGCTAGTATTTCTGTATACTAAGGGAGTGCGAGCCCTTCACCCTTCCTGGGACAGCGACAGTGGCTTCATTGTTTAGCAACCAGTCTCTACAGGACCAAGGACCTTCAAGTGGAGAAGATGGTATGGAAACTGTTTATTTTCTGAGGGAGTGTGAGCCCTCCTAATATTCGTCATCTTGATGAATGTGACTTCATGGATGCTGTAAGTAGTAGAACCAGAAACAATACAACTTCAAGGACCACCTACTCCACACAATTAAAACAATCGAGTCATTTGCTCAAGAAACAGCTCTCCATATATATATATATGCGAAATCTTTTATATATATATATATATATATATATATATATGAATAACATCCGAACCACAGTAAGAAATCACAAAAAATATTAAGATCTATCAAGCTTAACAGTCTTCGTTAGAGTCAAAAGTGATACTGGCTAAAAATTAACTCTGACGAAGACCACCAGTTATGGTTGAAAGATCTTAGTCTTTTTTCTTATTTCTTACTGTGGTTTCGACGTTGGTTTTTATTTCACGTGTTTATAGTGAAATCTTGTTATTGTTTCATAGTGTATACGGATATTTCTTCTCTTCTCCTTATTGTATAATTTTTTTTGATTTCGTTTTTTTAAGGTTAATAGGTTTTCAGCCGTATAAAATATTTCTGATTATTTTGATTAATTTTTAGTTGAGTTTTTTGTTATATATTCATGAGTTCAATTCTAATTAGACCATAATATATTTTAGATTTTGTATCGTTGCGTACAATTTTTTTTTAACATCGAACTGATTTACTATAGGTTTAATTTACAGTATTTTTAAGTTTCATCACTTTTATTTGTAACTAGAAAACGTACCCGTCTTTGATGGAATCAAAAATTCTAGTATACTTGGTATTCCAAAATACCATGGAGTACCAATTATAGTATTATTATAATTATTATTATAATTAGAAATTATAGAATAGTAGAAAATATCATTATTAGTACAGTGTTAAACAAATGCCTCTGTACACACCACATTAGCTGTTTGCCGACAAAATTTTGCGGACAAACCAACAGAAATTTTTCTAAGGGTGGATTCGGTTTCTCCAATGTATGAAACGTAAAGAAAACTTGAAATGAGTCAGTTCTAAGCAATGTACAGACAAAATCATTATTTTATTTATATAGATTAGGTAATAAGTTCTTGATTTCTTATTTCACTATGCCTTCCGGTATTTCCATAGAGTTATTTTTATTTCAGGCATATGAGTGTTTCCGGTTTTAATGTTCTTTTACTTAAACCTTAATTAATTGTTCTCTTTCGAGAATGGATGACAATGTCCTTCTCTGAGCCCTCTTTTCTTTCCGTTTGTTTATTAATTTAATTTTTACACTTTGTTTGGATCATAATAAAAAACAGGTTACCTTGATTTAAGGATTATAAGAATTTTTTGTAGTGGCATTATCACTATGTTATTTATAAAACCTATTCTTTGTTTCTAATAGTTGTGGATTATACAATCGTATTAGTCCACCGAAGAATATATCAAAATCAATTATATGAAATTTAAGCATTGATACAAATTGCACTTATATCTTACTGCTCATTATCCTACCGTCGACTGCGTCAGTATACTTCATGCGTGCTGAAATCGGTTTGTAAAAAACTTTATTATTCAAACTTAAAACAGAAAGTTTACAACATGATGATTACTCGTAATGTCCAGAAGGAATCAAAGTTATACAGAGGATAATTCTTTATAGTAATCTGGTCTCCTCAATGAGAATGACAGGATGATGAGTAACCAGCCAACTCATCTGTATGTAATTAATTCATTATTATTGTATATGTCATTGTTAATATACGTATTATTCTGGTGTCAGTTAAACATATTATATTTTCAATATATCGATTTCAACTTTTACAGGTTGAAATGAAACTCATATCCGACGTTACAGTTTTTATTTAAAACCTTTATCATCAACAGATATTGAAAAATAAAAATGAGTGATACAATACAGGGTAAGAGTTAAGATTACAATATATTTATGTTAAGCATGAGATAAACCGAAACTTGGGATTTGAATTACTGCTTTGAATTGGAAACTGACCTATTGCCGAATAATTTTGTTTCATTCTATCTGATTCTAATTGTTGATACAAACAAATGTTATTCCATATTATTCATGAAAATATGTTTAATATTTTTAATGAATCCCATTCGTTAGGAGACCCCACAAGGATCACTTAGTATAATAGTTATTAAGTATATACTTACTGTATTATGATTTATTTCTTTTCCTTTATCATGGGCCCAATCAGGACATGATTGTTTATATAAAGAAATTTCATTGACACTTTTCTTTTCAAAGTAAAGAATCAGTTCTCTACTTTTTGTTTGTCGTAAAGACTAAGAAATACTGTATGTTTAAAATATTACTATTTTTTTTTTCCTTAAAATCAAGCATATTGAATGATATAACACTCTTTCGATTTTAACCTATTACTATTTGGAAAATAGGAAATTAATTTTTGTAACTGAAAATTGAGCGTATGAAATTTATGTTATCTTCTGCTAAAGTTTTAATGTTTTTATTTCTTTTGGGAAATAATTTAAAATGGATTTGTTTTAAAATTTACTAGAGCAGCCTTTGATGCGGATAACAAGAGGAGGAAGATAATTTTACTTAAAACTTTTTTTAGTGGAGAGTATTGTTGTCTGCATTTATTAAATGAATAATTGTTCTTAATAAAGTTCTTTCACAATCATTATATTAGTTAACAAAGCGTTGATTAGTGGATGTACAAGATCAAGGATTAATCTTAGGGTGAAGTAAAGTACGTGTTAATATTGTGGGGACAATACTGGAGGAAGAGGAATGATGAATGCAGCTGATCCAACCTGTTAACCAGCAAGTGACCGGTGCTGCGACATGGACCGGTTACTGGGGTAACGAAGTGACACACACACAGAAGCAGTGGTTTGATCTCAAGAGTTGTACTACAATTGCTGACCCCGACGTGATCTACAGAGACTATAAGCAGAAGTCACAAGTGACCTCAGGCAATTCTACCTAGCTAATTCATCTGTAAGTACAAGTAACCCTCAGTTAAAATTACCATGAACCTAATGAAGTTTCTAGAATTTATTAAACTTCCGCTTTCTTCCGAAACACCGTATGATGATCTTGTAGCGACGCGAGGTTGGCGTCCGGCACACCTGTTATCTTTGTTTTTTTTTCTTGTTATCATGTTTTCTTTGTAAAAAAAAACATTACATTTCTTCCATCCTCTGTCGCTCGTTTTCATTTATCTCTCCGTACTAAATTGTTTGAAGTCTTCAGACCCGTCAAGGCCTTCACCAGACAAGCTCGGATTTCGGACTTCTACAGTGGTGACCCCGACTAGGATATCAACCTCATAATTTTGTGCTGTTAGTAAGTAAATTTTGGCCGCTGTCCAGTGCTAATTTTATATTTTTTATACACCGATATAAAACATTAGTCGTACTCAACTTATCAAAGTCATGTCAAACCCACCCTTCTCTGCTGAGTTTGTGGCTCAAATGTCAGCTGCATTCAGGACCATGGGAGTTCTACCAACGGCAGATGTCTCCAATGTCTCAGCAATAGCAGCTGCTTCTGTCAAATTGCCACAATTTTGGGCAGAGGAGGTAGAGGCATGGTTCATTAGGGTTGAGGCAATGTTCAGAACAAGCAACATCTCAACAGATCAGACAAAGTTTGACTACATTGTCTCAGCTTTAGACCCTTCGGTAGTCAAGCAGGCTTTACACATTGTCAAGGCACCTCCGACGGAGGCTAAATACGACACACTCAAGACTCCTCTTGTCAAAGCTTTCGACAAATCTCAGGAACAAAAGGACAGGGAGCTACTGTCAATTTCTGGACTTGGTGATCTCCAACCTTCAACAATGCTCCGGCGGCTACAGAACCTTCGGTCAGGAGAGTGCAAGGGTGATGCGGATTCTTCAAGGCTCATTTTATGTCCCTATTGCCACCGGATGTCAAGGCAATCCTGGCAACACAGAAGTTTGAAAAGGCATTAGCCGAATGTGCCGACGGCATTATGGAAGCTAGGGTCAGCGCTACTGTTTCTGCTTTGGACGTTGAGGACGCTGCCATTGCGGCAATTGGAAATCCTAACCATGGTGGTGGTCGACGACCACAGACCACAACAACCAAACACACTGGAGCCGTTAGCACTCAGGTGGAGGACTCCAAGCATATCTGCCGCTATCACATAAAGTGGGGCCTAAAAGTCACGAAGTGTTTTCCCTGGTGCCCGTTCCAAGCAATGGTTTCATCTCAAGCTAAGGGAAACTAGCAAGCGACTCATGGACAAGATCTTCCAAGGAGTTCCGTTTGTCTTTGTCTATTTGGACGATATCTTAGTGGCAAGTCATTCGGAGGAGGAACACGCCAAACACCTGCGTCAAGTTTTTCGCATCCTGTCTGACAACGGCCTAGTGGTCTCCAACTGAGCTGGACTACCTGGGACATCGCGTGACAACCCATGGTGTCAAACCTCTGCCAGAACGCATTCAAGCTCTTCGGGAATATCCGGCTCCAACGGACAAGACAGCTTGCCAGCGTTTCCTGGGTATAATCAACTACTACCACAGGTTTCTCCCACACATTGCCCAGCAACTGGCCCCGCTCATTCCGCCGTCGGTGGCAAGGGCAAAGGCATGACTGTCAAATGGTATTCGACGCTGCCAAGTCAGCTCTGTCAAAGGCCACATTATCAACCCACCTGCTTCCTGAAGGCCCTATAAGTATTACAATCGATGCCTCGGACACTGCGATTGGAGGCCAACTGGAGCAGTTTCAAGGACGTTGGCGGCCTGTTGCATTCTTTTCAAAGAAACTCAGCGTCGCTGAGCGTAAGTATAGTGCCTTTGACCGGGAACTACTCGCTTTTTATCTGGTCATCAAACACTTCCGGCATTTCCTTGAAGGACGCTCCTTTACGGCTTTTACGGACCATAAGCCTCTGACCTTTGCCATCCACAGTCTAATGGAACGCTCCCCACGCCAAGCACGACACTTGTCTTTTATAGCTGATTTCACGAGTGATATTCGCCATGTCTCTGGCAAAAACAACGTCGTTGCACTCTCTAGAATAGGGACTATAGTTTGCCCTACGGTGGACTATAAGGCTCTGGCAAGGGATCAGCTTTCGCCTGAGGTCCTGGCTTATCGTACTGCAATCACAAACTACGGCTTGAGAATGTGCAGTATCAGGGTACAACTGTCCTCTGCGACACTTCGATGGACAAGCCCCGGCCAATTGTTTCTGCCAACTGGACTAGGCAAATTTTTGACATGGTCCATAGTCTATCCCATCCAGGAGTAATGCCGACAAAGCGGGCCATATCTTCACGATTTGTCTGGCATGGAATGAACAAAGATATTCTGCGATGGTGTCAAGTGTGCCACGCTTGCCAAACCTCAAAAGTTCATCACCACACTCGTGCTCCTCTCGCCGAGAGGTTACCACCTGGTGCACGTTTCAGCAGCCTTCATTTGGATTTAGTGGGCCCTTTGCCAATCAGCGAAGGCATGGTCTACCTATTCACGATCATCGACCGTTTCATTCGTTGGCTGGAGACCATTCCCATTATGGACGCAAAGACCTCCACTGTGGTCAAAGCCTTTATCAGGCATTGAGTTGCTCGCTTTGTTGTTCCTAACGACATCAACTCTGACAGAGGACCCTAGTTCATCTCAGAAGTGTGGTCAGAGTTCCATCGGATCCTTGGTATTATTGCAATGACCACCACTGCATATCATCCCCAAGCCAACGGCATGGTGGAACGACTACATCGGCAGCTTAAGTCATCTTTGAAAGCCAGGTGTACAGGGGCCTAGTGGATGGACCATCTACCATTTGTCCTCTTAGGCCTCAGGGTTGCCTGGCGCGAGGACCCTGACTGTTCTCCTGCAGAACTTGTCTACGGGTCCAGCCTGGCCATTCCTGGCGAATTCCTCCCTCAAGACTCAAGGCAACATCATCCTTCGGCGGGTTCCTTAAGAACCTGCAGTCACAGATGCGTGAAGTCCTGCCTCCACCTCCAGTGTTTCACGGCCGCCGGCCAGCTCAAGTCCCCGGGAATCCAAGTTCAACTGGATATGTCTAACTGCGCCGGGAGGCCAACGCTAAGCCCTTAACAAGGCCATACACGGGCCCATTTAAAATCATAAAGGCTAAAGACAAATACTTTATCATTGACCACAATGGACAATAAGATAAGGTCACGGTTGACCGTCTTAAAGTGGCTTACCTCTCATCTTCTTCAAGGGTTCAACCACAAGGTCAACAAGAACCAGTGCCGGCGGCAGCTGGTAGTCAACCTCAGCGCCTTACATCCCATCAGGACGTTTCATCAACAAAATCATCATTTCCCACTTCGGCTATTACAACCCGCTCCGGCAGAGCAGTTCGCCAACCGGTTCGCCTTGTCACCACCGCGTAGTGTTCTGCTGAGAGGGGCCATGTAGCGACGAGAGGTTGGCGGCCGGCACACCTGTTATCTTTGTTTATTTTTTTTCTTGTTACCATGTTTTCTTTGTAAAAAAAACATTACATTTCTTCCTTCCTCTGTCGCTCGTTTTATTTATCTCTCCGTACTAAATTGTTTGAAGTCTTCAGACCCGCCAAGGCCTTCAACAGACAAGCCTGCGGATTTCGGACTTCTACAATCTCAAGCAGCGACTAATTAGCGAGTTCGAGGAATCAGAGAGTAGAAAAGTCAAAGCTGTTAACAGAAATGGAATGAGGAGACAAAAAACCTTCGACATTGTTACACGAAATTCGTTCTTTAGCTGGAACTAAAATCCAGGATGATTTTCTCCGCCTTTTTTTTTTTTTTCCAAAGGTTACCCTCGAGTGCTCGCTCAATTTTAACTGTAAGCTCAGATAACCTTGATGACCTTGCTGCTATAGCCGACAAGGTATTAGAGATAGCTGCTCCTAACTATGTATGTTCCAATTCTGTAACGGGACCATAACCCGAAAAAAAATTGAATCTTTAGAAAATGTAGTTTTCGAATTAACTAATGCCATTAAGAGCATGGGAATATTTCATAGTAGACACAGATCTCGATCCCATTCAAGGTCACGCACACCAACAAAATGGAATGTATGCTGGTATCATTCATTACAAATTCCCAATTCAACCATACCCTGAAAAGGCAACCTACAGGGTCTTGAGGAGACCGGCAAGCCTTTAGTAACTGAACAATGTGTTACAGAATCTGAAGAAGTTTTAAGATACGGTTTTTCATATACTAGGTCAGGAAATTCTTTAAACAGTGATAAGAATGGGTCTTGAGGTGTTGGGATTATAAGTGAACTGAACTTTCGTTTGAATGTAGTATACGTTCTTTAGTGGTTAATTTTTTTTATTATCAATGAGGCATTTATTCTTGAGGTGGACTAATAAATATTAACAGAAGCAGTGGTTTGATCTCAAGAGCCGTACCACAATATGTATACAATTTTAGCGAGATACTAATTGTTAAGTCAGCAGAACTTGTTTTTATAAATTTTCTTGTGCTTTCAATTCAAAAACAATAATGATCAGGGTTAAGAGAGAAGATTAGAAGTTAGAGTGTAACCAAATCAGCGTTTATGATAAATAGAAATAATTTTAACTGTTTGATAGTATGAGGAATATAATTTTTCAATTTCTATTTTATTAGAAGAAACGAAACTTATTCGTTTAGGGGTGACGCTTTTAATTGTTTATTTATTATTTTTTTAATTATATACATTAAATTATATACACTGCTCTTTAGAAGTAATTCCTGACCAATAATGTATATTAAGGCACTTATCTGTAACAAACTATTATTTATTTCCTTCCATTCCAAGATTCGCTCACTGAGGTAATTATGCGTTTTTCCTTCATTTTATTCCGTTAAAATAACCTGTTACCGAAATGAGAAGTATTCAGATCTTTATGTTGTACCCTTTTTGCTTTCTTTTGCAAATTTTAGGCCTTATGTAAAATTAAGTAATATATTTTGCAGGTGATTTATGTCCATTCATTCACCAATCTTTTGATTCATTCAAAACGAGTTGATTTCATAATGGAGATTAACAGCTGCTTGAGATAATGTTCTAAAGGCTTCTATATTTCAGTTCGAAGTGTTTTTCTTTTTTATAATGAGTACATTTGAGTAAAATTGAATTTACCGCTTCAGTCCCATTCTAAATCATTTTCAGAAGTGTTTAAAAATCTTGATCAGTGCATTTATGTGAACATGATTGCATTAAAAAGGAAGGTGTTGGATTACCGAACTAGTCACCGGTTGTCTAGTAATAAATAAGGTTTGCTTTATAATCTTGTAGGGATATGATCAGAGCATCTAATCTTTAGAAAACCTATTTTTGAGAACAATGTTGGGCTGTGAATAGAGGGTAATATTACTTTTTTTTTATTTTTAACTGCTGATCTCTGCTTTACGGTTTTTATGTGGATACTGGAACCCGTGATAGTTATTTTAATATGTTGAATGTTGTTTTTGTTTATTTTGAGTGTACCAAAAGGAATTTAATGTTGTAGTTCTAAAATTAAAAGACCTCCCTCCTCCGATTACTTGTTAAATTGAGAAGTTTATTTTGCACTTCTATTAACTATTAATTAATTTCTATTGGCATGTAAATGACATGAAATATTGTAAATATTTTATTTAAGAGGTGTGCCTTTGTGAATGACAGGCTAGTTTTTTTTTATATTTATTCTTGTGAAAATTTGCAATGATCTCTTGTTTCAAACCATATAAAATTACTGAAAGTCATTAACAAAACAATATGTAAATTGAATACGATGAAATATTTATATTTAATTGTTGTATTAATTTTTTTTATTAAGTATCAATGGTGACAATAAATTGAATGAATCATTAGGATAGAAAAAAATATGGGTATTGTATTGGTTATTGTTGTTATTAGTTCAACACAATGTGTTAAATTTAAATGTCATAAAAGGCAAATAAAATGATCTTTCTTCCTCATTTATTTTTTAAAAATTATTCAACTAAGTTGATAAATAATGTATCTTAATTTTTCTTATCCTGAAGTAGATGATAGCATCATATCATAGTTATCATTGGTTTTTGTATTGATAGCAAGTATGAATCCGTGAGGATATGGGGGAAAAGTAATTATGGTAGTTCTTCATGCTTTGAAATTATCACATGCGAACTTATGCTTTTACAAATATTTCAAAATTTAACGCTCTTTTAGAAATTTAGCAAAGCTATTTGTATATTGATAGTATATTTTTTGTTCGAGTATAATATCATACCAGTAATTATGTCTATTAATGTATTAAACAATTAAAAACTATATAATCTACCTTTATTATAGTTCATGTGTATCGCCTGTAACGAAATAAATTAGTTCTTTTAGTCGTTTTATTGTTTTTTCATGATTACCTGTGAAGTATACTGTGGGTTTGGTAATGTAAATCAACTTGAAAACTTTTTTCTTTGTTAATAGAAGTCAGTAATTTGGGACATATTCTAGGCAGTAGTGAGATATAGCCAGTTCCTAAGAAACAGTTCTTGTAATAAACCCGAGAACCCATTGGCAACTTAAGATAGAAGTTTCTCACTCTTTTTTTCCCATCTTGATACCTTTTCCTTATACCTTATGGAAGAATTGTTTGGGAGGTACTATCTCTTCCTACTACAGTCCAGATTTAGCTCCTGTGGATTTTCATTTGTTAGGTCCACTCAGGAAACATAACGTTGAAAACAGTCTAGCAATAATGGAAAGAAGAAAAGAATTTTGTAAAAGTCGCTCAAAAAAAACAGTCTTCGTTGCATCTGATGTAATAAACAAACTAGTACACTGTTGAAACAAGTGTATTAATATTCATTCGGTTTATGTTGAGAAGTAGTAAAAGTCGCAATGTTTAAAAAAAATACAGTTTTTTTCTACATGTACTTAGCTCCTTAACTCTTTAATTAATTAAAACATCAATTTAATTTTGTTTTAATGAATTAACCTCAAAGGTTAATGCTCGAATTTTGGTAGTAATAACGTTGTTACTTAATCACAAACGATTTCAAAATGTACGCTACGGTTCATTAGGGAATATAAGCGGACGCCATTAAAATACAATAATCGAGCTGTACTTCCTGTATTGTCATATTCAGTGCTGGTGTGGTGCAAAGTGCATATGAGAAATTCAATTTGAAAAATATAAAATAGTTGAACAATTGCGATAGTATGATCAGAGGATACCATACCATTATATTGTTTCCGCCTACAGCAGTCATGGTGTGGGAGTGACGACAATCACAACAGTCCTCCTTCCTTATTTCAGTCATCCACAGATAGTTGACCAGTATTTTACGTTATACTCCATACTTAAAAAGGGGCAATAGTGAAAAAAACGGGGATATAATCCAGTCTTTTGGTTAATGTTCGTTTACTCTGGACTTCATATAGTAGTTGGCTAAATTTGTTTTTGACTTTACCAAACATCAATTTATGCTTTCCCGAGTAAACCCCGACCAGGACCTTGGAGGTCGCTTCTATGCAGCCAATGTATCTTGGCCCTGCATTTTGATCATATAGTGTAGTTTTCCAACTTTTTTTTTGTTATTACATAGTACTAAGTTTCACGACTGTATCATTTCTGTATAACTACAACTCTGTTAGCAACAAACGCGTTCCATTTGTTTGGGCTGTAGCAATCCAATGGTTGTAATGCAATAGGTTCTGCATAAATCATTCGAATTTCTCACGAAGAAATGAAGCACCGCTTGCTATGATAAGAGCCTCAAATTTGTTTGGTGACCATGGATAAAAATAGTATTTTATCTCCAGAAGGGATGAAAAGTCACTTTTTACATCTAGTTTTCGTGTAATAATGTAAGACGTTATACTCCATACTTAAAAAGGGGCAATAGTGAAAAAAAACGGGGATATAATCTAGGTTGTCCAATCTAATTATATTGTTGATAGCGATTTTTAGATGTGAAGTGAAATGAGATCGGGAAGAGTTAGGGTGGCAAGCCATTTTTGTGTAAAATATCAATTTTATCTATCAAAGGTTCTCTACCGTCGCGTGACCACAACTTTGGATACACAACCACCCACCCACCCACACACACACACACAGACATCATCGAAAAAACGTCATAAAATAACTTTTGGAACCTCAAAACATGTATTTCCGTCAAAATCTCGAGATCGAATTGTTTCACCATCATTATACTGTACTGATACTAAAGTATAAAACCAAGAATAAATTATACGTATTAAAGTCAACAATCTGCTGGCCAGTTTTAGAACCAAAATTAATCTTCGGGAATGGGCAAGAAAATTATTTTTTATTATTATAAAAATTGTTTTTGAAAAGTAAAAGGTTTGACGAACTATGGAATACCATTGTTTTTAGAATTCATAGAACGATTACTAACAAGTAATTACTGTAATGTTAAGTGCAATTTAATTAGGCTCCTAAACGTGCAGTATTATCCATTAAAAAAAACTCTACCAAAAATTGACTTAAAACATTTAAGATTCTTAGCTTTATGAAAATTAAATTAATTTATAGTAGATATTCATGAAAAAAAAAACATTAAATTAGAGATTGTAATCCATAGTAGTATATAACAACATTTCACAAAAAAAAATGTGAAATAAAAAACAACATCCAAACCACAGTATGAAACAAGAAAAAGACTAAGATATTTCAACCTATCTTCAAGCAGGTCTTCTTCAGTTGAGATTTGACTCAGACGTAGACCCCTTGTTACGGTTAGAAGCTCTTAGTCTTTTAACTCATTGCCTACTGTAGTTTAGACGTTGATAGTACTGTATATATTATACATATATAATAACTTATATATACAGTATTAGAATTTATAGTAAATTATAGTACAGTATACTATAGTTTATGTATATACTAGCAAACTTTCCCGTCATTGATGGGGATTTCTTCAAAAAATCGGAGATGATACATGGTATTCAAAAATATCATTAGAAATTATAGAATAGTAGAAAATATTATTAGTACAGTGTTAAGCAAATGCCTCTGTATAAAACACATTGGCTTCCTTTAGGTTCATGGAAGAACAAGAGTTGGAACCTCTGACTCTAGGGCAAGCAAACTACAGTTGACCTTATGAGAAAAACTTCGTCTCACTCACTTCAATTTCGAAGGTAGATACAGTTTCCCCTGTATCTACTTAGTAAGCATCATTGCAAAACAGACACTGACGGGACATTGCAATCGTTTGAATGGAAACGGATTGTAGCTCGGAATCAATGGTATGCATGGTATACACACAGACTCCCCAGTACTACACCCAGTTATGATGTCTGCCTCTATGGCGTATCTGTGCAGAGCGCGAACTCAGAATCCTGTCCGGTTGCACATTTTTGGGGCATTCAAGTTTTGTAACTTGAAATTTGTTACTGCTACTAAATTGCAACATGATTGGAGCTCCTATTTTAAGTTTTTACTCTTGAGCAGGCAGTCCAGGAGTAGTCACTGAGTCAAGAAATTCAGTTGGATAATGAACTGCTTCCTCATTACTAATCACTCTGTTTACTGACTTGTAAGTTCGTTTTTCGGCTTCATATAGCGTAATAACTTGTTTGTTGATTTTTCTGCCTATTCATTAGTAAGGGATAAGAATTGCTTGTTCACAAAAGTCAGTTATTACGAATAGATGGCAGATGTTGAACTTCGGTAAACACCTTGTCAGTTATCTCTTGCTGAGAGCTTAAGTGGAAATCAAATTAAAATCAACTAACAATATACTAGCAAATGCTAGACCTGTATATTTTTCATTTGTTTATATATTCTACACTTCTACACTTATATATTCATTTATTTAAAAATATTATTTATAAGGGGTTTTTGTTAAGTTTTCTATTTATTCTGAGAATATTATGATAACATTAAGATGGGGCCAATAGCTGCTGTAATTGCTTTTCAATTGCAATGTTTTTCACAGTCACACTTATTTGATAGAATCATACCAATGTTGTAGTTTCTTACACAGGCACAGTGCTTAGGTAGGGTGTTCAGTCCTTAGATAGGGTGTTTAGTGGTTAGGTGGGGTGTGTAGTAGTTAGGTGGGGTGTTTGATCCTTAGGGAATATTTAGTATTTAAATAGGGTGCTTAGTTCTTAGGTAGTGACTTAGGGAGGCTGATTAAACCATAGATAGAGTGATTAGTGCTTAGGTAAGGTGTTTAGTCCTTTGATAAAGTGTTTAGTGCTTAAATAGGGTGTTTGATCCTTAGGTACGATATTTATTGATTAGGTAGGGTGTTTAGTTCTTAGGTAGTGTGCTTGGGTGGGTTATTTGGTCCTTAAGGTAGACAGCTTAGTGTTTAGGTGGGGTGTTTGATCCTTAGATATATACTTAATATTTAGGTAGGATGTTTAGTCCTTAGAGTGTTTAGTGCTTAGGTAGGGTGTTTAGTGCTTACGTAAATATGTTTAGTGCTTAGGTAGGGTGTTTGGTCTTAAGTAAAGTGTTAAGTGCTTAGGTAGTGTGTATAGTGCTTATGTAAAGTGTTTAGTGCTTAGGTAGGGTGTTTGGTCTTAAGTAAAGTGTTTAGTGCTTAGGTAGGGTATTTGGTCTTAAGTAAAGTGTTTAGTGCTTAGGTAGGGTATTTGGTCTTAAGTAAAGTGTTTAGTGCTTAGGTAGGGTATTTGGTCTTAAGTAAAGTGTTTAGTGCTTAGGTAGTGTATTTTGTTGAATTTTCTTTTTTATTGTGAGAATATTGTATCATAATATTTTGCAATCTAATCTAACCAAATATATTCGGAGGTCTATTTCATAGCATAGCAGCCAGATTTGACGTTAACTTTTAATAATAAATAGTCATTTTTCAACATAACATTTAAAAAATTTATTTGTTTACTATTTAGGGTTTTAAATATGACTTATATTTTAGTCACACATATTTCTTACCTGACAGAAAAAGATTAGGGCCTACCTGATCAGTTATATCTACTATTTGGCCTCTGAACATTAATGATGAGATAAGGCTGACAATTATGTCCACATCTGAATGTTCTTCTTCAACTATCTGAAATAGAAAAGCACTTTTAGTTTTTGTTAATATTTACGTTATTTTATTTTAAATAATAAGAAAGGTTAATTATGTAAATGAAATTAATGAAATACTAAATCTATATATAAAGTTCGTGAGTTTGTTTGATTGTTTGTTTACCCATCCCTCTCTCTCTCTCTCTCTCTCTCTCTCTCTCTCTCTCACACATGTTGTAATTTCCTTCCAAAAGTCACGGTGAGCTTTTTTTAATAACCAAAAAGCAAGGAACTTTTAATGTTAAGATATAATTTCAGATAATCTCCGAGGGCCGTACAAATACACGTGCTGGGCCGCAGGTGGCCCATGCCTGCTTTAAAGAGTGAATACCATCTTAAATTTCGTTTACTTTCAGTAAAATTGAATTTAAACGTTTAAGATTGAGACTAAATATCTCCCCAACCCACGTGTGACTTATTATTTTATAAACAAAATTTAAGTAATATTTTAGTAAATCAGAAAAGTAGTTCATAGTAACATTAGTCTGATCTCAGGACCAGGGTCCTTACGGACTCGAGGACACTGAGGCCAGTGCATTATTTCTTATAAATGATTTTGAACAACCTGTGTCGATTAATATTTTTAAATCTGTCCCTGATAGTTTAAAGTAAGGCAAAATAAAGTAATAATGGTTTAAGTTCATTATTTAGAACATTATTAGGAGGCGCTCTTTCCTAAAAATAGTTTTGTTTTCTTTCTCTGTTTTTCGTTGCGTATTTATAACCGTGTTTTTAAAATCTAATGTAATCGCTTCTGTGTCATTAAACGTCATTTATAAGTAACCAGTAAACCTGGTTGCTTGGTTTATTAAATTCCTACCATACAATATATTTCGGGTGGATATGGACATTGGAATTGGTGTTTAAGTATTCCCTTCATTTCCTAACTTTTGTAGAAAAGTTTTTGGTATAAATTGTTTTTTCAAATATTGCTGCTTAGAATTTTTTTTGCTCTTACTTTTGGCCACAAGATCAAACATTCGGAATTAAGTTTGCATTGGCTGTAGCAACTGAGGAATTAACAACTTCTTCAAGTTGTAAAGAGTGGAACTAATGCTGATATTTATAATGCTTGAATCAGTCTTACTTGTGGCGCAAATTTACTAAATTCCATTTAACTAGCAATATAAGAGTTCAAGAAGATGAGGAATACTATCAATTTCTGATAAATATTGATGAAGGCAGAGTTGAAAAGAATTAAAATAAAGAGATTATTACTGCCCTAAGACATGTTTATCCGTGCACATAATGTTAAATAGTGTATTGAATACATTTACTCTTCATTCGCCAACCCACAAATATTGTTCACAGAAAATTCTATATAAGTTTCATTTAACGAGACACACAGTAAAATTAATCATACATTCATTGAATAATTTCTAGGAGAAATTAAACAATAGCTGTCATATAACTCGTTTATGTTTGTGTAGGAACAGAACCCACACATTAACCTCAAGAATTTCTTGACTCACTAGAATTATCTGGATTGCTCCAACATAAGCTAGAACTCAAAAAGGAAGCTCCCGTCATGTGTATATATGAGAAACATTGAAACACCGCGCTTATGTAATGGAACAAGACTAATAACTGAGGAGCTTCATGATATTGACATCTATATAAATAAAATAATGATTTTGTCTGTACATTGCTTAGAACTGACTCATTTCAAGTTTTCTTTACGTTTCATACATTGGAGAAACCGAATCCACCCTTAGAAAAATTTCTGTCGGTTTGTCTGTAAAACTTTGTCACAAGTAAACTCAGCTACAATAAGACATATAAAGCTGAAACTTTTACAGTAGATTTTTTTGGGTCTAACTTAAAATATAGGCTCTGAATTGATTGGAAATTCAACGTCGAAGTGAAGTTATGGACGTTTAAAGCAAAAACGTTTGTCACAAGTAAACTCAGCCACCATAAGACATGGTGAGCTGAAACTTTGACACTGGATTTGTGTATGCCTAGCTTAAAATACGGGCTCTAAATAGATTCATGATTCAGTACAGAAACGAAGTTATAGGGCTTTAAGCGTATTTTCCTAACTTCACAGACAAGTTTGTTTTTAAAATACACAGGTGTGGCAAGTAGGTATTGTTAGTTGATTTTAATTTCATTGGAGCATATGAATATATTGCGTATTTGACATCTTTGAAAAGTTGTTTCCCAGAGTTGAGAATGTACTATCTATTACGAATAAATAGTTTTGTAAACGAGCAATTCTCAACTCTTAATATGAACAGGGAGGAAAAATCAACAAACAAGTTCTTACGCTATATCATACCGAGGAAAGAACTTACAAGTCAGTAAAGAGATTGGATTAGTGATGAAGAAGCACTTCATTATCTAACTGAATTTCTTGACACTGAAATTATTTCTCCTGGACTTCCTGCTCATGAGTAAAAACTTAAAGTAGGAGCACCAATCATGTTGCAATTTAGTAGCAGTAACAAATTTCATGTTACAAAACATGAGTGCCCCAAAACTGTGCTACGGGACACGACTCTGAGTTCGTGCTCTACACAGATATGCCATAGAGGCGGACATAATGACTGGATGTGGTATTGGGGAGTCTGTGTGTATAACACACATACCATTGATTCCGAAGCACTGTCTGTTTCCGTTGAAATGATTGCAAAGTCCCGTCAGAGTCTATTTCGCAATGACGTTAACTAAGTCGCAAAGGGAGACTTTATCTAACGCAGGAATTCAAGTTAGCGAGACCAAGTTTTTCTCAGTGGTCAACTGTAGTTTACTTGCTCAAGAGTCAGAAGTTTCAACTGTTTGTTCTTCCATGAACCTGAAGGACAGAGAACTAATGTAGTGTATACAGAGGCATTTGTTTAAACTGTACAATAATGGTATTTTCTACTATTCTATAATTTCTAATTATAGTATTAGGATATATAATACTATAATTGATATTTTGGAATACCAAGTATAATAGAATTTTTGATTCCGTCAAAGACGGAAGTACGTTTGCTAGTTGTTTATAAAATTATCGCATCACGGTGTCAAGGGGTAACACTTTTAATTCCAAGATTGAAAATCGTTTTATCTGAAGAAGACAACATTACTTTTTTAAGGATTCAATTTCCAATTCAGTTAGCATTTGCCATGACTATTCATAAGTTTCAAGGTGCCAATTACATGTTGCTCTGAGTAGGGTCAACAGAAAGAAAGTTGAGGACTGTCTTAAAAATATCTTCATTATCCTCTTTATTATAAATGAATTGATTTAGAGTTTATCTGCATGTATGTGAACTTGATTGCAATAAAAAGGAAGGTATTGGATGACCCAACGGGTAACGGGTACTCTAGTATTATTTAAAAACCATTTGGTACGTCTACATAGTAGTCCCACTTTTGGAGAAATATATATTTCTTATTATTATAATAATCCATCACCTT
Organism: Hermatobates lingyangjiaoensis; assembly: GCA_026182355.1. Taxonomy (NCBI): domain Eukaryota; kingdom Metazoa; phylum Arthropoda; class Insecta; order Hemiptera; family Hermatobatidae; genus Hermatobates; species Hermatobates lingyangjiaoensis. The sequence goes on along the minus strand of JAPFBL010000084.1, from coordinate 11,549,669 downwards.
TATGAATCATTGTTGTACATGCCTGACCACTTTTGCATATAGTGCGTCTTTTATGGGACAATTGGGATTTCGAGTCCCAGTTGAAGGTGCACAACGTACGAAAATTGTCGGGCATCTACAACATGTTGAGAATGTATGACGGATTTTTTAAATAATATGTTTATTAACTTTTGTGGTACTAAAAATCATGTATTTAAATATGATCTGATACAGAAAAACAGTGTTGTCTGTAGCGTGTCTTTCAACTGTTGGATATGCACACTCAACCAGACTTCATAAAAAGAAATGTCAAAGAAAGTAACTTTTAGGATTTCAAAACATGTCAAAATCTCAAGATTAAATTTTATCATGATTCTTTTCTTTTGGTAAAGCAAATATATGGTAATCCTACAACAAAAAACAAGAACTTGCATAAACCTCCATTATCTGATACGAACAATTATGAAATAAGCAATAATAAACCTATCAGGAATGTGTAGAAACAAACAATACTTCTAATTAAATAAAAAGGATGTCAACCTCAATGAATTTGATGATCATACAATTAATATATAACTTTATCATCATTCCATTGACGATGTGATCATATAACTTAATCGAAAGTACAATTTTAGATAGAAAATTTAAAGGTGAAAATGCACTGTTGCCACGCATCACAATAATTCCTACAAATATACCTCGAATTCGAACGCATGGAGTTCCCGGTGCAGCTCGCCTTTGCAAAATGACCATCAAAAAGTACAAGGTCAATCGCTACAAATGTGTAGAATTAATTTGGAAAATTCATGCTTTTCTTATGGACCTGCCCTTAGCACAGCTGTGTGTGACCTGCCCACGGTCGGAAACCTAATTTCTTTGTGTACGCACCGGAAGGAAAAACAAGAATTATTGTGTATCCAAATGCACTTCAATAAATAAAATTCAATCCAAAATTTGAATTGTCACACTATCCTCGATAAACGACAAATAATACAAAATCTCATATAAAATAATTTGGATATTGTTGTATATTACAAGAAATACTATGTTTTGGAAATAGTTTTTGTTATTTTTATTGTTATTCCTGTTAGAATTGAATATTTATAACTCACAAGCTACGCAAGAAGTTATTGTGTGGTATTTACTCATCATGGTAAGGAAAACTTGTGGTGAATAATTAATATATTTTTCCTCACAATCATGAATATTTATAGGTAGACAAGATGTCGGTCAGGCTAACTATTATGTTAATAATTAAACACTAAATTATGTTTTTGCTAAAGTCAACACGACATTCATTAACTGTTAGACGGTTAAAAGATCGCCGGATCAGCATGCTAACAAATAATTTGGAATCATAAAATACGTACACTGTAAGTCTCCAAATTGTAACCTTGCGTGAAACCTCTCTGTGTGTAGTTGATTTAAAAGAATGTATACAAATTTCGAAATTAAGGAAGGTAAATATGTTTTGTTTCTAAAATGAAACATTTTTGTTGTTTCTAGTATTATTAATTTCCTCTTTTTAGCCTTTCTATCGGCTGATGAATTTCACCATGTCTGTCTTTGTTATGCCATCGTATGTTGGTATACTATTAGATTAGAAAATGGAATTTGAAATGTGTTTTAATCCATATTCCACGATAGATCACAAATCTTAATTACTGCTTTCCTTTAAACTATCCTGACTTTGTTTTTCCTTACTGTCAGTTCTATTTGCTATAGAAAGTGACTTAAAATTTAATAATAGTTCCAGGACTAAATTCATGACTAATGAAATTATTTTAATATTTTTTTATATTAGTATTTATTTTATAGACTTATTGGGAACTATTTACAGTTTTTCAGACAAGACATTCACTCTGAACGGTATATATGTTTTACAAGCAAATATTCACTTAATTTTCAGGCCATATTTCAATAGATAAAATAATATTTCTTTCAATAATATCTGAAATTATTATCAATGGCTGTATAAAGTGATAAATTTTGTTTTGCACGAATTGTACTTGAGCAAACTCTTATGATTTGTATTCTGTAACATTAGAATAATTAAAACTATTAGAGATCTATACATAATATTATTAATCCTGGTTTTCTCGCACGTTTATTGAATATTAATTATTCTTTTCTTTATGCTACCTATAATTAAGTAATCATAATTATTATTCATAAGAGTATTCAATTATACAGTGACCTTTAGCTGACTCAAAGACTAGGTAAGTTTGTGCCTATCATTTGTTTTACTTTCATCTTCAAAGGATGTAACAATTACTATTCCATCACTTCAGTTAATCTGTCTACCTGATCAGTATATATTTAATAAATCAGGTTAAATTTCGGTTTCAGGTAATACTTGATATGTCCTAAAAAGTTTTACTGATACGGTCTGTTCATTTATTTTTTTTATATAAAATTGGTAATATGTAGTTGTTCTATTAAGAGAAGAATTTTGATCTGAATAAGTACCAATTGTATTTGTACATTCTAATCAGTATGAGTTGTTTTGCATGACACTAAAATAAAACAAATTATTTTGAAAAAATTGTATGTAACATTAAAGGTTTATAATGTTACCTTTAATGTTAATCGTATCCTAATGCATCCTATTTCTTAATTGTATCCTAATGTATCCCAATTATTCTTGTTTTTCAGAAGAGTCTGACTTATTGGGTTATATAAAGATTGAGGATGATGAATTTTGGTGATGATCCTTATTATTTCTATGTTCAGGTAAACATTACTATCAGTAATTTATTTTGTTTCTGAAATTGTTAACGTGAAATATTTGTGTAATAGAATTAAATTATAACTTATTCAACTATAAAGAGTATTTAAATTACACTAACAATGATGAAAGCGTAAACTCGATACCTTAAAGCAGGCATGGGCAACCTGCGGCCCGCGACGTGTTGAAATGCGGCCCGCGGAGCTTTTTAGGTTTCTTAAAAAACAAAAAAACTCAAATTAGTAAATGCCCAGCCTTCGTCTTCAAAATTCCTTTCTCAGTCGAAGGTTATCCCAAGGGGGATTATCGGGCCTGGAAAATCAAAGGTATTTATCTTACCCCCCTTTTAACCAGAATCTTAATCCTAGTTAATAGTCTGTCGGTCAGTTTGGAGATTTACTGGGGATTAGTCCGTATGCTTTCACTTTTTGTCTTGTGTTTCCATATAAAAGGGAGCAAATCATTATTGTCATTCATTCCATTTCTATCAACCCATGAAGAGCATAGTTCTCCTTGTATCCACACAGCCAAGAATACATTTTTTGAAATATTTGAACCCCAAGTATGTCGAAGAAAAGAAAGGTAATTGATGAAGGTCGTGTGTTTCAAGATAAGTGGACGATAGACTATTTTTTTGTGATATGGAAAGAGAAACCAGTGTGCCTCGTTTGTTCAGATGTAATTAGTGTATTGAAGGAGTATAATTTGAAAAGACATTACTTGACAAAACATCCTTCATATCACAATCTTACTGGTCGACCAAGAGAAGAAAAAGTTGAAAAACTGAGAAAAGCCTTGATAGGACAGAAAACGTTTTTTGTTAAGAAACAGAATAAGAATAATGATATTGTGCAAGCCAGTTACATTGTTGGAGAAAAAATTGCTAAGTATTCGAAAACCTACAGTGTTGGAGAATTTATAAAAGAATGTTTGCTTGCTGTATCTGAAATCGTGTGTCCAGAAAAAAAGAAAGACTTTGAATATATCAGTTTATCTCGAAGAACTGTGACAAGGCGCATTGAAGAATTGGGATCTGATATAGAATCAAGTTTAATGAAGTTATGCTTGAAATTCGAATCTTTTTCTTTAGCCATAGACGAGAGTACTGATGTAACTAATGTAGCTCAGCTTGCAGTGTTTGTGCGTGGTGTTGATTCTGATCTTAATGTTACAGAAGAAATGCTTGGATTGAAATCAATGAAAGGAACCACAACAAGCGATGATATTTTTCATGAAGTGAAAAATTTAATGAAAAAATTCAATCTTTCAATTGACAAACTTCATAGTTTGGCAACTGATGGTGCACCTTCCATGGTCGGAAGTAAAAATGGATTTGTTTCAAAAATGAAAGCAGAGATTTCGATGCACAGGGAATCCAGCAGCTTTATTGCATTTCACTGTATGATCCATCAACAGAATTTATGTGCAAAGTCTGTAAAATTTTCAAATATCATGTCCACTGTTGTGTCATGTGTCAACTTCATAAAATCCAGGGCCCTAAATCATCGACAATTCAAAGAATTCTTAGACGATATGGATGCAGAGTATGGTAACCTTGCCTATTATTGTGAAGTACGATGGATAAGTAAGGGTAAAATGTTGAAGCAATTTTATTAGCTCAGGGAAAAAATTTTTGTATTCATGGAAATGAAAGGAAAGTCTGTTTCGGAACTTAAAAATGAAGACTGGGTCCGTGATTTAGGTTTCCTTGTGGACCTTACATCCCACCTAAATGAATTAAATTTGAAATTGCAGGGCAAGGGTCAACTTGTTTATGATATGTATAAACATATCAAAGTGTTTCAAACTAAACTTCAGCTTTGGGAGAGACAACTAAGAAATGGAAATGTTTTCCACTTTCCGACATTGGCACAGCATAGACAAGCAGATTTGTCTCCCTTTGCAAATGAGCTCCAGTCACTGAAGATGACATTTTCTGACAGATTCCAAGATTTTAATCACCAAGATTTTTATTTCAAAATGCTTTCTTCACCATTTGAAGTAGATGTTGAATCTGTTCCTGAAAATTTGCAGATGGAATTACTTGAGCTAAAAGGAGATAACAATCTTCATCAAAGATTCAAAGAGACATCTCTACTGGAGTTTTATAAGCTGTTGCCGAGGGAAGAGTATCCGCAGATACTGAAACAAGCAAGAAATTATATTTCTATTTTCAGAAGTACCTATTTATGTGAACAGTTATTTTCTAGAATGAAACATGTCAAATCGAAAACTAAATCAAGACTTACTAATGAACATTTGCAGCTTAGTTTAAGAGTAGCAACATCTGAAATCCTACCTGATATTGAAAATCTGGTGAAGAATGTGAATGTACAGAAATCTCATTAATACAGATGTTCAGTAATCATATGTTCTTTAATAAAATATCAAAGATATTTTCATGTTTCTTTTTTTTACATCAACATTTCAAATTATATTTATTTATACTAGTATAATTTTTATCAATAGGAAATAATAAATGTCATTTGAACATTTATAAAGAAATAAAGAAAGTAAAATAATGGAAAGAAAAAGAAAATCAGGCGTGCGACAGTAAAACAAATAAAAACAAAGTGCAAAAAAAAAGTATGTATGGAAAAGTAATATTTCTTGCATATCATCATGCGGCCCTTGCCCACTCGAAAATAGTAAAGTGCGGCCCGCAGGTGACGAACAGTTGCCCATGCCTGCCTTAAAGTGTTTAGATCATGGGTTCTCAACCTTTGTTTCCTTGTGGACTCCATGAGAGCTATTCTGAGGGACCCCCCTCCCCCACTCTCTCTCTCTTTCTCTCTCCCAATAGTTAAACAACACATAATTATGTGCTTTAAATGTTCAAACCAATATTTGTTTTTAGGTAAATGACAAGCGTAAGTATGGAGTAATTGCATTACATTTACAGCGTAAAGTCGAAATCTATTTAAAACGATAATAACATATTTCTTTATTAACATGTTATACACTATTATGAATTGAATTGTAAAAGAATCAGTTTTTAATATAACATGAAAGAAAATGCACTAGAACATGTTAAAACATTGGGGTTTATAATAAACTGACAAGAATATTGAGTATTTTGTTTCAATTATTATGTCTGAATAATGTTAACAGTCAGCTCGCTATGCTTTGACATATTTTTAGTTACGCTAACCTGATAGAAAGTTAACTTGGAGCACTAAACGCGTGTCATGGACCCTCAAAATACTCTTTTTCCTTGTGAGCCCCCAGTAATTCTATAGGGACTATTGCCTATAGTTCTTTGCCTCGTTTTGACGTTTTAAATTTATTAACCATAGCATAATTCACTACTTTAAGCATATAGAGTCGTGATTTTGTTTAATAAGTCATTATTCTCTTGTGGATGTATGCCCGATGACCTTTGGCAATGTTATTGCATTTATAGCAAAGTATACTTAGCTGCACAGTCCTGACTCATATTACTGGTGACGTCATTTAAATTTATTTCCACCAGTTCCACGAATTATAATAACGAAAATAATAATTTATTTCCATGGATATAATAACTTTTAAATTTCCTGTGACATTATTCCAATGAATCATATGTTGTACTACTTAAGAATAGCACGTTTAGGTTTCATCGCACAATACGTATTTATCATTTGAATCATCCTAATATATCTAACCGTAAATGAATACCTATCTTTATATCCATGCGTGTATTGTTTGTTTACATATATATATAAGCAAAATGTATGAATAATTTCTGTCAGTTTTTCCCCATAAAAATGTAAAAATTTGACTTATGATAGAATCTGAAAGCTTGTGAGCAGGATACAGGTCATAATGTTTGACGAATCAAAATGAAATTATACCTAAAAATAGAGCATTATTTGGGGGATGAGAGGAGCTAATTTTTTTTAAAATTACATTAACAAACAGGAGCGTTATAGTACATTTTATGTTTTCAAAAAATGTTTTGTAAATGCTAAACCACGTATTATAGAACAATGAAATTTTTATCAAAAAACTAAGCCTAAAATGAGCAATTAATAAAAAAAAATTGCATAAAATTCCAATCATAGCAAAGGGTAATGTATCTCTTAGAACTATTAATTCATCTTGGAATAATGGATCACTTGCTTTATTTGTAGGATTTGTTTACATTTGTGAGGGACGGAGAGACTGAACATGGCTTCTTTTATAATAGTATAGATTACCTCTGTGATATTACTACTTTGAGTTCCTTAATGTTGTATGTTGATTTTCAGATGAAGAACGGAGAATACAATCTGTCAGAAGAAAGGATGTCCAAATCAAACTTGACATTGCAATATCAAAGTCTGTTATTGGTTGTGATATCCTGAAGGATATACAGCCTGCTAATAGAAACCAAATAACAAACGGAGACGATGATGGTGTTAGAATGGTTAACATAGCTAATACATTGTTCAGCAACGTAAGGACAGATGATATTTATGACGTAACAAAATGTGATACTTACTAGAGCATCAGTTTTGGCTTAAAATCAGAAGACGTAATGAAGTATGAACAAGATGGTACTACACGTTGCAAATAAAGATTGAAGTCAGTGATGAGGTAACGAATGGTGACAGTCACGATACAGTCAGGTTTGACATAAAGAAGATAGCAATGGATTTGAGACTTCAGAAGGTCCAAAAAAAATGGTTTAATAGAGAAAGATTTAAGAACTAGATTATCTTATCTGAAGAAAATTTAGGTTGTTACAGTAGTAGTGAGAAGAAGAGAGGCTCTTCAGTAATGCCTAGAGAAATTGTGGAAACTAGGAAGACATTTACTTACATCAGGGATAAAGATACTGCTGAAGATGTGTACTAGTGTTACAGCTGTCATCATGAGTTCACTAAAAAAATGACTGGCAGCGACATATGAGCAAGTATTCCATCTATAAGGGATATTTGCCCAAGAATGAAAACACTGTCTTTGTTAATTAACTGAAAAGATTATTTCAGAAAAGGGAACAATTTTAAAATGTTATAGATGTAGTTAGTTATGAATATAATCGTTCAATCCAGTTGATAAATCATTACGAAGCACACCACTTGGACGTAGACTATATTGTGGCTTTTGTCCTAATAAACTATTCATGCGTTTGGATTATTTGAAGAAGCATGTGTGTTCATGTCATCGCCTTGGATGTAAAGTGTTTGTCTGCCTAGACTGTCAGTATACTACAAACAGGAACAGTACTTTAGAAAGCCATGTGATGAATGTTCATATTAAAAAAAAGTAACCTGTAATTTATGTTCTTTTTGATTACGTAGATCATCTTTGTCGGGGCAAAAAAAGGCAGTTCATCACGAAAGTAAAGATTTACTGAACCGTAGTTTATATCATTATTGGACGTATGTAAAAAAATATCTAAATTATTACATGTGGAAACGGCGGCATTCTGAGAAATCTAAAGCCAGCAAGTATGATGAATGTCCTTATGAGACTTAAGTTCAATCAAAACATGTTGCATCATCGTTGAATAAATATTCCTGCAGAACGTATAGAAAGGCATTTAAAACAGATCATTATAGAAAATACACAAAATGGGAACATTCTAAACTAAAAAAAAAGTTCAGCTGTTGTGCTTGTAGTTACTGGCATTATAGAAAATATGTTTATTTCAGTCATTTGAATTTAGCGCATAAAAATCAATCGGAATTCCAGTGTTGCCAATGTAAGAAGATTTTTAAAACTAATGAACGCTTTCAGAAGCATGTCCATTTGAAGTAACTTATTACTGCACTTTTTGTCCGTATCAGAACGAGGCGGCATAAAAGTGTTTTTATCATTCAACGACAATAGCCTTTCTGTGATATAAACTAATGTCAAAATAAAACAAGAAATGGAGACATTATATAAAATAGCGGGCAGAGGAGGTGGGTTTATTAGATGTATTTATTTAAAAAAAAAACATCGCGTACTTGGGCATTTGCACTTTTTCATTAATTATGTACTCAATAGGGTTAGCTCATTTGAGCAAAATTTACTTTATCAGAAATCAACGAATATTTATTTTGTTAAACAAGGATCTGTTACCGGCGAGTCTCTGCCAAGGGCCAGCCTGACTGACAGGTTTGATTACGGATATCTAGATAATCCCACGGTGGCCCTCCCCTCAGGCAACATTCAATTGCTGAATCAAAATAAATCAATATTTCAGATAAAACATTTTCGTATCAAGAAAATAGTTAACCTTGGAAGACAAAATGTGTAATCAAATATATATTTTATTATTAAATGCATCATTTTTTTCTTAATGTAGTTTATATTATTTTTTTTGTAGTCGATTATTACATATCCCAAAATTGACAATTGTTAAACAGGGAACCTCAAATCAGAATCAGCAAGGTTGGCCTCCATCCATTTGATGGCCCTCCTTTTTATTTTATCAGTAACTTCTTCATTTCCACCAATTTTGCCTGCAAATACAAGATCACTTGAAAAGAGTAAAACAAACATACTGAACCAGGTTTCTTGGAGACGTATTTTTTATGTTTGTTAGTAATTATGGTTACGCAGACATCAGTATACTGGAGGTTTTGTGGTTTACATTATTAGTCCTCTAGTAATGTATAGTTTTCCTTATACAATTCATTCTTACTCCTGCAAGTCCTTAGATTGTCAATAAACTATTTTTACTTCTACCGCTTCACAAATGTAATTACCTATATTTATTTATGTGTGTGGGATTGAATAATGATAATTTTTGTTTTCTTCCTTTTTGTAGACCATCAGTATTTGAGTTTTTGATTTGAGGCAGGAAAACTGACCGAGTCCCAATTTTATTTTAATTGTATATATATATATATATATATATATATATAATATATATATATATATATATATATATAATCAAACCACAATAAGAAATGGGAAAACATCTTAGTCTTGTTTTCCCATTTCTTATTGTGGTTTGATCATTGATTGTTGTTTCACGTGTTTATGTGAAATCTTTTTATATATATATATATATATATATATGATCAAACCACAATAAGAAATGGGAAAACAAGACTAAGATCTTTCAACCGTAACAAGCGGTCTTCGTCAGAGTCAAAAACCCAATTGAACACTAGATGCAAAAAACATCTGGTGAGGAGTTGAGAAGAGTGGGAGGGAAGAGTGGTATTTTAAAAGGGTGAAAGCACAGGAAAGGACTAATGTCCAGAAAGGGATGTTTGGGGAAACAAAGGAGTACAGTAAGAAAAAGTAAAAAACTATCCGCTAGCTGTCAACCCTCTTTGAAGAGGCTATTGCCCTCGTGACGAAAGTATCAAGTTTGAAGAGACCGTTACTAATGTTTATAATATTAGATCTATTAAAAATATAATATTAGATCTATAAAAATTTAGATCTATTATAAACATTAGTAACGGTCTCTTCAAACTTGATACTTTCGTCACGAGGGCAATAGCCTCTTCAAAGAGGGTTGACAGCTAGCGGATAGTTTTTTACTTTTTCTTACTGTACTCCTTTGTTTCCCCAAACATCCCTTTCTGGACATTAGTCCTTTCCTGTGCTTTCACCCTTTTAAAATACCACTCTTCTCAACTCCTCACCAGATGTTTTTTGCATGTAGTGTTCAGTTGGGTTTTTGACTCTGACGAAGACCGCTTGTTACGGTTGAAAGATCTTAGTCTTGTTTTCCCATTTCTTATTGTGGTTTGATCATTGATTGTTGTTTCACGTGTTTATGTGAAACTTTTTTATATATATATATATATATATATATATATCCTGTTCCTTCCTTTACCTCTGTCCATAGTAAACGCACCTACCCTATCTCTCACAAGACCTCTTGTACCTCTGGTAACCTTTTACCGTTTGAATTGCACCCAGTGTGATTCTTTTTATGTTGGTTTGGCTTCCACCAAGCTAAGCCTGCGTATGAATAATCACAGGTCATCCGTTGGCAAACGCGGTGACCTTCCCGTTGCTACTCATGCCAGTTCTCACGGACTCAGTTTTAATGACTGTTTCCGTGTACAGGTCCTGAGGCAAATTGATCAGACTAATTCGAAAGTTACTCTGAGAGCTTCAGAAGAAGCACTTATGTCTTCTGGGCGGTAGATCGGCTCCTGGGCTTAACCTCAATCGTTGATTTTTTTTTCTTTTTAAAGTTGTTATCAGCTTTTAATTTTATTTTAGTTAAATGTTTTCATTTTTTAATTTTTATTGCTTTTATCTCTTTATCTTCCCTGTCTACCTTTCCTCCGAAAGTTGGCTACACTGTTTGAGTGCTTCAGTTCGCACGCCAAGCCAGTCGTTATCAGCCTTTGGAGCGATTCACATCCATTCCTGACGACGAGGATATCGAAATATAGTAGTGAGTTCAGTGGTTTCCTTTCTATGTGTTCTTTTTAAATTCTAGTTTATATATATATATATATACATATACTTTTTCGTTTGGAAATACTATCCGAAACGGACAAATATAGTTCAGTATAGATAAAGAAACATAGAGAAATTAAAAGCACACACTTACAGTTTCTAATTTTCGGTTGAATAGTCTTCAGGAGAGATAAGAGAGGGAAAACCAAGTGCACTGGTACGGTTGAGGGTCTCCAACCGTCTCTGTACCAGTGCGCTTGGTTTCCCTCTCTTATCTCTCCAGAAGACTATTCAACCGAAAATTAGAGACTGGAATGTGTGCTTTTAATTTCTCTATTTCTTTATGTACATTGAAATATATATATGATCAAACCACAATAAGAAATGGTAAAACAAGACTAAGATCTTTTAACCGTAACAAGCGGTTTTCGTCAGAGTCAAAAACCCAACTGATGAAGACCGCTTGTTACGGTTGAAAGATCTTAGTCTTGTTTTCCCATTTCTTATTGTGGTTTGATCATTGATTGTTATTTCACGTGTTTATGTGAAATCTTTATATATATATATATATATATATATATATATATATATATATATATATATCAATGATCAAACCACAATAAGAAATGGGAAAACAAGACTAAGATCTTTCAACCGTAACAAGCGGTCTTCGTCAGAGTCAAAAACCCAACTTTATATATAATATATATATATATATATATTATATATATATATATATATATTATATATATATATATATATATATATATATATAATATATATATATATATATATATAATCAAAATAACACTTGATGGAATAGATGGACTAATTTACCACAATGAAACAATTTTGGAAACAATGCTCTAAGTCCTTTCGTCAACACATGGTCAGAGAGCAAGTGAACTAAAAAATAAGAAATACTTGTTAAACTGGCTGATTGAAGTTTCCAGAATTGTTGGCAACCCTGAATGTGTTTAATGATGAAGAGGTCTTCATCTGTTTAATTATTCTGCTAATCAAAACTTCATCCAATTTATAGAGTCCTAGGCTATTGTTCATCAACTTCTCATAAAAGTTCTTTATGAGCGCACTTTCCACGATATTTCTTCTTCCTTCTGAAGACATATATTAATTCATTTGCTTCATTCCAGTTAATCACATGATTACTGTTTCTTAAGTGCATGAACAAGGCACTCTTTTCGTCTTCTCTTCTGATTGAATATTTGTGTTGTTTTATCCTTGTAAGAAGACCTTTGCTCGTCTGTCCAATGTAAGACATTTCACAGTCAGTACATGGTATCCTGTATACACAACAGTCCTTTCTTTTTGGTTTATTATTGACAAGTCTGTTAAACAAGTTACCATGATTACTGAACACAACAGAAACGTCCAGCCTTTTCATAAATGAAGGCATATCTTTCAAACAAGGACTGTATGGTATGACTAACAAATTCCTTCTTGTGAACTGTTCTTCATTATTTAATATCATGGATTGTTTCACCTTTTTTATGATATTGTCGATTAACCTTTTTGGATACATTAAAGAACCTGCAATTTTGTAGATATTTTTGATTTCTTCATCTAAAAATTCCTCACTGCAAATTTTGAAAGCTCTTAAGACATGCTACTAAAAACTGATTTTTTAGTTTTAAGTGGATGAGCCGAAAATAAATGAACATAAGATGATACATTTGTTGACTTCCTATGAATACTGTACTTTAATATATTACTGTTCCTATGTAAAAGTACATCCAAGAAAGGAAGTTTATTATTGCTTTCATGTTCTATTGTAAATTTTATGGATGGTACAACCGTATTGAGGGTATCCAAAAAGTTGTTAACATTTTCAGGCCAAATACATAAAATATCATCTACATACCTAAACCATTTAGCATTAGTAGGCAATGCTCATAAAGAGCTTTTATGAGAAGTAGAACTATAAATTGGATGAAGTTTAGATTAGCGGAATAATTAAACAGATGAAGACTTCTTCTTCATTAAACACATTCAGGGTTGCCAACAATTCTGGAAACTTCAATCAGCCAGTTTAACAAGTATTTCTTATTTTTTAGTTCACTTGCTCTCTGACGATGTGTTGACGAAAAGCCTTAGAGCATTGTTTCCAAAATTGTTTCATTGTGTTAAATTCGTCAATTTATATATATATACAACAAAAAAACAAAATGTTTACATTCAGGATTATCTATCTACAGATATTTGACTGAAGACCAAACAAAGTAAAAATACTTAATTACGGAACGGAACGGAAATTATAAAATAACCTTACCTGCTCAAAATACAAAATATGAACATAAAATACCAGTTGGAGGTGGTGTAAACAATTAAAATTGTGTATTATGGTGCAAATTTGAGCCAGATTTGATTGCAAGTTTATAGTATTTAAATCGAAATACAGAGCCTATATTGATTTTCAGAGATAGAAAATCTTTAATTAAACGAAATCGATCAGGTCAAATATGGTTCCTATTCTTTAAATCTATTCTTCGACAAACACTAATAAGGTCGAAGTATTGAAAAAGTCGGTTTCATTTTTCACTTCCAGAACTGCACTAAAGGTGAGAGCTATTATGGGTGAGTGCTGGAAACAATTCTATTGATTAACCTTCAGTTCTGAAGTTCTTAGTTTACAACAATGAATAGTGTGTAAACAAATGAACATCAAAGGTTAAACTTATATATATATATATATATATATGTAAAATGTTAGGTTTTTGACTCTGACGAAGACCGCTTGTTACGGTTGAAAGATCTTAGTCTTGTTTTCCTATTTCTTATTGTGGTTTGATCATTAATATATATATATATATACATTTTCTCGGATTTGAGAGCATTGATCACATTTTAAGTAAGACTGTTTCAAAATAATTGTTGTACAAAATAAAATAAGTGGTCGACTGTGTGTTTTCAAATTTTCTCTAATGTTATTTGTTCTTAAAATATTTTAACCTGGACGTTTTGTACATCTTGTATAACATATCTTTTAAAGATATAGACAGACGTGGACATAAAAAAGTTCATTGACATATTGCTTCAAGGCGTAATTAACTATTGCAGTTTGGATTATTAGTATACTGAGAGTACGTCCTGTTAAGGTGATCAAAAAATGCGAAAAACGTGAATTGTTAGTACGTATGCGTCAATATGTAACAAACGTAGAGTACGCACATATAACAAATATTTTCATGTAGCCGTCTAGTTTCTGAATATACTCGTACATTATTTCGAGGGTCTATTTGTAAACCCTAGAATGAGTTCAGTAACAAACAACACAGACGGTACATAATTGTATTATACCTTATTTTTATTTTATTGCTTTTTATTTAGATGCATTTTCCTTTCTTGCAAAATGAGGCAGTACTATTGAGGAGATGCTTTTGAGTGCGATTTAGCAGCTAAATATCAATCAAGCAGAGTATTTCTTCTCTTGATAACGACAAATATCAAATAGTGAAGTGAACTTTATTTGTGAGTTGGTGTCCGTTTTTTATATTATTTTGTTTATTAATCGGCCATAGCAGCTAAAATAATTTTAGATATATTTATTTACATATACATAGATCTTGAGGAAATATTGACCGCATAATAGGAATAGCTGCATAACTTCTCGTATAAAACTGAAGTAATTAGCTTACGTCAGTAATTAAAAATACCTTGCAATGAAAATTATACGGCAGAAAATACGTATTACAGACTTAATTAGTAACAAACCTCTTCGGACAAAACCCTGAGCTGAAGAATTGTGCAGGAACTCTCCAACCCCTGTATTACCGTGTAGATTGTTCTTGAGCTTGAAATTATCCATATTGAGGTAATCAATAAGCTTCTGCATATTTTCTTCACTAACTTCTTTCTCCAAAAATTTAGCAAGTTTCTTAAGAGTTTCAGGCATGTTCTAATAACACAAATCCCAGATACAAAGTAATCAGCATGGGTTAATCAAAAATAAACAAAAAAAATCTGGAGTGGCCTACACTCAACTTTACTACGAGTATAAGTAACCATAATATCATACTTCTAGAGTATATAATATATGAGCCGCTTATTTTGAAAGTGGCCTAATTCCATTTATGTTAAAATCGAGATATTTAAGGGTTTGCGTTTTACAAAATTTAAAAATATTGTCATTTTATTTATCAACTAATTTTTGTTATAAAAAAACTTAGTAATTTTAAATAAATTTTGTACAATTTGCTGCAAAAGGTAAAGATAACGTAAAAATGTAATTATTTAAATAGCTAGCTAAATTTTTTTGGAAAATGGAATTAGGCCACTTTCAAAATAAACGGCTCATATAATGTTCTATTTAAGTATCATATAAATGTCTAAATGGGAGATGTTTATTAGTCTTTCATTCCTGTAAGTAGTACAGATAGTAACTGATTCACTTATCAATATATATGCTTACTTCTGTATATCCACCACTGGTGCATATAACATCATTAGCATAATTACAGCAGTAATAACATTTTTGAAAAGCGAAAAGGTAGATTTCGTGTTACGAAATAATCTCTTACAGGAGAACATGACTTTTGTTCTAGTAGCAAGTGGATGTCTTACATACTTTACCTGACCTCCTTCTATATTGAATATTTAAGACAAATTTTCCCATTTAAAACAAATAAATACTCCTATTTTTTTTAAAAAAAAACATCAGAAAAATGGAAGGAAATATTATTTTAAGATCATTTTTAATTTAAGATTTAACGTAATCACATTTATTTTTCTTCAAAGAATGTTTTACATTTTTAGTGTTTTATAGAATTATTATACTGAAAATTTTATGGCTTCCTAGTATTTAATAAAATTACTTTTCTTTCCCTTTGTCAAAAATCATATATACCAATTTGCTGTGAGCAAGTGTTATCTTTTTCGTGCGTGCTGTACTCTGTTATAATGTTGCTGTGAATGTATATTGAGAAAAAGTATATTAGTAATTAGCCAATTTTACATCCTCAAATCAAAGTCAAAGCCGGCTATTCAGTATAATTTAAAACTTTTATAGTTGGGATCATCTAATTTTTGAAAGTAATAAATATGAACTATTAGGCTAGAATAGTGAAAAAACTGGATATTTATCTACGATCATAAGTCTTCTTTCTTGAGGAAAGAGTCCATTCCCCACACTTCAATATCATGCAAAGATTCTATAATTCATAAACTTGGTCAATTTTTGGTCAAATTTTCATGGTTCTTTTAATGAGCCGTTTAGTGTCAAAAAAACATTTTATGAAAATTGAAACTGTTCTGAAACGCCTCTTTGGCGAATTAATTTGGAAAAAAAATATCTCATCTCATCCTCCACGTAATGTCCTATTTTTAGGTATAGTTTCATTTTGATCCGTCAAACGGTATGGCTTGTATCGCTCTCATAAGCTTTGAGATTGAATTATAAGTCAAAATTTTTACATTTTATTGAAGAAAAATATGTCCCGTTGATTTAAAAATCTGAATATATTTTTCATTCATAGTATTTGTAACCTCAAAGATAATGCCAAAACTTCACAACTCTAGAGTTATCAGTTTAGGAGTAAAAAAATGTTTTCTGAAAACAGGTTTTTAGTAAAAAAAGTGACTTTCCCGTCATGAATAATTTCTCCCAAACAATAGGGATCATCTACACTATGGGGCCCATTTTTGTGTAAAATATCAACTTGGTCTATCAAAGACTCTGAACCGTAGCGTGGTAACAAGCAATGCTAACATACTCACACACACACACACAGACATCATCGAAAAAACTTCATAAAACGACTTTTGGGACCTCAAAACATTTAATTCCGTCAAAATCACGAGATCGAATTTTTTCACGATCACTATACCTACTTTACTTATAGTAAAGTAAAAAATGACACTTAAAATAAACCTTTACTTGGAAAAAAAATTGTTAGGTTAGTTTAAAAAATAACAATTATCTATGATTAAATTTCCCCCGAGATAGAAACATATTTAATTAGAACATTTTTTTATAAGAATGAATATGAATCGTGTATAACATTGAAACCTAGAGAAGGAAGTTTTCTTTTAGCAGATCTAGTTTCCGAATGGAGGTTGATTTATTTATTAAATCATACTTATGAAAGATTGACTGAAATTGCACAATACTGATATGTGAACTAAACAAATAAACTTTCAGAGACATGTTTTCATCACGAGGTTGTACGATAGCTACTAACATGTTTAAACATTGCGTCTTAATTGGTTGGTTAGGATTTGTAGTTGGAATTGGAAGATTTCAACCTCTTTCCCTCATCCCTCTTTTACTAGCTATGCTTATTTTTTTTTTTTTAGGAAGCTATACATATACAGCTAATCGAGACAGTACTGCTTTTGTTAACCTAAGATTAAGACCAGAAAGCCGATGTATCAAACTTGTTGAACTTTATTTAGATCTTGCAAGCGTCTGCTCAATTGTTCTCTCAAAGTGACAGCTTACCGAACACATTAAGAAACCGTTAATGCACAATTAATATATGAAACAGAATCATTGCGTTGGAGGATTGGAACTGAAAATTTCTTCTCTTTTATTTCCATAAATTAAAAAACGGGGGACTGGTATTTTATAATTTCACTTGCTTTTTAAGTTGATACATTTCTCTATGCCAATTCATTTCAATTAAAAAAATTAATGATTTAACTTAAAAATATCTTCATTAATGTTAAATTTATAAATCTAAATTAATGACTTGAGACACATCAGAAAAACAAATCATTGATTAAGTGAAATATACCATTTTTTTTAAAAATTTACCTGTTACAATGTTGGAATGTACTTACCCTTACGAAATCTTCATAAAAAAGGAAAAACATATTTTTTTCATGTCTTTTTTCCCATGCTTCTTTTATATGGTCAAAGAATGGTGCATACATCACTGGAATAAAAATCATTATTAATAATATTTTAAAGATGTTCAAGAAAGTAAAGAACATATTTTTATAAATAACGAATAATGAAATTAAATCATTATCATTTCAAATTTTTTTATTAAACCTCTAAACATCACTTTTATTCCAGTCGATTTACTTAAAAAATGTCTAAGTGAATGTAAACAATCCTGTATATTAATATGCTAGTAACTACTTGTGTCACACGCCCGAGTGACCAATGGTTTACACGAGAGTGGTGGAAATCTACCAAGAGGTTAATATGATAAAATGAAAATTTTGCGGGGGAACGAACCCACGACCTTTGTATCAGTAGTCCATCGCGCTGTCATCTGCGCCAAAGGGACCTTTTCACAACAGGCTTCCCAAAACCTGATTGGAATAAACACAAAAATGATGTTTTTTTTGTTTAGTCAACTAAAGATGAAGCCTTAGAAATGATTAAAAAGCGATTTTGAACATCAAAACGATTAAATGTTATTAGTTTTTCGATTTAAATTATAATGATTTAATTATAATAAATTTAGAAAGATGTTTACTGAAAATTAGACGAGAATATGAAATGATTATTTAATATATCAACAAATGATATTTATTGTTGTAAGAAAATTTATAAATTATCAAATTAATATAAGTATAATATTAACAGTATAATGATGTTCGTAATCAAAAAACACTTCGTCTTAATTCATATATTTTCTTCTTTTGATATATCTATTTCAAAAAAATTATAGAGTAAGGCTCCCGATGTTCTGGGAGGTACAGGAAAGACTTCAACATGGCCAATTATATGCTGCTCTCAGTAGGGCCAAACAAAAGGAAGTATTAGTTTTTTTAGAAAATTCAAATTGTTCAAAAAATTTTGTAAATATAAGAGCATTGTCTTAAAAAATATTTTCATTATCCTCTTTACTAGAAATTAATTTATAGTTTATCGGCATTTTGGTGAACATGATTGCATTAAAGAGGAAGGAACTGGATGTCCCAATGGTTCACGGGTAATCTTGTAGTGAAATAAAATTGTTATTTAAAAATTTATTAAAAAAATTTGAATTGTTCTAATGAGTTAATATGACATGTTAGAAGAATTAAATTGTTAAATATAAAAGTTAACTCCAAACAAACATATTTTTTCTGATGCACTCCATGGTGTGATGGATGGATATGGAACGAACTGTTTGACTAATCAAACAAAACATCAGTTGGTTGTTAATGAGTTTGTATTGTGTTTACTTATAATAAAGTTGAGTGTAGGCCACTTCAGATTTTTTTTTTAGTTTTTGTTCCTGTTCGAATTGAACTTATTACAGGTAACGTAGTACAGCGTCTATCGGTATAACTATTATGTTAATAATGGGATGGGTTCCTAAAAATGATGGCTGCCTCAAACTAAATGAAGAAGTCTAAAGAAAATTACCAACACAGGAAAAAGCTTATCTGAATGTTGATTGTATAACATATGACAACCAAGAGAAAACCATGAACTACCCGATGGAGTTCATTAACTCGCTTACGCTTTCTGAAATGGCTCCAAATCGGTTGAACCTTAAGGTTGGATCCATTATAATGCTACTGAGAAATCTCTCAATTACACTGAGACTTTGCAGTAGAATAGGCTTAGAGGTACTTGAGTTCCACGACCACAGCATTGTAGCCTCCATTGTCAGCGGATCTCATACGATGATCGAGTATTAATTCCAAGAATCAAACTCAATCCAAAAACTTAACATAACTGAAGAATTAGAAATATTTAAGCATAAAGAATCGGGTAATTTAATAAACTAAAAAATAAATCATCAAACCGATATAGTATTTAAACTCTTAAGGAAAATGAAATGACGACTTGACAGATGTGATAATGACGAAAAGAAGAGAAGAAGAATTTAACTAAATAATGTTAACTAAAATAAAGTAAAAATAAAATAATGTCAAAAAAATTAAATAATGAAAATATAGACAGCAGTGGAAAATTAGGTAGGTTATATAACAGGAAGCACGACTCCTTAGATCAGTTCTTTTTGAAGATGGGTGACACCCGAAACCGGTCAGAGAGCTACAGCAGCAGTATACGAGGTAAGACGTTGTATTATAGATCCAATATTAATAATACTAACAAAATAACAAAATGCTTGAAAATAAATACCCATTTAGTATTTCCTACAGGTTTATTGCTTACTTTGTTGAACTATAGAAAAAAGAAATGAAAATACATTAAAGTTGTAAATTAAAGTACTCTAACTTTGAATCCTTAACAATTGAAAATTTTAAAACCCCATTTTGTTTAAAACACACTTGATCTTACTACATAATACCACATTTCCTGAAAAATAAATACTATTATTTATTTTGTGGTAGTTTTAGAACCAAATTAAGTTAAATAAGAAAGGAAAGACATTCAACTATATTAAGTTGAAAATTATTGACAAACAAAAGTCTTATCTATGACCTGGTAATAATACGAAAAAAAAAAGGAAATATCTTTCCAAACCTAAGTCCTTTTCGTACAAATCCCAGAAGCGTTCAAAATCTCCTTGGTAGTCTAAGAACTTGATAAGACGATTAAGATGGTAGTATGAGACACCAACATCAACTGGGTTTCTAGCGACGTAAACGACTTTACAAGTTTCGACAAGACCAGGTTGCAGCAGACTCAATGGCAAGTGTGTTTTGAAGTGACGGGGAGACGGCAGTGCGGCTCCTTGAATATAGCCAGGAATACGATGTTTAGCCATGACAGACGCTACGAAATCCCTCTTGTCATCTGGTATTGTGGGATCTTTCAAAATCTCTTCATAGACATCATAATGGAATAAAATATGCCTTCTGTAACAACAAAAAAAGCATTGTAAAAAACACCAAATTAAACCATTTCAAATATTTCTTCAGTTGATTATTCAATTAATTACCAAGAACACCTAACTTTAATAACTAAAAATTTAAAACATTATGTTAAATAAAAAGTTTTAAAATATTTAATTTTGGTACTAAAATAGTTTCACTTAAAAGTACCCCTTAAAAGCATCTTATAAGGATATTTATAAGGGTTACATAAATACTCTCAGGAGTATTTAATAAAACAAGCAATGTAATCGACATCAGTGATCACCAGATGAACTACTCTTCCCGTCTACTGGAGGCTTTTTGCCCAACACACCTCAGCTCTAACAAGAATACAATTGAAGAATGGATAAAAGGGAAAGCAGACCACGTGCTCAGAAAAACTGGATCAATTGTATCCATATAGTGAGAGAGATATTAATAAATCTTGAAAGTAAGACTAAAAATATAGGCAGACATGGTTCTTTTATCTATCGCTTATGTAAGCTGCAAATAACATTGTACGGGTAATGTAGTCTTTGTATCGAAGAGGCTTTGGAACGTTTGATCACATTCAATTTGAATGGGATGCAACTACTTTTAATAGTTAAACATCTATCACAAATCATACATAAAACTATAAAAGTGAAAGAAAATTCTCTGAAAACAATGATGAAGTTCGTTAACTTAAAATCAAAAGATGATTTTAAAAATGAGAGAATGAAGTACAATGGGAAAGGTATAACAATGGTGCTTTTCAGGTCCCATGAGACTCAGTGTCTCAGTTTTATAATAACAGTAACCTATCAGATAATGTTAAATCAATAATTTCAAGTTTCTTTATAACTAATAAAATGGATATAGCCACATAAAAACAAATGAAATACTTAAACTAGTCAACAATGAGTTTGATAATATTTACCAGAGAGTTTGATATTACTCCTATACCAGTGATGGCGAACCTTTTTGACCCCGTGTGTCAAAATTTAAATTTTTTTGCGAGTTCCGCCATTGGCGTGTCACTTCCGGGTTTTAATGGTCATGAATTAAAAGTAGGTACATATTCACAGTAATTAAAAAAATGATTGCACAATTCTTTATTTTAAAAATCAGAATGTTCATTATTCAAAGGGGCAACTGTAATTAAACATAAAATAATGAAAACGAATGTTCAGTGACTTTTTTGTTGCTGAGTTCCAGAAGGCAATTGGTCAATGGGAATATCATAATGTGTGCATTTCAATGCCACACAAGCAGCACTCAGATCAGCACCCTGATTCTATTTCTTTTGTTAGATTTGATGTTCAATGCTGAGAACAAAGCTTCACATGCATAGGTTGACGAGAATATAGTAAGAATGGCTTTTGCAAGAGTTTTTAGAGCACCAAAATTTTCAGAAATAGAATTCCATACTTTGAGAATTTCACAGTCTGGATTTTTGCTTGCTATGCCTGTTGAGCGTTCTCGTTCAAGGTCTTCTAAATGAGCTCTCAGGTTGACAAATTCATTTTTCCAAACAGGGTTGGACTGGAAGTCAAGTAATTGCATCTCTAGGTCTTTCAAATCCAACCACTCAAACTCATCTAATTTCAGATCTGTGAATTCTATTTCGTCAGGATACTTAATGAGTTGTATTGTTTTCTCCACTTGCCTAAACTGTAGAAATCTAGACGAAAACTGATCAATTACGGATTTGAGAAATTCTACAAACTGTGCTATGTGCTGTTCAATATTTTCACGGCTGGCTTCGTTAAATAATAATTTCACTCTCGGGAAGTATTTGAAAGCTCCACTTTCTAAATCACGCTGAAATGTGCTTAGTTTTCTCTCAAAACACCTGATCATGCCAAACATCACGTCAACCGATTTTCCAAAACCTTGTAACTTGACATTTAGTTCGTTCAGATGCAAAGAAAAATCAGTGAAAAACATGAGGTTGCTAAGCCAAGAAAAATCATCTAAGTGAGAGAATTCCTGCTTTTTACCTTTCATTTTTCCCGTATTAATTTGTGGAAGGGTTTAGTTCATAAAACTAAAAGGGCAAACGAAAGTCAATCATATATTACTTTCATATTAGTAAATTATGGCGATAATGAAAAAATTTGATCTCAAGATTATAAGAGATCCCCAAGATTCAAAGTTTTGTGATCGCGCTGCTGTTTAATATTGTTTCATACATGAAAATCATATTTTACCAAATATAGGCCATGAAACGAGTACTATACTAAAGGTGATAACAATTATGTTCATATTAGTCAAATGAAAATTTTTGGTAAATACCCATCTTCATAAGGAACAAATTACATATCAGAAGCTCAGATCAATGGAGTTAGTTCAAAAAACGGTTAACAAATAGTAAACTTTCTAAGCCTTACAGGATTCACTCTGAGCTCTTTCTTGGATATAGAAAGAGCATTTCATAACCTGATTTAGAATCTAGTGAAACAGAACTAATATCAAACTAATATGTAGAATTTTTAATCTAAAACTACAGAATGATTACAACAACCTAACGGAAGAACAATTAGTTTATAAAATTATAACAGCTAGAGACTGCCCTCAAGGAGATAGGTGGTATATAGAAGGGCATTTTACTAAGTAATATTTTATAGAACACGTAAATAAATAATTTGTACAAATTATGTAAGTCGCATAATATTTTAACACAAATTTCTTGAAGACAGAGATCAACATGTAAAATATAAAAATATTTGTATTACTCAAGGAAGGGGAATCTTTCAATAAGAGGTACTCTGTCGGCCATCTCAAAATCGCAGTTGTTATTAAGAAGCCAGATAGCTGACTGGGTCAAAGTTGTACCTGAAATCACATATTATTGATTTGATTGAAACGAATTGTGCCAACTTATGTTGATAAATGTCAACCAAAACCATAATCTAGTAGAGGTAGATTTATTATTTATTCCCAGCATTAAATAATAAAACTCTAATCTGTTTTAAACATTAGTTTTTACTAGAAAATCACTTTAAGAAATAAAATACACTAGTGCGATTAGATTTGTTCATTCCTTTTTTAAATCTTCTTGAGAGTACTTTAGGTTAGGTTGCAGTGACTGTCCTATGAGAGAACACACATAGATCAATGATTTGCTGTTTGTGATATCATGAACTGAATATTCTACCAGGAGTACTGAATTTTGCTAAACTGTTTTTAGAGTAGGGATCTTTAACAAGAACCTGACATCGTACAGGCTTGGAATGATGACTTCACATCCTCCTCTCCTATGAGCCTTTACCTTGTCGTGGTGAGGGAGGGGGGACATGCTGGGTGGTTGCTCCCTCATAGCATGAACTAAGAAAGATACAACTGGGCGGATAGTTAACCTAGGTCGGCGTCCGAGGGTGGAAAGTCCGCTCGATCGCCCACTGGCTTGGATTCGGCAACTTTTGTTGCACATAAGGCCTAAGGTTCATTCGATCATTGATAGTTGTGGTTAGCCTTTGGATGCTTCTCCTTTCTTTTCTCTCTACCTTTTCTGACATCTCTTAATCTTGCTCTTACCTATTCTTTCCCATCTATCTCAACTCTGTATTAACTGCTACACTTCTTTTTTCGTTTTCATTTTTTTAACTGTATTCTTCATGATCCCTTTCACCAATCAACCATCAGTCTTATAAAGACAAAAAATGCTTATGTTTATAGCTGTTGTAGATGTTAGTTGTGGAAGCCTGCCTCAGCGAGGTCCACATTAGGCACTTCACGATGACTGTCTCATTTTCCTCATTTGTGAGGACACAGTTTGTCTCTCGTGGCGAAAGGGCTTCACATTTAAAAACATCAACCTATTTTTCTTGATCATAGTAGGTCGATAGACTAAGAACATGTATAAATCAAAACAGCCTTAAGGTCCTCTCCGAGGGACGACGTGTCCAGATTGTTTTTTCACTCTCCATGTGAATAAATCGAGGCCCAGAGTGGGTATCTAAGTCCGGATCTACTAGTCAAGAGACGAAAGCCACTGAGCTACTCTGAAATTATAAAATCCTTTCTCAAGTCAAATCAGAAATACTTTACGTTGAGCCAAACATGTTACCGTTTGCTGCATTAAAAAATATAAACACCATAATACAGCTTCGTTATCCCGTGAAATCATTCCTCACTGTTTAATCAACAACTTAATCTACATAATTCAAATTTTACATATAGATGTAACATATATAAATTCTAATAAAAATAAACTATAAATTTTATTAAATATAAATTGCTTAATTAAACACCAGTTTATTCATGACAAATTTGATAACACTAATAGTTTAATTTAATGACATTGCGATTCAAAATCCCAAATCAGAATCATGCCTTAAGTTTTGACCAAAGAACACAGTAATATTTGTAATTTGGAACTTCGGCAAAGTGCTGCCCATGACTTAATTGTGATTTTAATAGTGTTTTAATCATCTACCTATCAGGTTGTGTGCAATATCGGAGTTTGATAAAGAATAAGGTAATATAACTCCAATGTCAACTCTTGGTATCTCGGAATAACAGTACTTCATGTAAACAGAAATCCTGTTGCATCTTGTTGGTGATGCTAGGGAGAAAAGCACTGAGGAAAAATTTAAGTCCGAATTTTTCTCAATTCAATTTACACAGTCAAACAAAATAAAAAAAATTATATATAACAACAAGATAAAATTTCCCAATAATTATAATATTGTGAGCTTTTTTGTTAGACTTAGTAATTTGTTTTACAGATTACTAAGAGAAAAAAAAGCATTCTCAGACAGGAAGGGCAAAAAAGCTTGTTTTATGAAAGTGATTCAAAGAACTATTTGGGAATTTTAAGAAAAAAGTAGGGAGTTTTAACAAAAATTTGAGTTATTGTTGTCTGTTAACAAAACCAGTGAAATATAAGATAACCTTTTACCCTTTCATTTACTAACAAGCAAATCGAGGAGCCACATTGATTTCAGCCTTTTGTGACTTAAATGAGCCACACATCTTATCATGTAACCCAAATCGAAGTTCCAATTTTTATATGACTAATTTCATATTCTGCTCTTATAGAAGAGCTCTCATGATTATTGCTTCTCAAAAGCTAAATGCTTATCGCAAATTCTATTATTGAATTCATATGAAAATACAATATTCCACTTAAAAAACAGTACCAATTTCAAGAGATGCTTCAAAGACTATGAACAGCGTGCGAAAGATTTTGTTTCTTTTATAAAAAAAATATCTGGAAACTAGTTTACTAGTGCATGAAAACTAGAAATAAATTATTAATCATAATTTTTTCAAAAAGTAAAATTACAAGATAAAAGTACGAAACACCTGATCTTGGATAAGTGACAACCCAAATGTCGTCGTTGTGAAGAGGCATGTTGTAATAGTGTTTTGCCTCTCTTTCGTAGATTGCTGGTAGCATCCACTTCTTTGGTCCCACCTGTACTAACCCAATACGCTGTCCTTGGAATAATCCCATCAACTCCTTCTCTAACTTAGGCTCAACTCTCTTTATCTCATGTGGAAACTCCATATTCAACGGATAAAAAACTGAAAAGTATTTTTAAATTAAACATTGCTAAAACGTTATATATTCTTGATATAAAGAAAAGTAAAAGATTTCTTAATGCCTAAAAAAGAAGCAATATATTTTAATACATATTGTGTCATGACTATAAGGCATGTATTTATACCATCATAAAGGTTTGTTAGATATCAAAAAATATGTAATCCTATAAAGACAACATAGAAACAGAATACGGCGACGATTCTGATTCCGAGTGCTCACCGCAACCATAACATATCTGTCTTATTGTATTTCGTCTCTAAAATCAACGTCAGATTATAAGTTCTTTATTCAACATCAAAATTGTCCTTTGAGAAGTATCTTTCACATATATGAGCTTTAGTCACTATTTGCCAGAGACCTTAATCTCTTAAAAGTTCTTGTCTTGCATTCACATACAATGTGTTCAAAGATTTCTGCTTCTTCCAGACAGAGTCTGTATTATTCATATTATGTTAATTTCATCATGCAAAAGTAATAGTTAAGGCAACAATGTACGGTTAGATATCATACATAGATGTTTAAATCCTTCCTTTGATGGTGTATTATTTTCTTTCCAAATTTAATTTTAGTTGGATTGAGCTTATTAGACTGAATTAGACCTGGTTGTTGTAACTAACTTTTATCTGCATCTTTTTTTGCCCTTTCATTACTTCAATCCATAAGGGATTGTTGTAATAAGGTACATTACATAAGTGAAGGGTGTAGTGAATAAGCTACTAGATTTGATCAGGTTTATTTGGTTCAAACGCTTTTCAACAGGTCCATTACCTCATTCCTTTGCTTTCCCATTAATTTAGAAACCCACATAGGAGTTTCTTTTAAAGCTAGGATTCTCATAAGAGATCGTCTATTAATTATGGGACATTGGAAAATTAATTTTCAATTAATAACCATGAATTTCAAAGCTTTCATTTCGGTCTGATTGTTTAATAAGCTGTATATCCATAACTGTTTTGGAAATTTCTTTTAGAGTATGTTAAATAAAATCTATATCACAATCATTCGGCCTGGATTGTTACTCTTATGGATAGCATCATAGTTACTATTAGCAGAGTCTGAGAAATGTTGAAATTTGACCAGCAGGTACCCGAGAGCAGAGCACCTTTCACGAAATTAAGATGATTCCAGGCTATCATTTATGATCACATACAAGCTCACTATCACATTTTCTTTGAAAGATATTGTATCTAGCAACATATAGCCAATCTATAAATGTTTTTAAAACCGTTTATCTGTAATAAAGGTATTTTAATTTCTAAACTGTTTGAGTAAACTGCTGATGGCCTTTTTCTTGAGAAAAATATCTAAAAAGTCAAGATTAATAAGTTTTTTCCTCAGGATGTAAGGCAGGTGACTAATGCTCCTGTTACTCTTAGGCCTTAGACAGATTTGTCTTTGTGGTTTGCTAGGGCCAGTTAACTCACCTTTCTCATTAATATATGCAAACCACACTACCAATAAATGAGATACTATTAATTTGTTTGACTCGATTCTAGAAAATTTTTTTGAAGTCAATGAAACAAAACCGAGTAAATAAGTACGTTCAGTAGGTAATGCATTAGCCCAAGTTGAGTTTTCAGTTTTAAAAACCACCCACACCCACAAAACACACACACTTCACACATCAAAAAAACGTCCAAAATTGACTTTGGGAACCTCAAAATATGTAACTGACAGATATTTTTATGGTTACTATACATACTTTACTTATAGTAAACTAAATAGTTGAGTTCATGCATTACGAGAGCACAACTTAGTGCAAAATTAAAAATATTCGAAAAAACCTAACTATTATTAAAGCATGACTTATCTATTAATAGCTCAGAGCTAAATTCTTACAACTCCGTATTCTATATGGTCTTGCATTCATATATACAAAACAAGATTTCAAAATTAACACATGTCTAAATTGAGTTGAATCAATGTCTAAACCAAAGTAAAAAATCTGGAGTAACCTACACTCAACTTTACTATAAGTAAACGTAATATCACACTTCTTGAGAATATAATGTTCTATTTAGAAATCATATAAATGTCTAAATGGGGAATGCTTATTAGTCTTTCATTCCTGGAGGTAGTACAGATAGTGTATTGATAGTATATTGATCCACTATGAATATGCACTTATTATGTATATACGCTTATTTTTGTGTATCACATCACTGACGCATTTAATATCATTAGTATAACTACAGCAGTATTAACATTTCTGAAAAGCAGAAGTGATGATTTCATGTCACGAAGTAATCTCCTATAGGGGAACATGGCTTTTGGTAATAGCCAGTGCATCTCTTACATAATTTATCTTGACCTCCTTCTACATTAAAAATTTAAGAAAAGTTTCACATTTAAAACTTGAATGTATTCCTCTTTTTTCTAAAAAGTGTCAGAAACGTGTAAGAAAACATATCATTTTAAGACAATCTTTAATTTAAGATGTAGGATAATTTCATTTATTGTTTTTCAAAGAATGTTTTCAATTTTAAATTATGTTTTACATTTTTGGTCTTTTATAAAATTATGATACTGAGAATTTTATGGCATGCTAGTGTTTTTTTAAAAAATCGCTTTTCTTTCCCTTTGTCAAAAATCATAAAAATTCAATTTACTCTGAGCGAGTGTTGTACTCTGTTATAAGGTTACTGTAAATGTATATTGAGAAAAAATATATTAGCAATTTACCAGTTTTGCACACCCAAATCAAATTCAAAGCCGGCTTTTCAGAATAATTTAAAATTTAAAACTTTTATAGCAGAAAATATGAAATTTTTAAAAGTAATAAATATGAACTACGTATTAGACTAGAATAGCAAAAATATTTATCAATAACATAGTAGCTCCTCTATAGAAGGAAAGAGTCCATTCCTCACACTTCAATATTACCCAAAGTTAACATGACATAAACACAAAAAATTTACTTCTGATCTGAAGTTTTGTGCAAGGGTGCAATATATAGTTTGACTAGAGCATTTTGTGAGACAAATACCATACAGCACTCCATGTAAAGTAACAGACATTTATTTTTATTGGCATTGATTTTTTATATGTAAAAATATTGTTCCTCTTATATCTCATATAAGTAATTAAATTAAGTAAATTTTTCCATTACACTTCTAAACATCAATTTTATTTCAGTGGAATCACTCAAAAAAATTCTAAGTCAATGTAAACAATGTAATTGAATTAAAACGAATACAAGTAAAGGAGGTAAACAATTAGTCCAGGATCAATATTCAGATTTTATAGCTTTATTGCTCTTCGCTTTAATAGAAATTGCATGCATTTTTTTTTATAAATAGTTATTTTTTTGGCAAAATTTCATTGTTATTTAAGGTGCCGTTTAGCGTCAAAAAACATAATCTGAAAATAGAAAATGTACTCTAACACCCCTTTGTAATTTTGAAAAAAATTATCTCAACTCATCCTTCATATAAAGTTCTTTTTTTTAGGTATAGTTTCATTTTAATCTGTCTGGTATTGTTTGCATGGCACTAACAAGGTTTCAGATTGAATTATAAGTCAAAATTATTACAGTTTATTGAAAAAAATATATTTACCATTGTTTTAAAAATCTGAAAATATTTTTAGTTTATTGCTTTTTTAGTCTTAAATGTAATGCCAAAATTTTAACGCTCTAGAATTAGTAGTTTAGGAGAAAAAAAATGTTATCTAAAAACATGTTTTGGCGAAAAAAATGACTTTCCTATCATGCGTAATTGCTCCCAAACTACACAGTACATTTATTTAACCACTTACCCAACCCCATACACACACACACACACACACATACATACATACACATACACGTCATGAAGAAAACTTCATAAAACGACTTTTGGGACCTCAAAACATGTAATTCCGCCAAAATCTCAAGATCAAATTTTCTCACGATCACTACACTTTACTTCTAGTAAAGTAAAAATTCAAATGTGGGACTAAGATCTTTGGACTCAATGATTCCTTGAATTAATTTATCGTGTGACTTTGGCCAGAGCAAATTACTTAGTCGAAAAATGACACTCCAATTTTTTAATGCACTTAAGCTGTTGGTTTTTATTTCAGTAGTTTATAATAACAATCTTCTATACAAATCACTGTAAAACTGGGGGTTAATATAACAACATAAAAAGAAACAGAATGTAATGCTACCTAACCTGTTGGACAGAAGATATTGTTGAGGGCAATAAGAGATATAAAAAAATATGACGAATGTATAAAGACTGAAGGAATACTTAAGTGCTGGGTTCAGAATACCTGGTGGACACTAATTGCAGAATAATAGATTATGTTATGGTGGGGTTAAAGTACCCCACCACCCGTTACTCCCAAACCACACACGGGTGAATGCTCTGAAGAAATATGTTGTTTTAATTACACATGCAGAAGTTTTAATTTATTTATTCACTTGGACACTATGTTTTATACTAAAAGTTTATATATATGAAATACTCCTTTTTGTCAACGTTTAGATGTATTTTTTATAATCCTCAGGGCTAAAAATAACAATGTCAAAAATGAACATGTAAAAAATATAACGTATGTTAACATATACTGTATTAAAGTTGTAATTATTATTGTTGTTCAAACTGAAATTTATTTTGAAAATTTTGTAGGCTAATCTTGTTTTTGTAGCCCTGAGGATGATGTAAAAATAAATAGTAAAGTTTGCAAAAAGGATTATTTCACTTTAAAGACCTAGTCCTCAAAATACTTACATATATACAGTCATACCTCTTCATACGTAATTAATTCGCTCTGGAAGTGGATTTGCAAGATGAGTTTTTTGTAAGTTGAATCGCTAATTACATGTAAATAGCCTAATGCGTTCCGAGCCCCCAATATGCACCCCAAAATACACTTGATAAATTAAAATAACCAATATATGTAATAATCAATTTAATAATTGTTATACATATTATAATTGTAATAAGCATACAGATAAATTATAAAATTAAATAATAATAATATGTAAAGCTATTTACCTTTGTGTTTGAGAGACTGAGGTGAAGAGGAAGGTATGGTGGCGAGGGTAGAGAGGAGGAGATAAACATTTCCTAACAGCAAAACGGACTCGTACGAACAAACGCGCACAACTTACTTTAAGTTTTAATTAAAATTATGAATTGAAAAGAAAATTATTAACTTTTATCATTTTTTTAACTTAAGAACTCATATCACTTTTTTACTTTTTATAATTTTTTTACTGTTTAGTGTTATATATTTTTATGTTATTTATTTTCTTCTGTTTTAATTGCTATCGTTTTCACATTCTTTAGTTTTTTCCCTCAGGTTTATTTTCAGCACTGCTTGTTGCAAGATGTTTTGTGAAAAACTGATCCAAGGACGTTTGTCTTTGACGACTTAAAAATTTTTCTGAACTATGCAAAGCCAACATATTTTCTGCTATAATAAATGCATTATGAAACATCCTTTTCTAAAATAAGTCAGTCTCGTCACCATTGAACACTTGCTGTGCAACGTAGCCCTCCAATATCACCTATTGTTCGAATTTTCGCACAATCCGTCTGCCGCTTTCTTATAACCACTTGATGCTTCGGCATGCCTAACAACAGAGTGAATTCCAGTCCTCTTCTTAAATTTCTCAAACCACCCTCGAAGAACTTTTCGTATGATGAAACAAAACTCGTAAGATGGAAATTTCTTAAAAAGAGGATTTCATATGAAGAGGTACCATGGTATATAAACTAAAGAAACTTTCGATATTTCGACTAATCGAAGCCATCAGGAGAGGAGATGTGAACTATATATATATATATATATATATATATATATATATATATATATGTTTTATTATAGTGAACTGCAGTCTCGGTATTCACTATCATCCGACTGAGATATTTGATCTTGTTACGAACTTTATATATATATATATATGATCAAACCACAATAAGAGAATGGGAAAGCAAGACTAAGATCTTTCAACCGTAACAAGCGGTCTTCGTCAGAGTCAAAAACCCAACTGACGTCAGTTCAACCGTAACAAGCGGTCTCTGACGAAGACCGCTTGTTACGGTTGAAAGATCTTAGTCTTGCTTTCCCATTTTCTTATTGTGGTTTGATCATTGATTGTTATTTCACGTGTTTATGTGAAGTCTTTATATATATATATATATATACAATGAAAACTTAAAGAAACACGTATAAAAAACAGTTACTGGGAATCACATTCAATATTTCGACCCTTTTAACGGTCGTCTTCGGGAAAGGAAGTTGAGTGGTGAGAAGACAAAAGCCTATTGGACAGCTTCACAAAATATGTTGAGGTTGGCCTCAACGAATACGAAAAAAGTACAGAAATACAAATAACTGAAGAATTTATATTATAAGAAGATAGACGGCAAAGACATCAAGGCAATATATAAAAGACATAAGGCAATAAAATAATTTTATAGAATCTATAAAATTTGAAAGGAAATCTAAGGAAAAATTATCCCGATTATCTCCTGATAGCAGGAAATTAACTCGATAAGATCAAATATCAACAGCGCCGACAATCATAGACATGGTGCACCGAGTTATGTCACCTTCCTGAGGCTACTCCTGGAAAGGTTTTGGGGTTTACTCTATCATCATAACCAAACAATACAATATTTACTGCTTATCACTACTACAAAGACAAGCTTTTAGTCTTCTTAGATTATCTTCAGATTATTACTAACTAATTAACACATTCTGCCGGTATCATCATCAAAATTAATACTGGTACATGATTTAAAGACATAAAAGAGGACAACTAGAACAGTGTGGGAGGGTAGCAAGCAGTATCAAGAGGTCTCCAGGGCAGGGCGTCATGCTTTAGAGACCAATAAACTTGACATCCACTTCTTATATCTCAGACAAGTTTGAAACTATTTTCAAAATTCTTAAAACTAGGTATTAGACTAGTATAAGTATTTTGAATATTTAAAGTAGGCCAAGGTATTTGATAAGGAGGGTCTGGATTACCTAAAGTTGACTGCATTTCTGTTGGAATGTGGGATTATATCCCAGACACCAAAACCCCAGATTTTAGTCTCAAAAACTGATCTCTAAAGTCAGTTAATGGACTTCACAGTACACTTCCTCGGTTCCCTCCGATCAGGTGGAAGTCAGGTGCATCGACAGTTTAGTTGTAGTTTTTCTAATGTACTTAGAAGGCAAAGTTGCGACGTTCCTCTTAGCTCAATTGTATTAGTACACTAGATAACACCGCTGACTCTGGAGTGTCAGCTTTCACTCTGTGAAAAGGAACTAAGTTTTTTGTTCTGATTTTCTTGTGTACATTTTAAGCCTTAGTCGATCTTCACTATTATTCTAGACCACTAGAGCTCTCTAGACTCTTTACTATAACTAAACATAATATCAAAGTCGATGAGAATCAGTTGACTTTTTTTGTTTTATTTTAATGTGGCTATAGGGATAAAGTTATATCAAACTCTCAGGTAAAGTATGATCAAACGTATAGGTAATGAAATTGGTTATTTCATTTGTTTTATCATAATTATAATCATTTTTTCAATTATAACAAATTTGACATGGATAATCCAGAACAATCAAACATGTTGTTATTATTATTAGTATTAGTATTGAACTGACATTTTGAGACTCATTGTACTCGTTCCCAGGGCTACAATATTTGCCCTATTGAGCTTCCCTCTATCGTTTTTAAAATCAGCTTTGGATTTTAACTTCTTTATTGAAATGTATGATAGTTCTTATAGAATTAGTTCACACTTTTATTGGTTATTGGTAATGTTTGCCAAAATCTTTATCTTTTGATAAATAGTTAAGAATATAAATTGTTGTCGCATATTCTACATATATTTAAGAATCCTTCTTGTGACGATATAGTATTTAAATTGGCCAAGGCATCTGATAAGAAGGGTTTCGACTCAAGCTGACTGCATTTCTGTTGGAATGTGGGATTATAGTCCCAGAAACCAAAACTCTAAATTTTAGTCCCAAAAACTGATCTCTAAAGTCAGCTCCTTCCATGCTTTAAAATTACATAAAAATTATAGAGTTCTTAAACACAAATATAATTTATGTCTGACAATTAAATATACTGAATTGTACATTATGTTGATTGCAACGTTCTAGAAAACCTGTAGCTCACACTTGAGAGCGTCGAAAAATATATGGTTGTTTGGCGTTTGCTTATATAGTTTTCATTATTTTACTGTTATTACATAATTTTTTTATTGCTCTAAGAGAAAATGTCTAAGTCAATGCAAACCAATTCGAGTAAATAACTACGCACAGCAGTTAATCCATTAGTCCAAGTTGAGTTATCAGTTCTTGGATCTAATACCTTTAGATACCTTTAGCCGATTAGCTTAAGAAAATATTTTCCGAAGTCATAAGATGTATGATGACTTCCATCTCCGGCCATGTAATTTCAAAGAAAAAAGTATTCTACTCACCCTCTATTAATATTTTATTTTTAGATATAACTTCATTATAATCTGTCAAACAGTGTGCCCTTTCTTGAGTTAATTTCAAAAATTGAAATATCGAACCTTTCAAAATTAATATAATTTAATATTTTTACATAATTTCAGAACACATCTTTTCTGTTATTAAAACTTTTATGTATTTTACCATGTAGCTATTAAGATCATAATAATCCTGAAATTTCAATACTTAAAGTTAGTTTTGGAGGAAGAAAAATGTCTAAAATGACATTTTACCCAAAAAAGTAACTTTTAGATGATGGAATATTACCGAAAAACAATCGAATAAATATACACTATAGAACCACTTTTGAATTAAATTTCATCTATCAGACGGTGTTCCTGTAGCGAGCACACACGCTTTTGGATACACACCCACCCAACACGCACGCACACACACACACACACACACACACACACACACACACACAGAGCGAGCAAGTGAGAGAGAGAGATCAACGAAATGACATCAGATAATTGGGGGGTTTCTAAACATTTAAATCCGTCAAAATCTCGAGATCAAATTTTGTCTTGATTACTATACATTAGTAATAGTGAAGTAAAAACAGAGTTCTCTCATCGTGTTATATCTACCATATATGTAACACGGCAAGATATTTAAAGAGGGTCACCAGAAGAAGAACTCTTTATATTATTCTTTCGCTATTTATCGAGGTTTAATGGAATAGTATTACATTCTTCACTATTTGAAAAAGCGTTGATAACAAGGGCCTGTATAACAGCGTTGTCAACTCTTAGTACTATAACACATGATTCATCATGGTTGTTTTCATAAAGTTTTCACTTATCAAATCTGACAAAGATACCGTGTCTTCTACGGATCTTTTGTACACAAACACGGTCCTTTTTTTTCTTTTTTTTTGTCAATCAAGATGAGAGGAAACTTGTTCATCTTTGAACGCAGTTCCATAACGAATGTTGAAGAAACTGCAAATCAGATAGCCCCCTGGAGAAATCATCAGATAATCTTATAGGCATACCAGAAATACCCTTTTTCATTGACGAATTAACTTCATGTTTTTCGATACAACGCAGAGCTAATAAAATTATAAAAAGGTTTCATATTCATTGTTTCAAACCATATACTCTAAAACATGCTTTTAAGGTCCTGTGAAATCATTCAATCTTACGATTTGATTGCGGATGATAATCTCTGTCTAAAACTTACCTAAGGTGTGAAATATTCAGAGCGAAATAGCTTCTCTTGGTCCGTTACTATTATGATTGAAGCTCTAAAAAGACATTTTATTTTATTACCATTTATTATAGGTCAATAATAATACCTACTACAAAATAACATATCTGACTGTCAGTATGCCCGTCCCTTAAGTAGGGCGAACCGGGGCAACTGCCCTGGGTTCTAACCGCGGGACGACGTTAGTACCTCAGACAAATGACCTTTTCACTGGCTAATCTGTCATGCCGACGGCAAATATTATTTTCAAAGAAAATTGAAATCTTTAAGCTCTTTTTTTCCTAATACCTACGCAACATAAGCAATATAACAATTTTGTATATATATAATAATTTGTGGGTGGGGGAGGCCCCGCACTTTCTTAGAACAATAACAGAAAGTTCATAGTGTGTTCAAAAACTCTATTGTTTTAAGGTAATATTGAAGCATGGGAAAAGTACTTTTTTTGTTTTTTGACAATACTGATACTATTTATTTGATATAAATCCGGTGATTGAAGGAACATAGAATTTCGAATTAATATTGACGATAATTAATAATACGAATATTTCATGAATTTACAAAATTGAAAGAGTCATATTACATTGAAAATGACAAATGAGACCTTTAGTTATATGAGAATCAGGTAAATAAGAATTTTCGCATTTGTGTTTTACGTTTAGCTTAAAAAGAGTTGATTATTCAACTCTTATTTGATGTTATATTTTTAAAATTAAATTATGATATATATTCAATCTTTATAAATAAAATAATGATTTTGTCTGTACATTGCTTAGAACTGACTCATTTCAAGTTTTCTTTACGTTTCATACATTGG
Organism: Hermatobates lingyangjiaoensis; assembly: GCA_026182355.1. Lineage (NCBI taxonomy): Eukaryota > Metazoa > Arthropoda > Insecta > Hemiptera > Hermatobatidae > Hermatobates > Hermatobates lingyangjiaoensis. Next base: position 11,512,892 of record JAPFBL010000084.1, on the reverse strand, counting down.
AGAAACCGAATCCACCCTTAGAAAAATTTCTGTCGGTTTGTCGGTTTGTCCGCAAAACTTTGTCACAGGTAAACTCAGCTACCATAAGACATATAAAGCTGAAACTTTTACAGTAGATTTGTGTAGGTCTAACTTAAAATATAGGCTATGAATTGATTGGAAATTCAACGTAGAAGTGAAGTTATGGACGTTTAACGCAAAAATGTTTGTCACAAGTAAACTCAGCCACCATAAGACATAGCGAGCTGAAACATTGACACTGGATTTGTGTGTGCCTAACTTAAAATATGGGCTCTAAATAGATTATTAATTCAGTACAGAAGCGAAGTTATGGGGCTTTTAGCTGTATTTTCCTAACTTCACAGACAAGTTTGTTTTGAAAATACACAGGTGTGGCAAGTAGGTATTGTTAGTTGATTTTAATTTCAATTGAGCATATGAATATATTGCGTATTTGACATCATTGAAATGGTGTTTCACAGAGTTAAGGATGTACTATCTATTGAGAATAAATGTTTTGTAAACGAGCAATTCTCAACTCTTAATATGAACAGGGAGGAAAAATCAACAAACAAGTTCTTACGCTATATGAAGCCGAGGAAAGAACTTACAAGTCAGTAAAGAGATTGGATTAGTGACGAAGAAGCAGTTCATTATCTAATTGAATTTCTTGACTCTGAATTTATTTCTCCTGGACTGCCTGCTCATGAGTAAAAACTTAAAGTAGAGCACCAATCATGCTACAATTTAGTAGCAGTAACAAATTTCATGTTACGAAATATGAGTGCCCCAAAACTGTGCAACGGGACACGACTCTGAGTTCGTGCTCTACACAGATATGCCATAGAGGCGGACATAATGACTGGATGTGGTATTGGGGAGTCTGTGTGTATACTTCACATACCATTGATTCCGAGCCACTGTCTGTTTACGTTGAAATGATTGCAAAGTCGGGTCAGAGTCTATTTCGCAATGACGTTAACTAAGTCGCAAAGGGAGACTTCATCTAACGCAGGAATACAAGGTAGCAAAACCAAGTTTTTCTCACATGGTCAAATGTAGTTTACATGCTCAACGGTCAGAGGTTTCAACTCTTTCTTCTACCATGAACCTGAAGGACAGACAGCTAATGTAGTGTATAAGCTGGAGGCATTTGTTTAACACTGTAGTAATAATGGTATTTTCTACTATTCTATAATTTCTAATGACATTTTGAAATACCAAAAATGACGGAACTTCTGATTCCTCCGTGGTATAGCCGAAAGGCAATAGGCACACGGCAATAAACCAAAACAGGAACTTCTGATTCCGTCAAAGACGGGTACGTTTGCTATGTATTATATATAACTGTCAACTTTTTTTTAATTTAATATTTGCTTAATAAATACACTGGTAATAATGCAAGGTATGGGACCAGAGTACCCAGTGGCTTGCGTGATCGCCGATGACAGTAGTGCAAATGTATTATAAATAAATGTAACAAACAAATATTTTTTTGAATTTAAAATGTGGATAATATAAAAGATGGTAATAAAGTAAAGGGATCTAGCCAGGGTTGCCAGTAGCTTGCTTGCTCGACGATGACAGTAGTGCAAATGTATTATAAATAAACACAACAAAAATATTTTTTTTTAATTTAATATTTGCGTAATATAAACACTGGTAATAAAGTAAGTTATGGAACCAGAGTAGCCCAGTGGCTTGCGTGCTAGCTTTTGACTGGGAGCACGTTAATTAGAACTAACTCATTTCAAGTTTTCTTTACGTTTCATACTTCAGAGTAGCCACATGTACCCTTAGAATAATTTCTGTCTGTCGGTTTGTCCACAAAATATTGCTACCATAAGACATATAAAGCTGAAACATTGATTGTAGATTTGTGTATGTCTAACTTAAAATCTAATCTTTGTATACAGAGGCTTTTTTTTAGCACTGTACTAATAATGGTATTTTCTACTATTCTATAACTTCTAATTGTAGTATTAGTATAATACTATAATTGATATTTTGGAATACCAAGTATAATAGAATTTTTGATTCCGTCAAAGACGGTACGTTTGCTAGTTGCTTAATAAGATAAATTATTTTAGGTAAGTGATAAATGTGTAATCTGTAAGAGAACACATAAATATATGCTCCTGCTGCAAGGTTGCTGTGTTGTGGAAAAAAATACCTCTCTCAAGGGCAATTCGACAGGTCAGTTTAAAAAATGTTTGTTAGTAATATAAAAAACCTTTTAAGGCTTAAATTAGTTACTCTTTTAATAAAATATAGAAAGAACTCATGATCTCATGGTATGCTCTTTCGAATCTATTGAATCAGTACTAATATGCATATGAATGAATTAATACAAGAACTGTAGAATGTATTACAATAATCTAATGCAAGAGTAATTAGTGTAATTATTAGATCTACCATAAGTTACATTACCACGAATAATAGATGTCCCGCACCCAAAGGCACAGAAATCATAAAAAATATTTTTTTGGGAAAAAATTAGAAAAATGTACTTAGAAGACTTCAAACAAAAATCAGTCAAACATTTTTTTCATGAATAGTATCCTTCATTTATAATAAAGTAAAAATTGTTTTAAACAATGCTAATTATAAATTTCAAAAAATATTTCATATTGGTTTATATAAATAAATTATTTTTGCATAAAAAAAGAGCTTAAGGCCAATAAGAAACATGAGGAACCAAATCTAAAAATTACCAAAATCTTATTAATTTGACAGATACAAATTAATTTGTCCTGCTTAGAGTCCGGGAAGTTGTAGATACTCTGTACGTACACCATATATTACCATCAGAATCTACACTACGCAGGATGCTTGTTAGAGGCAGTAAAATGTAGAGACTGATGTAGCACGGCGACAATAACTGTGGTAGTCAGTAGTCTTAGGTTTCTTAAATCAACTAATAAGATAAAGTAAATCGCTTACAATGGAGAGGAGTGTTCTGTCACTTTGACTGAATGCAATGTTATGAACGGTATCGTGAGGTGATAAGGCTCTAAGATAAGTAGTCTACACTGTGGGACGCACTGCACAGAAGATCTAGACAGCACTGTGTAGAGATAATGAATCCATTGATACAATCCAAACGACGATAGAATAAAGAACAGAGGTTCTGCTTAACCCGATTAGTGTTCGATATCACGGCATCCTTACTCCACTGAAAGAGGTCCGACACTCTCTGGAGCTAACTCCTTCCATAAAAATCGCATGTAAGATAGTTATATGTCATTTTTACTAACGATACAAAGTGACAATTCACATTTAGTATTCATCACATTTATCTCAATGAATATTGGAATTAAGTCTTGATCATTTAGGCCCTCAATTTTAAACCACAATAAAACATATCTGTTTATTCTAATATCTAATAAATGCTTAATTTTAAATTTTAAAATTATAGATTCTTTAATTATTATTAAAGAATTATTATTATTATTATAGATTTAATCTTCTATTTTAAAATAGATTCTTTATTATTTGTTCATACAATAGAAGACTTATAACCCAAAAAATGTTACGATTTTAATCGAGGTATTTCACATCATTTATTCACAATGCGTCGAACGTTACCACAATGCACTAAAATAATTTTACAGGTTGTGAGGTCGTTATCACTATACATGGTAATTACAGACAAAGTGTCCCTAAAAAAAGTTTTATCAAGAAAACAACGCGTTTTGAATACCATTTGTTTTTCTTCAGGTGTGTGTGTCCGTTTGAATTAAGAAGGTTGAAACGGTATGGCTAGAATGCAACAAACATTTTAGAAAACATAATGAATAAACATGTATTAAATGATTACATGATAATATACTAATATAACTAATAATTATTATTTTCTAAAATATTTTTATATTTTGTAGAACTGAACTGTAACCTTATATTCAATACTTTTATTAATTTTTTTTTTAGTTAATTATGTTGATATGTTAATTATTAAACGGGATTAAATTTTAATCATAACCCAACAGCTATTATCATAGTTTACCCTCGACGATTCTTGTACACGGGTGGAGTACGGATTTTATAAATAAAGCAACTTTATTGGAACTCTTCATAGCATGTAATGTATTGTGATAATGAAAAAAGAGAATGTTTTATAAACACACTACAGGTTGCACTACTTTAGAGATCTGAATAACATTTGACAAATATATAGTCTTTGGAGTGGAAATTTGTTTTGGACAATACTAATGGGTAGAAAAAGTATTTTATAGTAGTTGATATACAAGAGTGTACTAATTTTTTTCTCATTTTTCTAATAAAATATTTTTCTATAAAATGTCCTAATAAAAGTAAAGCGTGATGAAAATGGCATGAATTTGAGATAATTACCAGGAATAAGCACTAAAAAACCAACAGAGTTGAACTGTCGGAGTATGGGTATGCCAGTTGTGCCCGCCACGATGATTCATCCTAGGACGTAACCATAGTTAATATCCTTTTTTAGGGGTCAGGTTAGCTCAGTGGTTAACATACTCGGCTCAGAACTGATAGGACCGGGGTTCGATCTCCACCTGACCCTAGATTTATTCATGCAGAAGGTGAATAAATCTGTGTACGTCGTCCCTCGGAGAAGGACGTTAAACCGTCGGTCCCGAGCCTGTACGATGTCACGTACTCGTTAAAGATCCCTACTCTAAATACACTTGAGTTAGACAAAATTTAGGACTCCCACTGTAGAATCAATCTTCATTGTGTGGTATCACAAAGAGCCAATGTTCGGCCTACGTGTGTTCCCTTGTGGGACTACCACTGCAACCTAACCTAGTATTCTTTTTATGCATTAATACTAAGATGTCAAGAACACAGAACATAATGAACTCTTATAAATCAAAACAAATACAAGATGTAGCAACTAAAAACAATAGATTTATTGTTTGTGTTATACTTTGTTGTCTTTGTATCAGCAAATATGTATACTTTTATTATTTTGTTTCACTTTCATTCATTATTTAATTGCCATTAGTATTTTTCAAATATCATAATAGCAAATATCAATTTTCTAACATATTACTTAAAAAAGTTTAGCTATTTTTTTCCCCTTAAATTATTCAAAAACACACAACGTTTCTCATTTAGTAATCATTAGGATATTTAAAACCATATATAACAATATTTCACAATAACTACCTGAAATCAAAATGAACGTCTAACCCTCAGTATGGAAATCAGAAAAATGACTAGGTCTTTCTATCAAAACAAGTGGTCTTCGTCAGAAACTGAAACTGCTCAGTATCCGTATAAGTTATACTCTGATGAGTATCAATAAGACAGTGACAAAAACAACTTGTTTTGGTGGAAAGGTTTTAGTCATTTTTCTAATTTTCACACTGTAGTTTAGATGTTCAAACCATATATATAAATCACACATTTAATTAAATATAAACGAAGCATAGGATTGGAATAATCAATATGAATGAACATGATGAAACATTTGGAAAGAAAAGCATGGACACTAAGAAGGACGTATAGTATGAAGACGATACTCCTCTTCAAGCAATAAACATAAAAAGTTTAGCCAAGACAAGAATTCTGAAGATCCGGATATTGTTGGTTAAACTATTTAAAGTGTAGTGAAATTTTTTTTAAATGTTTTGTAAAGCCTGAGCAAGATCATCATACGGTTTTGAGTTATATATATAAAAATAAATTGAAACATTTCCAAATTTAGCAATTATATAGCACATTTATTTACTTTACTCGTATCAGTAGTTCCCATTGTCCAATGCGTCAGGAACGGTTAACTGATTTATCAGTCATATATATTGAAAATTATATTAAAAAGTTAAGGTAATTATTATATTATTTATAAAAAAGCCTAGTTATAAAATATCAATATTGTCTTTAATAAATGAAATTAATTTTATTTTCTTGTAATTTAAAAATCTTTCATTGAGGAAAAGGGTAGAATATTTCTTTTGCACACATGGACATCTTACCCAGATGGTGGCCCTGCTAATTGTAGTTTCTTTTTGGAATCTTTTTTTTTCTTATTTGCTAGTAGTTGCATAATGCACACGTGTTGGCGACACCATTTTCAATTAATTAGGGGAGCTGTGTCAAATAAATTAAAAAAAGACTATTCTATAAAAAAAATACTGTTATTGATAATCAGGGGTTAACATGTAAACAAAGTGGTCTTATATCTAGGAAAACTGAAAAATAAGGAAAAAACATTTCCGATCGTAATGACATTTTCTTCTATAATCGATTGATAGAAAACAATTAAATTCTAATAATAACTGCTGGCTTTAATCAATTCAGTGATAAACTCCGTTTTATTTCTATGCATAGGTATTTCTTGACAACTGCTGGACTTGTCAAGGCTTCTGGCAACCCTCAGGTCATTAGAGATAGTGAAAGTCGGGGAAGGGGCAGACGAATATGAGGTGGTTAGGCAGACTTGTGACATCTAGTTTATGGTTTGATATAACAATATTGTTATCAGCTGCTGATACTGTTGTCATATCTTCACATTTTCAACTAAATGTTACAGTGACAGAATGGTAACTATGAAAACTATCTTGAGGTCAACTATGTATCAAAATAAACTAAACAGTTCTGAAATGAAGTTATCAAAAGAAATCATAATTTAGATTGTGTTATTTCTATGTTTCCTAATCATACAGTTAAGGAAAAAAGAATCTAATTGAAATCAAATGTAAGTTCTTATTAATCACATTTTACAATTTTAACACATTTAAACATTAACCATGGCATCTTAACACTTTTCTGTGTACTGGCTGCATAGATAACATAATGGAGTTATTACTATTCTTACAACATTAAAGTGACTATTTGAAGCTAAACTGATAAAGTGTTTGGTAAGATGCTGTTCATTGAAATTTTTGCTTTACTATTAACATACAAGGACAGTAATGTTATTTTCAAAATTCAAAACTTTGAGGACTGTTTTCAAGGCTAGGGGCTGAAATGCTTACCACGTGATCTCTGATGACTGCCTATGCTCTGGAACACAATCTGAAATTATGTTTGTTTGAACTGAATTTAGCCCCTTCTTAACCACTTTAAAGACATTCCAATTATTTAGATGCTATATACAAAGGATACATTATTATAGAAAACTGGAGCGGGAAATCTTGAGATCGTAAGTGAAAATTAACTGGGGTATGACCAAATGTAAGACTTCTGATGTAAAATCAACCTGCTTGAATAATAAACATCATAAAAGCTTTAAAACCGATACATGTTTTCTTTGTGAAAGCAACAACCATTACCTAACCAAAAACAACCAATGATCAATAAAGGTCCAATCTCTGTGGGATCGTGCAAAAATTTCAGGTTGAAAACCAGAGGCTTATACGTAATGATTAGCGATTTAACTGTCTTCATTGATAACGAGTTTGATAAACAACTCCTCAATGGATTCTTGAATCAGATGTCTTTGAGTGTTCACTTTTCATTTCAGTGAAGGCATTACAATAAGTCACGTCACCTGTTCTCTGTTACTTACACCCGCCTCAGATTAGTACGTGGCGTTCCTCGCCAAACAGAACAGTCATACGTGACAGCTGATCATATCACTGACTTATGCGCTAACAAATTTAACACCCGTGGCTTACCTGGAGAGCCAAAAAAACGGCATAAGCAGCTCATCAGAGGTAATACATGTTTACACTTATTGCTGAGATGTTCCCTAATAAGTTTACTGTTAAGGAGATCACCCAGGTAAGTAACTTTTGACTATTGTATCCTACACCGTTCAATTTTGTAGTCGCAGAGTCAAAATCGTAACTCCTAAAGCCAACTACAGTGTCATCTGCGTATAAACTGAACAAGGTGATAAATAAACTACAGTAGATGTTATTTCATAACTGTACGTTAAGCGATTTGTGCCAAGCCTATACGATGTCAGGTACTCGTTAAAGATCCCTACTCTAAATACAGTTAAATTAGGCAAAATTTAGGGCTTCCAATGTAAAATGTTCATGGTGTGGTATCACAAAGGGTCAATATTTGGCCTACCGTCTTTTTCCAAAAACAAGACACTGTCTTGTTTCTTTTTAGGTCCAAAATACGTGCTAGGACTTATTTTCAGGGGAGGGCTTCAAGTACAATAAGTACTAGGTAATAATCAGATTTACAAAACTGAAATGCACAAACGTTGTACCTGCCCCGCCACTCTATGTAGACTGTTGCAATATATTGTATTTTGAAGATAAATTCAACTTTGTAATAAGTAGTGCATTCCTTGAAACGAACTGTTGAGGTAAATAAGAAATTTCTTGGAATGTTTTGTTACAAACAAAATATTAAATGAAATTAAGGCAGCTATTATTATGAAATATTATGGCAGCTAGAGATACCTACTAAATTCAACAGCATTTTTTTAAATAATTATATTATTCATATTATTTTAACTAGGGCTTATTTTCAGGGAAGGGCTTATATTCCAAAGTGTTCCGTAAATCACACTAGGATTTATTTTCGGGGGATGTCTTATTTTTAGAAAAAGATTGTATGTGCGGTCTCATGTGGGACTACCACTGCAACCTAACTTAATAGGCTATAAGTTTTTGTTTGTTATATAAAAACTGCTATCTGCTCGTTAATAACTGATCTAAATATTTTGTTGTACTTAAAACTGGTTAATGATATGATAGGTTACAGTTTTGATCTTTCTCAATTATAAAAAAAAAAGTTTGTAAAGCTTTCAATATATTTTGGTTTGCATTTGTGGTGGTTTGAAAATTTTGAATTGTCTCTTGTGTGTATAACACGAAATGTGTAACCATCGCCTGCTGACTTAGAAAAAACTCGGCTACCCTACGCCTTTCAGATTATCATCTGAGCTTGTAAACACCTCTCTCCTGAATTGTTCTTTTGGTTTTTTTGCGTTGTTGGGAAGTTTTGGGTTTATTGTTTGGTTCATGTTTCATTTTAATAAGTTTGCTTTACCCGTTTTACTTTTCCATTCAATGCTAACGTTATCATAGTAGTTATGTAATACTCACCTTTCCCTTTTTTTTAATTATGCCATTTAAAGTAAGCAGATATGAATGCTTGACTGCAGCGCTTCTTTAATAAGAAACATTTCATTTCTACAATTCAATTATTATTAGAGTTTTAGAATAGGTTTATTACCAAAATTGGAACCGTCATATTGATATTGATATTAATATTTTCTAAGCAAACCTTTCCTTGCAAGTAGAATTGGCATGTATTTTACTACTTATTCCTACCTTTACTTCTCTTCTGCATCGTGTTATGTTCTAAGAGACAAAAGACTTGAGTGACTTCCCATTTTAGCACGATATTCTAACACTCTGTTTCTTTTACATCCGATGAGAGTCTACCAGATTGTTCTTCTGCAGTCCCCATTGAATTTAGATGTTTATAGTCGGATCAGAATCTCAAAACCTTCTTGATTTTGCTAAGGCCTAACTGAAATAAGTTCTGTTTTAATGTATATTTTAATAATAATTACTGAGGCTGTTATCTCTTAAAATATAAGATTTATATAGTTACACTATTAACTGTAATGAAGAAAAAAACTCAAGCGTATTAACATATTAGGAAGTTTAAAAAATAAAATTAACTATAAAAAAATAAATGCCAATACTTTTTTATTTAGTCAAGTCTATATTAGAAGAGAAAAATGACTTTGACTCCTTCTTCAAGTCTTCTAACTCGTCCACAAAATCTTGATAATTTTTATAAGTCTGCAACAAGAGTATATGAAAGACTGCAACCTAGGTTTCTTAAACTTCAGTAGCAAATTAAAAAAAATCTGGAGTGGCCTACACTCTACTTTACTATGAGTAACTTAATGTCAAATTTCTTGAGTATATAAAACATAACGTCTCATTTAAGCATAACAAAAATATCTTAATGGGATATAATTATTAGTCTTTCATTCGTGAGGTAGTACAGATAGTGATTGAAGGACATATCAATTTATAAACTTATTTGTGTACATCACAAATAATTTACTATTTGCAAATAATTTCATTAGTATAACTACAGCAGTAATAACATTTTTGAAAAACCAAAGTGAACATTTCTTGAAACGAAATATTACCCTACAAGAGAACATGGCTATTGTTCAAATAGCCAGTAGATTACATCGTTTACTTGACATCCTTCTACATTGAATATTAAAGTAAAATTTTCAAATTTAAAACAGGAAAATACCCTTTTTTTCTCTGAAAAACATCTTAAACAGCGAAGAAAATGTTGTTTTAAGGTGATTTGTTAATTAAAGATGTACGATAATTACATTTATTAATCTCTAAACGAAAGATTTCAATTTTGAATTATCTTTTACATTTTGGTTTTTTATAGAATTATTATACTGGGAGTTTTATGGCTTCTTAGTATTTAATAAGATCATTTTCCTTCCCCTTTGTCAAATATCATATATACGAATTTTTTCTGAGTGAGTGTTATCATTTTCCTGCACAATATTATTCCTCTTACATCTCATATAAGTCAATAAACAATAAATTCTTCCTTTATAAATATCAATTTTATCTCAGTGGATTCGCTCAAAAAATTTCTAAGTCAATGTAAACAATGTAAAAAAATATAAAAAATTCGACAAGTATAGCAGGTGATCTCTCAGGCTAGGATAAACAAAGGGTTTTTATATCGTTTTTGCTCTTTCCCGTAATTGAAACTTCATGAATTTTTTTTATGAATTGATAATTTTTTGTTCCATTTTTGGTCAAATTTTCATTATTTTTTAATGAGCCATTTCGCGTCAAAAAAACATTTTCTGAAAACAGAAATTGTACTGTAATGCCCCTTTAGCGAATGTACTTTTGAAAAAAAATATCTCAACTCATTCTCCACAAAATGTTTTATTTATAGGCATAGTTTCATTTTGATCCGTCAAACAGTATGGCTTGTTTGAGATTGAATTATAAGTCAAAATTAATACATTTTATTGAAAAAAAAATATTTCCCGTTGTTTTAAAATTCTGAATATATTTTTCGTTTGTTCCATTTGTAACTTCAAAGATAATGTCAACATTTCAAAACTGTAGGGTTATCAGTTTAGGAGAAATAAATGTTTTAAAAAAAACGGTTTTTGGCAAAAAAAGTGACTTTCCCATCATGCATAATTCTTCCCAAACAATAGGGATCTTCTTCCCTAAGAGGCCCATTTTTGTGTAAAATATCAACTTGATCCATCAAAGATTCTGGACCGTAGCGTGGTAACAAGCAATGCTAACACACTCACCCACCCACACACACACAGACATCATCGAAAAAACCTCATAAAACGACTTCTGGGACCTCAAAACATGTAATTCCGTCAAAATCTCGAGATCAAATTTTTTCACGTTCACTATACTTTACTTATAGTAAAGTAAAAATAAGCCTTGAATTTATCATCTACATTGCATTTTTCTGGTCTTACAAGCTTTTTATTCATTGAATTAAACATTCACACATACTACTAGAATTATAACAATTTTTCAAAATTAGTACAAACAATATTTTTTGTACTGAACGAAATAAGTATCATTGCAAAATGTAATTGCATAATGTAGCTTAATAATGTAGCATAATGACCCAGCAGCTGAGTCGCTTCCTTCACAGGTATGTTCGGAAGGTACTTTGATTCGCAGTGTCATTCCCACAGAAAATATGATAAGTACTACGGAGACGGAATGCCCACTGTATTCTGAGCTCTTATGGTTTGACATAGGCATAGTGGTGATTGTTGTAATAAACCAAAGATGGTTAGATACTACTGGACTTCGAGAGACAGGGATCTTTTTGAATGTAGTCAGATTACCGGTGAAGGTCCCTAGAGGACCAGTATCTTTATCAATAAGTACCGGTCTTTCTGGGGAAGCATGTATGAACAATGGCAATAGTATGAGAGTTGTTTCTTTGAAATGGATACTTGGAAGACAAGACCATCAGTGTTATGGGCTTAAAAGACTATTCTGTGCAGTCGTCCATCTAAAATAATGTAAGAAAGGATTATACTCGTAACTTCCCTCCCCCCAATGATACCTCCTGCCACAAACATCTGTACTATTTCTTTTTTCACAGTACTAAGAAATCTTGCTGAAATTGTTATTAAAGCACAATTATTCTAATTGAAAACGCTTGACAAAAAAGAATTTTTTCTAGGTTTACTACCATACCATATGTATACTCAGACGATATCACATAATTACTGGTATACAAGAGACCGTTGTATATAAATAAAAATAATGTCTATGGATTAATTCATACTTAAAATCAGGAATATAGCAGATTCCTTACAACTAAATTAATTTACTATATGAGTAGATCTAGAATACCTTATCCTTTCCTATCCAGTTCCTCATGTCTGGCGCAGATAGACCAAGCGCTTTACAACATCTGGAAACCTCTCCAACGTCACCTTCGTGACAATGCACTTTTATAGCAAATCTGAAACAATAATTTAAAAATTTAAAGAGAATAAAGTACTAAGTCAGATGACATCTACGCGTTCATATTGCCACCACGATCCCAACAGTCCAATACTGAAAGTTGGTCAAACCTAAAATAAGTCATATATATATATATATATATATATATATATATATATATATATATATATATATAACAATATTTCATATAAGCACGTGAAATAACAATCAATGATGACACCACAATATGAAAAGGGGAAAAAAGACTAAGATCTTTCAACTACAACCAGTGGTCTTCGTAGGAGTTTGGTTTTTGACTCTGACTAAGGCTGCTTGTTACCGTTGAAAGATCTTAGTCTTTTTTCCCATTTCTTATTGTGGTTTGATCATTGATTCATATATATATATATATATATATAACAATTAAACGAAACAAGTTCACTTCATCAACTCAATAAACCAAATTCTCAGAAAGAATTGAGTATCCTTACCCTCAATGGGTCATCATCTGTCTGAGTAGCTACTCAGATCTTCCAACCTGATAATGACGAGGCAATCGAAATATGGTAGCAATTTTTGTGATCTCTTCTTTCTGTGAATTTAGTTTATATATATATATATATATATATATATATACATTATTGAAAATGACACCAAATTTAGCTGATACCTGTTTCTTAACAAGTTTCTCAATTTTTCTAAATAACACTCTCGTTATTTCGTCTACACAATAAAGTACATCTCCTATGGTCGACATGTTTCGAATGATCAACATTCATCATCAGGACGTGAATAAGATCTAATGTGAAAACCTGGTTTATTATATACACAGAGAAGGTAGAAGGGGGATTTTTTCCATAAAGTTTAAGTATAGTAGGGCGTTAATCTGTGGGGTGAGTGGCCTCCCGGCCTGCGTCGCTACCTGCAAGGGTTTCTGGCTGCCCTTGATGCGAACTAAACAGCTTCAAAATACGGCTACTATTTTCCACCTGAATATTAAGGAGTGGCTTGAATTTTTGAATTAATATAGCCTCTAAAATTTTCAGTCTATGGTGGTTACTCTCTTTTTTTATTATTTTGGTATTTGCAACCAGCATCTCTCTTGTTAATTTAGCATTATATTTGCCCTGCGTATGTTTTTTGGGGGCTCCGGCCATTAGGTGCATGGTGAGCCTTCTTGATAGGGATGTGGTAGTCATACCAATGTACGAGTGTTTTTGGGTTTCACAGTCCCCATTAGTACATGTATACTCGTACACCAGATTTCTTTCCTTTAAAGTTGAACTTTTTTCTTGGTTATTATTCTTAATAAACAAACTACTCACACGTGGGCTTTTATAATAAGTGACCAGTGTTACTTTTTCATTATCGTTTTTACAACTAACATTATTTCTTATAATTTCTTTCAATATTCTTTCATCTAGCTTGTGTTGCTCTGAAAACTGGTTCTTATAATAAACTTTATGAACTATAGCTTGCCTATCTTCATTGATTCGCTTTACACTTCTTACCTGAAGGTATTGCTTCAATATGCGATCAAAATTTTCATTTGAATAGCCATTATTGACGAACGCCTGCTTCGTTCTGTTAATGTCCCTGTTGAATATTTCCCAATTAGATGCGATCTTGTAAGTTCTATGTATTAAGGCTTTAATTGCTCCATCTTTGTAGCGCTGCGGGCATTCGCTACGGACATTTAGGTAGGAGGTAGTATTGGATTTTTTCTTAAATACAGAGGTTTGAATTTCGTCATTTAATACGTTAATACTGACGTCAAGAAAGTTAATTTTGTTTTCTATTGCTTTTTCTATAGTGAATTTTAGGCAAGATTCTTCCTCAAATGCTTTTTTCAGCGCGTCCATTTGGTTTGTATTCCTTGCTATGACAAAACAGTCGTCAACATATCTGCAGTATATGGTAGGTTTGATATCAGCTCTCTTGTTCAATACATTATTCTCCAGGTGACACATATAATAGTTGGTAAAGGCCACGCCAAGAGGTGAGCCCATAGCTACCCCATCAATTTGTACATACATAGATCCATCTATGTGGGTAAATGGGTTTTCCATAGTGCAAGCTTACAGTAATTTAATTAACTGTTCTCTTTCAATTGCTGGTGGTGGTATATCACAATTAGAATAGACATAGTTGCATATTATTTCAATAGTCTCTTTAACCGGAACATTAGTGAACAAAGACTCTACATCTAAAGACCCCATATTTCCTTCCGGTTTGATTCCTTTAATTATATCGAGGAATTCATCTGTCGAACGGATATATGCTCCGTTGATATATTCCCTGAATGCCTGAACCGGTGAAGGTATCCCAAAAAGTCACCATGACTGGTGACCACCTGAACCAGCCAATGATCGAAATCAGGGTCACCGGCACGAAATCTCGAAGCCACTGAAGGAAAAAACTGCATGGTCCAGCGGCCAGTGGAACCACCTGCCCACTGCTCTTGCCAACGGTCCATTGCCCAACGCTTTGCCGCCTCCAATCTCTCAGACATTCCTCCGGTATTGTTGGTCAGTACCCATCTGTTGGTGGAATCCATACCGGAAATACTTAAATGTTTCATATCTAGGATATTAGAGTGAGGATTTGTAATTTATACCTGACACTCTATAGGGAGGAAAACCTCGCGGATTTACGCGGATTACGTATAAAGGAGCTTTTATTACTCCTTTTAGCAATCCATTATTGCTAACCCACGCTAGTGGTCTTCACTCCACTATACCTAAGCATAATTCAATATTAATAATCATTCTCCTTTGGTAATGAACGTCATGAAGCACTTAGTAAGGATCAATTAAGGAAGAATTGAGAGGATCATCAATTATAGTAAGACAACACTAGTTGTACTTGAAATGATAAGCAACCAATTATGAAATTAATTCAACAAAATTAATAACAATATTAAATAAGTGATGATCAGTATTGGCTGATCAACATACAAATAAGCTTACTAGAAGCAACGTTATCAATATGGTGGACCCAAAATTAAAACCAAATACTGAACATGATTGATAACAGTAAAAGACACTAACGCCATGCCGTCGTCTATCATTTTCCTAACTTCCTTCAGAGCCGTAATATCAAGAATCTCTGGAGATTCTGGATTTCTTCTTATATCAACCAACTGAGAAGGCGTCATTAATCCAAATCTGATGTTCTTCATAACTGAAGGTGCCAAGGACAGCCTTGCTTCCCATTCGTGCAGAAGCCATCTTGCACCAGACAAAAACACTTCTAGTTCACTAGAAAAAATATAATATCATTTACCATATATACTAAATAATCATTAATAAAAACTGTTAATAGATTAAGGCTACATGTTATTTCCATTGTTCTCAAATGTCTTGTTCATTAAAAAGCATATATGAAATATTCGCAAAAATTTGCCATAATAACATGTAAATGATGCATCAAAAATACCCACCCACTGAACCAAGTTCTTTTGTAAGAAAGCCGTTGAAAAACGTTTTGTTCCCATAGTATAAATGGGAATAAACAAATTTAAATCAGAGGTGGCATGCTTGACGTTACTACTAGAGACTGGAGATTCACGTTTTCATCATGACCCCAGATTTTTAATGTAGGAGATAAAAAATCTTTGAGAGAACTTTATATTACTTGTTCCCGAGACTGTATAATGCAGGTAGAAGTTTAAGCTCCCTCCTCTAATATCTCAGGAGGGGTAAAATTTAGGTCTTTCGATGAAGTTATGTTCCCCCATAACCAAAATGGGTATCAATAACAAATAGGTCATACTTTGCACGTCTAGAACGAGGCTAAGGACGAAAGGTGTGCGTGAGCTTCGAAATACCAACACATCATGTTTAAATACGCATCTCACATGTTTGGTCTTGCCAGGCATGTGCTCACTAATAATAGACATTCCTAATATTTTCACTATCATATCTCATCAGGAGGTTTCTCTTACTTATTTTACGAATATGAAATCCTTGTACAAGATTTTTTACAAATACAATACTAACAAAAGTTTCGTTTTGTATTCTAAGCACGATTAGAATACAACAATAAAAATAACGTAAAGTAAAATAAATCAAGAAATAATATTAATTCGAAAATCAAAATCAAGAAAGTTGCGAAAATAAAATTATGATACAATATATTCATATAAAAAATTCAAAATATATTTCATCTACCTCCTTTTATTAAAATACACTTCCAAAAGTTAGATGCATTGATATAACTTAAATAGTTTTCCTTGAAAAAAAAGCCTTGAAAATGCCCAACAATTTTTGACAAAATGTCGGCTTATAAACATGAATAGTTTATTCTTTGGACCAAATCCTCAAGAAGCCCATTTTGAATTTTATATATCAGTGGTCGAGATGCTATATTAATATATTCATATACGTATTTCTAATAACCGATTGTTGACATTAATGTAACAGATTTGTTTAAAAAAATAATTTATTCATAAAAAATATTTGTACAGTGTGGTAATTATTAAAAAAATTCTTACATCTCGGAATGGATGAGTAAAAAAACATGTTTTTTTGTTAAACTCAATAAGAAAAGTTTATTTTTAAATTTGTGCGGGGAAAATTAACATTATAAGACAAATAAGCATACAGTCAAGTAAGATCCTCTTCCATACTAGTAAAATTAAATTTAGCTTTTCCATTAAAAACATATGATCAGCAAATGTTACATGGGAGTAAAGATGTTGTAAACAATAAATGTCAAAAAATTATTTTGGTCCCTTTCTATGGTTTTAATGTGAGGTGAATATACGAGAGAAAAACAAATGTACACAATTCCAGATTCTAATTTTAGTATTGGAACTGTCAACAAATTACAAGTCTCTCACATCTCCCATTAAGACAACTGTAGTTAAATTGCAATTTTGAATTTAGTAAGAATATTGTATAGAATTTGGAGACTAGAAAAAATGATAACTCTACATTATTAACGTAAATGGTTACTATGTCACACCCTACCAATTATTAAATAGTTAAAGTATATTTTGTATTAGGCTGTCAGCGAAACGTTAATTTACTGATATGTGCCATTACATTCATAACACCCTAAATAAAATCGCTAAAACAAAATCATTTTCTGATTTTATATTAGGAAATATAATCCTATTCAATCTGTATGTAAATGAATAATGCTAGTTATTGTTTATATTATAAAACAAATCTAAATTTATTTTGAATTTGTTGCTACACTGCTAAATTACTTATTACATTTCTATAAATTAGTTTATTTAATTCAAACGTACCAATGTACACATATAAAGTTTGAGCTTAAAATCTGGCAGAGAACATTTACAGGAAGGAGTGGAAATTCCTCGGAGCTAACGAGTGGAAGAAAGAACCTTTGAATACGAGGAAGCATGAGTTCCATGACCTCTTTGTGTCCAAAATGATAGGCATCCATAAATAGAAGAAACGCACTACTTTCCGAATACAGGTCTTCACTATCGATGGAAGTTCGGCATATTTTCTCTAATTCTAAAATCCAATTATATCGGAATAAATAAAAACATGCAATTAATATTAGAAATAATGCCATTATCATCTTTGCAATTATTACTAGATAAATTTGTGATGTGCTTTAAATAATTCTCATAGACAGAAAACATGAAGTATTAGTTTTTTTTTTAATTATAAAATAATACTTACTACATTAATAGATAAGTTTTATCAATCCACATCAGAAGATTAAAGTTGTTAAAAATTAACTGTATGATTAGCATAATAGTTATGGGGAAAAATACAGTTTAATTACTATGTAATCAACTAAGTTACATTAAGATTTGGAAGTCCTAAGTGAGTATTAGTACAACTCTAATGTAGTGAAAGAAGGTAAATATTGGTTTTACTGTCACTGAGGAAAATTCATTTCTGAAGTGAAATGGGCTAGTAATTGGACTAAGAAATCAGCACAACTTAAACAATTATGAATATGGATAACAAACGTAAAGTTGTATACAATTCAGTTTATAATTGTAACAGATTTATAATAAATCTGTTATCACAATTTATTTATAATAATATGTTTTTAATAATTTTTTGGTAATAATCATCTGTAGAGGAAAAATGCCTTAAAGTTCCATGTATAAGTGGTCAATCTGCATGTATATGCAGAATTAGTTAAAATTATTTTCAATTTAAATTTTGAATAGATTCGACATTTAAATTTGGGGATAAATTGTGAGAGTTCTATCACAGCTTTATAAATTGTCAATGTTTAACTCCAATAGAAAAGAATGAGGGAATTATAGATTACAAAAAAAATTAGTAAACTTTATGATAAACAAACTAATATAAATCTAACGACATATTGATTTATAATAATACATATCTTGTAAAATACATAGAAATAAAGTATTTTAGAAAATTAATAATAATTAAAAGTGAAATATTTTGATGATTCCGTAAATTTTTAAAATGTTAACTACAAAATTATCAGGCGTAAAAAAATATCTTTTATGAGATTACATTGACAGATTGAAATTTAAAAAAAAAACAGTTTTTTTATCAATAAAATAAGATATCTTGTCTGAGATTATAATGATACACTGATAAAAATGTTATTAAGTATAGAATCTCATCTCTAACTGAAGTCAATTCTAACATCTAGACTAGAGATTATACAATTAAAAAAAATTTGGTTTCTTAAACAGTTAAAAATATTAAAAATGTGTTACACAAAAAATCTTTGAATTATTAGACAGGTCTACAATAAATTTAAATATTATTTGACCATCACCTGCAATAGTCAAATGCTGAGCAGCTGCATAAACTTCCATTATGTTTTTTCGGTTAATTAATGAATTTTTTTCCTCATCACTGATAAGCATCCAGTTATAGATCGTATCAAAAGCTTTTGCTGTTACTTGATCCTGAAAAGTGAACACAGACTAGTTGCAAACCAACAGAATAATAATTATTAGAGAAACAACTCATAATATTCCCCTACCTCTGGAATCCTCACACAATAATTCTCAGGAATTACTTCTGGTTTCTCAAAAAAATCTGTGTAACACCTTAATAATGTCCTGTGCCCGTAAATGTTGTTGTTACCAATTTTTATAAGTATATCAGGATTTCTGTAATATACTTAAAACTTCAATTCGAATAAAAGAGTTATCTAAAATGTTTAAGACATTCACTTACATGCAACTTCTGAGATTTAGGTGCACAATTTTCTTCAAATCTAATTTCTTGGGCGTAGATCCATTATGTTTTGATTTTGCACTGAAAAATTATATAATTTCCATTATTCGAAGAACATTTTAATTAACAGTCTTCTTAATATTAAAAAAAAACTGTGATTTATGTTTGAAACTTTATATCCAATGAGTATGTATCCAAATTGTGTGGCCACGCTATGATCCAGAATCTTTGATGGATCAAATTGATATTTTACACAAAAATGTGTCTCATAGTTTAGATGTGCTGTAGTTTGGGAGCAATTATGCATGATAGGAAAGTCACTTTTTTTGCCCAATGTGTTCATTTGTGTTGAGAGGATAACATTTTTTCCTCCTAAACTACTAATTCTAGAGTCTTGAAATGTTGGCGTTATCATGGAAGAGACAAAAGCAATAACTTGAAAAAAATCTTGAGATTTTTAAATCAACTGAAAATTTGTTTTCAATAACATGTAAAAATTTTGACTTTTGATTCACTCTTAAAGATCGTGAGGAGGACACAAGCCATACTGTTTCACGGATCAAAAATGAAATTGTGCCTAAAAATAAAGCATTATATAGGGGATGATTTAAAGTATTTTTTTCAAAATTGCATTAATCAAAGGGGCGTTATGGTATATTCTATGTTTAAAAAAAAATTTTTTTTTACCCCTAAACAGCTCCTCAAAAAACAGTGACATTTTCCAAAAAAAAAAAGTAGAAATTAGCAATTTGTAAAAAAAATTGCCTGAAATTTCAGTTATCACAAAGAGCAATAAAGAAAACTATAAAACTGAATATGCATCCTGGACTAATCGATCAACTGCTATAATTGTAGATTTATTTACAGTGTTTACATTTTTTAAGTGAATTGACTGGAATAAAAATGATGTTTAGAGGTTTAATGAAAAAATTTGAAATGATAGTGATTTAATATGAGATGTAAGAAGAATAAAATCCCTGCATGTAAAAAATCAACGCCAATCAAGGGTATGCTATAATTTCTGATGCTCTTCACGGTATGATGGACTTATCTATCAAAATGCTCTAATCAATCTATATATATAATACACTTGAACAAAACTTATCATATGTAGATTTTCTTGTGTTTATGAATATTGTCTTTGGGTTTTATTGAAGAATAAGGAGTGGACTCTTTCGTTCTATATTACACAACGGATACTAATCTTAAGGTAATTTTTCAAGTCGTTAAGAAGTTTAATATGTTTACTTATAGGAAGGTTGAGTGTAGGCCACTCCTTTTGAAGTCGATGCTAGCAATTCATGAATATGCTCAAAATATCTACTGAAGTAAATTTGATAAATGTGAAAATAAAAGTATGCAAATTAATAAACAAAAAAGTAACCATATTTTATTTTACTTGGTGAAATCACCTTTTTTGATCAGAAGAGCTAGACTTTAGGTCAACCGACTCCTGCTTTTTTGATGTCTTTATCACTGATAGCTCAGCTGATGACTGGTCTAGCCTTTTGCTGCTACACAGACATAGAGAATCGCTCTGAAATGTGAAATAATATTAAAGAATTACAATTTTATTTAGCATGTTAAATATTTGACATGCTAAATAAGATGTAATAATATTAAAGTTTACCATCTGCACCTCCATTCAAAAGCCTCCAAGTCATGGCCTAGCTGTAGTTTGATAGAATAGCTGTATTATAGAATCGTGGTCCGTTCAGTTTTCTGGGTCAAAAATATAACACACGTTGCCGACGTTTCGGTTTTATTTTAAAACCTTTTTCATAGGCAGAAGTACGAATAATAATGGAAATCCTTCTAAGACTTAAGGGAATATTAACAATGGCAATTTTTTTCAATCTATTAACAATAGATCCATTCCTCCTGACACCCCGTCAAACAGCTCTCATAATCGTCCTCCTTATACCTCCTGGTCAAAAAGGAGTAAATAGAAGCTATTTTTGATTCTGCTTGGGCAAACGTTTCATTATATTTTATTCTACTTTGGCGAGGGATCCATGCCAATTCCACGTAAATTCCACATCAACTTTGTCCACATACCTTGGAGAGTAGAAGCTTTTATCTCTTGGGTCAGTAAATCTTCCATAATGGCTTTTTAGTCAGAGCCCACCATATGGTCTGATAGTATCATATAGATGTGTCTTGGTGAAACAGCAATCAAGTGCTTTTTTGATTGTGGTATGTTCTGTTTTAAATATACTACCTAGTAATGCTCTTTACAACCATGCGAAATTTTTTTATATTTACAAGAGATTCGAATATGAAATCAAGATATACACTTGTCCTTTTAGTTATGTGTTATTGCTGTTATCTATATAATATCAGCTTACTATCTCATAAAGCCATATTTATCCTCAGTTCATTCGGATCACCAAAGTTCTTTAATATAAGCCCATCCAACAAAGAATAATCGGATTTGTAGGTTGTCGTCCGTTTTCTTCAAAAATTAGTTTCTTTTGAAGGTTTGTATATAACAAACAAAAAAAATATTTCATGCATTGAATACGTTCTAATACTTTTTACCATTATGGTATAAAGTTCTTAGAATATATTGTAAATCCAAAATAAAATCAAGAAGTTTAGTTATTGTGAATAAAATATTTGGTCATACTTTTTATCGAAATTGTAAAAAATTATACTAATACCCTAATTTGTTCATATCTTGAACGTGTAAATCTACAATAACATCTTTTCTTCATAAATCATTTCATTTGATTATTATTTCTCCATTGGATTAATACCAGAATCTCACAGTAATTTTCAATTCATTCTTTGAGGAGTTTAAGCAGTGCGAAAGTAACATAGTCAATACCAAAGTTTGTACTTCCTGAATATATCTAATTTTATATAGATAAAAGTATAAACAATCCTTGAAATATTTCGCCATCTGTTAGAATCAAACAATTTACGAATTAGTCAATCTCACAGGTTTAAATCAAATTATCAAATCAGACGTGTCGGTATCATTTAGAACCTTCTTTATGGGTAGAAATATTATTTTCAGTCATTACATTTCAGAGAGTTAAGAATATTGCAGGCACTTGACTAATTCTAATTCAATAATTCATAATTTTTCTCTCTCTGAATAATTCCATTTTGAAGAGGAAGTTTTAAATAGGACTAAAACGTCTGCTCTGCAAATTTGATTTGAACGAGGAAAACTGATGACTCGTGAATTATTTTCTCTCGTAAACGTATATACAGGCATCTGTTTACAGAATGCTGCATATCTTTGGATTTAAATACAAAAATACTACATCCTTGTTTCAAAACAATGAGTTTAAAAACTACCTATAATTCTACAAACAAAAATCACAAGTTTTGTTATGTTGAAGTAACCCATTCTCAAAAATTAACATTCTATAACACGATATCATCAATACTCCAGTTACAAACTAAAGAAGTTCCATTGTCATAAATGTTTAATCATTGTTAGCATGTTTTATCTTTTTCTCTACATCTATCACTTCTGACAGGTTAACAGCCGGGGATAAGCTCAAATAAAGAAAAACAACCCAGATCGTACAAAGTAAGCTATCAAGATTTCCTAAAGCAAAACAGGAAGCCAATACCATTCTATAATTATAGATTCTATAACGTGCTTGGTCTCCCTTTCTCTTTTCTCCTGATGACGGATTGCCCAAAAATTTGAGTTTCTAAGTGTGTTTATTTACTCTATGTGACTCTTCTTCGATTTGGAACTCGTATTGAGCCCACTTTGGATCGTCTTTCCGTTTATTAAGTGAATATATATATATATATATATATATAAAATTCACAGAAAGGAAACACACAGAAGAGATAACAGAAACTCACTAATACATTTCGACTGCGTTGGAGCGACTACATCCATCAACCTGACGACGACATTGTTGTCGAAATGTAGCAGAGTTTTCACTTGCATGTCTTGTATGTGTTTTCTTTCTGTGAATTTATGTTATTTAGTTCGTAGAACTGTTTTATATAATTGTTTATATATAAATTTAAATTAGTTCAAATATAAATACACAAATTTAAATTTATATATAAACAATTATATAAAACGGTTATACGAACTAAATAAAATAAATTCACAGAAAGAAAACACATATAAGACATGCAAGTGAAAACTCTGCTACATTTCGACAATGTTGTCGTCAGGTAGAGGATGGTAGAAGCTTCATACACGCACATCAGTCGAGCTTAAATGAAATTATTAACACAATTGATCAGAATATATTACTTGTTTTGAATCCTAACTATAATATTAATGAGTCAAATATATATTATATATAATATATAGATGTATATCACAGATCAAACATGAACTTAATAAAAAATCAAAGACCAATTCCATCAAAAAATAAACAAATATAATCCAATTTGCAACACAAATACTCAGATTTAATGTATTTTGAAAATTTTGAGCCCAGTCATGAGGTTAGGCCGAAGTGGTTGAAGTTTGGAGTTGTGTCATTATATTTCAGAAGATTGTGTGTAAGTTCAGAATGAAATATTTTCGAACTAAAAGGTCTATCAAAAGTAAAATAACGAGATTAATGAAAAGATAACAATGGATCATTGAACAATATGGATTAGAAGAAAATTATTTTTCTTTTTTAAAAAAAAAAACTATTTAAAAATAATTTTAAAAAATCGAAATTTACATAAAAGAAAGTGAATTTCAGATAAAAGGAATGATTGTTTACGCACAAAGGTCAAGACATTTTCGTTGCCAAATCCGCTGTGCCGTTGACTGCTCACTTCCATTTTCTGACATTGATATAGCACTCACCGTCACAAGACAACACAACAATCATAATTGTATAGGTTTCTTTCAAATATTATTGCCTACCATCTGAAAAATAACAATTCATCATCATAATTATAATTTCAGAATAGCATGGAGGTCTTAGGGATATCAATTCAAATTGCATACTTCTTTGAATGAAATAAATCTTTGTAACAAAATTTGGAAGCCTTCCAAAATGTTAATTCCAGAAACAACAAAATAAATATATTTTTTGATAAAACATTATTATTATGTTTCTAGTATATTTTGCTTAATTTGAAACTGAAAAGTTTTATCAGGAAATTAACATTTGCTATAAGTAAATGAGACGTTGTCTATTAAGAAAAATATATATTGACTTGCATTTTGAGCTGATTGGTGGTTGGGCAGTAATTATTGCCCGATTGTTATTGTTATTCAATAATTATTAAGAATAATTAATTGGGAAAAACATAGCCGATTTTACATTCTGATCTCTAGAGAATTAATTTTACATTGTTAGTTTGATTTCCATAATAATTACATTTGAGAATATATGTGTTAAGTTTTAGTTTTGAAGAACAATTTGGAGTAAACATGTTGGCCGAAGATATTTTGTTTTTATTCAGTTAGGACGGTACTTACTCATGAAATCATCTGCAGTCTACCATTCTCTAAGAAGTCTTCTTTAAAAATTTAAACTGTGAGATTTTTATCTCAATTGAACTAAAGAAACATAAATCCACTGCCTAATAAAGTAAATGCATTTTGTTTACATATAGAAATACTACACTGGCGTTGCCAGGGAACAAACAAACATAACATAAACTTTTATTTGTCAAAATACCATGAACGAATAGATAAATTACCTGGAATGAGAATGAATAAGTTAATTAAAGTCGTAAGCAATGTACTTTCCTCACATTGTTCAGAAATGTGATTATCAAAACGGAAAAAACAAGACATGACAAAATACAAAAAACAAAAAATGAAATACAAAAAAAAAAGACTCGTGAAAAAGCAGGATATTTTGAAACACTCATTCTGATAACATTTTCAAGTTTTCAGAAAGTAAAATATTTGCTTAGGTATAATAAATGAAGATATAATATTTATGTTGTATTTTTTGTTATTAACGTGTTATATGAGCCAAATGTGGTCGGTCTTCCATATTGTTTAACACTTTTTTAATGAAATATTTTAAATTGGGTCGCTTAGATTGAAGAAATAAATCGTGGCTAACGATTAATGAACATAATCGTTGAACTGGTAAGCAGAAATAAAATTGAGGCTCCCTATGAAGTAGCAAACCGGAAATGTTGCTCGCTAAGGACTAAAATTAGTGCTAAATAACAAATGGGCACATTTTCAGCCTCCAAAACAGCACTAAAATCAAGTAATTATGCCTCCTGTTTCAATTTTGAGAGTTTAAAAGTTTATATTAAATCATTAAAATTGTGATGAATGCTTATCGCTTGTTTGAACTAAATTTTTTGAAGTAATACTATATACAGATCAAAAGTAAAAAGTTCCAATGCTTTAGAACTAACAGTTCTGGAAACAGAATAACTGGACGCTTATACAAAAATAGTATCTTCACCAGAGATAACAATTTGTAATAATATGAAAAATTACTATGACAATAGCAATGCTTCTATGACATCTAACTTTAGTTTAGTGTTTTTGTTTTCTGAATTATTCGGAAAGAAAATTAATTCTAATTAAACATGTTATCTGTCCTATATTTCTTTTTAGAACTTTTGGCATGAGTAGAATAGCAGCACTAGTAGCATAAAGGTAATTCTTTTAGTAAAATCCTTCACTTCAGCAGTTGTTAATTTAAGGAACAATCTCTATATATAAAGTTCGTGACTTTGTTCACCCATTTTCCGTAGAGATAGAGACCTGATATTAAATATATATTATTTATTACCTGGACAATGTTAAATAAAAGAAAATCATTACTATATTCCCAAAATTGGGGCCAGGCTAGCAAGTGACTTGCATGCTCGCCTATGATGGTAGTTCAAATGTATGTATTATATATAAATGTAACAAATAATTTTTTTTAATTTAATATTTTCATAATATAAATACTGGTAATAAACTAAATGCATGGAGCCAGGGAAGCTCACTGGCTTGCGTGCTCGCCGATTTTTTTACTTTTCAGTGATTTTTATTTTGCTAAATATAATTTCTATGTATATATCTTGAATCATCTTAAGAATACTATATCACAAGCTTGGGCCATATAAGCATCTGTTCCCGTGCCTTAATAACAAGGAGGTCTTTATAACCCAATTTCTCGTGGTTAAATGAATACCTAGTTTTATTGTTAACTGATAAGATTTGTTCCAGAGTAAAAAATATCGAACTCGATGCACTCAATTGCACAAATTCTGGAATAACTTCAAATATTAGGTTAGGTTAGGTTGCAGTGGCAGTCCCCCAAGGGAACACACGTAGGCCGAGCATTGGCCGGCCCTTTGTGATACCACACAATGAAGATTGATTCTACAGTGGGAGTCCTAAATTTTGCCAAACTCATGTGTATTTAGAGTAGGGATCTTTAACGAGTACCTGACATCGTACAGGCTCGGGACCTACAGTTTAACGTCCTTCTCCGAGGGACGACGTACTCAGATTTATTCACCTCACGCGTGAATAAATCGAGGGTCAGGTGGGGATCGAACCCCGGTCCCATCAGTTCAGAGGCGAGCATGTAACCACTGAGCTAGCCTGGCCCCTAACTTCAAATATTAGATGGGAATTTTTCCAGAGGACCCAATTGTATCTTGTCGTTATATTTCCAAGTACATTGCCGAGAATATAAGACTTCATATCTGAAATCCATATCTTGTCGTCTCTCATCTGTAAACAATTTAATCTTCTTTAAAAGGTCTAGTTATATAAAACAATGTTTGCATCTTTAATTATCTGAGCTCCATGACGTCCGCCCCTTCCCTTTCGTTAGGATGGAGGACTATATCAATTAGTCATTTATCCCTTATTAAGATTAACCGTGGATGTGAGACTCAAATTAGGTCTTCTCTTAATATAACGAGACCCAGTGACGAACTAATCTTTACAGGTCATTGATTCAAATTAGGCAATATAGCAGCATTACTTATTTCACTATAAGAAGTAATTTCTAAGCGTCAGGTTTTTAACTCAATATAGGAAAACAAATCAATGAATACAGATCTGATAAAATAAAGAAGGTCAATGGTACAAACATAATCGCATTCCCTAGTGAATTTGTTTCAGATTTCTTGGAGCACATCGTTCCTAACTTGTCTTCCTTTTCTGATTCAATTACTAACGTTGGCTGACTATAATAAATAGCATTTATCAAAAATATATTGTCTATTGGTAAGGTAATATATGTATCTGAGAAAATCGTGAGCAATAACTTCACGATTGTGATGTATCCTCCCTTGATGATGGGCTGCTGAAGTTGCCGGCAATTATGCTGAAGGGCTTGATGGTTCTCTCTAGTACTTCATATTTAGGTGTATTTCCTGGTCGGTTTTACAGGCAGACGATGTTAAATTGCCCATGGTTCTTCCAAGCTTGTCTTAGCCTCCAGTTTGTCGTAGTCATCTAACAATCAAGAATCATGAATTTCGCTGTGAGGTTGTTTTTTATGCCAAGGTATATTCCGGAAGCAATTTGTCGTGATCGTTTTAGAACTGTAATGGCATAGTGACTCGTTCGATAATACTCAGGAGTTTCGGTGGTTCCTTCTGCTTCAACAATAAAATTTATATAGCTGCATCTACACGGTAGCTGTTTTGTTAAAATAGTAAGAACTTAACGTCATAGAAGCCTCCGGCAATCCAATGCAGGAGACGTGCAGGCCACTGTCGAAGCTCTACACGCTTTTAATATTAAAAAATGTTTTCCATTCCCATTTCCATTTGAAAATGATTGATTTAAACTAATTAAATAATATAGGAGTATTTTTTACTGTTTTCATGATAATTTAGTATTAAGGAAAAAGATAAAATCAGCTGACAGAAACATTTTCTATCTCATTTAAATGTATTCTTGTTATTATTATTATTTATTCAAAAGAGACCTCGCAATGCAATTGAGGCATGAAAAAACTAACGGGTTTCATAAAGTTTTAGTACTTTTCAGTCAAGTCAAGTATTATTTGATAAGTTTATTAGTGACCCTTAGTTTATTGATGAAAACTTCTTGTTTTGACATTCAACATCTCTTAACACCATGATTTTTTGAATCAGTCAGTTAAGCTATATGAAGTACTTGCTTATTCATTTTAATATTCTTTGCCTCTGTATGCGTTTATATTGCTGTGTGAAGAACACTGATTTGAATTACTCGATTTGATAATATGAGTACTTATCAAACTATGTGTCTCAGGTTAAAAGTGTGGTTGATTAAACTTGTGATTGATTAACACTCACTCTTTAATACGCCATCCTTGCTGTAGTCGATGGAAAGTGTAGCTCATTTCTTATCTGGTACCCATTTTACATGACTATGACTGAGTGAACACTGACAGATTCATTCTACATTGGAAGTTTTGAACTTGAACTTGCTCGTGTTTATTTGAGTGAGGATCGTTAAAGAGTACTTGACGCCATACAGACGAAACGCTTTTGCGTGTCTTCAAATGATGGTGTACACAAGTTTTTCCCGCATTCTATATGAAAAAGTGCAGTCATTGTTAGATTCAAACTTGGAGCTTCAGTACTAGGGATTAGAATCTAAATATTCACTTCTTCTAAGTCAACTTCCTGTAGCTGCTGCTGTTCCCAAAGGAAATTTCAGACTCTAATCTTGGTCATGAACCTAGTTTTTTCATGCGAGAGGAGCCAACGACTACTATTTGAACATGGATGGTAAGTAAAGCAATATGTCCCTGTGTGTACCACGTCAGGAGCTCGTTTAAATAAACTTGACTAACAAAAAATTTAGGACTTCCATTGTGGAATGAATCTATTAATGTGGTTTGTCCATAATTAAATGGATACCAAATAAAAGGTGAACTACACTTTCTGCCCCAGAGCAGAACAGAAAGTGAAAACCTACATGTGTGAGAGTTGGGAACAAAAAGACTACATGTGACTCCCAGGTAAAATGAAAACTGAAGAAATATATTATAGATGGTATACGAGTAGACCATGCAGTAGACAGACAACTCATGCTTTATTTGTCTATAGATATAAAACCCAATCTTAAATCACATCACTCTTCATTCAAGTCACTGGCAAGATAAGTGACTTTCATACAAATTAGCAATGAACTGAAATAACTGCATTAATCACCAGAATTGATTAAGAAAATAATTTGTGCAAGTATTTAGCTATAACTTGATAACAGTAGCAGAAAAGTACTCATTATTTTAAATGATATATTGTATTTGTAAGTTTTAGAAATTTTATCGTTTCCCTATGAAAACTTCTGTTCAAAATAACAAAAATGTTAATAGTAAGTATTTTGTTATGTGTGTAAGTCCTGTTATTTTTAATATGATTACATACAAATGTCTAAACCACAGCAAGAAATTCAGAAATGGGACTAAGATCTTTCAACCAAAACCTTGGCCTTCGTCAGTCACACTCGAACTATTGAAGACGAGTTCTTTCGGTTGAAAGATCTTAGTCCCATTACTGAACTTCTTACTGTGATATAGATGTTGATTTTTATTTCACATGTTTATTGTGAAATTTTGTTTAGAAATGGAACTAAGAGCTTAAGGCCAAATTACTTATTTTCCTCAGAGTTACCTCTGGAGAGCCTGGGAGACCAAAGGCAACCGCAAAGCAGTTGTTGGAGACGGTTTAAATATAAGTTTTATTTTCAAATCTCCTTCCTGCTCGAGTGATGGTCAGATCTATTGACTAAATTAGTTACAAACTTTCCGATTGTATTTAACTCTCTTAAATGGTTCAACTTGAAATAGAAATGTTAAAAAATAACGTTTATCCCATTAAGAAACTAAAAATATCTTTTTGTGCTAATAGCTTTTGATGTTAAGTCCCTTTTTACTAATGTCCTTGCTTGATTTCCGAATTTTTGTTTGATACTGGCTTGAGGACCAGGAATACTGTTTCTGACCTAGTCGTTCTAATTAAATTTTATATCTTGGATTGTTTTTGTTTTCTTTTAATGAGTTTATAAACAGAAATTTGGATTGATTAGTAATGAGAGATTACCTTTCTGCTAATTACCTGATTACACAAGTAATGTTTGTGTAGAATTGTTCAGTCTCTGGTTATCTCTGTAATTGGTTAGTTTTTATAAACTGTCATTATTGTTTCTGATACTGAATTTAAACGAGTTCGTTTCATTTTCGTATACATTCACATAATATATACGATTATATTTTTTAAAAATATAGGACTACTGAAATAGGTAAATGTACAAGTGAAATGTTCTCTTCCCTGAAAGAAATATACGTGTGTTTATAGTGAATGAATGTTAATACTATGTCCTAAATAAATTTGTAATTCTCCTTTTTTGGAGTAGAATTAATTAAATTTCTTAACTTCTTAAACATTGTTAAATGTTGTTTCTCACATAAACC
Organism: Hermatobates lingyangjiaoensis; assembly: GCA_026182355.1. Classification (NCBI taxonomy): domain Eukaryota; kingdom Metazoa; phylum Arthropoda; class Insecta; order Hemiptera; family Hermatobatidae; genus Hermatobates; species Hermatobates lingyangjiaoensis. The sequence continues at coordinate 11,482,010 of JAPFBL010000084.1, read as the reverse complement.
TAAGCCATCTAAATAGCAAATTTCAGGATGTTGAAATCTGTTAAACTTCGGAAGGTACCCACTGGTTATATATAGAAGGTTATGACAGTTATCATTGTGAGTGAGTAAAATTGACCCTTGAAGGAGGATGATGAGTGGTTTAAAAGTGATAATGGATAATCAAGACATTAATGTAGTGCTATAAATTTATGTTTTTAATGGATTCACTCTATGTTGAGTATGTTACCTGCGTCTATTTCAGTTGATACTCACTTGTATGAAAGAGAGACTTTACAGCAGGAATTATTGAAGTCAGTAAAATTATGTCAAACGAGGTTTGGAGGAAGAACTGAATTGGCTACAGAACTGGATAGTAATATTACAAATTTGTGTTCAAAATTAGAAGCAGCTTTAAGTCATGGTTTGAAACAGAAAAAAAATGAAGAGAAGAAAACCTCCCCATTAAGGTATAAATAATTGTCATAGATAATTTTTATTTAAATACTTCTATAAGTACTATATTCCGTACTCTGTTTTTGTTTTTATCGTCTTTAAAAAGTGAGAATGGTTTTAATTTGAGTCTTTATGATTTAAACCACATACAGTAGAAGTAAATTTTTAACTTTATTATATCAAAACAGTTTAAAAAGTAACAAATGTGTTACTGAAAGTGGGTTAAATGTGTGTGTGGCAGGCAAGTGCGTGAGCTGGTAATAGGTAGTTCGAGTGAAACATATACCCTATGGGAAGCTGTAAAAGAAGTTCTAACTCATCATGAAAGAGACAGATACCAGACTTTGAGACAGGTTTGGACTGATCGCGGTCGAGCTAGGGCTTGGCTCCGTTCTGCACTTAATGAAAGATGTCTTGAAAGGTATTTGAACTTAATCATCATGTCGCCAACACTCTATCTTTATTTTGAGGACTGGGCATTTATCAGAGATCCTGAAATAGTGAATATCCTTCCCAACATAGCTGCAGGTCTTTAATACTTCATTATATTCCGAAGTTAATTATATTTATTATGTGTGTTCACTGTTTCAAATGCAAATATATCGACATCCATAAAGAAATTTGTACATACATAGCAGTTTGTTGTCCATTATTTTTCAAGCTATGATTTGTTTAATAGTTGTTTTTTTCTTTTAAAGTATTGAACAAATAATCTGCATATTTAATTGGTCAGTTTATTTTAGTGTAGATTTTCTAATAAAAAGAGAATGAATGTATAGTTAAATATGGAACAGTATGTTTTTATAAATTTATATTTTTAATATTTAAGCATTATTATTCCATTTTTGATGTTAATCATTGGGGCTAAGTTACTATTAATATTTTTTCTTATTTCATATTTTGAATGCTAAAAGAGTTCTTTAAGTGAACAAACTTCAAATAAATAAATGCGATAAATGCTGTGTAAGAAAAGGAAGAGCCATGTTTGATGAAAGACCCATTAAGAATGGGATTCATACTGCCGTTAGAAAGGCTTTAGTTTACCATTTCCATTTTAGTAGTGAATTGTTTGACAGAAATTCTGACAGACCAACCTATGAAAAAGACATTAGTTTCTTTTTTCACGTTTTTTACGATTCTAATGGATTTTCTGCGTTAATTTAATATGAAGTGCGTGTTTAACAGTAAAGTTGTTTTTAACGTCTGAAAATATTTTTTTCAATAATTTATTTACGTATATTGTGAATTTAGCTTATAGATTAATATAGCTGCATCCAATAAGTAATACAAAAAGTATTCCGAAGAAGATAATAATAATAATTGTGTTATTATTCTAAGGATTTTCACCGGTAATTGATATGTATATTTTTCAATTATTGATGAAAAACTCCTTCAATGAGTATAAGTCTGAAAATATATGAAAAATAATTAAATTTAGTGAATATATATTTGTAGAGATCCTCGATTTTAAAAATCTTTGTTTACATTGAAATTCACTAATTTATATTTCACAACGCAGAATTAGTTTTGTGTGCAGATTCTTACCATTTTTCAAAACTTGTAATTTATATCTAAATTTAGGTTGAAAATTACTATTTTTCAATATAGTAATTACTATATTATGCCAGTATGTTCTGTTTTTCTTTTTTTTTTTACCAAATAATTCATTTTTTTAATATTTCCTACTCCATTCACTGTTGTCTTTTTTTTGTGATTTCTTTTTATTAAACTCTAGAGATTTAACATTTGTGTAGTTATCTGTTCTCTAAACCGTCTATAGTTTAGCGATGAGTCCAACTTATTTACATGAGTATGGCCACTACTCATACTACCTAAACATGTTTATATTTGACGGCCTGATATTATTGTTTATGATACCCTGAATATTATAACTATAATTATTAACTATCATACCTTGTATATTTATTACTCTCTCTATCGGTTTTGGAACGCGTATCTTTGTGGTACTAATAAGCTTATAATATTTTTACACTTAACATTGATTGCTTATTGTTATAAACATAAATTTAAAAAAATGCTGGTTAATTTTCAGTGTTTCATTTCAGAAAGATGTAATTATTCTTTTAAATGTGTTTTTTGTGCTAATTCGCCTTTTATATATATATATAAAGTACAAGTAGGCTATACTAAATTTTCCACGTTATATTGTTTTTTAAACAATTGTTGATGGTATTACAAAATAATAAAGTTAGATTATTTGTGCTCTGTTGTAGGAAAATCTGAAGAATAGTATGACAAATGGTAATATAATATTGAATATTTGAAAGCAACAGTATGTTATGCTATTGTTTTTTATATCATAAATGTTAAATGAAAATGTTTGTTAAACTACTCTTCGACTGAATTTAAAAGACAATGTAATTTTATTGTAAACTTTTGTTTGTTTTATTATAATATAACCTCCTAATATGTAAATGATTTAAAATCTCTGTTCTAACTAGAAGTATAGTTGTTCTGGTAAAGTAGTTGAAGAGAAATTATTTTCACTGTTACCTTTTTCCTTGTATAAAATCAGAATATGTAAATTATGAAAGATTCTTTTCTTTTTTTTCTTATACTCTAATCAATAATATCTTTCTTTAGACTTTTTTCTTACAGTTTTAGCAAAATCTGTGGACTATTTAGTCGAAATAGCAATTTTTTTTATTGCTAAACTGTCGAAAATTCTCTTGCACTTAGTCTAATTTGTTTCATTGTATCCCATTATGAAATGCAACTGCAGCTCATTTCGTGTAACATAAACCTGTATCTTTGTAATACAGTGATTGAAATTGGAAAATTTAACAAAATTAAATTGAAATGATTTCATTCATTTAATGTATAACTCATTAATTTATTCATTGTGTGATATAAGAGAATATGAACCTGTTGACGTGTCTGTTATCGATACTAATTTTTGTAGGTTTTATATTCTTTTTATAAAATTAATAAATATGCAGAATTTTGTTACATCATGGTTGAGAGCATTTTATGGGAAATATTTTTATTTTTCTAGGTCTGAGCAGTATATTATTTGCTATTAGTATTGATAGACTCGAAATGAATAATTCTGCAGTTCCATCTGCAGCATTAATTGGAAGAGAAAATGAACATATCATCACAGAGCCCCCTCCTATTCAGGGTAATTAATATTTAGTCCTTTTTAAAGGACTGTGTTAGAGTAACGTTTTTTAATATGTTTTTATTAAGGACTATATTGACAATTATTGCTCTCAATCCCTTTTAGGATTTTGACTACCAATTTTTCTTATTAATAATGATTATATTCTGAAAGAACGTCAATGGCTTAGGTCAGTGGTCCTCAACTACAGTGCATGTCTTTTTCGTTTAATTCTGAGCCTCATGGAAAGAAAAATAATTATATATAATTTACTTTTTAGTAATTATTGGAGTCTGAAAGATGTTTTGTTTTGAAAAATGACAAATTCTGTCCTGTTTATTTTGCCATCTTCCTCCTTTTTGCACATATCACGTAACAGTTGCCGCTAAATTAAGACCAAAAACTTTGGGTTCAGTTTTTCTTTGTGTTTTTCGTGTAGGGTTTTCCAAGGATAGCCAAATCATAGATAGATTTTTTTTATTTAGTGAATGTATTTGTTTATGTTTCACTGTGGTCCTATAAATGTATCCTTTGCATACTAGACCCATTTATAAAAATATATTTTCCATGAAACCTGTCTGGCGCAAAAACGGTTGAAACTACTACCTTGGAAGTAGATTACTTGCTCTCGGTCCCAAGGTCATGGGTTCGAATCCTGGTTGTTTCTGTTATCGATATTTTTAGGTCTTGATATATTTATAAACATTTAAAAGAAATTTCTTACGCTTAATCGTTTTGATTGAATAAAAAGTTAAAAATGACACAATTTTATTATTAATTTCATTATATGAATCTTAAAATATTATAGGTTAGTATAGTTTTACTTATGTGTGTGGCTAAGAAATAAATAGAGGTAAATTTGAGAAAAAATGGGTAAATTCAATTTCTGCTTTATGGCTTGATGTAGTATTACTACTTAGCAAAAAAATGTTGAGGTATTGAAGTAATTTTTAAACTTTATAGATGCTTTATTTTTTATAGAAAAATTTCAATCTTCATTGAAATTGGTGAATCTGAGTTTCATCATTGTTCCTTCTGTAGTTTTCATGGTAGGATTTATTATGACATTTTAAATTTTTCTTTTAGCTAAAAGAAAACAAGATAAACGAGTAAATAATCCACAAATAATCTCAACAGGCAATGATAGAGGTAGCATCATTAGTGATTCTAGTTCCTGTGGTAATGATGAGATTAATATTACTATATCATCTCCGCCACAAATGGAAAGAAGCAAGGTAAACATTTATTATGTTCTTTTAGGAATTGAGGATATCAATGTTTTTAAAATGTCTCTTGAAACGCATGTCCCTCTAGTACCAATAACTTTTAGACACTGTAATTACCTAAAAATATGTCGGTTCTTCGTGGAGTAATAAAGTAAATAAGTTAACTAACGAATTTCAGTTTCGTTTGAAACTCTCTGGTGAAATATCAAACTCAAAGATAATCAATTTAATTATTTAATTTGTTTTATCATAGTTATATCGATTTTATCAGTTGTAACACTTCAAATCGTTGATGTAGAAAAATTTGATATGGTATTATAATTAAAATGAGGACCATAGTCAATGAATCTGTTGCATGGCACTTCCATGCAACATTCTTTCATTTAAACTGATTGAATGGTATTTGGAGAGTTCTATTTTAGTATTTTCAGTGAAGAGGACTTTGAGAACTACTTAATTTCTTCTTGTGAAATGAATAAAGACTGTTTTAACTGATTTTATATTATTTTATCGTTTACCCATCTATTATAGCCCATTTGTAGAGGATGACTCATAAGCTCAAAGGCAATACCACCAAGTATTTCTCTTCTCATAATAACAAGAACATCTACGCATCCTTGGGCATCCTTCGAAATGTTAATTACTTTATCCACGACTAATAATTACAATAGGGCGATAGCACACTTCCCTGAGAGTAGCCTCTAGTGGTCACAGTGTCTGTTCTGGTAGATCCTATACTTACACTATTTATTTTTATATTAGGTTATTGTAATTCATTCCATGGTTCTTTGACTGACACAATTATATATTAGTTCTGATTGAATGGATTCTAATGTATAATTGTCGGCAAATTCTAATATAATATCCAAAAAGTAGAACAGAATGATTCCTTTAAGGCTTAAGGAATTTTCTATTTTGTTAGTCAAGGATTTGGGAACTAACTATTCATTTGCTCTTCAGAGAGGTAAGTTGAACAATACCCATAGTTTAAGGAAAAAATTTAATAAGTCAAAATTTTTATATTTTATTGCAAAACATACCATTCAGGTTGCTTTAAAAATCTGAGGGTCTTTTTAGTTAATGTTTCTGTCAGTTTATAAGCATCCCAAAGTTAAAATACTCTATAGTTATAACAATATTATTATAAAAGTCAGTCTTACCTCGTGAATTGAGGCTAAAGCCGACCAACTGGTTTCGCACGTTATGCATCTTCCATATTTTTAAACCTCTGTGGTACTAACAATTTGCATGTAGTCTAGGGTTAGTAGTACCTTAGAAAAAAAAAATCATTTTAAATAACGTTTTCTCCAAAAAAAAAAAAAAAAAAGACTTCCCATGGTACAATGTTACCAAAAAAAACAGTAGGACACATCTACATATATTTCCCATTTTTAGGTAAAGTATGAATTTGTTCCATTAAACTGCGTGGTCTATGGCGTGCTCACAAACTTTGGATACTCACCCACCTCACACAGACGTCATAAAAAAATGACTTGGGGTCCTCAAAACAAGTAAATCCGAAAAATTGCGAGTTCAAATTTTTTATGATACGGTAAAGTAAAAATATTATTAACTAGCTATCCTGTCCGGCGCTATTCAGGTGAAAACTTCTTTTTTTTGGTACCATGGCTGCCAAATGATATGGATAGGCAGAAGTCTGATAAATCCTCCCTGACTTGCTATCCCAAGAAACCAGTAGAGACTAGTACCCGACAACGGTTATAACTTCAGCTCATATTGTAACCTAATTTCAGGTTACTTTACCGAAGTTTTTATTTTTGTATGAGACATTTTACTCTTCATCCCCCCCTTTGTTAACATGTCTCTGTTCAGCCTAGAAAAAAATCGGGCAGATGTGGTTTCGTTTGACACATTCCCCTTCTCTCACATTTGATTTCTTGTTGCTATTAATTACTAATTGTTGTGGTGTAAATAACTAGATTTCACAACTCCCTCGTTAAAAAATATGACTACTCTCTCTGTTATAACAAATAATTCCTGAATTTATTTTCCCTCAGCGTGGCGTATCTTTTATAATTTATTATATAAGTTATAAGTACTCATAGGAAAAGGAAGTAATTTATTATATTCAGCTATTCCCAGTACTTTTTTCGTTTTCGTGGCCTATCTCCACATATTCTGAGATGCTGTTGAGTTGACTTTCGTCTTCTCACCTTACCACTTCCGTTCCTTAGGATGACCGATAAAAGGATCGAAATAATATTTAAAGTGTCCTAGAGTCGAGTTTTCATTCATATTTCTTTCTTTCGTGTTTCTATATAATTATTAATATACTAAATTAATTTATATATACACATATATATATCTTTTATTATATTTATTCTTTTGTAGTTCACGCTTGTGATTTTAATGTATATCTTCAATATTGATAAAAAGGTCATTTAACTAGGTTTCTATACGTTTTAGATTCGACTAAAATAGTGTATACGGCTGTTTCTATACTGCGGCCTTATTGATTATTTCTATTATTATTATTATTATTATATATTCTAAAATTACCTGTAGTGTTACTAATATGAATGAATTTTTCGCCTTTCATTAGGGTGGTGTATTATTCTTGCTGTCTTGATTGTTAGTAGTCCGTGTCGTGGAAGTTATAAATGATATATGAAACTGTAATGAACCTTTATTTTTATGAAGTCAGATGGTTTATTTATATTTGATTCCAATGAGCTTCATTAGAGTATTTTTTTGTTATATTTGTTTATGTTTAAAAGTTTTGTTTTTGAAAGAAACACTTCATTTTACAATATTTCCAACTTAAACGGTTTTTCAAATTAAAAATTATTCTTTTAGGAAGAAACAATATATGTTGGTGTTGAGTGTGCAGAAGAAGCTACAGGTGTCCTATTTGATATAGATGCATCGAACAGTGATACGGAGACCGTCGGTGAAGGAGAAACTAATTCCTCGTAAGTTGTGTTTGAGACGCAAGTGATTAGGATAACTAATTAAAATGCATTTTTAAAATATTAACTTATACGGGTTTAATGTTTTACTGTAAATATTTGTGTGGAATAGAAACTAAAACAGATTCTTAATTCTTTTAGAACTGTAAAATTACCTTTTTAAAAAATTCGTGCTTTTTGAAGTATATTATCAATTAATTTGAAATAATTATTAGGCTTATGTACTCTTATGTTCTATTTCTTATATGTTCAAAATCAACCTTTGTCTCACTTTAGAATCAAGGGGTTTGTTTGTTTTCCAATGCTAATAAATAAGATGATCCTCGGAAACTAATGATCTTCAATTAAAGTAGAAGGTGTGTGGTTGTCATAAGCTAGTTTGATGAAGTCAATTATTCTGCCAGAGACTTAGTCTAGAACAATGGTTTTGCCAAGAACAAAGAAGGATTTTTTAGTAAATAAAAGTTACGTTGTTATCGAACTATGTCTCTGTGGACTAATATAAATGAGGCCCACTTTCAGCTCTGAAAAAAACATGGATAGACGAAATATATATCTTTAGATTTGTAGAGTTTCACTTTGATTACTGTTCTAGATGTGGAAACGGTGACTTATTTGTTATTTGATGTCCATTTTAATTATGAGTGAACCACATTACCTTGTTGATTATGGGTTGGGAGCCCTAAATTTTGTCTTGGAGTAGGGATCGTTAACGATTACCCGATATCGTACAGGCGCCATCAGTTGTTAATTTCTCATTTAAAAATTAATATATCTTTTGGAGATGCAGCCAAGATAGTGAAAATATTTATTATTGAAAATATTATTAAATCAATAGACGTAGACATTGAAAAGTATGAAAATGATGAACTAATATAATTTATTTCATTATAATCCATAAAATATGTTATATAGCCCATTCGCTAATAAAACTAAACTAATTTTCGCTGTTTAGAATACTGAGGCCAGTGAATAATTCTAGTATTGGTGAATTGATTCCTGTATCCATGAGTGAAGAGACCCACTCATCAGAAGACTCTATATCAGTTCCAAGTTTCTCTGATGTGAGGAAAAAATATTATCTTATGGTACATTGTTATTTTTTTAGTGCGATTTTTTACTTTTTTTTTTTTACAGGAAAATGAAGCTGTAGTGAAACGCGATTCTGATATTTCATCGCCAAAAGAGTCTCCCCAAGGTTTGTTTCTCATTATTGATTCAGTTTTGTCACATTTATGTTTCAGATTGTTCGTAATAATTGTAGACAAACAAATGCAAAATGCGTTAATTTCTATTTATAGATGCAAAGCATTTGGAATTTATTTTTCACTACATATAATTACTTATTATTATATCTGAAGTTTGTTGTTGAATGTGTATTTAAAATTAACAAATTGTTTTGTTTGAGTTTAGTCCTGGAAGTCGTTCCCGTAACATGAATTTCGTATCGAGTTTTCTTCGAAACTTCCTGAGGCTGAAAACATATAAAGTATATCTAAAAAAAATGTCAAGTTTGTTTCCTAGATTATTTATGTAATTGTGTCGATTAATTAAAGGTAGTCCTGTTTTTTATGCTTAATTGCTCTTCTTAAATAATTTTTGTTATAAACTTGAAGATTAATAGAAACTGTCTGATATTAAAGTTTAAAGGTTTAACATGTCCTTTATATGTTCTGGTTTCATTTATTATTTAATTTTGTTTAGATAAGGACTTTCGTGAATCCCTTGTCAAAGAAATTGAGAGACTCCAACGTATCGTTGATGAATTGAAGGAAACAAATGATGTCCATCAGTCTAAAATGACAGAAAAATATGAAGAACTAGAAGAAAAACTACGCCTTTCCGATACCAAAGTTCAGGAGTTAAACCGGTAGGAATTATTTAATTTTTTCCTATTGAAAATTAAAGTCTGAAAATTTATCAAGTGCATATCAACCTTCTCACAAAACGTATTGTTTGTGCCCTGCTAATAAGTTGCTTTTTAAGGGTTAACATTTTTTTAGCGTTTGTTTAATAGTATTTTAAATTAATATTATTTGTTTCAAATTGCATAGGAAATTGGAATTGTAAATCTGTAGATGAAGTTTTGAAAATGTTTTGATAGAGTAGTAATTGTTATTTTGTTAGTAAATGAAAAATCAGTATAATGAGCATTGTAAGAACTAGTTTTTATGTATTAATTATTTAGGTCACCTTAAGTATTAAGGATCTTTTATGAAACCAAACATTACAAAACTATTAGTCATAGTTTTTTAACAGTGTACAGGTTAGCAACTTCTTTAATTTCAAATGTAATTTATAATGAAGACAAGAAAACAAATTTCTTTGCTAAACTTCCTATGTATTAATATAAATTTATTTTAGGGAAAATGAATTATTAAAACATCAGTTAAGAAAATATGTGAGCGCCGTTCAGATGTTAAAGGAAGAAAACTCCATTGAAGAAACTAGTCTTTACGAACAAAAACTAGTTCAGGTAAGTTGTACCTTTTTTATTACTTACTTTTCGTTTTAACTAAATACTACATATGTATTGAAATGTTTGATGAATGTGAAACAATTCTTTTTTAGATTGATTCAATGGATACTTCTGAAAATAACAGTTTCTGTAAATAACACTAATAATTCGTGTTCATTTACAATCACAGTTAATTTATATGCCTATACACATTTCTTTTTACTTCACATGATTAAGTATAATGTAATTAAGTATAATTATAATTGGAAAGGTACAACTTTCCCCTTACAGCATTGTTAGTAATTTGTATTTCCATGATACATCCTTCCATTATTACTTTACTGTAAGTAAAGTATAGCAATCATGAAAAAATTTGATGTCGTGATTTAGATGGATTTACATGTTTTGAGGTTGAGGTTTACAAAGTCCTTTTTTGATGTTTTACTGAAGACCTCCATGTTTGGTTGAGTGTACATCCAAATTTTTGTGCGTACACTACAGGTCACATCCTTTAATGGTTCAAATACATATTTTATCCCATAAATGGGCCCTATATGTAGACGTGTCCTATGGTTTTTGGATCGTATTGTGTCATGGAAAAGTCCCTTTTCTGTCCAAAGATTCTGAAAGTTTGTAGATATGATACAGATCACACCCTTTAAGGGATCATTATGGAATCATACGAAAAAATAGATCCTTTTAAGAGGATGACCTGAATGCTTTTGTGCTAAAATTACATTAACGGAAGGGTGTGTGTTATGGTGCATTTTATAATTTCAATAATTTTTTTTCGCTAAGTGGTGAACAACAGGAAAATGAAATTTAATGAGATAAATATACATAAAATTTGTTGATATGCTTAAAAAAAATATTTCCAAAAAATTCTGGTTACTGCAAATGGCAATATAGCTCTAAAAACTGAAAACTCAACTTGGAATAACGGATAACTTCCTGTACTATTTGGATTTGTTTACGTCTACTTTGATTTTTTTTGTCAGAATAGAGAATAACAAAGAGAATTGTTATATATGAAATTTGAGATATTTTAATGAGATAGTAGGATATGAAAGAATATTTAATTCTTAAATCTATAAAAATTAATAAAGGAAACATTTATTTTATTATGTTTCTCAGCGTCTAACAAAGCGTATAATGGATGGTTGTCTAACAAATGTGTTGTAATCAACAAGTTACTCCCTTAAACAGATCTTACTGTCAGGTTTATAGTCCTTGGTATGTTCATGAACTCTATTGTTTTTGGGTAATATGGAATCATGGAAATGTACTTTTTGGTCTTTGATGACTAAACTGCTACTAATTTTAAACCACTTCTCTTGTTTAAACAATTACTGATGGTGCAACCTTTGAGCTTAAGAGTTATGCTCTCCAAATTGGCGAGAGATAGGTAAAGAGGTAACGTCTGGATATAAATCCAGCCAAAACCTTACTTTTACGTTTCTCAAGGAGAAATAAAGTAGGTCTCACAAACATCTTTATTACATATACTAAACTAGAACTCTCAGAGATACTCGAATAGCTTGGGAGTCTCTTTAGATGAAAGACTGAACTAGAAAAGTAATGTAATAGACACATTGGCTAATGATGTCTTCAGTTTAATATAGTCACATTAAAATGAAACCAAAACTCAATTCATTATTAACAAGTTTGGTGTTACTTTATTATGTCATTATTGTACTTTAGTAAATATGAGAGTGTAGGCTACTCCAGATATCCTGTTATAGAGCACATTGAAATATTTTTTAGTAGCCATTATGGAATTTTAGAAAGAACTCAAAGGAAGTTTTCTTAGTTATGAAATTTATGTTATTTATATATCCTTAGAATCTCCTCAACGTTTCTTTCAGAACTATGCTAGAATCTAATTTTCATGGTAGGTGGCCGAGATGCATGGAGAACTGATGCAATTGAATGACAGACTGCAGAGACAAATTGCATCGAAAGATACCATAATCAGCAGGCTATATATGGAACTAGAAGCACTTCGAGGCCCTTTAGGCCCATCACATATTGACATCACATCACATATAATCAGTCTATGGCTACCCTCTGTCTTTCTTTCGGACACTCCTCCAAGGCCTCATCATGTTTATCAGGTTACTTCATTGGTTCATTCGACTATATTTTTTGAAATATAGTAAAAGTTTTGCTTTGCTTATTCAGTGATGCTTATTGTTCTGTTTTGATTCTAATATTTCAATTATTTAAGTCAAGTTACAATTTAGGCTTAATTCAGAGTTGTCTAGTCGGTTATTATGTTGTGTTTACTCATTTTGGGAAAAATACTACAAAAAGTTTCTACTTACAAATTTGTAATAAAAACGATGTTTTTATTAAAAACGCCTGAGTGTTCTTCCTCTGGTTACATCCAAAATACAAATACACCAGAGAGCACTTAAGAAATTACTAATATATATGGAAATAATAAGAATTTAAAGATTTTGATACCATTAGTTCAAAGGGTTGTAGGATGACTGATAAGGTGTGTGGGAGGGGCTGGGGTAGAAAAGGATAGGGGATGGAGGAAGAACATCTGGTAGTCTTAGTGGAAGCAGTTAAATTTTGCAAGAAATTAAATGCCTACGCCTTCTAACTGACTCTAAATGTAAGTAAAAACATTTACAATAAAAACAACAAAGCATATAAGGGAAAATGGAACTTTGCTTTAAAAATATTTTGAATAATGCTGTGTCTTAAAATTAATAATATATTACTGCGAGTAAGCAGCTACTAAAAGTATTGTACCAAGTTCTCAAAACAAAAAAAAAACGTCAGTGCAAGTTAATAGCAGGTACACGGGGCAAGCACATTAACATAATGTGATAACGAAATAGAAATACAATATTTACTAATATCAATAGGTTTTTTAATACCTTGCAGTGGTAAACTAATCTTTTTATGTATAAAATCCCTTTTGATTTTACTAAAAAAGATCGTTCTAAAGTACGATCTGCTGAACAATCAAATTTGTGAGGTATGTTTTTAATATTTGTTTGAAAGTTTTGTGACCAGTTACTCTCAACATTAAATCAGATCCAATTTTTAATTACATATATATCCAAAATTTACGTAAAAAATATAATGTGCCCATAAGGTACATTAAATAAATTTTAAATAAAAATTCAAATAAATGAGGCATTAATTAATCTACGGTTTTTTAAGTCAGTCATAATCTATATGCAGAATATTGTGATGTGAAAATATAGTTATTAATTATTTGTAAAAATATATAATTATAATAGTATGTTTTTGAGTGTTGTGACATGATTTACTTAAGAAACCATTAAGTAATTGACATGCAAATTTGCTGGAGGATGGAATTTTCAAACTGTTTGCCACCATATTTTTTTTTCTTTTTCTGTTGATACATCCAGAAAAATTTGGTTGAAGTTGATATAGATTCTAGTATTGGGATATCTTGACTTTGTATGATTATATGAAAAAATCTTAAATAACTTAGAATCTTGTATGATTTCGTACGAAAAAATTACATTTTTCCAGTATTTTCAGACGCGTTATGCATGCGTTTCTGTTGTTATGTCATATGTCTTTTTCTTTCTTTCTTTCTTTTTTACCCTTTTTAAATTATCTGTTATATAAGACCATTCTTTTTCGAGCTCTATTTACTAAATTGAACATTTTGCGGGATTATACACATTCTTTAAAATAGTGCTTTCGGATTTAAAGTAAAAAGAAATTTACAACAGGTCCATTATAGGAGATATATTATTTTCAAGAATTATAATATTATAAATCAACATTTATTAATTAATTTTACATTATTAATTGTTAAAATATAGTGTTCACGCTATTTTCCTGACGAAGACCATTCATCTTACAGTGTATTTGCTCTCTTCGGAATGTACTGCGTCTCGTCATATTATATCATATTATATTATATCATATCGTCATATTAGTAGTCCTACCAAATAGATTGTATAGTTCGAACATAATTTAACCTGTTCTTATTTTTCATTTTCATTTTAGTGCTAATAAATATTTTCATCTCTATATATGCGAAACAACATTATTTATGTAAACTAGCCGAGATACTTTTTTGCCAATAATTACTGAAGTAAAATATCTTTAATTATTTAGTCATTAAATGAATCCCAAAAATTATTTAAACTGGATAAGATTGTCTTGAGAGTATTAATAAGTTTGTCCAAAATTATTTGTTAAGCTTGTTTAAGCTTAAGAACCGGTGTTCTAAACCAGACACGCCAATAACACTGCCGGCAATGCAACACATGATAAATAATACTTTTTTAATTTTTTTTTACAAAAATATATGAATTTAATATAATTAGTGTTTATAATATGTAGCTATATTCATAATGGAATTTCCTCTATAAACTAAATAAATCCTAATATGTACTGTATACTGTTTTGAACTTTTTTTTACTTGAGAAAAGAAGTTTTAACTATTTTAGAAACATCTCACTAACTGAACTTATGTGCTTAAAAGGGTGTTAACTTATTTTCACATTAATTCAGTTTACATTATGATTCACTTTTAATTTTAAATTAAAATTCACGGCAGTACGTATAGAAATTTAAAACAATATGTTGGGGCATTTATCAGTTTTAAAATAGGTGCATCTAACACAGCAGCAAGGAATTTTGACAGGCTAATTGTAGACCACGTATTTGCCTTGCCTTAAGTCATTTAATTGTAAGAAGATGTGAACCATTTTCGGATGGAGAATTGGTTCATTAATGTACTTTTTAAAGCAGTGAAAGTGTTATGTCAAGAGCAACTACAACAAATTAAAAATATAACTTAACTCGTGATACAGTAACCTGTAGGATTCATGGCATCCCTTGGAATTTATTAAAACATAAAAACAAAGATTTCAATATTTGTATCATTCAATACTTCATTATTGCAATGGAATACATCAACGCAGTTGACTGTTTTTAGTGGCATTGCGAAAAAAAATTGCAGGAGTGATGACGTTTAAGTCATAAAATGTTTAAACGAATCTCCAAATTACTAAATTGAATTAAAATTTTTTTAAGGGATAATTATGAATGCCGAATATTAAAAGAATAATGAATTGATAAAAGTTTGTGTTTTTTCAGTTGGCATTATAAATTATCCTAGTCAGTTTAAATGAAAAGTACAAGGTAAATATCAAATGGTCTCAACTTTATCGATAATTTTAACAATTTCAAATTTAAATAAATTAATATTGTTTGTACAAATTAAATTAAACGATATATTATATCATAAATGTTTGAAAAGGTCATATTACTTGGCATGATGCATGTGATGTTCGACCTGTTTGGGAGGTTATTTATTTAAGGACACAATTGCTGTAAGTGGTTTGAATTATAACTTTTCTAACCTCTTGGTTACTGGTGCCTAAAATGTGTTGATTAGTGTGTATTTTTTATTTTGTATTTCCTTAATGTAATTCTTTGATTATTTTATCCGTCTTCTGTTTCAACTCTGTCATTCGTAATAAAGGCTAATAATACGTCAATCCGTTGTTTGATCTGTGCAGTGATTTAAATTTAATATATAAAATTTAATCAACATTGTTAAAATATTTTATAATCAGGATAAAAAAAAAATCTAGAGTGAATTGATATTGAAAATATGTGAAAATGAATTTCCAATATTTAATGTCCTTTATCATGTGATGTTGAAATCGTTAACAGAAATTTATAAATGGTCTTTAAAAACTATTGTGATTCTATATTAAAGCAAAAAATAATAACAGGTTGGTATAACAGTCCAATATATAGCATTACAAGAATATAGCCTTACAGCAGGAGAAAAAAAAGAAGAATTTCTGCTGTTAGGGTCAACAGGTCTAGGAAACTTTGTTTCTAAATTTAACGATTATTGTAGTTTTAATTAATTAATACTAGCGTGGTACTTTTCAAGTGCCTAATAATAAATTATGATTTTTAAAATATAAGCACACAATTGCATAAAATTAGTTTTTAAACAAAGTATTTCCTTTGTTTAACATTCACTAAAATTATTAAATCGTGTAATAACACCAAAAGCTTTTCTCGCTTGTATTAAACACATATATAGATATTTTGTTATGAAATTAAATAAAAAAATATTGATAGAAAATTATCTTACTGTTTATTACAGATCTTGTTGTGAAATTTAAGTTTTCTAAAAACTGTACGTCTTGTAACCTTTGGTCAAAATTGAGTGGCTTTAAACGTTTGTTTTTGCTGTCGTTTCGTTCGTAGGAGGCAGCTTCTATGATTTGTTTCGGAACTTCTTGTCGTAGGATTTTTGACCTTCAACATTAATCTGTCATCATAGAGCAACAAACTTGTTCTTGTTCTGTTAGGGTAGAGGGGAACAATACATGGACTAGCAAAGATGACATGCTTTTTTGGAATCTGTGTTCAGATAAACTGGAACAATCTGGCATCTTCTCGTTTGTTTTCGCTAGCACTGGATGTTAGTTTCTTTTATCTCAAAACGCTGAGGCGTGTCCGTTTCAGAATGGTTCATAACTTCTGCTTCTGTCATTTTTTTCTGGGTTGTGTTCTCTGTTTTTTCTTCCTTTTATCATCTAGTCTCGTTCTCATTTAGTGGACTTTCTTTTTTTATCTGGAGCACATTTCTTTTTCTTTAACTTACCTACCTAAGCCTTTATGTCACTCTCTTTAACTTGTTTGTTTTTGTAGTTTTAGTCTAAACTAGCAAACGTGCACGTCTTTCACGGGTACTTTTTCAAAAATTCGGAGATGATACATGGTATTCCAAAATATCATTAGAATTTATAGAGTGGTAGAAAATATCATTCTCAGTGCAGTGTTAAGTAAATACCTCTGTATACACTACATTAACTGTCTGTCCTTCAGGTTCATCTAAGAACAAAGAGTTGGGACCTCTGATTCTTGAGTAAGCAAACTACAGTTGACCATGTGACAAAACCTTGGTCTCACTCACTTCAATTTCTGCGGTAGATAGAGTTTTCCCTTGCGACTTAGTTACCGTCATTGCGAAACAGACGCTGGCGGAACATCGCAATCGTTTGAATGGAAATGGATAGTGGCTCGGAATCAATGGTATACGTGGTATAGACACAGACTCACCAGTACCACACACAGTCATGATGTCCGCCTCTATGACATATGTGTGCAGAGCACGAACCTAGAGTCGTGTCCCGTTGCACATTTTTGGGGCACTCAAGTTTCGTAACATGAAAAATGTTACTGCTGCTAAATTGCAGCATGATTTGTGCTCGTACTTTAAGTTTTTACTCATGAGTAGGCAGTCTAGGAGCAGTAACGGAGTCAAGAAATTCAATTGAATAATGAACTGCTCCCTCATTACTAATCACTCTGTTTACTGACTTGTAAGTTCTTTCTTCGGCTTGATATAGCGTAAGAACTCGTTTATTAATTTTTCTGCCTGCTCATTAATAGGGGTTGCGACTTACTCGTTCACAAAGCCATTTATTCTGAATAGATAGTAGATCTTGAAATCTGGGAAACACCTTGTCAGTAAGCTCTTGTTGGGAGCTTAAACACAAATGAAATTAAAATCAACTAACAGTACCTACTTGCTACGCCTGTATATTTTTAAAATACTAATGTCTGTGTAGCTAGCCAAACACGGCTTAAACGTTAAAATTTTGCTTCTACGTTGAATTTTTTATCGATTCAAAGCTTAGATTTTAAGTTAAACATAAACAATTCTACTGTCAAAGTTTCAGAGTTTATTTGTGACAAAATTTTGCGGACAAACCGACAGACAGAAATTTTTCTAAGTGTGGATTCGGTTTCTTTAATGTATGAAACGTAAAGATAACTTGAAATGAGTCAGTTCTAAGCAGTGTACAAATAAAATCATTCATTTATTTTATATAAATTTACTTATATAGATTATAGACTAATAATTGTAACTATCCATCGCTTTAATATACGAGGTGTGTAAATAAAGTAGTGAGACTGATTTTTTTTTTTAAATTTTCTATTCAAATATAATTACAATGTGATATTGTCACCTTCAAAATAGTTCCCTTCGGAAGCCACACAGCGCTGGAGACGGTCCTTCCAATCATTGTAGCATTGCTGGAACTCGGATTCTGGAATGGCCTTCAGCTGGTCGGTTACAGCAGTTTGTATGTTTTGTAGTGTCCCGAAATGAGTTCCCTTGAGGTGATTTTTCAATTCCGGAAGAGGAAAAAGTGATAAAGACTCAAGTCTGGTGAATAAGGAGGCTGAGGAGCAACAGGAATGTTTTTACTGGCCAAAAACTCGTTTATTGAGATGGCAGTGTGACAGGGCGCGTTGTCGTGATGCAACACCCACTTGTCTTTGATGTTTGGCCGCACACGAAGGACTCTTTTTCGAAGTCTTTCAAGGACCTCACGGTAGAAGGGCTGATTAAGCGTCGATCTGAACGCACAAGGTTCCGTACTCTGTTGACATTTTCATCGGTGTTTGCACTTGAAGGCCTTCCGCTTCGTGGTTCATCTTCAATCGACTCTCTTCCTTCTGAAAATTCCTTAAACCACCGAAAAACCTGTGCCCTTGATAAAACACGTTCTCCATAGGCCTCCTGAAGTTTTTCAAAAGTTTCGGTTGCATTATGTCCAAGTCTGAAGCAAAATTTGATTGCACACCGCTGCTCAACTTTGAGGTCACTCATTTTTAAAACGCTCAAGAAAAAACCATTTCACGAAAACCAACGCTACGGACAAACAAATGACTGTGGCGAGTTCAGATTCATACTGGAGGCGCATCACACGTGCACCTGACGCTACTCAAGGCCACGCGTCTCCAGCGTTGCCAGATCGAAAGCGACGTTGCCAGTCTCACTACTTTATTTATACACCTCGTAGTTACATAATATTTATTCATGTCTCCTCCTAGGATACATAAAATGTGAGAATATTTATTATTCTCTTTTCTTTTCTTTTTTTTTTTTTGAGGATGACTATAGCACTGCGTCATAAAAAGTAGTGTACCTCCCCTCTTCTGTACTAAAGTGCTACAGCAGTTAGCTTCAACGCCTCCAAGAAGCTTATGATACAGTAAGACATTCATGGCTGAAAAAAATGAATTTAGCCAACATGCAGAGTATTAACGTTGGAAGTGAGGTCGGCAGTGCGAGTATGCAGGATAAACCTAGCAAAACAACCACTGACTGGTCTTTCATGCCCACTTCATTTTTATGAATGTTTTTCCAATAAGTGAAGTTCTTTAATAAAATTATTGTACAATGAAATAACTGTAATATTTTAGAAAAAATGAACATCTCTCAAAATATGACAAAATGAAGGAAATGAAAGTAATCTAAGCTAAACTTCAGGGGTTTAGGGATCAGCAAACTAATTATTGAAGAAACCAAATAACAGTAGTAAAGCGATCTAAATTAATTTGAAACCAAATTTCATTAAAAGAACTCTGTCTTTAAAAGGCAGTTAAAAGTAGTTACAGCGAATAAAACTAGATATCTAACTTCGTAATAATCATTAATAAAAATGTAATTTTTATTAAAATTAAAACATTTGTACTTTTTTGTGGTTAAGGCCAGTGCTGTTATATAGTGTGTATGAGGTTTGTGTACTGCTGTTTTCAATATCACTTTCGATTCCAGATATTCATTAATTAGACAATTACTAAAAAATCTACTTCAGAAATATTTATGTACTTGGAAAAGATTATTTCCACAAACATTGTAAATAAATAAGTAACGCGAATTCTAATTTTTTAAACTGCACGTTGTAGTGAGGATTAGTATTATATGGAGTAAAAAGCATCTGTGTTCATTTGCCAGGTAATTACAAGCAAGACACTGATATCGAAATTTATTATAAATACGTTGTAATAGAAGAACTGTCACTAACTTAACAAAAGAGCAATTGTGACCGCCACTGCTTGTTGATTAGCCGACACTATATATACATCACATTGACTCACTGGTATTAGAATAAGTTTGTCAATTTTATAAATAGAGCTACCAAGAGATGTGATTTAAACTACATATGAAGGGAAATGGTTTTTGACTTTCCATAAAAACCATGATCAAGAGTGTTGACGTAATAAGCATAAGGGTCAGGTGGTCTATAATTCAAAATATAAAGTTTTGTGTAGACTACTCCAGATTTTTTTTTGATAGTTGGAATAATTTAAAAATGAATTTGTACTTGTTAATATCTGTGTAAAGTTGAAGGTATGAAGAAAAATCGCGTTTTATGTTGTCATAACAGTGGTCTGGGGTGGTAGTAACTACCGTTTTTGTCAACGGAATATTCAACTGGCATTTCATGCCAAGAAGTTTTTTTAATATAACCTGTCATAAGATGCGTAATAATTGTCTACAATAGAAAAAAGTTTCATATGCCTGCTTTAGTCTAATTTTTTATTAATTTTGATTTTTTTTTCACTTGATAAGTTCCCTTTATACTTGATAGTTATTATTTTTACTGGTTATAGAATATTATGTGATTTAATAATACATATATTCATTTATTTTTTTATTTTTTTATATGTTTTTGTAATTTTGTAATTAACTTTTTTAACCCAATTGTAGTTCTTATAATAATATATGATTTAGGTTCACTTGAGAATTGCTGATGAGGAATGGAATGTCTTTAGACGGTATACACAGTTCCACACATTGCATAAACTTACAAAAAGACAACACCCCATTGTTTCTGCATTCCAGTTTCCCCCCAAAAAAACAATAGGCAATAAGGTATACATCTGTCATCGTAACTGTTAATAGTTTTACAAAATTATTCTACTATATAGCTTTTTATTGTCTTTTTTTTCCAGGGTGTCAAATTTGTAGAAGAGAGAAGATTGAAATTACAGCAGTATTTACGCAGACTTCTAAATCACATAGTGGCTAATAATCCAGCTCTTTCGACGAGACCGAGCAAGGATCTCCTGATATCAATTGTTCCTTTTTTTGGGTAAGTCTTGATCTGGATCATTCTGTTCACTTTGTAGAGTGCAGTTTATTATAAATGTGGTTTATTACTAACTGGTCAAGTGCATTGAGCTGTTAAAAAAATATAGTGAACCTTTCAAATTGTCTGACTCTAACGTTTGAAATCTTAGAACCTTGGTATTTGGTTTAGTTCGACACAGTTATAATATACAAATGTACTGCTATATTCATTTATGTTTGTGGTTCTATTGATGCTTTAGAAAAAATGGTGATGCCTCCTAGAAACTTCAAAAGGAGAAAATAAAATTGTAAAGAAAATTTACGCCTAAAGATAAAATAAAAAAACAGGAATTTTCAGTAAGGTGTTCAAATATATTACGTATATAGTGGAAGGCTTATATGAAACTTTTCTGAGTGGAATTCAAGTTTACTATTGCATTAAGAATTCTTTTTGCACTGCCAATTTCAGTGATGTAACATTTCAGATTCTAAACATTTAAGTTTTAAAATTTGGAAAAAACTTTTAAATCTAAACTGTTATTAAACTATACGATCAAGTATGATTCAATACAGAATAGCAATTTGTTTATCTTTTCTTTTAAATAACCTTTCGAATGAATTGAATTCGGATGATCTGCGATTGAAATTTTCTTCAATAAATGCTGGTAAAGTTTTATTTTCAAAAGAAAGTTTAAAATTATAGTTGTGTTACTGTTTCGATTATTGTTTATTATATTTGTTTAATTAATTATGAGTCCAATTGAATGAAATAAAACTAGCATATTTCATATTAACTTTTTTTTAATTTTCACAATGACTTACGATTGCACGTATTGTTTTCCTGATTTGGGGTTCCCCAAATCCGGGTTTCCTAAATCAGGGAGATAATAACTCACGTGTTTGGATAATTTGGATGGATGGACTTATAGGTATACTATATGGTATATTTGATAGGTATATCAAATTATAGGTATACATTTCAGCTTTATACATTTACATTTTTTCAAAATACATATCAAAAAAAAAATACAATTAGAAACATATAATAAACAAAATAGGGAAAATCCACATAGTTTCTATCCTATGCTTGTTGAATTTAAATATTTTTTTGACCCTAATTGTTAGGTATTCATAATATTGATATTTTATAATACTATGGCAGTTGGTTGATATTATTATAATTTATATCATAACATGTAATATAAAAATAGTCCGAACCGGACAAATAAGTAACTGATAAAAAAGAGCAACACAAAAAGAACGAAAACAGTTACTAGAATCAATATTTCGAACCGCAGTTCGTTGTCAGGAAGAGGCTAGAAGAAGAAGAGCTACATTTACTCGTAGATGGAAGGTTTAAAGTCGATTGAGTAGTTCACAGCCAGTCGTACCGGTTACATTTACACGGCAGTCGTACCGGTTACATTTACACGGCAGTCGTACATTTGGTTACTCAATGTTCGCTCCTCACCTGCATTAGACCTAAAACGTTAGATTTTTAATTATATATGTATTTTTTAAATTTACTTCTTTATTTTTCAATTTTTAATGAAAAATAGAAAAGAAATGTTTCTTCTCCTCTCTTTCTCATCCTTAAGTTCATCCATTTTTCAATATATCCCTCGTCTCTCCTTCAGAAAGCCCCGTAATTTAGGTAATTTGTTTTCTCACAGAACTACCATTACTCCCAGGTCCGTTGGTGATCGCGGAGTAATGCAACAATGCGGTTGACGCCGTTGCCTTCCCTGCCCAATTATCAATCCTGAATCTTTCTTCCCTAACCTCAGCAAGAGTTATCAAGTCTCTTCTAATACTTCCATGAACTGCGTCTACTGCTTGGAATGTGGCCAGTGTGGGCATTCTATATTAGTCTCTTCTCCAATATGCTTAGCATTCGCATGAGTGGACATAGATATTCCGTCAAGCGGCGCAGTAACCTACTTGTTGCAATCCATGCCAATAATTATGGCCTTCCATTCAGTGACTGCTTTAAAGTACAAATACTTAAAAAAAGAGCCACCGATAAGAAAAGATTAACTCTGAGAGCTTCCGAAGAGTCTCTCATTTGGTTACTCAATGTCCTCTCGAATTTGGTTTCTTATCCTTTTCTTTTATCCTCACCATCTTTTTGTCCTCTTATTTATCTTTATTTTTCTCTTCACTGTCTCTAATACGGTACTTGTGCTCGATAACGGTGGAACGGCGTTGATAACGGTGGATTAGCCTGCAGAGTTACGACTGCCTGGAAAATACTCATTCCACTCTGCACCCTTCATCCGGCAGTATTGTAGCTCTTCTTCTTTTATTCTCTTCCTGACGACGAACTGCGGTTCGAAATATTGATTTCAGTAAGTATTTTCGTTCTTTTTGTGTTGCTCTTTTTATCAGTTACTTATAATTTATATTGTAATTATAAAAATATTATAGTATTTAAAACAATAAGTAACTTTCTTTTTTACTTTTGTAATTTCTTTCTATCTTCCATCAGTTCTTTAACTAACCTTGGGTTTGATTTTTTGCTATTCAAATTTTGTTGAGCATCTAAGGCAGACTAACAATTAATCTATGCTTTTTGTTGAATAACCTTATGAATGATTTGAATTCGAAAGCTCTGAGATTGAAAATTCCGCTAACGCATGTTAGAAAAGTTTTATTTTCAAAACAAACTGTTTAAAATTATTATTGTTAAAGTTTTATTTTTAAAACAAACTGTTTAAAATTGTAGTACTAATCATGAAGTCATTACATAAAATAAAACCTAGTATATTTAACAGTAACCTTTTTTTATCATTTTTACAATGAGGTGTGATAACACTTTTTTTGTTTCCCTGATTTGTGTAACTCCTGAATCCGGGAGTTTATTATTCACCTGTTTGAATTTAGAACAAGATATTCTAACTTTTCTATTTACCATATGTGGTTAGTAGCTTTTTGGAACTGTGTTTAGTAATCGATCACACCATGTAGTCGTTCTAGAATTAACTATGTGCGTTCATTAAGTATCTATCTACGATTCCACGTTTTTGAAAAAAATCGATCACAGTCTTTAAATGTTTCATTTCAAATTAACTTTGATGTTTCTTGCTCCGTCCAAATAATCAGATTGCTAATGCTTTTTGGGATGAAACTATATATCAGCGCTTATCATTTATCTGATGTGTGCACATTTCAGTGTCTACTATATTGAGATTAGGTAATACAATGGCAGCCCTCTTATTTAAATCATTGGGGGTGTAGTATTATTTTCCATAGTTTCTAAAAACGCATTTATTTTATGGTTTTTTACAATAGAGTTTGGATAACAATGAAATCCATATTTAATATTTTTAACGTTATGGTGTTCCTCGTTACTCCTTTTGATTTGAGAAAACTCAAAGTTTGTGGACTTTCCTTTTGGTCCACAAAACCAAAATTTAAATTTAATCCGTTTTAGGATTAAACCTAAAATGTTAGATTTTGAATTATTTTTTTAAAATTAACTTTTTTATTTTCTCACTTTTTATTTTTAATTATTACCCTTATTATTTTTATTTATTTATTTTCAGTTTGAAAATTGTCTCTATAAATAAATATATAGAGACAGTCTGGTAGTCAGTCAGTCAGACAGACAGCAACATATTCAATTGCCTCTTTCATGTGTTCTAGTTTATCCATACAACATAAGCATCGTTTGCTAAATGCTGTGTGATTGATTATTTATTTAGCATTTCTAATCTTATTTCTTGCTGTGTGGTTAACACATTTGAATTTTCGGAGATCTGATATGTTGCATTTTTTTAAAGTGTCAGAATATATTGTGCACGTAACTTTTGTTGTACAGTTTCCTTTGAGATACCGACTACAATTGAAGTATCTAGGAATAAAAATGTAATCTCTAGCAAGACATGTATTCCAGGATAATTTTACACATGATCTATATTATTTTTTTTTCCTTAACCAGGTTTTTTTTTCCTACTCTATAACTATATCTTTTGTATCCTTATTTCTTTTATATGTGGTGATCAATTTAGGTTTAAAATTCGGTCTTCTGTGCAAAATTTTTGATTTGAAGTTTTTACTCAATTTCTTTTACATTGTCGACATTATGTTGCACATAATTGGTCTAGGATTAAGGTTTTGTTTCTCACAATTCTGAGCAAATTTTATTAATTTCATCACACAGTTTATGTCATTCCTGTTTTGATCGAATTTCTATTAAAACCTTTCCCTCGCCTATGTTTTTGGCTTTCCTAACTCCAAATTTTGGAGTTTATTTTTTCTTTAATATAGATTTTGGCTTCGTCAATTCTTCTGTTAGTTCCTTCTTTTGGACATACATGTGAGTGGGATTGTTTTTTAATTTGCTCAACTCAGATGTATTTAACAGAGCCTCCATGTAGATTACTTTGTGTGGCATAACCGCAAGCGAGTGATAGCTTTTTTGATATTTTGACTAACTCCAATTGTTTAACTGAATCTTCAAACCCATTACATCTATTCTGCTCCATGTTTTCCTCAAATCGGACACACTTTTTCGTCGAAGGGACTGTTGTGAGTAAGGTCAGTAATCTACAAGAGGTAGCTAGTTCAGTACCCATATAATGAAAACAATGTCTCCTTGAGACTTAGTTCCAGGCCAAATATGTCTGCCAGATATTGGTATTGACCATCTTAGAATGACCAGAATACACCGTTAACGACAGCCCGCTGGTCCACGTACGGTACTTACTATCCTCGATAATGTATGATGGTTGGTACTAAATAGTTATACACTATCTGAACCCCTAGCGCCAGCCCTGAATATAACATACAGAGTTAGAAACTTTGAATAAGAAAGAAGGTTGCTCTTATTTAGTGAAAACATTTTGATTATTGTATTATAACAGTTCTGATAATCAAACTAAACAGTGTTTTAAATTAACCTCTGTTTTATGCTTTGTAATTTTCAGGGAACATAACGAACAAGGAAAACAACAAAACAACATGCGGCCTAGAGTACCCCACTCATCGTCTCCTCATTATGCGGGGTTGTGAACACTTATTATAGCATCAATTTTAAATATATAAAAATAATGGTTTTAATTGGTTGATTTCATTGAATATTCTTTCATATTTTTAATAACTTTTTTTACATATTCATATATTTTATTTAATTATATGATTGGTACTCTTGTGTTGAACTATGAGTTCCCAATACGTTTCAATCCTCTATTAGTAAAAATTATAAATGTATTAATTTGAGTTATTATAAATTAATTATTACAGGAAAATGTGTAGTCATTGACTTTTTTATGTGATCTAATTCCGAATTCAATCCATCAATAACTAAATTCAATGGTATTAATTAATGTTGTTATACTTCGCAATTCATAATATATTGACTCTTAATTATATAAGAGCTCCAATTTTAGATGAATGCATTTAGGTTTGGAAAGACGTTAGTAGGCGTCATGTTTTTTTTTAATAATTCAAGATGATTATTTTAAACCAATCCTAATCATTGAATATTTAGATGAAATGTGAACAAGTTGGGTGTTTAGGGACATCAATCATTATCTGAAACAAAAGGCTGGTATATTATAGTTTCTACACTGCACATGATGTATGAAATATTGGAAATAATTTGTTGTAGTAAATTGTGGAGTGATGTTTATATGTAAAAAAAATTCACTTAACATGTTTTTTGTATGTGAAAGTGCTTATATATTTGGATCTTAAAGACGAACACATTTTCAAATGTATGCATGAAAGGTCACTGATGTGCCTACATAATATATTTATATATTGATATCATTTTACGCTCATGATGTATTTTTACTATTCCCTTCACTGGAACTTATAAGTATATTTTATATTCGATTTTTCCGTAAGTTACAACAGTATCCACGAATTTTTATTACCTAGAGTGTTTTTTCTATGTGTTTATATCATAATGCAATTGAGAACCATAAATTGAGTTATCTGGAATCGAGTTTGGAAAAACCTGTAAGGATTTAAGCGTATAACTTTAGCTGCCAATTTATTAGCACTCTGGTAGTTCTTGCTGTAGTCCAGTTTATGGCTTTAGGTCTGAACGTTGTATGTATTGATATGTATATAATGAAATAGTTTATTGGTTATATATAGATATCATATTGAATTTCAGAATATATGAATTGTTATTCTAGTAAGACATATATTTTTTATGATTAAGTATATAAAAAAAGTATGAATGAATTTATAATGTAACATCAAATGCTGTATGTGAAAATATGTATAATAAAAATGTATTAGAAATTGACAACGGAGTATTGTTCCCTTAGATGTTTTTGCATAACGATTTTTGCCATTTGTTTTTGATAGTTCAGAAATAAAATATTTTACTTTAAAATAATGGATTAATGATATTCCAAGCTATATGACATGGCTCCAAGACATGATGAGAAGATAGTCCTTGGGGACTTTAATGCAAGGATTGGCAAGGAACAAGGTTTCAGACCCACCATTGGGAGCAATAGCAAGCATGAGGAGAGCAGTTCCAATGGTCTCAGAGTAATAGACTTTGCAGAAGGAAAAG
Organism: Hermatobates lingyangjiaoensis; assembly: GCA_026182355.1. NCBI lineage: Eukaryota > Metazoa > Arthropoda > Insecta > Hemiptera > Hermatobatidae > Hermatobates > Hermatobates lingyangjiaoensis. The sequence goes on along the minus strand of JAPFBL010000084.1, from coordinate 11,454,402 downwards.
GAATGGTAGTGGCAAGTACCTGTTTCCCTCATTTAGAGATCCATAAAGAGACATGGATTTCGCCTGATGGTAACACTAGAAACCAAATAGATCATGTCCTGGTAGACTCAAGACACATAACAGATGTAATGGATGTCCGGAGCTTTAGAGGAGCCGATTGTGACTCAGATCACTTCCTAGTGATAGCCAAACTGAGACAAAGAATGGCAGTGAGAGGTAGACACCAAACAGGAGAGACAAAGAAAGGGTATAATGTTAATAAGCTTAAAATTGAACAAATAGCTGAACGCTACAGAGATAGAGTGAGGGAGAAATTACCGAGGACTAGCAACAATAGGGATACAATTGAAGTGGAGTGGAAAAGAATAAAAGAGACAGTGCAGGAATCAGCAGAAGATATACTGGGACAAAGGCAGAAAGAAGGACGAAATGATTGGTATGATGAAGAAGTCAGGAGAGCCTTGAATGAAAGAAATACAGCCAGAAAGAGGACTCTGGAAATAGGAACAAGGATTAGTTGGCAAAGATATAGAGAAAAAAGACAGGAAGCAAAAAACGTCTGTAGGAGAAAGAAAAGAATTCAAGAAAGATTGAATCTTGATAATATGATGCAGGACTTTAATGAAGGAAATAAAAGATTCTTCTACAGGAGAATCAAAGAAATTAAGAAAGGTTTTCAACCAAGGGTGAGTCTTTTAGAGAAAGGAGATGGTACAATCAGTGGGGATAAAGAGACGATACTGAATAGATGGGCAGAATATTTCCAACAACTCTTAAACCCAGAGGAGAATGGAGAGCAGAGGGAAAATAGGGATAACTGGGAGGAAGAGGAGGAAACAGAAGAAGAAATGGAAATCGCGCCTCCAACTCCAGAGGAAGTGAAAGAAATACTGTCTAACATGAAAAACAACAAAGCCCCTGGAGAGGATGGTATCGCAGCCGAACTATTGAAAGCAGCGGGAGAAGAGATGGCAGAAAAACTCTTTGCTCTAATAAGACAAATTTGGGAAGAAGAAAAAATGCCACAAGAATGGACCGAAGCACTGATCTGCCCAATCCACAAAAAAGGCAGCAAGCTCAAATGTAATAACTACAGAGGTATTTCACTACTTAATGTAGGGTACAAGGTTTTAGCCACAGCTTTGGCAAAAAAGTTAACACCACTAGCAGAGAGTTTGATCGGAGACTATCAATGTGGGTTCCGAGCTGGGCGCTCAACCATTGACCAGATATTTACTCTTCGACAAACGCTTGAAAAATGCTGGGAGTACAATCTAGAAGTTCACCAACTATATATAGATTTCAGCAAGGCTTACGACAGTATAACAAGAGAAGCAATATTAAGATGCCTAAAAGAATGTAACATCCCAAGAAAGTTAATAAACCTTGTGAAAATGACCCTGAGTGATACCTACTGCAAGATAAAAGTACAGAATTCTGTGTCAACCCTTTTAAAGTAGAAAAAGGAGTGCGCCAAGGAGACCCTCTATCATCAGTGCTGTTTAACCTTGTTCTTGATAGGGCAATAAGAGCGATATCCACAAATCAAGGTGGTTCTATATATAATAGAATGGAACAACATTTAGCCTTTGCTGATGATGTAGAGGTCCTTGCCCGAAACCAACAAACCCTAATAACAGTTTTTACAGAGATGGAGAACAAGGCAAATGAACTGGGTCTAAAAGTTAGCTCTGAAAAAACAGAGTACATGGTCACCAGCAAAACTCCAAACAGGTATGCTTCTTTGGAAGTGGGAGAGAGACATTTCCATCGAAAAGAGAAGGTAACGTACCTGGGTGCGGTAATAACGCATGATAATCAGGTGAATATGGATATACAGGCGAGATTAGCAACAGCTAATAAAAGCTACTTCTCTCTCCTAAGTTTATTAAGAAGCCGAAATATATCCATAAAAGCAAAGGTTACCATGTATAAAACCATCCTTCGACCAATAGTTACTTACGGATCGGAAGCATGGGTACTGACCAAAACCCAAGAGGGCATTCTCAATCGCTGGGAGCGGAAGGTGCTCCGGAAGATATATGGCCCAAAAAGAGATGGAAATATATGGCGCATTAGGACCAACGAAGAGTTGAAAAGACTGTATGGAGAGCCATCGCTAGTGGCAACCATCAAAGCTGCGCGTATTCGTTGGTTGGGGCATGTGCATCGTATGAGCGAGGATAGAGGGCCCAAAAAAGCCCTGTATGGACACCCTGGAGGTCACCGAAGGAGAGGTAGACCACGACTTCGATGGCTCCAAGATGTGGAGGATGACCTACGAAGATTAGGTGCGGCTCGCTGGAGAAGGACAGCCTTGGATCGAGATCAGTGGCGCACCTTGGTAGCGGAGGCTCAGGTCCTAAATGGGCCGTAATGCCAAGGAGAAGAAGAATGATATTCCAAAATTTTACCGTTAAAATAATTATAACCCCTCCAGAATTTAATTTCAACAATGAGAGTAATTTAATTCTGTGCTTGTAGGGTGAATGATATTAATAAAATTATTTTGAATTAATTTTCACGCTTTTGTCTCTTTCAGTGATTATATTAGTATTGTGGGTTAGCAGATGATAGGCTTCTCAAAGTAAACAGACAGTAGGGTATTGTGGGTTAGCAGATGATAGGCTTCTCAAAGTAAACAGACAGTAGGGTATTGTGGGTTAGCAGATGATAGGCTTCTCAAAGTAAACAGACAGTAGGGTATTGTGGGTTAACAGATGATAGGCTTCTCAAAGTAAACAGACAGTAGGGTATTGTGGGTTAACAGATGATAGGCTTCTCAAAGTAAACAGACAGTAGGGTATTGTGGGTTAGCAGATGATAGGCTTCTCAAAGTAAACAGACAGTAGGGTATTGTGGGTTAGCAGATGATAGGCTTCTCAAAGTAAACAGACAGTAGGGTATTGTGGGTTAACAGATGATAGGCTTCTCAAAGTAAACAGACAGTAGGGTATTGTGGGTTAACAGATGATAGGCTTCTCAAAGTAAACAGACAGTAGGGTATTGTGGGTTAGCAGATGATAGGCTTCTCAAAGTAAACAGACAGTAGGGTATTGTGGGTTAGCAGATGATAGACTTCTCAAAGTAAACAGACAGTAGGGTATTGTGGGTTCGCCACGATATGGTACCGTGGGTTATCAGACATCAACGTATGCGTTCACAGACTGTAGGGTTCGGTGGGTTAGCCATGATATGGAACTGGTAACACCTGGTAATTTAGTTTGAAACTTCATTCCAGTTGAACTTACATGTGTAAGAAAATACTATATCATCAAAGGAAAGATTTTCAAATGTATGTAGATATCTAACAAATATATAAATAAAAAGATTTCACATAAACACGTGAAATAACATTCAATGATCAAACCACAATAAGAAAATGGGAAAACAAGACTAAGATCTTTCAACCGTAACAAGCGGTCTTCGTCAGAGTCAAAAACCCAACTCAGTTTTGGGTTTTTGACTTTGACGAAGACCGCTTGTTACGGTTGAAAGATCTTAGTCTTGTTTTCCCATTTTCTTATTGTGGTTTGATCATTAAATATATAACAAATTTCAACTATCTAACAGGAACATATCTTCTTCACTAGCATTTACCGCCAGATGCAATTAACGTTATGCGAATAATCCAAACTTTGTCAGGAAGAGGCGGAAACCTTTGGTCACGTTCTATCTGAATGCGAAGCAATTGGCTTGAGGAGGACAAATATTTTTGACAAACCATAGTTATAACCGATAGAAATGAGAGATAATTTTTAAGCACAATTTTAAAGTTTAATACAGAAATTAAAATCTAAAACTGATTTTCAAAACTACAAAGGAAAGCTCAATAGGGGATCATATATGGTAGCACTGTGCACCGGTCCAATGAGTATAGACATTCAGTTAGAAGTAAGTTCTAGACCAACGATTTCAAATTTGTTATAACTGACAAAATGGATATAGCAACAATAACACAAATGAAATTATAAAATTGATTATTTGTAAGTTTAATATTTTGTTTACCAAAATTGGAAATTAAAAACAAGTTTCCCATTAGGAATCTATTAGGACAAACTTGTATCTCAACAAAATCACCAATTGTGAAAATGCTTTTCAGTACTGAATTTGAAGCTTAAACTGATATCACATCCTCAGTCTACTGTGATGTCTCCACATATACTGCGAGACCGTATTTTCCGCAAGTACTCCGTGACTCTATGTTTTATATCTTACTCAATCTCGCACATCCTAGCATTTATGCGTCTCAGAGCAATTACTGAAAAATATTTTTGGTCCAATATGCGGAGATATATACGTAATTGGGATCGAACCTGTTTGCCCTATGGAAAAATAAATATCTGGCGTGGCCTACACTTAACTTTACTATCATCGACAAACAAAATAATGTCATTCATAAACATAAAAAAATCTGCATCTGATATTAGAATGGTGCAACATGTAGATCTTTTAAAAAAATTTCACATAAACACAAATAATTGAAATAACAATCAATGATCAAATCACAATAAGAAATGGGAAAACAAGACTAAGATCTTTTAACCGTAACAAGCGGTCCTCGTCAGAGTCAAAAACCGAACTGAAACACTAGATACAGGGAACATCTGGTGAGGGGTTGAGAAAAGTGGGAGGGAAGAGTGGTATTTTAAAAGGGTGAAAGCGCAGGAAAGGACTAATATCCAGAAAGGGATGTTTGAGGAAACAAAGTAGTACAGTAAAAAAGAGTAAAAAACTATCCGCTAGCTGTCAACCCTTTTAAAAGAGGCTATTGCCCTCGTAACGAAAGTATCAAGTTTGAAGAGACCGTTACTAATGTTTATAATATTTGATCTATTAAATTTAATTAGAGACGATTCAATAATATTTCTTAACAACATTGATTTTTCATAGGTAATAAATTTAGCTCCTGTCCAATTAATATGATGATTTTCATTTTTTATATGCAAGAATAAGGCACTACTTTTTTCCTGTCTACTTACGTTTGTTGTTTTACATGTGTCTTTAATTATTTACCAGTTTGACCCATATAATTTTTATGGCAATTTTTGCACGAAATTTTATAGATACCACCGGACTCCAATTCGCTGGGAGAGTTTTTTATTAACATATTGCCCACATTATTACGATTAGAAAACACTATATTAAAATCAAGTTGTTTGGCTAATCTTGGAAGGGGGTCCAATGACGAAACCTTACTGTGGTTTGATCATATAGATCTTTTAGAACATTTTGTTAGACAAACCTATCATACCATGAAAAGAATCAGAAATTGTATGTCTGATATGCTTTATTGGCGTTAATTTTTGACATATAAGAATTTTATTCTTCTTACACCACATATAAGTCGTTAAATCATTTGAAATTTTTTCATTATACCTCTAAGCATTATATTATTTTGGTGAATTCACTCAAAAAAATTCTTAGTCAATGTAAACAATGTAAAAAAAATCAAAAATTCGATAAGTATAGCAGGTGATCCCTTAGTCTAAGATAAACAATCAGTTTTTATAGCTTTATTGCTCTTTGCCGTGATTGAAATTTCATGAATTTTTTTTATACATTGCTAATTTTTTGTTCCACTTTTGGGCAAATTTTCATGGTTTTTTAATGATCCGTTTAGCATCAAAAAAACATTTGCTGAAAATAGGAACTGTACTGTAATGCCTCTTTGTGAATGTAATTTTGAAAAAAAAATATCTCAAATCATCCACCACGTAGGGTTCTATTTTCAGGTATAGTTTCATTTTGATTCGTAAAAAGGTATAGCTTGTATCTCTCTCACAAGCTTTGAGATTGAATTATAGGTAAAAATGTTTACATTTTATTGAACAAAATATTTCACTTTGTTTTAAAAATCTGAACATATTTTTCGTTATTTGCATTTGTAACCTCAAAGATAATGCGAAAACTTCAAAACTCTAGAGTTGGTAGTTTAGGAGAAAAAAATGTAGTCTTAAAACAGGTTTTTGGTAAAAAATGTGACTTTCCCGTCATTCATAATTGATCCTTATGGGATCATGTACACTATGAGGCCCATTTTTGTGTAAAATATCAACTTGATTCATCAAAGATTCTGGACCGTAGTGTGGTAAAAACTTTGGATACATACTCACCAACCCACAGACATCATAGAAAAAAATTCATAAAAGGACTTTTGGGACCTCAAAACATGTAATTCCATCAGAATCTCGAGATCGAATTTTTTCACGATCACTATACTTTACTTATAGTAGTTGTGACTGAACAAGGAGGCCTTGTTTTTCCTCAGATTTTTTGTATTGTAATTGCTAATGATTGTACACTTATGTATTGTTTATAATAAATGTTTCTATCAAAGAATAAATGAAACTTAATGTTCATCAGTAATAAAAAGTTGAATTAATTGATCATCTGATAGGTTATTACTTTTTTTAAACTTAGGGTTTGAATCTCATCAGACGGTGTGCTCTACGGCTATCCCTGTTATATTGATCATCATCCCACTGCTGTTTCTGAACTTCAGATTTTACTTGTTTAATGAATTTCATAATTCCCCCCCCCCCCCCCCCTGATAAGTATCCCTCACTTCTATTAGTTCCAAAAATCTTGACTTCAAGGTGACTCTCACATTCTGATAGAAAGTGCTCAAAGGTTTCCTTCTTTTTGTATGGGAATATTCTGACGGAGGATTGTTGTCCCACATGCTGTCACAGCAGATTGCGGCAGACAATTTGAATATGACATACATTTTTTGTAAAATATTAATTCCAGCTTGAATAAGTAGTAGTTAAGGAGAGAAATCCCGGATAGATATTATGCATATATTTTTAAATCATTTTATGACCGTATCTTTGATAGTTCTAGATTAATATTTTTTTTTCGTGAGGAAGGTATGATGACCGTTTTAGTTGGATTTCTATCCAAACCTTTTTTAACTATTTGTAGAGCATGCTGCATAATTTGAAAGGCAGTACAATCAAGTACATATTCTTCTTATTCTAAGAACAAAACATCTGCATATCCTTGTATAATATCATAATCAGTTAGTATGAACACAACTAATCGCTACAATAGGATTGATAGCATTCCTCCCTGAGGACAGTCTTTAGAGTTCAAAATTTAAAGTTGTGTAGGTCTAATACTTACACAAATTATTTTTCTATAAGATTGCTGTTATCTAATCTACAGATTGTGGATCAATAGATCTAATCAATTGTTATCCATTAATCGATTCGAGGGAGTCTGTCATGAGAGCCTTCCATATACATACTAGATGCAAGCCAAGGCTATCCCTTAAAGACCTCAAGGTTCCCTATTTTGTTAAACAAAATTTTTGTGACGGATTATGTCGATTGGCCCTTAGGAAGGTATATGGTCCCTTATGAAGATTTTTATTTGCCTAAATTTCTCATATTACTATAGGTAGAGCATTTGTAATTTTTAATGTACTATTATTCTTTCTAAATTGCAAGGTTACAAAATGTTTGTAGTAAAATAATACCAAAAACAAATTTTATGTTTCTTCGGACATGTGGCATGTAGACTTACTATTATAAACAACGAAGAAGTTATTTTCCATTGCTTTAATTGAACCCGAAACAATGGAGTGCTTAAATACGCTAAGAACTATATGTCCGATAATTAGTTATGTTAAGTGGTGTACAACACAATGTAGATTTATTACAACACAACCACTAACCATCTTTCACACTGGCGATCATAATAAATAATTTGGTTGTTAGGCGTTTCTTTTTATAGTTTTATCAATTTTATTACCTGTACATATCATATTAACTGTTTGAAATATTTTCAAAATCTTCTATTAAACCTTAAAAAATGAATATCATTGACTTGATTTTGTTAAAAAATATCAAAAATAAAATGTAAACAAATCCAAAAAGTACAGCTGGTAATCCATTATTCAAAGTTGAGTTCTCAAATTTTATAGCTTTACTGCTTTTTGCAGTTCTTACAATTTCTTGAACTTTTTTTTTAGATCACTAATTTTTATTTGCTTTTTTTAACAAAATTTCGTTTTTCTATAGTTAGCAATTTAGTGCTAAAGAAACATTTTCTGAAATCCTTAAATGTACGATGACGCTTATTTACTTCCTTGTATTTTCATTAAAAACAATGAAATTACAAGCTATTATTATTACAACTCTCAAAACATGCTATTATAAGGTATAATTTCATTATGATCTGTCGAACTGAGTGACCTCTTTCGCACTCGTAAACTTTCAGGGATCAATCATACGTAACATTTTTACATTTTGTAGGAAAATAGACCTTTCAAGTTATTGAAGAATTTTGGATTTTTTTTCGAACTTCATCAGTTCCACAATAATTCCGAAGATTTCAACACACCAGAGAAAAAAAAAGTTACCTAAAAACAATTTTCGTCAAAAAAGTGACTTTTCCATTATTCCATTTAAGAATATATAAACTTATTGTATTGCAATTACTTATTTCTACATTTCTACTAAAAAAAAATTAGGCTTGACTGGTACAAAATTTTTTGAACTGCTTGAAGCATGTTTCAAAGATAACATGTTGCCCAGCGGCAACAATGTCAATTGAATTCAGACTGTTAAGGTTTGAATTCTTTAAAATAGATAGGGACTTTACCCATCTTCTTTTTTGGGATATGAGACGGAACATTTGAAGAATGAACAGTTTTCATTGCCGATTTTCAATGCAAATATTTTATTTTGATGTAGAGTTGGTTTAGTTGAATTAGTTTCAATGAAGATTTTTAAAAATGAGTGATTTAGAATTGCAAGAAGAAGAACGTGAAGTGATTCTGTCTATATATGAAGGAGACCCAGCTTTTAATCAAATATCTCCTGTAACATACCAGTATAAGGTTATAGAGAAGCCATTTATTTATTCATTTCTGTCTGACTATATGCTTTGGATTAATGTATGAAGTGTTTAACTAATTTAATTTTGAACTGCAAAAATAGAATCTTAAAAAGCAACTTAATAAGTGTGGAATATAAAATAAATAGCCTGTGTCTTATTTAGATTAATGTGTTTTAGAAAGTTTTGAAACTAAAAGGTTATATTAGAAAGTAACACTATTCTAAAGTAACGTGCTATACCAGTATTATTTCTTGCTATATTCACTGAAGAATACTATATTATTATCACTATAAGTTATGGCTATTCCAAAGATTGGGGTGTTTATTGTAAAGAAATAGGTTTTTAACTCTGTTATTGTCCTAGTTAGATTATTCCTTATTTTTTTGTTAGTATGGAGAAGATGGTGAATCACGATCATTTTTACTGGAACTCTTCTGGAATGATGACTATCCATCCAAGGGGCCAGTCGTTAACATGGACACTTTCTACAATAAGCATCTGTAAGTTTACAACGGTACGGTTGTTTGAAGTAATATGACGTGGTTAGTTACCAGATCTGTTATTCCTGGTGAAACTTGAATAAATATACCTGAACTTTTGACTGTGAGATACATTGTGATAAATGACTTTATCAATGTAGTTTATGTGATTGCAGTAAATAGCTGAGTATAAAATTCTTGTAAAGACTTAACAATTTACTTACTCCATAATTTATTTTAATCTGAACAAAAGGTGCATGTGAACTATGTAAATGAACCACATTAAGTTCATTTACTATGTTGTAGTATTTATTTATGCCTTGATCTAACTACGTTCAATTCTTTAGTCCTTTTTTGGTAGTTGCCCCTTAAACGAGTATTGGTGATGACTTTATCATGTAGTCAATTTAGAGTTCAATGATTGGTTAATATTTGTAGATAAGAGATAACCTTAGGTGGTGGATTTTAGAGTTTAGAGATTTGCTTGTTATCTAGTACTTTTTGTCCTAAAAATATTCTAATAATAATTTTTGTCATAAATTATTCTAATGTTATATTATTTGAATCATTTGATATGCTTGTAAAATGTGTAAATTTAGGACTATAGCAACTATATCATTAATATTTGGTTTAAGATCATTTCGAGTTAAAAAGAACTTTGATTATACCATACAATTCTGTGGTATAGCTCATCGTTCTTATTTATTCTTATCATATATAATATATATTAGTTTTTTAATTGCTATAACCCATTTATACGTATTGCATGCATATTAAACGGTTAGGGTATTACATTGAAATACATGTTATCATCAATGATCAAACCACAATAAGAAATGGGAAAACAAGACTAAGATCTTTCAACCGTAACAAGCGGTCTTCGGTAGGTAAGATATATTATGTTCGTTAAAGAACTTGCTTTTCCATCATAGTAAAATTAGGAAAAAATAGGGAATACATAGTTTAGGACCTCCAGAGTTTAAATGACCAGCCGTTAAACCCCACTCCACTGCTGTTGGTACTGATAACTATTGTCACATAATAGTTTCATGAGGTGTAATTATGGATATATAAAGTTATACGTACAATACAAAGTTCTGTTTTTGATTAACTATTCTATTCTGCGTTAACTTTATAATGTAATGAAAATACAAATGCCAAGCTTGAAAGTGATCCAATTAATTGGTATGGTTGAATTTCTTAGTGTTCGAAACGCGTTGTTAGTTAATTTTGAAATTTCTCGATATGAGTAAATACAACATTTTAACAGATAGCACAAGTAATGAATGGTATGGTTATTTGAAGGCATATAGATAACTTAATTAACTATACTTGACCCCAGTTGTTTTTCTATGTTAAAGCTTGATTTGGTTGATTGTGAAAATGATTTTGTAAGCAGGGTTTTTAGTTTGAATTTAGTGGGTTCTAGTTTTCCTCTAGGCCTTGGTGAAGAGATGGGAATATGACATGAAGTTAGAAAACCCTTATAACCTTCTTACAGGTTTCTTTACATTTTTGTAAAGGTCTCTCCTTTTAAACTCTGAAGGTCCTAATCTACACTCTAGCCAAAAATAGAAAATAAAGTTGGGCAATTGACTTTTGTTAAGAATACTTTATGAACTTTTCAATGGGAAAAATATATTACCTTATGATTAATATTCCTTTGGCTATTGTATATTGATATATGAAGAAATAGGCTTAAGATGGTAAATAAAATGAAAATCAATTAATATTGAAATGGGTCGAGTTTAGCCAACAATTATAAAATAAAATTATTTTAAATTGCAATTTACTTAATTCAGATATAAATATTCCTATGACTACTAAATATCTTGATATCTGAAGAAGTTATTACAGTGGTATAAGTTTTTACAATAACAACCAAAGATAACAGATGGCTCTTCTGCGTTGATTAAATGAGCCGGTAAACCAGCTCCCATGTCTCATTGATTTAGAACCGGAGCACTTTTGTTCGTTAGTTTGTCTCAAGGCCGATGTCTCATGAAATTTAGGCCATGAGTTAAATAATTTTAATAACATATCAGATTGATCAATGATTTCAAGTTTCTTTTAGTGATAAAATGATTATATCCACAGGTAAACAAATTATATATAATTGAGTAATATGTGTATATAGTCATATTAAAGCAAAATGAAAAATCAGTTGGTTGTCAGTGAGTTTATGTTATGTTTTATTAATGTTTTAAAATATAAGATTGAGAAGTTATATAATTGCTTTTATTTAAATTTATATACGTTTTATTAAGTGTTGTGATTATATTGTGTAAGTAATTTAATGATTTGAATGATCAACAAATTGTGATATATCGAAGGGAATTCAAATAAATAAACATTACAGCCAAATAAACTTAGGAGGAAGGATGTAGAGTCTAAGAAGTATAATCATGAACCGAAACGGTATGGTAAAAAAGGAGATTTCCACTCCATTCCCACATGAACGGTGGTCATACTGATATTTTTAGGAGATTGCAAAGTCCTTTCAAAAGAGGAGAGGGTGTTCTAGACCAATTCTAGACATTTTAAGAGATAAGCTATTCAGTACATTTTCATCTTAATTTGGTGAAATAATTCTAGCTAACTCAACATTTTTAATTACAAAAATATTCTTAATTTAACTTAATGCCGTAATGAGAATTACTAGTTTAATAAATGATTGTTAATGCAATTTAATTAATTAAATGTATTACCAGTAAGTTTGAAAATATGTTTAGTTATAGTGAAGTTCACTGTAAAGGCGATTTTTTTTTCTTATTTTACACAAGGACACTCTTATTTCAACATTTTTAAACTGAACACTCTTGATCAAGTAAACTAATGGCCAGCCTCTGAATTTTAACTATATTGATACAATTATCAAATATTTATGCTTAAAAGAAAGGAAGTTTCTTTATATTGCTTAAGGATTCCAAAGAGTACTTTACTTTTGAAACTTTCTAAAATTTATTTAGTTTAGTATGTTCAGTTAAATGGACAACCTTTTTTAAGTGAAGCATTAAAACCTATCTACTGAAAAGTAAACTATGAAATATAAAAACAATGAAAATGTGATTATCACCAAGCTCTTGGCTTTATTGATAATCTAGATTACGCTTAAATTACAATACTGGAGTCAGGTTTATTCAAACTTGGTACTTGACAAGTATACTTATGGGGTATACTTACCGATGTATAGTACTAAACGTATAATATAAAATTCTATTGTTTAATAAACCCTTCTAGACTGCGTTTAGTTTATATTGTCATGAAAATTCTAACTTAGTTATTATCTGGTATTTACTCATTGTAGGTTAAAAAGCTAATGAAATGGTCTCCACATATAAAAATTTAATGGTATAAACTGGTATGTTTATACCATTAAATTTTTATATTTGGAGACCATTTCATTAGCTTTTTACCCTACAATGTCTATGAAAATACCTACGAGTGCCAAGTTTGATTAAGTTTTATGTTTAATTTAAAGGCGTATAAATTACTTAATGAACTATACCAGGATTAATTTTATATTAAGTGGCAATTAAATGGTATGGTTGCTATTTCAAGGTATATAGATTACAATTGACAAGTAATTAATTAAGCTTGATTTTGGTTGGTTTTGAGAATTAGAAGGGTTTCCAATTTGAATTTAGTGGCTTCTAGTTTTTCTGTAGACCTTCTAGAGAGACAGAAATAAGATATGTCGTGAGAATAGGACAAGATAAGGTATGATGTAGGGAAACCCTTATAACCTCTGTTTGAAGGCCTGTCCTTTTAAACTCTAGGGGCCCTAATTTACACTCTAACCGATGACCTTATGTTGAATGTTAAATCGGTTAATTGTTATCGGTGTTGGTAATTGCACCATCTGTCGAAGATATATGGCTGTCATTGGAGCCGAGACTGCTGCTCTTCCTGTGGACATAGTTTCGATGTGCATGTGCTGCTTTGCAGGTCCTCTTTTCCAGAAAGTTGGACAGAAAGGTTGGATTTGTCTGTTTAGATGTACTGTATTCAGAACTGTGCATTTGGAAGTTGACGTCCCTCTGTAAACGAAATCGCTTATAAGAACGTTTCGTAGGTTTCTTTCATGCCGTCCTACATCGAGTATTTTGTACAGTGGCAATGGAATATATTTCAAAGGTTTAGATTACAAATTAATTTTCTAATATTTTTTTTTATTTGTACTAATAATTTGTAATTTCTCCATCCATCGTATGAATACTACTTGAATCCTCCAATTTCTGCTGTGTGGGTTGGTTTTGGGAGCGTTTGAAATATTTTTCGCATGACCCTCGGTAGAGCATCCTTATGCGTAGAAGAGTTACAACTGTGATATGTCAAGGTGAAGCGATAGTTAAGTCGCGCCCTATAGCTTCTCTAGCAGAGGATAATGGAAGATTCAATTTCTGTAACACTAAGCATATTTCTGCAAGAAACTGAAGAGGGTCATGTTCATAATTTTGACACTGTTGACTCTAAGAGTCTAAACTGGACAATTAGGTGTCTTAGTGATGTAAGAGTGAAGTTTAAAGAGCGTTTCAGAATTGATTACTTAGGGCAACTCTCATAAACTTTAGGATTAGAGAACAATAGAACATCGGTGATTAATGTAATTGTACTGATAGATTCCGACGGCTGCAAAAGAGGAAATTCGCCATTGGCTGCAGTGGAAGATCTGAGTATAAAGATGGTATTTTTATTTTGGGCAATCCGAAGGAGGATCGGACCAATCAATTCAGAGTTTCTTTTTTAATTTTCTTGCCAAACAAAAGCATGTTCAATCATCATAAGCTTGTCAGATCTGAAAAGATAAACTTTAAAATTATCGTAACTCAACTGTATAAATGTATTTTATGTCTATAGATTTGAAGAACTTTTGAGTCACTCCTGAAGGTGGAAACATATAATAGTAATTGTAATATGCTACTATAAAATAGAAAATTTGAGTGACAACAATGCTGTTAGAACGGACAGTAGTTTACTAACAAGTCTGTAAATTTGTCGCTTTTTGTTTTTATATTGGCATATTATTTTATCCTTTTTTTTTCTTTGTATTTTTAAAAAGTCTCCTACGTTATATTTTCAAGAGTGTTTTTTGTTTAGCTTTATTTCTTTTGTGTGGTTTAAACTGTTAATAAAAATTTTACTTTTGGTGTTCATTTAGGCTTGCGCACCATTGAGAATATTTCACCACAGTTGCCAAGTTTTTTTTTTTTTTTTTTAAAAAAAACAATATAATTCATTGGACATGAGATAGTGAACCCAGTTTTAATGTATCCATAGTTGTTACTAGGCAATATAAACAGGTGACAACGTTGTATACTGCAGATTAGTCGAGCTAATTTATTACTTGGAGTTTTTATGAATATTTAATTTCTCTTTTTAATTACGAGAGCTTTGCGAGTGTGATTTGATGGTGATGTCTGAACTTTTAATAGTAAATAATTTTCTTTATAACATGAGTGTAATAAATAATTAATAATTTGTACATGTTCAAATGGTTAATTTGATTAAATCTTTTATCTGCCTCATCATACAATGTATTACTGTTTCATCAAACATTACTTATTTAAAATTATGCTTTTTACTATAATTTCAGTCTTGTTACTTCCTTTGGGAAAAATACTGTAATTGAAACAAAGTACGAATTGTGCTTCTACATTTGAACTATTTTCAAATATTTTTAATAGATTTACTTTTTCCTTTCAGGGACTCAAATGTGAAGAAGAAAATAATTTTACATATACAAAGTGAAGCTGAGCAGTTGCTTGGAACAGCCATGACGTTCACACTGTTTGAATCGGTTAAAGAACATTTTAACGATCTTATGTTAGACCAACCAGAAGTCTTAATCGAGGAAAAAGAGAATGAACTGAAAGATGTGCGTAACATTCTAATTGATTACGTAATTTATTTTTATTTTAATCTGATTAGCATTAATAACCATCTATATTATAGATACTATACTATATATAGTTACTATATATATATTGGTATAAATTGGTATAAAACTATACTATAGTTATAGTATATAAATATATAAATTGGTATATATATATATATATATATATATATATATATATATAAACATACGCAAGACAAGCATAATGTTAAATTAACCCGAGAGATGCTGGTTAAAAATACTAAAATTATAAAAAAAGAAAGCAAACCACCATAAACTGAAAATTTTAGAGACTATATTAATTCAAAAACTGAAGCCACTCCTAAATATTCAGGTCGAAAACAGTAGCCGTATTTTGAAGCTGTTTAGTTCACACCAAGGGCATCCAGAAACCCTTGCAGGTAGCGACTCAGGCCGAGAGGCCACTCACCCCACAGGATTAACGCCCACAATTTCTTAAACTTCATGGAAAATACCCCTTCTACCTTCTCCATGTATATATAATAAACCAGATAATTCACCTTAGATCTTATTCACGTCCTGATGATGAATGTTGATCATTTGAAACATGTCGACCATAGGAGATGTCCTTTATTGTGTAGACGAAATAACGAGAGTGTTATTTAGAAATATTGAGAAACTTGTTAAGAATCAGGTATCAGCTAAATTTGGTGTCATTTTCAATAATGTGTGTGTCAAGGAAGGACACTACCAAAATTTACGAATATATTATATATATATATATATATATATATATATATATATATATATATTAAAAGAAACGGTCCAGCGGACTTTTTTAATAAAATAAATTCAAAACGAAGGAAACACACAGAAAGACACAGACATAACTCACATCGAAATATCGATGTGAGTTATGTCTGTGTCTTTTCGTGTGTTTCCTTCGTTTTGAATTTATTATATATATATATTAATTATATATATAACAATATAGTATTTCAGATTTCATATTCATTATAAACACGTGAAACAACAATCAATGATCAAACCACTAATATGAAAATTGGAAAGCAAGATCTAAGATCTTTCAACCGCAACAAGCGGTATGTCGTCAGGGTACAAAAACCAACTGTTTATGTTGAAATCTTAATATATATTAAATTTATATATTTTATATATATATATATAATCAACCACAATATGAAATGGGAAAACAAGACTAAGACCTTTCAACCTAACAAGTGGTCTTCGTCAGAGTCCAAGGATTTTAACTCTGACGAAGACCGCTTTTTAGGTTGAAAGATCTTAGTATTTTTTCCCAATTTCATATTGTGGTTTGATCATTGATTATTATTTCACGTGTTTATGTGAAATCTTTATATATATATAATCTCCAAAAATTGTTCTTGACCGCTTCTATTCTATTCTATGTTTTGTTATTGAGGGCTAGGTCAAATAAAAGAAAATAAACTCTTTCCTAGGCCGACGTTTCGATGTATTTGTACATCATCTTCAGGGCTAAAATTAGAGTAAGAACTATAATACATTTACCAAGACAATCTACAACTCATATAGAGAACTAACACAAACTTTTGAGACCAACAGATACATATAGAAGGTTATTTTATAATCAGAGTTGTAGAGTACATATCTATTTCAAAGTATCAGATAAAAGGACATTAGTTTTACTTTCGAAAATGTGCTAATGGTTATTTAAGTTACATGGGAATTAATTGGTTATAAGTACGAAAAACACTACTTTGTTATATTCATGAGCATACGAAGGTACATAAAGAAAGGTTAGTTTATGACTTAAGGTTATCATCCATGTTACAATGATTTACTATTGTTATTGTGACTGGGGATGGGAAAGAATGTTTGTATAAATATGGCTAAACTTTTCAATATCAGACCTCGAATTACAAGTGTTAGGAGTTTTCTGTATGTGTATCATTTCCTTTATTATTCTTTTCCCAGGTCCTGCTTACATGTCAATGATTTTTGAATTTTTAAGGTCAAAAGTGTAATTTAAAGAGAGGGCATGTTTTGCTAAAGCACATGTAATATTCTTTTTCTTAATGTCCGTTTTGTGTTGCGCCAATCTATTTCCTGAGTACTGACTGGTTTGTCCTGTATATGTCGTGTTGCAATTTGTGCAGTTAATTTGGTATACTATATTGCTTTTGTTATGGTTAGGTATGATGGATTTTAGTTTTGAAAAAACTGTATTATTACTGTATTATGTCCCTTTCCAGGGACATTATTTTTCCTTGGAATGTCCAAGGACATTCCTTTCAGTATTATGATACACATATAGAAAACTCCTAACACTTATAATTCGAGGTCTGATATTGAAAAGTTTAGCCATATTTATACAAACATTCTTTCCCATCCCCAGTCACAATAACAATAGTAAATCATTGTAACATAGATGATAACCTTAAGTCATAAACTAACCTTTCTTTATGTACCTTCGTATGTTCATGAATATAACAAAGTAGTGTTTTTCGTACTTATAACCAATTAATTCTCATGTAACTTAAATAACCATTAGCACACTTTCCAAGGTAAAACTAATGTCCTTTTGTCTGATACTTTGAAATAGATGTGTACTCAACAACTCTGATTATAAAATAACCTTTTGTATGTATCTGTTGGTCTCAAAAGTTTGTGTTAGTTCTCTATGTGAGTTGTAGATTGTTTTGGTAAATGTATTATAGTTCTTACTCTAATTTTAGCCCTGAAGATGATGTACAAATACATCGAAACGTCGGCCTAGGAAGGAGTTTATTTTCTTTTATTTGACCTAGCCCTCAATAACAAAACATAATATATATATATATATATATATATATATATATATATATATATATATATCAATGATCAAACCACAATAAGAAATTGGGAAACAAGACTAAGATCTTTCAACCGTAACAAGCGGTCTTCGTCAGAGTCAAAAACCCAACTGAACTCTAGATGCAGAAAACATCTGGTGAGGAGTTGAGAAGAGTGGGTGGGAAGAGTGGTATTTTAAAATGGTGAAAGCGCAGGAAAGGACTAATGTCCAGAAAGGGATGTTTGGGGAAACAAAGGAGTACAGTAAGAAAAACTAAAAAAAAAACTATCCGCTAGCTGTCAACCCTCTTTGAAGAGGCTATTGCCTTCGTGACGACAGTATCAAGTTTGAAGAGACCGTTACTAATGTTTATAATATTTGATCTATTAAATTTAATTAGAGTCGATTCAATAAATTTTTCCGCTGGTATTTATAAAATTTGTGCAAAAATTGCCATAAAATTTATATTGGTCAAACTGGTAAATCATTAAAGACACGTGTAAAACAACACCAATATAACGTACTCGTAAGTAGACAGGAAAAAAGTAGTGACTTATTCTTGCATATAAAAAATGAAAATCATCATATTGATTGGACAGGAGCTAAATTTATTACCTATGAAAAATCAATGTTGTTAAGAAATATTATTGAATCGTCTCTAATTAAATTTAATAGATCAAATATTATAAACATTAGTAACGGTCTCTTCAAACTTGATACTGTCGTCACGAGGGCAATAGCCTCTTCAAAGAGGGATAGTTTTTTTTACTTTTTCTTACTGTACTCCTTTGTTTCCGCAAACATCCCTTTCTGGATATTAGTCCTTTCCTGCGCTTTCACCCTTTTAAAATACCACTCTTCCCTCCCACTGTTCTCAACTCTTCACCAGATGTTTTCTGCATCTAGAGTTCAGTTGGGTTTTTGACTCTGACGAAGACCGCTTGTTACGGTTAAAAGATCTTAGTCTTGTTTTCCCATTTCTTATTGTGGTTTGATCATTGATTGTTATTTCACGTGTTTATGTGATATCTTTTTATATATATATATATATATATACATACTAAATTCACAGAAAGAATACACATAAACGTGATCACAAAAACTCAATACTATTTTTCGATTTGCTCGTCATCAATTAGAAAGATGTGTTTCTCTCAAAAGACAAGCGAACTGAAGTTTTTTTTACAACATATTAAAGGGAAGGAATATATGTTGTAAATACATAAGAATTCGGTGTTGTCAACACATCTAATCAATATTTAAAATAACAGTTTCATTCACACCAGTTTTTATTTGTGTTCAACCACTTACTTAAAATTGATTGATTTTAATATTATTATGATAAGATTCATTTCAGGTATAAGGTAATAAACAGTGGAGGAGCAAGCAGCGTGTGCCTCTGCGTTCTGTTCCGTTATTGTTTTCTTATTATGTTTGAGCTCAGTATTTATTGCCTATTTGATGTAATGTTAGTAACCAAAGCTTAAATGAGCCTGCTCATAGTCGTAGTTGATTATTGGTATTAAGTTAGCACGATCAGCCACGGACAGCTGTTACCAAAAAAGTACTTTTGGTACTCTTAAAAGTTAATTAATTATTAATAATTAATCTCTTTAAAAAGTTTTTCTTTTTTTAATTCCACAGTGAAGTCAAAATGGTCATGCCTTGTTTGCACTAAGTTTCAAGTCTGTATACTTTGGATTTTGACACATTAGTTCCATTGCTGTTTTGTTTAAACAAATGAAGGCAGAAATGGGCAATGGCTGTAAGCAGAACAAATTTCAAATTTTATTTACCGGTAGCAAAACGAAGTTTCATGCCAATTTTGACGCTATTTGATTTTCCTGGTCACTTATTACTTCTTTTTCATTTTCTAGTGATATAAGTGTTGTATTTTTCAATTGATGTAAGCTACATTTTTGAGGTTCATTTTCTATAGTTTTGTTAATATAAACGTGGAGTCGTGCTTGAACTGCCGTTCGTGTGGAGTAGTTGAGCTATTAGAAGCCTAAGAATTCTAATAGACCAATCCATAATTTTTCGTAAAATCATTCAATCCCCTTCCATGTCTCCAACAATACAATCCAGAGTGATCGCAATATTCCTTTTATTCACGAAGTAATCCGATACCGATACCAAAAGTTCCATCAATCCTTATCCGTTCCTCTAAAAACTTTTTATCTATCGAGTATCATCTCACCGAATCTCTACTAACTCTACTCGAAGATTAAAGAAAGGTTAGTCCCGGGATCTATTTAGCAATGATCATAGATGTGCCTAGTTAAAAAGTAATCTAATTAAATAACCGATAATGATTTATATGGAATACTACTATTTGAATACTGAAGTGTCATAATTTATTTTTCATTGCAAGAAGAGTGTTCAATTTTGAGATATTTCTTTTGAAGGAATGCAGTGGAGGCGTAGGTGATAATTTGCTGTGTAAGAAGGAGAAGAAGGAACAGTTGAGTAAATCGCAAAAAAGGAAGCAGTGGGACAGAGTCGACTGCAAAGGTGAAAGAGCTAGAGGATGGAATTGGGTGGACATCGTCCAGCATCTGAGTCAGACAGGCACTAGACCTGCTACGTCTTAGGTAGTCTGTTTCTCTACAACGATAATATTTTGTCTAATTTCCAGAATTTCATGTATTGTAATTTTATATGTCATAAAAATTTAGTTACAACAGGAGGTCACTTTAGCCCAGTGGCAAAGTAGTCCTCTCGATTGGTAGGTCCGAGGTTCAATAACCACATTGGCCCTCGATTTATTGACGTGGGAGGTGAGTCAATCTGAGCATATCGTCCCTCGGAGAGGACGTTAAGGAGACGGTCCCTAGCATGTATGGTTTCAGGTACTAGTTAAAGAACCCTACTCTAAATACATTTCAGTTAGGCAAAATTCAGGACTCCTAATGTAGAATCAGTCTTGATTGTATGGTATCACAAATGACCTATATTCGGCCTATGTGTGTTCCCTTGTGGTACTAATACTGTAACAACCTAGTTACTCGCAGTGTTATGATCGAGACTTTTGTCCATAAAAGTCAGGTAATTTGGTATATATTGCATCAGGTTATTACTTTCAAAGTAAAACTTTATAAGTTAACGTGGATAACTGTAAACGTGCTCTTTTATCTACATTTATTTTGTTGCGTAATAATTTAAATTCGGTAACTTCTTTGTTAGATAATATGTTAATTTTTTATGATATACGTTGAATATAGTTGCTTATTTCCTATACTAATACTCTGAGAATTTTTTTCTACTTTTCTTATATTATCTTCATGATTATCTATCGATATATAAACTGATAATCGTTATACAGTAGATATCCTGACGTTCAAGTTCCAATATGTCCAGAAAGTGACAAATTTGAGGTAATTGATGCATCCCAATAATTAAAAATGCTTTTTACACTTTCATCTGTTTTAAATATATTGACCCACATTTGCTTAATGAATATATATGGTTGTATTATATTGACCTATACTTTTTTATAACTAATAGGTTATGTTTTAACTTTCAATAAAGGAATAATATCTAAATATTTTAGTACTCAGGAAAAACTGGGGACGGTTAAAGTCATATATTTATAATTTCATACACTTGGGGATTCTTCTGTACTTGTAAAATAAAATAGTAGCCCTGTCTTTTTATTCATCACCGGCCATTAATCGTTTAGTTGCTGATTGATTGTTTGAGATTTTAACTACCTTTGTTTAATTAGTACTTTCTAAAACTAAAGTGGTATACAATGTTGCCAGTCAACTAACTGCATGGAAAAAACTTTGTTCTTTTGAGATTGTTTGTTTTAATTTAAATATTAAAAAATATAATTTTTAAATATTAAAAAAATTGTTGTTAATTCTAACCATTGAAACCTTTTAATGCTTTGAAAGCAATTCTTCTAAAGGACAGCTTTATTAAATTTTCTTACTCTTTATGAAAGATAAAAGCATGAAAAGTAACAGCACTTGTATACGGACTTTCAGTGTTGCAATGGCATTATTTTCATTACCAGTTCAAAAGAATTGTATTTGTATTTGTAATTTGTATTCTAGAAACCGGGCCAAAACTCATCCCTTACGGTCTTTTTGTTGATCGGACGTACTATCACTCAGATAAGTGTCTAGAACTGTTGCCCGAGTTCTGTCCCTTCACCAATTTATTGAGGTATGCAGCGGGGTAAAACCGACTGTTCGGGTTCGGGATTGACTGGTTACGTCTTTCTAGTGCAGTACAGTCTGTAACTATGTGGATTGAAGTTTCTTCTACCTCCCCACATAGTCCACACTCAGTCGATCCTCCTAGGAGCCCGAGCTTTTTTTAAGTGACTTCTAAAGCACCCGTGTCCTGTCAATAGACCAACTACTGATTCATCTGACTCCTTGGGAGACTCAGTAAGGGTACGTGTGACTCGTGGGTTCCTCTCTGGTAGCAACAACTTACAGTGAGAGCCACCACTGTAGGATCTCCAACGACTCCACTGTTCGTTCCTAACACCCATCTTGTCACCTCACCTTTAATCCTACTATAGGGTATGAGTAACGCAGGTTCCGGTCCCATAAAAGGGGTAATGGCTGCTTATCAGCGTCTTCCCTTCGATCCCTTTATGGCCAGGAACCCAACCTATTAATACTTTGTTGTAACGAGCCAAGTCAGTCAGTCCTTCCCGACATTGAAGCACCAGCTTCCAACCAATTTGGTCATCGTGGCCTAGCTATCTGACCAGATTCGTATACATCGATCCTTTAAACCTTCTTCTTTATATTTCCATACACTGGCGAGGATCGCAAGTTGATGTACCAAGCGGAATTAATAGTGTACACCTAGGATACTTTCGGAAGCATACGACGCTATGTCCCTCCATAACCGAGCCATTACTATACCAGGATACTAATTTCATTGAGTTGTACCATTTTGGTAAATTCAAGAGAACCTTGGAGGTTTTCGTCACCTTGGCACGCTCGCCTATACGTAGTTCTACCCTTTCCCAGGGCTTGAGTGTGGAGACGACACTCCCTAACCACTTCTTAGTGTCCTCATCCATACATGCCACTATGAAAGCTCCAGCTTCCGAATAGTGTTGGCCAGTCAGGCTGAAACTCGGTGTCGGGAATGTTAATAATTCGCTCGATGAGAGTTCCTCTTACCAGATCTGTCTGCTCACAAAATAGCTTTACATCCGGATAGTTCAAGGGATGTATAGCCAGCCATCTTGATGTATTTCAGGGAATCCCTATAAGATGGTTGATTTCCCTTGGTTTAGGTAATCGGTCCAGCGGGAGAATCACCTGTTTTCCTTTCTTCCTGACCAGTTCCTCCTCAGAAACTGAGCTACCGTCTGAGCGATTTCTCTTGTTTCTCTTGACAGAGGTATCTTAGTCAGAAGATGAGTGTGGGATGGCTGGTGTTTTGGCTTGCACTCCTTTGCCTTCCTGCTTGGCTGGCCATCCTCCTTTTCCTTCTCTTGTAATTTGGGTCGTACTTAATGCCCTTTGCAGAAGGTTGTTCTTTAATTTGGGCAACTTTCTGCTAGTGCGTTAGTTTCACTCCATTTGCCTTGATGGTCAGAAGACTGAGCCTATTGGCGTTTTTGCTTTCGGGTCCATTTACTGGCACATCCGATTTTAAAGACTGGGGTAAGTTTTCCCTGCTCTCTGTCACTATTGCCGAGGAATATTCCTCCACCTTAGGATGAGAGGACTCCAGCAGAGTGGTTTAAAACATTTAAATTCCATCTAAGTTTAAAACATTTTCAGTATTTTTATTCATAAATTAAAGGAAAAAGAAGATATAGGGAGTAACAAAAGGTCACCCCGAGCAGAACCCCAATGCTCGGAGAAGGCCAGTTACTGCTGGGAGGACGCCTGTATCCCAGATGCTCCGTTAGGGACACGCACTTCCTGTTCCATGCATCCCTTGGGAACGGTAAATCGCTTAAAACCTTGGCATTTAGAGTCAGAGCCCCGTTAGGCTTTTCCATAAAGAAAAGTTACCATGCTGCTCTATCATTTGGAGATGGGGTCGACTTGAAGATAGAGTCAGGGACACATAAGGCACCCTGTGATATTCTTGTAGCCCAGTTCAAAATGATGGTTTAATAGTTTTCTTGAAAATATCGACATTTACAAATATTTAAACAAGTAGTAGTGAAGATATTTTAGTCAAAAATTCCTCATCCCAGGATATGTGAACGAATAGTGGTTCTAAGAAACTGATACAGGTCTTTTGGGTCTCTGCCGCTCCTATTATTTAAAGTGAATATCATGTTCCATTGTTATCTGAAAAAAGGAAAAAATGTTTGACTGTGTGAGATGACCAATAAAAGCATTGTTATATCTGTTTGATCTTGCGAAAGATTTATCATCTATTCAATAAAAACAGTTCAGGTCACACATATTTTTAGTATTCTATAAAAAATAAGATTCAGAATGACACGCTGGCTCGAACAGGTGAACTATAATATTAACATTTAAAAATTAATGTGCTAATTATTTTGATTAATTTGGTGTTGATTATTGGTATTTTTTATTGCTTATAATGTACATTAGTTTATTTATAGATACAATTAAAAGAATTGATTCGTACAAAACTTGTCAAGATGTAATATTTATCGATGGCCATTTCAAAGTATATCTCATTCACTTAGTACTCCTGTTGGAAGGGGTGGTATACAACAAGATAGAATGTTGTCTCACTTGATGTGAGGAAATAGAGTCCATTTTCTTGACAGGTTGTACATCACTGAACATATGGACAAGATTATTTAGAGTTACCAAAATTACGGTTGTTCGATGACTGCATCTCTTCTAACTATTGAATTATAACATGGATATAAGATTAAAACCAAATTACAGGAAGGTCAGATTTTCTAATTGTTTGGCACCATTTTATCTTTGTTTCCGTTGGTATATTAAAAAAAAATTGATTGGAGTTGAGGTTAACTAGAAAAAAATTGAAACAAGTTTTCTCTTTATGCGATTTCTTACTTTTTTACTTTACTATAAGTATAGTGATCGTGAAAAAATTCGATCTCGAGATTTTGACGGAATTACATGTTTTGAAGTCCCAGAAGTCGTTTTATGAAGTTTTTTCGATGATGTCTGTGTGTGTGTGTGTGTGTGTGTGGTGGATGGGTGAGTGTGTTAGCATTGCTTGTTACCACGCTACGGTCCAGAATCTTTGATAGATCAAGTTGATATTTTACACAAAAATGGGCCTCATAGGGAAGATGATCCCTATTGTTTGGGAAGAATTATGCATGATGGAAAAGTCACTTTTTTTTGCCAAAAACCGTTTTTTAGAAAACATTTATTTCTCCTAAACTGATAACCCTAGAGTTTTGAAATTTTGACATTATCTTTGAGGTTGCAAGTGCAACAAACGAAAAATATATTCAGAATTTTAAAACAACGGGAAATATTTTTTTTTCAATAAAATGTAAAAATATTGAAGTATAATTCAATCTCAAAACTTGTGAGAGTGATATAAGCCATACCGTTTGACGGATCAAAATGAAACTATGCTTAAAAATAGAACATTGTATGGAAAATGATTTGAGATAATTTTTTTCAAAATTACATTCACCAAAGGGGCGTTACAGTACGATTTCTGTTTTCAGAAAATGTTTTTTTGACGCTAAACGGCTCATTAAAAAATAATGAAAATTTGACCAAAAATGGAACAAAAAATTAGCAATTCATAAAAAAAAAATTCATGAAGTTTCAATTATGGGAAAGAGCAATAACGCTATAAAAACTGTTTGTTTACCCTAGACTGAGGATAACCTGCTATACTTGTCGAATTTTTTATATTTTTTTACATTGTTTACATTGACTTAGAAATTTTTTGAGCGAATCCACTGAGATAAAAATTGATATTTATAAAGGAAAAATGTAAATAGTTTATTGACTTATAAGAGATGTAAGAGGAATAATATTTTTACATGTAAAAAAATCACCGGCAATAAACATAAATAAATTACCTTTGTCTTCCATGGCATGATGGATTTGTCTCATAAAATGCTTTAATAAATCTATATATTGCACTCTTGAGCAAAACTTAATATCAGTTAGAATTACATTATCATTGTGAATGTAGTAC
This sequence comes from Hermatobates lingyangjiaoensis, assembly GCA_026182355.1. Classification (NCBI taxonomy): domain Eukaryota; kingdom Metazoa; phylum Arthropoda; class Insecta; order Hemiptera; family Hermatobatidae; genus Hermatobates; species Hermatobates lingyangjiaoensis. The sequence continues at coordinate 11,428,274 of JAPFBL010000084.1, read as the reverse complement.
CTTTCCGTGATATTGAAATGAGATGAATGACTCTTTTCTGAAGAAAGAGGACTTATGTTTGTTGAGAAATATCCATTTTTTTTTTTACAATTCTAGTCTAATAGTTCATATTTATTATTTTCAAAAATTAGAAGCTCCCAACTATAAAAGATTTAAATTATATTGAATAGCTGGCTTTGACTTCGATTTGAGTATGTAAACTGGCTAATTACTAATATATTTTTTCTCAATATACATTCATAGCAAACTTATAACAGAGTACAGGAGGCAGGAAAAGGATAACACTCACTCAGAAAAAATTCGTATATATGATATTTGACAAAAAAGGAAAATGATCTTATTAAATACTAAGAAGCCATAAAATTCCCAGTATAATAATTCTATAAAAGACCAAAATTGTAAAAGATAATTCAAAATTGAAATCTTTCGTTTAGAGATTAATAAATGTAATTATCGTACATCTTTAATTATAAATCATCTTAAAACAACATTTTTCCTTCGATGTTTATGATGTTTTTCAGAGAAAATAAGGGTATTTTCCTGTTTTAAATTTGAAAATTTTACTTTAATATTCAATGTAGAAGGATGTCAAGTAAACGATGTAAGAAATCCACTGGCTATTTGAACAAAAGCCATGTTCTCTTGTAGGATAATATTTCGTTTCAAGAAATGTTCACATTGGTTTTTCAAAAATGTTATTACTGCTGTAGTTATACTAATGAAATTATTTGCATCAGCTGTGTGATGTACAGAAATAAGGTTATGTATTAATATGTCCTTCAATCACTATCTGTACTACCTCAAGAATGAAAGAGTAATAATCATATCTGATTTAGATGTTTACATTATGCTTAAATGAGACGTTATGTGTTATATACTCAAGAAATTTGATATTAAGTTACTTATAGTAAAGTTGAGTGTAGGCCACTCCAGATTTTTTTAAATATTAAAAAAAAAGTTCTTGTTAGCTCAAACCATTGAAAGCTTAAAACGCTCTCTACTTTGAAAGCCACTCCTCTAATGGACAGCTGGAATACATTTTCATGAAAGAGGTTAGAGTAATCTGCGTACACTATAAGTGCAGAAATGTCAGAATAAACATGGGGATTCTGCAATAAAAAAAGTCGTTTCATTTTTCCATTAACTTTGTGGTGTTTATTGTACTCACTAACATGTGTTCACTTGCCCACTTATGCATAATTAGAATTTCAGATTAAGCAGATAAAAGAAATCTTAGTATAACTCATTCTATTTTGTGACTCTGACGAGGACCGATATTGGTCCTCTATTTATAGAATTTGATACTGTAGTTTTTTCAGGTTGTTTTTAGGTTTGATATATATTATTCGTCTACGACTGACAATTTTGAGTGGATAATTTTTAAGTAACTCAGAATTAAGCATTATTTTGCGAATTTCACGAGCTAAAAAATATATTAATTTTTAAATTTTTATGTTGCTCTTCTAAATTTTATTGCATGAGATGATAACAGCAACCAAATGAATGTCTTTTTTGTTTTATGGTAGTCGCACTGTTTATTGTTTTGATTGTTAATTCTGCTGTATAGTACAACGATTTATACAATTTGTCTTTGACGTCTTACATTTTATCTAAAATTTTTTTGTTTCAGATTTTTTGCTGAGAAAATATTACTACATGAAGAGAACATGCTAAATTATATGGGTTAAATAATTCTATACATTTTGTGTTTCGTGTAAATTTACTTGTTGTTGCTTTTCACCATCTTTAAGTGAACTGCGAATTTTGAAGAAAATATTTGATATTCGTTCATTTGAAGATGTTATATCAGTTCTAATATTCGATTTAATTATGTACAATTAAAATTTGATTTTGTTGTCAACCAGTAGATTTATGAAATTTCTTGCTTAGGTTTCATCATGATTGAGGTCAATGCCATATTGCGCCTCCCCCTCCTTCCCCCAAGGCATATTTCCTATTTTCAAGATTTTAATTAATTACAGCTGTGTGTATCTTCCAAAATTTGATGTTCGTTAAATTAAGAAACAATCTCTATTTTGTAATAAAAAACATATATAGGTCTATATATTGAAATATAATTCTGCCTAGCAAATGGCTAATCATAAAAGTAACGAAAAGAAATAAAAAAATAAGAAAGATAATGCTCAATGCAGATTATTCATTTTTACCAGCGCGGTCAATTACTTGCTGTTGTTTTGTACACACAAATTTATTGCATGACTGACTGACATTTTTTATCGTTATATATATCGTTCACAAATTGAATATTTCACTTACGATCTGCTTTCACTGTAATTCCTGATAATGTTGTACCTAAGTAATGCAAAAACAATTTCCTGACATGACATTTTCCTTTTTGATAGCTTGAAAAAGTTTGAGTGTAAAGAAGAAATGCGTTGTAAGAAGACAAGTCAAGAATGTTGCAAAATACTGGGACATACTAGTTTAATTTACATGTTACGTTATAGCTTTTAACCTTTTCATCAACACAATCTACACGACCTTAAACTGAATTGTAATGAAGTTTTACTTCCAGTTTCTTTTCAAAATTGTCATTCACTTCTATATGTTTAAAATAGTTCTACGATATCCAAGGATTGTGCTAACTAAGGACAACAACCTTGAAGACAACTCTCTTGCAAAGTTCATACTGTTAAAGAAATTATCCCACGTTATATTTGTTATGTTTATTTAGCTCCATAACAGTATGCATACTTCGTTCATGTTTACTTTCTTCTTCTTCTTTGCATACATGTTTTATCAACTTTTATCACGTAATAAAACTTTTAACCGGTAACTTCAAACCAAGTTTTGCAGACTTTTGATTGTTATATTGGCTGAATAAATCGATAACGTTCGGAACGAGTTTAAGTGTTCTCAATAGTTATACAGTCATTTGCTTATAGCATACTTGTGAGCTATCTATGAAATCATCAATCAGCAACCAAACAGAAAATAGCAAGATTATGAGGTATCAACGTACTGTTTCAAGTACGTTGATCCCTAAACCGAAGAGCAGACCGAATTTCTTCAAATCTATTTACAGAAGTTGTCTGTGACAGTATCGGAGGGCCAACTGAAGTACTCTAAAGTTAACAACTGGATACAAAAGCCAATATATACTTGAAGTTCTACCAGAGATAATTCTTGTCGTTTTGAAATTTTTTCTTAAACCTTCTTTAGTGGTTTCTATCAGAATGGTAGTCATCGTATTCATGTCGAAATTAAAGGATAAGATATCGACAAATTGCTATTGTTGCTTTTGCATAAACTGTTACACCATGTTTTTCATTTAAAAAAAATTAGTGATGAGTGCAACCAACATCAGAAGGAGAATGAACTATGTTTTCCACTCCAGAGTTCACTGACACTTTCCTCTTAGGAATAAATGCTACAAGATGAATGAATAGGGTATACAGGTTGCATTTACAGTTGGTCGGCAGTGCTACTCAAACAGTAACATGTAAATTTATTTTTTCCTCTGATACACACGTACTACACATGGTACTACTACAAAGGTTGGAATTCAACTGATTCAGATTACACTAATGAAAACTTAGAAAATCAGAAGGACAAAGAAATTATATTATAGACTAACTATATGCTATTCTATCGATACATATGTTTAGTATGACAGACTGAACATAGAATAACTACAATTTTCAGAACAGCAACAAAAAAGTCATCCTAATATTCAACAAGAATAACGTAGTAAACAATAAATAAATAAAAGTCAAGAAATAGTAAATAAAACTAAATGTCAGTTTAAAGAAATCCATTTTCAGATGAGTATGGGCCAGATTGACCTGTCTTGTATCCACAGGTTAAAATTGGTCAACTTAAGACCACTGTAACACACCACTGTTACCCGGGTTATTTACAAGAATATGCTTTTATTAGTAAGTAAGTACACAAATAATTTTTTAAAATAAACTTTAAGTTATTAAATAAACTCTGAATTTATTTATTTATTAATACTGTGATGAAAACAACTTCTAAATTATCAATGTTTTACTAACATAACTTCCTCTTTTTCAAGCTCTTAATAGGTTTCTTGTTATTGAGTTCCAAAACCTTCTTTCCTGGTCAGAGGAATTACGCCAATAGAGAAATTATCTGTTTTTGTTCAAATACTCAATAGGCTGTTGCGATTTGCATAATAGTATGTAGTTTGTTATGGGATCAATTTTATGACCTTTGGTTGCAAACTCAGGAGTCCACTATTAAAGTAGGAATCTTCACTTTGAATTGACGTTTTCATTATTATATAATATCAACAGTTTTATGATGTTTGATAAATATAATTTTGGCTGAATATGAAACGTAGTGATTTACATTGGCCAGAAAATGTATGATCATTTGAAATGATATTACTAAATGGATCATATGGAAATCATATTTAACATATTTTATGCTATTGGCACAATATATGTATGTTAGACAACAGTCAATGAAGACTTACCATTTCAACTCCTGATGCATACTTTGAGTAAGTACGTTTAATTGTGGTTGTTGTGGGGGGGAATCTTTTTCAATATCCAAAATCAGTCATGGTTTTCATTATAATTGAATGGTATCTGGAAATAGGCTAAGTCGGGTTTCATAGATTTTATAGCGGAACAATTTAAAGCATGGCATTGCATGATTCAAAACGGACTGAAAAATGACAGGCCCAGTTTCAACAGGAAAACAAGATGAAGATGAGTGCATGCTGAAAACAATACTGGTATTACTAAACAAAGGTTCCTTCCATGTAAAATGATTCCCATTGAATTGTTGAAATGATTGTTACTTTTTTAAATCAATCAGTCAATTTAAAATTTTGTCCACAAGTTCGATGGTACATTTAGTTATACAGTTGCATGGAGAATTTTTCAGATTTTCTTTTTGATAGTTACATGTGCTAAGAATCATTTTTATGCAGTAAAATAATGTCTTTCTTAGGTCAAATATATTACTAGTGGATCGTAAATGGTCGGTCTTATTGTGTCAATATAGTTTCATTGTTGTTGGTTTACCTGTAATAATACTTATTTTACAAAAAATGTCTACACAAGCGTTCTGTTGTCTCTTCGAATTATCGCTATTGTTTCTGACGACAATCATTCGATGATCGAAATGATTTTATATGGAAAAGTGAGTTTAATTTGTGATGCTCTTTATTCTTGTCTTTTTCAGTTCTGCTGGACCGCATTTCATTTACCTCGCACTAGTACACACATGTAAATATAACTCACAAAGTGAGCTTTTGTAATATTTCCTAAGTGTTATCTTTTTTGAGTTTGAGATATATATATATATATATATATATTAAACCACAATGGAAAAAGGAAAACAATAGAAATAAACACTGTGAGACCTTTCAATGTATGTTATCAGAGAGCAAACAATAAAAAATGAGAAGCTAACATAAAAGTAATGGAGAAAGAAGATAACAAAAAACCTTCCTTTCTTTTTTTATTACCTTCTTTCTCCATTAGTTTTATGTTAGCTTCTCAGTTTAAACTTCATTGATTACATCACATGTTCATTTATTGTGATTTTTCTGCATATATATATATATATATATATATATATATAGATTTCACATAAACACGTGAAACAACAATCAATGATCAAACCACAATATGAAATGGAAAAGAAAACTTAAGATCTTTCAACCGTAACAAAGTTGAAAGATCAAACTTCGTCGACTCTGACGAAGACCTCTGGTTACGGTTGAAAGATCTTAGTCCTGTTTTCCCGTTTCATATTGTGGTTTAATCATAAATATATATATATATATATATTCACTTTAAGTTCGATTAACGATCCTAACTGGACAGCATGAGTTCATAAAGGAAGAAAAGTAGCACACAGAGTAAAGCAACGGTCTGATAATTCTAATTTTCGGTCAATCCGTTTTTAGGTGAAAAAACAGAGTTGGCGGTGTTCCACCATCCGAGCATTACCTTGGTTGTATCTCCGAAAATTTAGTATATATATATATATGTATATACGAAATAACATTTTATAGAGTTCGGTCAGTTCTTCAGGTTCAAATTAAACTCTCATTGCCAACGTTTTGGTTTTTATTGAAAACCTTTTTCATAGGTCTGCAGAACAGAGGAAATATAAAAAATAATATAATCATTCAAAAATCAAAACATACATATAAAGCGTAAAAAGTTACAGATAAGAAATATATGTTTGATTTTTGAATGATTGTATTATTACTTATATTTCTTTTGTTTTGTAGGTCTATGAAAAAGGTTTTAAATAAAAACCGAAACGTCGGCAATGAAAGTTTAATTGGAACCTAAAGAATTGGGCGAGTCTTGATAAAATTTTATTTTGTTTCTACTGCACGATACTTTTATTAATATATATACATATATATATATTTACTTGAGAAAGTTTTAGAAATGATCCGGAGCGGACAGGAATAGTTCAAGTTACTAAAGAAACAAGTAAAAGTAGAAAGAGACACTAGCAGTTTCTAATTTTTGGTATCTTAGTGCCTCTCAAAGAAGTGCCCGACACCTGCGGGTCGTGGGTTTCAAGACTACCCTACGACTGCCAGTAGCTGGGTCGTCTCCATAAATGATAAGCGTCCGTTACTCCGGAAGCGGGGCTTACGTAGGTTGAAACCGGGCTATCTTCACAGGGAGTCAAAGTACGTAGACTCAGAAAATTAGTGACTCAGAAGGTGTTAGAGAGATTGCTCAATCTCGATTGGCTAAACGCCATCCGGACTTTGAAAAATAAGGCAGGTATGGAATGTATCAAATCACCCCCGATCCGACCGCCCTAGAGAACCGATTGTACCAGCACTTTTGTAAACACCAAAAGTAATAACAATAACCTAAGAAATGGGAATTTTAGCTATTGTGAGTCTAAAGCTATAGTAAGCAAAAAAAAAACCCAAATGAAATATTTAATATGTAGTAAAACTTTCCACAGATGCAATACAATAAGTTATTTATTTTGAAAATCGCCCTGCTATGTCTGCATTGCGTCTTTTCGCAGCAAATCATTTATAAAGGACTCGTATTCCTAATGCAGTTCAAATTCAGAAGATATATTTTGCACTCAAACTCTGACATTTGTAATCACATTTTCAAAGCAAATTGGACTTCAGTGTTTTTTCCAGTCTGTATTCTTTTGCACAACAAATTTTGGTTTCCTTTGATGGCTATCTCGAGCCTTCTGCGGTTTTTTCAAATTTTGCAAAGGAGCGACTGGGATATTTGGAGTTTTGGAGCAATATCACGTTGCAATTTATCATAGCTCTCCAAAATTGCAGCTCTTTTTTTGATACTTAATTCTCTGCGTTTCTTCATTTTGAAGGGGTTAGAAAATCAATGAAAACAAAAAAAGTCACTGTCATATAGCCTATGTTCTTTGCGTCAGATCGCTTGTCACAACTGGTAGTCTGGTTCAGTACTGAAACTGAGTGTTTTAGGCTACAGTTAAAATTGTAAAAAACTGAAGCAGGGCATTGAAATAAGGAAATATCTCTTGCTTTGCTAGAAATAAAATCAGGATTCTTAGAACAATAACTTATCGCTAGTTACTTTACTATAAGTAAAGTATAGTGATCGTGAAAAAAATCGATCTCGAGATTTTGACGGAATTACATGTTTCGAGGTCCCAGAAGTAGTTTTATGAAGTTTTTTCGATGATGTCTGTGTGTGTGTGGGTGGGTGAGTGTGTTAGCATTGCTTGTTACCACGCTACGTTCCAGAATCTTTGATGGATCAAGTTGCTATTTTACACAAAAATGGGCCCCATAGGAAAGAAGATCCCTATTGTTTGGGAAGAGTTATGCATGATGGGAAAGTCACTTTTTTGGCCAAAAACCGTTTTTTAGAAAACATTTATTTCTCCTAAACTGATAACCCTAGAGTTTTGAAATTTTGACATTATCTTTGAGGTTGCAAATGCAACAAACGAAAATAATATTCAGAATTTTAAAACAACGGGAAATATTTTTTTTTCAATAAAATGTAAAAATTTTGACTTATAATTCAATCTCAAACCTTGCGAGAGCGATACAAGCCATACTGTTTGTTGGATCAAAATGAAACTATGCCTAAAAATAGAACATTATGTGGAAAATGAGTTGAGATATTTTTTTTCAAAATTACATTCGCTAAAGGGGCGTTACAGTACGATTTCTGTTTTCAGAAAATGTTTTTTTGACGCTAAACGGCTCAATAAAGAATAATGAAAATTTGACCAAAAATTGAACAAAAAATTAGCATTTCATAAAAAAAAAATCATGAAGTTTCAATTATGGGAAAGAGCAATAACACTATAAAAACTGTTTGTTTACCCTAGACTGAGGATAACCTGCTATACTTGTCGAATTTTTTATATTTTTTTACATTGTTTACATTGACTTAGAAATTTTTTGAGTGAATCCACTGAGATAAAATTGATATTTATAAAGGAACAATTTAAATAGTTTATTGACTTTTATGAGATGTAAGAGGAATAATATTGTGCAGGAAAATGATAACACTCACTCAGAAAAAGTTCGTATATATGTTATTTGACAAAGGGGAAGGAAAATGATCTTATTAAATACTAAGAAGCCATAAAATTCCCAGTATAATAATTCTGTAAAAATCCAAAAATGTAAAAGGTAATTCAAAATTGAAATCTCTCGTTTAGAGATTAATAAATGTAATTATCGTACATCTTTAATTATAAACCACCTTAAAACAACATTTTCTTCGCTGTTTATGATGTTTTTCAGAGAAAAAAAAGGGTATTTTCATGTTTTAAATTTGAAAATTTTACGTTAATATTCAATGTAGAAGGATGTCAAGTAAACGATGTAAGAAATCCACTGGCTATTTGAACAAAAGCCATGTTCTCTTGTAGGAGATTATTTCGTTTCAAGAAATGTTTACTTTGGTTTTTCAAAAATTGTATTACTGCTGTAGTTATACTAATGAAATTATTTGCATCAGCTGTGTGATGTACAAAAATAAGCTTATATATTAATATGTCCTTCAATCACGATCTGTACTGCGTCAGGAATGAAAGACTACTAATCATATCCCATTTAGATGTTTACGTTACGCTTAAATGAGACGTTATGTGTTATATACTCAAGAAATTTGATATTAAGTTACTTATAGTAAAGTTGAGTATAGGCCACTCCAGATTTTTTTTTTTTTAATTTGGAATTGAACTCAATGAAAAAGTCCCCAGGTTTGGAAAAAATGATAACAATAACCGATGTTCTGATCGCAATAAGCGATATATTTGTAATGCATATTGTATATTTGAATGGAGACCAGGAATTCCGATAATATTATCCGAATGATAACATTATCCGTAATTACATTAAGGGGTGTCGACTGTACCACTGTAGTTTACCAGTTCAATAAAGTAGGTCAAGGTCCGTTCCCACTGGTGAGGGTGGAGGTCTAGCTCCCTCATTGGATGCTAAGCAGACACCTCCTCCAACAAGTTATTGCTCCTCACATAGCGAGCACAAGGGTCTACCCAACTTAGGTGAGAACCACAGCTACTGCGAGTCCAAACCTCAATCAATGGAGACAAAAACCCTTCCATGGGCACCCCGCCACCAGCAGCGCCGAATTATTTCAAGAGTTTCGGATCAAACTCCGTACCAGGGTCCTACTGAACCTTCTCAGCGTCAGTTACCTTGTTGGGTTAGAGGGAACTGGCTAGACAATAAACTAACTGGACTGAAATTTACATTTCCCATTGGATAGGTTTGTAGGATGCTACCTCCATAAAGCAGAGCTCTACTACTCTATGTCTTGACTGTCATTCACGACGAAGCGGATCATTAGTTGAGAGAGGTTGATCCTAGCCATGCTCAAGGGTTTTTGGGTCTACCAAGTAATTATGGTACATACTGGATGTATATAGACTTCAGGCACATGAACAATATCACTGTCACATATTCGTAACCCTTGTTCAACATTTTCATTTGGCTTAATTGTTTTCTTCAGGTGAAGTACCTGTCGAAGTCTACTTGAAAAAAGCTTTCATGCAAGTTACTTTAGAGGATTAAGTCTCCATAGACTCGACGTCTTTTATAATCTTTGGTAGAGGTTTGTTGCGCTATAAGAATGAGTTGAAACTTGTAGTTTCACTGCTCCTACGGCTAGCGATTCTATATGAATATATATCGATAAACAATCGTGGACAGGATGGGATATGTGGACCAAGAAGTGAAGATTGCCTGAACGCAGCAGCAACGCTACCATCATCTGTAGGAAGGTGAAAGGGAAAAATATGAAGAAATAAAAATGGGAAGTTATAAATAAATAGAAACAAATAAATGAAAAACCATGTAAAATCAAATGAAAGAAAAATGTATAAGAAAACGGAATAGAAAAAATAACAATAAATTAAAATAAAAATTGTAAAGTAAAATTTAAAAAAAAAACAATAAATACATTTCTAATGATTGAGGTTGAGTCCAGAAGTTAATCTAGGACCAAGAAAAGAAATAAGTGTCTCCTCAGAAGGCAATGAATCTTCCAAATGGACTCTTAGACTTAATCTCAAACGTCCAAAGTTTATTAATTTTTTAGTTTTGTATTTTTTTCCTAGTTTGAAGTTTGTTATTTTTATTTCAATTTTTTTGTTCTATGTTTTCTTATTTATATTTGTTTGATTTTTCTTTATTTATTAGTTTTTTTTCTGGTATGTTTGTAACTAACACTTTGTCGGCAACCCAGAGAATCTTGAGTGTTTGTTCGTTTCTCAAACACTTTTCTTCACATGATGATGGTAACGATTTTTATCGAAATATGAAAGTAAGTCCTTGTAGATTTTTTCTAAGTGTTTTTTATTTTTGATTTACACACACACACACACGCACACACACACACACACACACATACGTAGTGGCTGCTGCCACTCGAGAATTCTACTTCTATCTGATAACGACGGAAGTCGAAATCTCATAGTGAGTCTATCTGTGATGCCTTTTATCTCTTACTTAATATTCTTTGTCATATATATATTACGCCATATTTACGATTAACTAGTTTCCTCGTGTATTTTTCAAGGCACCGGAATAATCTTCTTGCGTCTTCATCCAAATTGTATACAACATTTCCAATGGTTCCATTTTCTTCAAATCTTCCATTTCCACTAATTTCACTGCTTTCACTATTGTCACTACTAGTACTATAACTACTACTACTATCACTATTATCGACATGTTTCGACTGCTCGTCAGTCATCTTCTGGATAATGAGGTTCTTTGCTGACTTGTTAGTATTTATTGCAGTTGTGGATCAGCTACGAGTGATATGATATCATATCACTACGAAACACTAGTCGAAACATGTCGATATAGTGATAGTAGTAGTAGTAATAGTTATAGTACTAGTAGTGACAATAGTGAAAGTAGTGAAATTAGTGGAAATGGAAGATTTGAAGACAATGGAACCATTTGAAATGTTCTATACAATTTGGATGAAGACGCAAGAAGATTATTCCGGTTCCTTGAAAAATACACGAGGAAACTAGTTAATCGTAAATATGGCGTAATATTTAATCAAACCTGCACAAATGAAGAACTGCTTCCTAAATATACCAATATATATATTAGTATAAGATGGCAGCAAGTTTTCTTGGAGGCAGATTTTGTTGAAGTGTACAGCAGCTTTGGCATTCACGTCTTTAAAAAACTAAGCTGTTCCAGTTTCCTGACAGTTTTACGAAAGGTATTTTCCCAAATAAGTTGTCAATAGGACATTGAGATACTTTTTTAAACAACACTTTAATGACTAGCGACATTTTAAAAAAAATGACATCACATGTAAATATTTTTACAAAACTAACTAACAAAACTGACAAACTAACATAACAAGCTTCCGATCATTACAGACTATCATCAGGTTGATATATATGTTGAATCAAGGAATGATTTTTCCCTTGAAGGAAAGATGTTCAAATAAATTGATGGATTGGTGATGGGATCTCCATTAGGAATTGTTCACTAATTTCTATTTGAGATATATTTAATGTAACCTATTTAAACGATTAGAAAAACGTTTGATTTATGCTCGTAATATCTTTTGCATCTTTATACTTGTCACTGACAAAAACCAGATCCAGCTTTAAAGGCATTTCTTGATTTAACATGTATATAAACCTGATGATTATCGAAAGCTTCCTATGTTAATTTGTCTGTTTTGTTAGTTAGTTTTGTAAAATGTTTTGCCTGTGATGTTAATGAGTCAGCTTTGTTAAAATTCTTGCTAGTGATGAAATGTTGTTTAAAACAGTGTCCTAATGGCCTATCGACAATTTATTTGGGAATCACCGCTTACCTTTCGCAAGACTGTCAGGAAACTAGAACTGCTTAATTTTAAAGTCATGAATGCTGTGGTACACATCAACAATATATGTGTATATGTTGACATTAATGAGCTGTCTTTCATTATTACATATTTTGTTGAATATAACGCGATATTTTGGGGAAAGTTGCTTGATACACTTCTAAGGCCGGCTTAGAAGCTTTTAAAGTAACATTGGTATCATTGTCGGGGATGTGTTTAACGATTTGGACTGGGAAACATGGTCTTTATAACAATGACCATGTGAATAAGTGCTCGCGATGTAGTGTCAGTCTTGTTTTGCCTCCCAAGCTAAAGATCAGCGGTTGTGAAAGAGTCTTTGCTGATGTTTTTCTTATATTTAATTATATAGTATATATAATATGGGGTAGTAATGGAGTGATTAAGCGCCACTTATAGCCTCTAACACTCAACTCCGACTTTCGGCCTTCACGAGGCTACCCTGTTAACCTGCTATATGCGGGGACAAACGAAAGAGGAGGAGAAGGTGATCAGGGGCTGGGCCTGACCACCTTCGTTTCACAGCTTCCTAATCCCAAAATCCCCTCCTTTTATCCCAGCCCCAATCTAAGGTGCTATGCGATCCGTGCCGAAGGATGGATGATACGGGGGTTACTGTATTATGAACAGAGCCTCAAGGGTACCAGTGCTATAGTCACCCTCAAATAATAATAATAATAATAATAATAATAATAAAATAATAATAATATATAATATTGTTCATACTCGTTATATACATAAACTGACAAGTAATAAAAACAGTAGCTTCAGGCTAATTCAATATTAATGATTTAACAAAAAATAAATGGGTAAAATAATTGGATCTGGACAACTGTACCCATTGGATTCAATTTCGTCGAACACCAACTAAAACTTTTTAGTTTGAATACAAGTAATTAGATAATTCTGACTATGGATACTAATCAGTTTTTTGTCCTTAATTTAAACGTAATCAATCTAGTACCATTACAAGTATAACTCTGTTACCAGTTGTACATGAAATTTGACTAACTAGGCAAACCTTTCTGAGAAGTTAAAATCTATTCTAAAAACTCATTCAAAGAGTGAGTTCATCGGCTCTTTAATCCTTATGTTGTTATGACAGTTATTCCAAATGAACCTTCTCGTCTCCTTGACAAAGATCAAGGAGATCGTTGACTTGAGATGTCCTGTTAAAATCATATTTTTAGCCATAGTGCTGGTAATTAGCAGAACGACAGTACATTCTAATTTTAGTATAGGTTATTGATCTTTTAATTATTGGTTACTTGTATTGCTTCGTTCTAAGTATGTTTTGTTTCAAAAGTTTGTGTGACACTGCGACACCTGTGTGTCTTAGTAGGTATTGAGAATATCGAACACAATATCTATTTTCTAAAAGTTAATATTTACAAATTTCTGGATAGCTTTAGGAAGATATCCAGAAAGCGTGTTCAATCCGTCTTGAATAATCTATCCGACAGGGGTCTAGATGATCCGATGATGCGTCACTTATAACCTCTCGGACCCTACGCTATTTTCACCTCCTTGTGGTGATCCCTGGACAGGGTAAGGCTTTTTGCACTATCTTACTCTGGCAGACGAGAGTAAAGTGGCCTTTATTCTATCTTATCCTTTCCTTGGCTAGTTCGTAGTTATTCTTTCTATATGAATCCTTATCCTAGTTTCCTTTCTACTTCCTTTTCCTCTAGGTTCTTTTGTTCGTTTGCTGCTGAGAAGGGAGAAATTCGAACCGACCTGATGCTGGTGTGTTAAGCGACCCTTGCATTGGCTGGCAGGCACCAATGCACGTCAGGTATCAGAACGGAGCCTCTGGGATAACTGATGCCCTCTCAGAGTAATTAGCCTTATCTGGACAGTCGGGGATCTCATGAGGCGGACATCACCTCCCGGTACTCGTTATAGATCTAACTCAACTCAACAAAACCTAAACCTAATCCTGAAAAGCGCGTTGGAAACAAGCCTGTTGAAGATGCTCATAAGGGGAAAAACACTTATGTCCATGAGAAGGACACTCTTGACTCTGCAGAGAAAAAGACGGAGGAAGTAGGATCCCGGGCTACTGGACCTACTAAATCTAAGAAACATGTTTTACCTTCCCTGAAGGCTTACAGTGATAGAAGAGGCGCTTTGCGTGCGCTTAAAAAGCTAGTGAGTTACTTGATGAGGAGTTCACTGAGCAGGATAAACAGTCGCTGAGCTGAGTCAAGAAAGTTCTTGAAGATAGAGAGGAATATCTGAGGGGCAATGTGGGAAAGCCTCCGCACTTGAAGGAGGATCAGGAACCGAATGGTAAGAAGCAGTAGCAGGGACATTCGCCTAAGAGACGTTTACCTCGCCCTTTGAGTGAAGTGATCAAGGATCACCATTTTTAAACTAGCCGTTACCAGGATAGAAGTCTGGTCTGGTGTAATACAGGAGGTAGTAGGCAAGAAAGCTATTACTTAAGAGACGTTTCCTCTCCCTTTGAGTGAGGTTATCAAGGATCACCATTTTTAAACTAGCCGTTACCAGGATAGGAGAAGTCTGGTCTGTAAGACAGGAGGTAGTAGGCAAGAAAGCTATTACTAGTCGACAGAGGTCTCGAACTTGGATTCCGGCAGAGTCATTAGAGCCTGGAAGAAATTTAAAGATTCTACAGACATGTAATCCTTCCCTTCTCACTCAAAACTGAAAGGTGTTTAAGGTGAGAGAAATAAAAGAGGACTTTAGAGAGATCACTGTCCTCAACAAAGATTCCCTGGCTGAACTGGAGCGCACTAAAGGGGTGATTAGCTACGGTTTCGGAGAAATCACCTTAAAAGTGTACAAAAGGGGATGTGAGAGGGAGTCGTACGGAGGAGAGAACTGTCTCCTGTTTAGGAGTTAACTATCTTCTTCAAAAGATCCAAATGCGACAGACTCAGATGGATCCACGAGGTTACTTGGGACGGATAGTCTGTCTTCAATGGAAGGAGTGGGGGAATTCCAGTCGGCGTTCAGGATGTTCAGAATACTGAACTCCGACCGGTAACGATGAACTACCCACTGAATCGTCAGGTGACATTGGAGATTCAAGCTAAGCATCGGCTTCAAATGGGTTGAAGGCTATACAAATCAACCTTCATTATTCGAAGGCAGCTACGCCTGCTCTGATTCTTCGTCTGTGTAACAGTAAGGAAGATTTTGCCCTAATACAAGAGCCATGGCTCATTAAAAACCAGGTTAGTGGTCTAAGGCTTAAAGATTTTAGAGTTTTTTATCCAATGGGAAGGAGTAAGCCCAGATCCTGTATATTGATTAGAAACCTATTTGATTCGTTCAAAATATCTAAATTGTGCGATCAAGATACTGTTACAGTTGCGGTAGAGCTACGGGACCGGACGAAATGGCTAATAGCTACTTATATGGTTCATAATGATAACGAGTCATTTCCTCCTACTACTGTAAGCCGAGCAGACGAGAGTGCGCATAGGCTTGGCGTTCCAGTGGTTCTCGGAGCGGATGCTAATGCTCACCATACGGCATGGGGCAGCAGCAACATCAATGCAAGAGGTGAGTCGCTTTTTTATTATATTATGTGTAAAAATAAAATTTGTAATTGGGGCCACTTTTATTCTTGTTAATAGACGGGATCTAGATATAGCATTAGTGAATGAACCTGCTGTCACACTGATGAAGGTGTCTGATGACATTGGAGCTCTTAATGGAGGCACATTTTCCAGGTTGTGAGGTGGATGTGGGGAGGAATACATCCTCTGATAAAAAGAATAATATTAGTCGTAGGATGGTGTCAAGGGATCGGCTTTTGTGGGCTATCTCTGGGTTTAAGAGATTTAAATCACCAGGGCCTGATGGGGTCATACCTACAGAAATCTAGGATGCTTCAGAGGTGGTTATCCTGTGGCTGGAGGTCATCTTTGAATCCTGTTTGAATCTATCTTATGTTCCTCATTCTTGGAGGGAGATTTGAGGAGAGGGAGGTCTTTATCCCCAAGGCTGGTAGGATGTTTCACTCAGGAGTCGAGGACTTCAGACCAATAAGTTGTGATTGCCGTTTGCACTGGACATTGGTTAATACGGAAACATGCCATCAGGTTAAGTCTGGAGGCAAGGGATATTTGCAGAGCATGTCAAAGCGAGGAAGAGGAGGACTGGGTTCCTCACTTTCTTTGTCAATGCCCTGGTCTGGCTTAAAGAAGGAAAGCAAAATTAGCAGAGTACTTCTTTAATAATGTTGAGAACTTAGCATCCACTGGTATAAGGGATTTAATTAAATTAATTGTTCTTTCGAGATGGTTCGAAGACTAGTGACGGGGGAGAATATCTCTTTTTTTCTTTGTGGTATCACAAGGAGTGGCCTCTGTATCTTGGACGGCCACTGCAACGTAACCTGATCTAATGTAACCGATGGTTTAATATAATTCATTAGTTTTCAAGGTAAATAAAATAAAAGAAAATTTGAGATTTGTCCTTTTTTAAATAGTACCAAATAATGTTAGCTTTTTAGTTCTGCTACAAGAGTTATTAAAATGTGACTGCAACTTGAAATTATATTAGATTCATTTATAGTTTGTATATACGAATAAAGTAAAGGAGACTTAATATTTTGTTTGTATAATATATGTGATAAGAAGAGAATAATTTAGCTGAATAGGTCATCGTCTTTTTTTTAATTGGAATACCTCCATCAGTAATAATTATAATCGAAATACTTTATAATTACAATTAATAAAATTAAACAAGTGTGTAGTGTTCAAAATATTACCCGAAGTGATTTTCATTGACCAGTATTCCTTAAATGGATTCAAATGCTAACCCTAAATATGTAAAATATTTAATAATTCAATATGTGAAAACGTAGGCCTATACTACATTACAAGCGATAGCTGTAGCACACATGTATGTAGCATACATACGTTACATACATTACAATTATCATGAAATGCTTTGCCTGCCTTCAAATGTAATCCTTAAATGTTTTCGTTTGTTTCATAAAGGAAATGTTCGGTGCAGAGCGATTTAAATGGAAAATAAGTATAACTGATATTCTTGTTACATCGGGTTGAAACATCAAATCAGGACCCTGGTGTATATTATTTATAAAGAATCCAAGTAGTTCAAATTAGTTATTATATAAACAGAAATTAACAAAAACCCATTAACTGTTACGTATTCAATGAAATAGTCTCTTAAATTTACTATATCTAAAGAGTTATGGATGTTTCCAGAAACATTAATTGTTATCCCAATGCTAAGGTATCATAATTATTATTTGAAGAAAAATTCTTCCCAGATTCTGCAGATGAGTTAGATACATAACTGTTATGATATATTTACCATTAAGAAAACACTTCGCTTGAGAAGATAAATTTAAAAGTGTGGAAGTTTTGTGCATTACAGGGGAGTATGCTTATTGTATCCCCAGATACAATACAATATATTAATTGGGATGTTGTCTTTCTCATTGAAGCAATGCTTATTCAGTTTTTTCGTTCTATTAATACTACTTTAAATTTTGTATTTATGTTAAAACAACTATTTTATGAAGTTAAATCGAACTTTCTTCTTCTTACATCCTAGATCGTAAGGTACGTTTTTTGGTGAATTTTTCCATTCATATGTTGTAAATTTGCTGCTCCCAATTGGTTTTCATACAATTGAAAATGAACCGTACCAAACAGATCTATTACAGAAGGAAATGCCTAAGTGGACTTCCCTCCACTTTTTTTGTCCAAAGTGGAACAATAAGATGGATAATGTTAGACGTCATTGTGCATCGAGTCGTAGCTCTCAGATAGGTGACAAAAATCTATCTATCTAAGATTACAACAAAAGATAAAGATTTCTAAATCTGTGCTGAATATTGTATATCGGTATGGTAATATTTTAAAAATGATATGACTATTGTAATATTGTAATAATATATATAAAAATGAAAAAGTTATGTACTATTAACATATTTATATTTGAAATATCCGTTCTATGAATGTTTATATTTCTACACACAGTAGCTCATTACTCGAGCTTATAGTTTTCTGACTCTTTGTTCTTATTAGTTTGCACATTTATTCCTTGCATTTTTAAATTTGTACAAAGAAAATAGCATGACGTTTAATTTGAAAATAGTTAAAGGTGGTAATTTTAATTCCTTATTAAATTTTAGGCATTTTTTAAAAAAATATATCTCTAGCCTATAAATGATATAAACTTGTATTTTAATATTCACCGTTTGTTTTGGGCAATTTACCGATACCCGGTAAATACTGTGCCTAACATTTCCTTTTCCTGTAGCCTACTGCATTTGTTGGCTGTCACACACAGGGCTTTTGCACAATTTCTTTTTTTGTTTAATTGATAAAGAGAATTTGAGTGAAAATATATCTAATAAATGGGGGTGCTCTAGAAATGTTTTCGCCTGGGGAACCAAACTCATTTATCTCCTTCATTAGTTTTTTATTTGTTTCTCATTATTTTCTGTTTGTAAAACCGTTGTCATTTTATGTCAAATGTATTTTTGTTACTACTTCTTGTTGTTTAGAAGAGATTAATTAGATATATATTATTTTTTATTTGAAATACAGGAGGTTCGATTGTATTTATAAAACACTTTTATTTGGTTGCTTGAGTACATATATTAATCATTTAAGTAACATACAATTTTTTGATGAGGTTGGTAGGTGGCGAAGAAATATTCTTTAAATATTCAAATTTTGGATTCTTGTTCAACAAACTACTCCTGTTAGATTACGCGATGTTTTTTCTTGGAATTGTGGCTCTCCCTGGTGGCCCTACTGGGAAAAAAAGCTCGCGGTGAGGTGTGGCAAGGCAAGATGGCCGTCGCATAGAGGGCAGCACCGGAGGCGCCGTGCTGTGTTATTAAATGGGAGGGCTCTAGATAATAAGGCCTTCGCCTGGAGCAAAAACAAGGCATGAAAACTAGTCGAAAACTGAAATTATCCGGCAATTTGTTGGAGGGAGGGGACAGGTTGAGGCGCTCAGTCTGTGTCCGGTTATGAGTGAGTGCGGATTGTAGTGACCACGTGCAGGTCACCCCGACGACCCTCACTGCGCCATGGAGCAAGACAAGCGACACAGCCAGCCCACCCCAACCGAGATCACTGTAAGAAAGCCATCCGTAAGCTCCCGACGCTACCTCCGGAGCCAAATCTCATTTAGTTAAGAAAAAAAAAAAGAAAAAACTAACAGCACTAATACCTGCAGAGATGAGTACCTGAAAATACTCTTCTACCAGTACACAAGATGATCAGGGACTCTAGTCCACAAAAACGAACTCGCTTGTCGGAGTTTGTTTTCCCTTTGGTCGTTTTCAATATGAAAATTTTTAACTACAAACCAGTCGGTTGCTAAAAAAACTTCTAATGGTGTACAGAAGTCTTAAAGTGAATAATTAAATCCACACATTTCTCTTATCTGAATAGTATTTGATTAAATAGTACTAACACTTTTTAGATTGAACAAGATTACATTTTATTCTAATGGAAACAAAATAGTACATACTGTCTAGATGTCAGAATGTTCCTGTTTCTTCCACATCAGCCGACCTGGCCACAGCTTGCCGTCACAGTACTACAACAGCCTGCCTCGTGCACGCACTGATATTTCATTAGTTTCTCAAACTTTAGTCACAATAAGAGTGTTTGTTAGGGTAAATTTTCAGTTCAATATTTTATAAATTAGTTGAATTGTATTCTCGTTTGTTCAAGAGTAAAATGTGTGCATGAGTATGTATGTATGTATGCATGCATGCATATATATATATATGTGTGTGTGTGTGGTGTGTGTGTGTGTGTGTGTGTGTGTGTGTGTGTGTGTGTGTGTGTGTGTGTGTTTGAGAGAGAGGGACAGAGAGAGAGAGAGAGATAGAGAGAGAGAGAGAGATAAACAGATAGATAGATAGAGAGAGAGGAAGAGAGAATTTGACATCTCCAAATCGTAACAAGTTTTCTGTTTTCCATAAAATTCCTTGTTTAGTATACTTTTGACATAATCAACACAGAGATGTGGATTCGATTCCTTTAACTTTTGGTTATTTGTGTAGTCCAAATCATTAGAGGCAACTGTTGGCGTTTATAGCATGCCTGTTGACACGTTTAATAATTTAAATATATAATAAAACAGAATAGACTTTCAAAATTTACTCATTTTATAACCCGGTTTAAAAAACATATTTCGATGAAACATTACAAATTATTTTTCAGTTCCAATTATAGTTTCAAGAAATTTAACCAGCACAGAGTAAACGAAGAACGAGAACGAGGCAGGACAGAATAGAGCTAAATAATTCTTGGATACTTGAGTTAATTTTATCACATATCCAACATAGGTATGGGAAAAAGTTAATAGAATACACGTTTAGATGCTTATTACCCTACTTGTATCGATCAAAACACACAAATGATGAAACCCAGAGTAATAATTGAAGTGTAGTTTTTTTTTCTTGTTCAGGAAAAAATTGAAATGTGAATAATGGTTTCTTGGAAGTTATTTCAATAATAATATTTTTTGAATTAACAATAATTTCAATCAACGAATGATATTTTTATGATTAAGCATTTTAAGCTACTATATACCTAATTTTTGTTTAAGTTGTCAGTTAAGAACATATTGATATGTAAAATTTTCATTGTTAATTTGATAAATGGAGAAATGCTTCAGAATCTACTTCCCTGATGCTTCCAAACTTAGTGGTATCAACTGTTGCCGAATCTCAAATGTAAAGTATTTCATTACTTTACATTTACTGTTTTCATTGAAAGAAGAGAAGATTTCAAATCTCTACTTACTACTTACAGTTTAAAATTCAGAGCTAAGTTAGTGATCAGTTTTGATTGAATGAAATCTATATAAATAAATATATTCATAAACATAAAAAAAATGATTTTTCTTTCTGAAGAAGGACTGTTGTCCGAAAGCTTAGCTACTAATACACAAATGGAAAGAGAGTAACATTTATGATCTCATTTTTTCTGTTTCATCTGTCATCAGGAGAATAAAGACGGAATGCAGTACTTTATTCTTTATGAGATGGTTTAAAAATGAAATATCTTAGTTTATCTAGATTATTAAATATTTTATTCACATTGATTTCCTTTTTGTATATGGTTTTGTAAAATTTTTATATACATATTTCAAAGTTAGTTTATTTATGGAACATCCTTTCATTGATACATGCGCTATTAATCATAATGTTATATTTTTATACTTAGATTTTTGTTAATTTATTTCGTAATATTCCTACTTCCATTCCAAAGTCCTCTGGAAAACTGAAAACTGAGAATTTATGAAGTTTTTTTATCTTCCAGATAAATCACTTAAACAGGTATGAACGTTAAAAAAAGTATTTAAACAAATTTTAAGAATAAAAAATGGCATTATAATTAACGATATGTATGTAGATATACAAGTTTTTTTGGATATAGACCTTCATTTGTGAATATTTCATTAAATGCCCTCCTTATTTTCATATTTCTGGTTCTTTTTATTTTTAAAGAAAGCCTGTTGCTGGAAGATTTAGCTATACGACAGAGAACAATCAGAAAATTCATTAGTAAAGTAGCTTGTAGTAAATGGTATGTTTCTCACAAATAGTTTATGAGAAACCTGTTCTGTACAGTTACGTGTAAAATATTTAAAATTTTGATAAATATATAATATTTTTGAATAGTTTATACTGTTTTTATTAGTTTTTGGTTATTTGAATAATTTTAGGACATTATAAGTGAATGATTATTACTCTTTCAAAATGGTCTGTATTGATAGAAAAGTTGGAAAATTATATATACATTGTATAAGGACCTCAAAAAAATATCTTTTTTTTTTACCAGAGAAATTGAAAACTTGTATAAGGAAATTGGAAATAGCACAGGAAACATTCTAGAATAAAAATAAGCAAGGTATTTTCATTCCTTGAAATATATATATGTATATGAAATATACATACATATATATATATATATAATATAAAATATATTATTATATTTTATTATCCTTATATTTATATTATATATATATATATATATATTATATATATATATATATATATATATACGAGTATAAAGATTTCACATAAACACGTGAAATAACAATCAATGATCAAACCACAATATGAAATGGGAAAACAAGACTAAAATCTTTCAACCGTAACAAGCGGTCTTCGTCAGAGTCAAAAACTTCACATTTCAGTTGGGTTTTTGACTCTGACGAAAACCGCTTATTACGGTTGAAAGATCTTAGCCTTGTTTTCCCATTTCATATTGTGGTTTGATCATATATATATATATATAAAAAGATTTCACATAAACACGTGAAACAACAATCAATGATCAAACCACAATAAGAAATGGGAAAACAAGACTAAGATCTTTCAACCGTAACAAGCGGTCTTCGTCAGAGTCAAAAACCCAACTGAACACAGATGCTTTTTCTTACTGTACTCCTTTGTTTCCCCAAACATCCCTTTCTGGACATTAGTCCTTTCCTGTGCTTTCACCCTTTTAAAATACCACTCTTCCCTCCCACTCTTCTCAACTCCTCACCAGATGTTTTCTGCATCTAGTGTTCAGTTGGGTTTTTGACTCTGACGAAGACCGCTTGTTACGGTTGAAAGATCTTAGTCTTGTTTTCCCATTTCTTATTGTGGTTTGATCATATATATATATATATGATCTTGGTCTTGTTTTCCCATTTCATATTGTGGTTTGATCATATATGATCAAACCACAATATGAAATGGGAAAACAAGGCTAAGCTCTTTCAACCAGAACTAGTTTTACCACTCTTAATACTATTAGAGTACGATTTAAAGCTCTGTTGAGATACATTGTTTCAGTATGTTAGTTTGTTTATTGATATATGTGCAGTCATGAAGGCATAAATAAAAAGGATGACTTTTTTCTCATATAGTGTGAATTGGTTGATATATAGGTAGAAAATTTAAAAATGGGAATTATTTTTGCAATAGATAATGAACGTGTTGATTGAACTTCAAAAAAAAAAAAAAAATGAAAAAAAGAAAGGATTTCCATACCTTGAATATTTCTGAAAATATAAAACATATGATTATGTAAATATATTGGCAACAGTCAATATCATTAAATTAAGATGTGCTGATAGGATAGTTGTTTTTTATAATTACTTGAAATTTCAATAAATCCTCTTCCCACTAAAATTAAGATCCCAAAGCGTATAATTGTATTTTATATCTAAAATGTAATTATAGTACTAAAAGACAATTATACTACTAATAATAATTTAATAATAATATTAAATAATTAATAGTACGATATAAATATTTAGTAAATATTGATGTAGTACTCAAATACTGAAATACAATTATAGTGCTATATAAATGCCGCTTTATAAGTTTTTTAAATAGGATGTCGATATTTATAAAAAAGTCGTAGGGCAAATATGTTCAGTTTACTTGTGGTTTTATCTAATATACAATATATATTATACATGTTTTATTAAAAATTATGCCAATTTTCATTTTCGTTCGTTTTCTATTTAATTTCTCTAGTTTCTATGTTTGGTTTTCAATACGTCTGGTAAACTGAACACTAACTCTCCGAATGATTTATTCCTGAATTTCATAATAGCAATCCAATAATACGCTATAAATCTAACAAAAAAAAAAAAAAAAAATACACAATAAATGGATGGGTGAAACGTTGGAATAATTTATTGTGTAGTTTTTTTGTTTGTTAGATTTATAGTGTGTTATTGGATTACTATTATGGAATTTAGGAATAAATCATTCGGAGAGTTAGTGTTCAATTTACCAGACGTATTGAAAACCAAGCATAGAAACTAGAGAAATTAAATAGAAAACGAACGAAAATGAAAATTGGCATAATTTTTAATAAAACATGTCTAAATTGATGTCTACTCCAAAAATATACTAATATATATATATATATACAAAACTAGAGTTTATCTGGAATCAGTCAGTTCTTCAGGTTCAAATTAAACTCTCATTGCCAACGTTCCGGTTTTTATTTAAAACCTTTTTCATAGGCCTACAAAATAGAGGAAATATAAGAATTTTCTGTGTTATAAGAAATATTTCTTAAGAAATATAAGAAATATTGTTTATATTTCCTCTGTTTTGTAGGCCTATGAAAAAGGTTTTAAATAAAAACCGAATCGTTGGCAATGAGAGTTTAATTTGAACCTGAAGAACTGGCCGACTCCCGATAAACTCTAGTTTTGTTTCTATTCCACGGTCGATATTTTTATCAATATTTATACATGTATATATAAGGAAGTTCACCGTTATTTAATGGCTTGAATAGATGTGGTAAAAACATTCATCACAATTATAAATGTAGTTTGGAGGTCATGAATATGAAGATAGGGTTTCATACTGCTTAGATCTCTTTTCCTTATTTTATCTATTTTTATGTTGAATATATATAATAATTAAGTGAAAACAAGTTTTCTTACTTATTAATGTATCCTGCAGCATTGGTATTACGGGCTTTAGACTTAGTAGTCTTGGTCTCACAATAGATTATTATGAACTAACCAAAAGCAGTAGAGTGATTAGAACAGCTAAGTTTAAAGAATATCTATATATAAAATGATAAAGACGACAGATGTCGAAATATATTGTAGTTACTTATATTAGTAATGTCTCGATTTTTTGATTTGACACCCTGTTTCTGTATATCTATGTATATAATATACGAGATACAATATTCATTTATATGCCTTAAAAACAGATAGAAACACAAATGAAACGTTCACACTAGGACTTACTTTCAGTATTTCAATCTGTCTAAGAGATAACCTCAGGAAAGCAAGTGATACGTGTGTGAAGACGAAAGTAATTCAAATATATATATATATATCAATGATCAAACCACAATAAGAAATGGGAAAACAAGACTAAGATCTTTCAACTGTAACAAGCGGTCTTCGTCAGAGTCAAAAACCCAACTGACTTTTTGCCTATAACGAAGACCGCCTGTTACGGTTGAGAGATCTTAGTCTTGTTTTCCCATTTCTTATTGTTGTTTGATCATTGATTGTTATTTCACGTGTTTATGTGAAACCTTTATATATATATATATATATATATATATAGGTGTGTTCTCTAATGGAGATTCGGTCAATTTTCTAGAATAAAAAGTCAAACTCTCGTTGCCGACGTTTCGGTTTTATTTAAAACCTTTTTCATAGGCATAAGTAAGAATCTTTTAACTAAGAAAATGAAATTTACATTATTTAAAGGAACAACAATGTTGACGGGACAAAACCTTCCACTAGACTGTGGAAGTATATATTAATATATATACAAAAAGTTTAGAATGAAAAAATAAATTAATATGTATGTTAAAATTTAGTTGTAAACAGAGAATAAAAATCTTTTGACTTACAAAGATATAGAAAAAAGTTTTTTTTTTTCTCTAAATTATAGGATTATGAAAACAGGAGGCCCTATAATTATTATGCTTATTGTAATGGATTTTTTTTTATAATTTTCATATAGCCATTCCATATTAAGTATATACAATTTCTTAACATTAACTATATACAATTATTAGCTTTACGGTAAATTGCATTTAAAGGGAAGAAAAGAATAAAATTATATACATTAATAAATCAATTTGTTTTGCTATTTATTTTATATATTTAGGGTGGCTTTTGAATTAACTTCAGTTTTAAAAAAACAGCTGTAATTGTCACTCTAGTGCTCTGATTAAATGTTAATTTTTCTATTTGTGTGAAATCGATTTTAATAAGGTTTTTTAAAATTCTTTTATTTTACAATTCTATCCAACCTTTTTATTTTAAGTTATTAATGATTTCAAGATAAATAATTAGAGAAATTTTTACTTTAAATGCATAAAAGTTGTTATTGACTACATAGATCGTAAAAATTGAAAAATGTTTTTGTATACTAATAATATTTATCTTAGTTTGATAACATTCTTTAAAATGTTTGTATTCCTGGTTTTCAGGAAATATATGTTTCCCAAGACTGATGTTTGTATTTTTGATTATTCTAGTTTGATTATTGTATCAATACAATGTAGAAAACATTTCTTGTTGAAAAAAAAACTTACGAAATGGTAAAAAAGTAAACATGTAGATCTTAATATAGTGAAGGTTATTGATTTGTACATTTCAGTTATAGAAATGATATTTTCAATCTGAAATTCTTAAATAAATTGCATTTATCTGCAACCTAATGGAAATGGCCTGTGAAAGCCTAGTAGTAACTTTACTCTAGAATTGGTATTCCTTAAGTTGTATACAGTACTGGTACTAGCCATTCGATTAGTCTGCATGCCTGTCCCTCTCTGTTGCCTCCATTTCCTTAGAATGAAATACGAGTACGACGCAAATAAATATTCAACTACATTTATTTGGTTTTTATTTAATAACATGTACTATTTAATAACAAACTAGTAAAATTTTAAATATTATTAAATAATGCTTTTTACTTTACCATTAGTAAAGTATAGATCACGTGAAAAAATTTAATCTCGAGATTTTCAATGAATTATATATTTTGAGGTACCAAAAGTCGTTTCATGAAGTTTTTTTTCCATTATGTCTGTTTATGTGTGTGTGTGTGTGTGTGTGTGTGTGTGTGTGTGTGTGTGTGTGTGTGTGTGTGTGTGTGTGTGTGTGTGTGTGTGTGTGTGTGTGTATGGGTGATTGTGTATCCAAAGTTTGTGGCCACGCTACGGTCCAGAATCTTTGATAGATCAAATTGATATTTCACACAAAACTGGGCCTCATAGTGTAGATGTGCTGTATAGTTTGGGAGCAATTGTACATGATAGGAAAGTCACTTCTTTTACCAAAAACCTGTTTTTAGACAACATTTTTTCTCTTAAACTCCTGATTCTAGTCTTTGAAATACTGGTATTATCTTTGAGTCCACAAAAGCAATAAATGAAAAATATCCTCAGATTTTTAAAATAACAAAAAATTTTTTTTTTCAATAAAATATAAAAATGTTGACTTATAATTTAATTTGAAAGCTTATGAGAGCGGTACAAGACATACTGTTTAACGGATCAAAATAAAACTATATCTAAAAATATAACTTTATGGGGAGGATGAATTGAGACAACTTTTTTCAAAATCACATTGACTAAAGGTCTTTAGAGTGCAATTTCTGTTTTCAGAAAATGTTTTTTTGACGCTAAACGGCTAATTAAAAAAACCATGAAATTTTTCCAAAAATTGAACAAAAAATTTCAATTAGGACAAAGAGCAATAAAGCTATAAAACTGAATATTGATCCTGGATTAATGGTTCACTTCCTATACCTGTCATTTTTGTTTACATTTATTTACAGTGCTTACATTGACATAAACATTTTTAGAGTGAACCCACTGAAATAAAATTGATGTTTAGAGGTTTAATACATCTTTTTTAATACATTTTTTTAAAAATAATTTAATAACTTAATATGAGATGTAAAAAATCAACGCAAATCAAACATAATTTTTGATGTGTTCCATGGTATGATAGATTTGTCCAACAAAATGCTGTAATCAATCTATGTGTTGCACCCTTGAACAGAATTTAATGTGAGATGTAAATTTTCATGTGTTTATGAATCATATTAACTTTGAGTAATATTGCAGTGTGAGGAATGGACTCTTTCCTTAATAATAAATTATTATATTGTTCACAAATATCCAGTTTTTTCACTATTCTAGTCTAATGGTTCATATCTATTATTTTCAAAATTTCAAGCTTCCAGCTGTAAGAGTTTTAAATTATACTGAAAAGTCAGCTTTGAATTTGATATGATATGCAAATTCATATTCAAATTGATTGATATTTGATATGCAAAACTGGTTAATTACTGATACATTTTTTCTCAATATACATTTACAGCAACCTTATAACAGAGTACATCACATAGGAAAAAGATAACACTCACTCAGAGTAAATTGGACTTTTATGATTTTTGAAAGAAGGAAAGAAAAGTATTTTTTTGAAAAACTCGAGCATGCCACAAAATTCCTAGTATAATAATTTTATAAAAGAAAAATGTAAAACATAATACAAAATTGAAAAACATTCTTTGAAAAATAATAAATGAAATTATCCTACCTCTTAAATTAAAAATTATTTTAGTAAGGCATTTTTACTTCACATGTTTCTGACATTTTTCAGACAAAATAGGAATATTTTAAAGTTATAAAAGAGAACTTTTTCTGAAATCATCAATGTAGATGGGGGTAAGATAAACTATACAAGAGACTGGCTATTGAAAATTAATAAATTTCATTATCCTATATGTTAAATTAAAACTTACTATAAATGTTATTTTTTCTTTCATGTCTCTGACATTTTCCAGACAAAAAAGGAATATTTTAAAGTTTTAAATGGGAAACTTCGTCATAAATGTTCAAAGTAGATGCAGGTCATATAAACTATCTAAGAGATCCACTGGTTATTGGAACAAATGCCATGTTCTCCTGTAAGAGATTATTTCGGAACACGAAATCTACACTTTCACTTTTCAAAATGTTATTACTGCTGTAGTTATCCTAATGATATTGACTTCATCAGTGGTGTGATATATACAAAAATAAGCATATATATTGATATGTGGATCAATCACTCTGTACTCCCTACAGGAATGAAAGACTAATAAACATCTCCCATTTAGACACTTGTATTATGCCTGAATAGGACATTATATGTTATATTCCCAAGAAGTTTGATATTATGTTTACTTTTAGTAAAGCTGAGTGTAGGCCACTCCAGATTTTTAAATATGTTAACAAATATTAATAATACAACAGTTATTTACTCGATTTGCTCCTACTGAAACTAAGTTTAAAGAAGTACGAACATACATTAAGGGAGTCGGTTTGTCATAGTGGTTTGCGGTTTAGTATTCTAGATCGAATCCAGTGCCACTTTAGCATTGCTGCAGTCCAGACCAAAAGAGACGCAGATTGTGAAATATTCCTCTTATTCCTCATCTGATAAAATTATACCTAAATATTCGTTTTGACTATTTACAATAAAATGTAATTTTTTTTTGCCAAAAGGTGTTTATTTTAAACATAGAAGTTAATTCTATAATTGTGCATTTTTTCAGCAAAAAACAAAAAAAAATTGACCAATCTCCGTATGGTAAAAAAAAATTTATAACTTTCATGTTGCTTGTGTTGGAATAAAATCTCTAACAACTGAAGTTGAAATTAATTTTTTTTTATTTCTTCACTATATTATTTAATTTTTCGTATTTTGCCAATATAAGTAATACAAAGGGTAATGAGAGTTATAGTTATCTAAAAAAATATTCCTAACTTGTTTACGGATATCCTTGAAAGTGTGTTATTTTACTGTTCAAGTCTTTTAATGATAGAGTTTAAGTCCACCATAGAGTTTTCTCATATCTTGTTATAAAAAATATTTGTTTTTGGATTTCGTTTTTACACTGGGAAAAACATTTTTATTTCAAGTTTCAAAAATTTGTTAAAAATATTGTCTTGAAGATCATTAAAGACTTACTTATAACTAAGAACTTATATTAATGTTTCTACTACTAACTGCATTCTATCACAAATACTAATAAAATTTGCATTTTTTAAAGTTCAGATGGAATTTATGTCCAGTAGGTATTAGAAAAATCCAAGCTAAATGTTTAACTAGAGAAAAGTTTTGTGATTATAACGAGTTTGGAACAGTAGTGTTCTTTTTCTATAAGAAGCATTATTTATTTTAAAATCCTTTTAGTTGTTATAACTACTATTTTAGTCGTACCCAGAGAAGAATACTGTGGGTTCAAAAAGAATTGCTTCGTAAAACTTCTTCAGCGTGGGATGTTATTATTTTTCTTTGGCTTTATCCAGAAAAGTTAGTGAATTATTATTGATATTCTTTTCTTAAATGGAATGTAATCAATTTCAAATTCAATGCAAAATACAAATAATTATAAAAAAAAATCTTATTTGATAATGGATGAAAAAAAAAATCGAAACAAAGCATTCGTGTTGTCAGCTCTTGTTTTATTTATTATTCGTTCTGCCTGAGGTATGATACTATCAGCTTGCCACCCCTGTCCAATTTGTGTTTTGCGCCCCTGGTGTATACCTTTGCAGCTTGCCTTTCGTTTATGTTATAACTAAATAAAGGGTTATTAAGCCAACTGACAGCTTAATTCTAACAGTTGCAATTACAAACAATGAAAACTTAAAGGAACTGTTATAAGAATGGAATGCCACTTTCACTGAATTGATTAATTTCACTGAATTATGCGCAAAACTATCTATAAACTTACGGATGTTAAGGAATACATAAGAAACACCTGCTTCGATACAATTACTTTTACTAATCTATTATTTTGATCCTAAGTGGAATGAAGTGTAATAAATTAATACTTTCACTATAAATTAGAAGAGTGGATATACTTTTGTACATAAACCACAGGCACGCGGGGATACATCATCGTCATAACGAAAATATAAGAACTCGGTTCTAGGATTTCAAAACATAGAAAACATCAGAATCCCAAATATTTTTTTTTTCCTCTGCTATATTTTACTGATGATACAGTAATATATTACGTACATGTGAGAGTGATGTGAAAGGCGCTTGTAGAAGCTAACACTTAACAGAACACTGAATCATTGACCTTGTCTCTCACAACCCTATTGCTCCCTCCTTGTCTGTAGCTCCCTCTACTGTGCATACCAGTAAGTAACAATACTCAATTTGAAGAACATAAAAAAGAAATTATTTACCTATCTCTTCTATGTTATTGAGCTTTTGGATTTTAATATGTGTTTTGAAGCTCAATACTTTTAGTGTACAATGCAATGAACAATTGTTTAATAAGAAACATTCAATTTAGTGTTATTCTTTATTATTTTAAAAATTAAATAAGTAATAATAAGTGTTATTACTTTTTAATTATGATGATGCAGTATGGTTGACGAATCAAAGTACCTTACTGTTGGTGCATGGGCTTTTTATAGTAGCTCACTTCTACAAGCACTAAACCAAACATTTCAAGTGAAATGACTTCCTGAAATCAATAAAACCTTGTTCACTCACCAGTAATACTAAATCCCATCCGTTATTAACATTTAAAAAATTCCCTTATAATTAAAGGCATTATTTTTTAATTTTTAGTAAATGTACTACAGTTATCTTGACAGTAGATAATGACCTATCTAACCCAATATTATAAACTGTCATGGTCGTCATTTTAGAATATTAATCAATTATTTTCTATTTGAATATATAAAATCAACAGTAAAATTAAGTAGTGAATCAAAGATCTAACCACCTCTGAACTGAGTTCTATATAATTATCTGTAATCTTGTGTGTTTGTTGTAAATAAATATTTCACCATATTTATTTATATGTTTAAAAGCCACGAGTAAAATGTTATAAACATTATCGAGAAATAATTGAATGTCTCGAAG
This sequence comes from Hermatobates lingyangjiaoensis, assembly GCA_026182355.1. Classification (NCBI taxonomy): domain Eukaryota; kingdom Metazoa; phylum Arthropoda; class Insecta; order Hemiptera; family Hermatobatidae; genus Hermatobates; species Hermatobates lingyangjiaoensis. The sequence continues at coordinate 11,396,508 of JAPFBL010000084.1, read as the reverse complement.
TTAGGTCAATATTTTGTATGTTGCATTTTTTTCGGTACGCGCTTATTCCTCTGTCATGTTTTTCAGAAACCTATGAACTTTAAATTAAATTACTAACCTATAAAATCTATGAGAGTCGAAATAGGCATTTCTTCCGGACACCGATTCAAGTTCTGTTTTATTTCTAATTATGAAATCCTTTGAATTCTGGAACGCTCTGGAAGGCTGCTGAAGTTAGCACACCGGAATTTCATTTTGTCTTTATCGATGAATGATAAATACATACATCAATCAATGTGTCAATCAGCATGTTTCCTGAAGATTGATATCATATGGAACCAGTGGAGTGCATCAAATACAACATATAGATGGTTTTAAGATTTATTAATCGCTTTATGCTAACCTCAGGAAATAAATTTTTATTTAGCTGTTTATTGCAAAAATGCATTTATTTGTATGGGTTTATTTGTAACTTGTATGAGTATTATTTACAGTATTCCCATGGTTTTTTTGAAACTGCGCCTGCTGCGGACTTGTCTACATAGCAGAGGAGCCTCAATCAACTGATTATTGTCTAGGCATGCTTTGTCCCACAACCATGCTTATCAGTTCAGAATAAATCAGGATAGGATTTGCAGAGCCTCTCGATCTCTAACGTTATAGCTACATAATTTTGAAAGAGTATTAAAAAAGTATTCACTTTCAGTCAAAAATTGCAAATTGTGATAAAATTGAAATTCGCGGAATTATCCATTAATTTATGTTGTTCTTTAAATAAAAAAAAAAAAAAAGACAAAAAGACGAAGTTTATAAAGTTGATCGAGTTTTGGTGATGAAACAAAGTGGTTGAGAAATCTTCAAGCTTTCGTCCAACCATGCACGTTAACTAATTCTTCCTAATTACTTCTCACCAATTAAATTCGAATTGGGATGAATAGTTTATGAAGTAATTTCATATGCAGATCGTTAATGGGAGCGTTCCGCCCCAAGAGCTACCTACCTCAAATATAAATAAACCTAATTGCCTGCCATTATTGGACTTCTAGCCACTTCAAATGTACAAATTTTATTATGTTTAAATTAAACTAATTAGAAAGTGGTTTTATTAAATTGTATTATTTGTGATGAAAAATATGACAAGATGTTAGGCTACTGCATTGTTGTGTCAAATGTCAAGACAAGTTTTATATGATAAAATAACCATTGCATTAGAAATATGAAGTCAATAACTATTTCATATGCTGTGCTTTTTTTACAACAGTAGAAGGGTCAGTGAAATTCTACGTGTTGAATCCCCAAGGAAGCTTTGAGTCGATCATCACTTCTTCCTAACTCTACAAAGACAAATTATTCAAAAAGTTAAAATGGGTTATGATTCAGTTTGTTCTCAGTTTTCAAATAGATTTCAGATCCAAAGCCCATTTTTTTTCTTTGGTTATTAAAAGAAGAGATTGTACCTGATTTTCCACCATATTACATTTTTTGCTTAGTAGTTTTTATGTGATGACACACACTCTCTACAGTTGTTTCTTAACATGACAGTAACCTGTTCAGAATTCGACAAAATCCGTCCTTGGATTTCTGTTGAGATTTAATAACTCAGGTTTTACCTTTTACAGGAAACTCCACTATCAGATTAGGGTCATGACTATTTTTTTACTATTTTGACTTAGAAGGTTTGCTCTCTTTACTTAGTCTTCTATCGATTAATGCATAGTTTTTATTTATTCGATTTAATTTCTCCAGTCCTGTGTACGGAGCTGAGTTTAATTGGCTAATGAATGTTATAGTCTGTTCTGTTCTACTTCAATGCCTGTGAGTATGTAGGATTCTTGGATTAAGATAACTTCAGAATTTAGAAGATGTTTAAAGTCTGTTACAGCTACAGTTTCCGCTATATGGTACAAGAAACTCTAGAAGGCACTGATTATGCGACTAATAATAATCGATGGTTTCATCTGTGGTTATATATAAATATATTCATAAATTGATTAAAATCAAAAGAAACCTTCGTTAAAGACGCCATGGTACTACTATATATATAACAAGATTTTACAATAAACTCGTGAAACAACAATCAACGTCCAAACCACAATAAGAAATGTGAAAAAAGAATAATATCTTTCAACCGAAACAAGCGGTCTTCGTCAGAGTCAAATCCCAACTGACTCTGGGACCTTCAGTTCGGATTTGACTCTGACGAAGACCGCTTGTTACGATTGAAGGTTCTTAGTCTTTTTTCTCATTTTTTTTGTTGTTTGGACGTTTATATATATATATATATATATATATATATATATATATATATATATATATATATATATATTGATAAAAGTATCGTAATTCAAAGTAATTTGTGTTAATAACCATATTATTTGTACTTATTTAATTTGTTCCATTGTAAATATATAATATTCAGTTGATGTTTTAATTAATTTAACAGTTAGAGACTGAATCGAAATTACTAAAATAATTATTTCGATAAATCAATTGTTAAATTCCTGAATGAAATATTATAGCCCTTCTCTATTTTTCATATGTTTGATATCACAAAGATAATAAATTTGCTTTTATTTATATGTTTAATTATAACTATATCTAAAGGGATATTTGTTACATGGTTGACAGTCCTTGGTACCATAATAATTATATCTCCCGTTTATAGTTGACGGATATATCATATATATTATTTTTTTTCACTAAAAGTATAAATGGATAGAGAAATAAAGAATACTATGAATTAGAAAAAGATAGATTGCTATGAGTAAGCGAAAGTAGTGTTCTGTCGGTAAGCAAAAGATAGGATAATGTGAGCTAGATAACTGTGAGTTATTCTGGAATGCAGAGGATAAGGCACCATGAGTTAATAGACCCAAGGGTAATGAGGGTTAACAGACGACAGACCACTGTCCGTTAGCATACACGAGAGTATTAGGGTACTGTCGTTCAGCAGTCGGTAGCGAAATATGAGTTAGGAGGTCATAGGATACTATGAATTAGCAGGCGATAGGGTAAAGAGTTAAGTTACCATAGGGTGCTATGAGTTAGGAGTTGTAAGGGTAATGCTAGTTTACAGACGATAGAGCACTCTAAGTTAGCACGCACTAGGATACGGTCGTTTACAGGTGGTACAGTATTGTATGTTAGCATACTACAGGTTGCTCTAGATTAGTAGAAGATGAGGGGTCCTGTGGGTTACTCACGGCTTAGTAATGTGGCTTAGGAAAGAGTAATGTAATGTGAGTTCGCAGACGATAGAGCACTGTAGGCAAACAGATTATGGGTAACTCCAGATTAGTAGATGATAGGGTATTTTGGGTTAGCCACGACATGGTAGTTTTGGTTGTCAGACTTTAGGGTAATGTGGGTTAGCAGATGTTAGGGTAATGTGAGTTAGCAGACATTATGTTACCCTGGATTACCCGACGATAGGGCACAGTTAGGCACAGATGACGTTAGGTTACTGTGGATTAGCAGTATTTTGTACTTACGTCTATTTTTTATTAAGAACGATATGCTTAGCCCCGAATAATTCTACGGATTAGCAGATTATAGGTAAATATAAGTTAACAGACAGTAGGTTACTCTCGATTAGCAAACGATAGGGTAAAGTGGGTTAGGCGATGTTGGAGTAACGTGGCTTAGCCGACGGGTTAGTCCTTAATATTTAATGTGTTGTAATTGAACCTATCTTCAATTTATGTATGATTCTCATCACATACCTGTTAAAATAAGGTATTAGATTAATATATAAACGTTAATACATGAAGTCAAATAATTTCTTTTCTTTTTTGATAGTTTTGGATATACAAGTAAGCCTGGTTATTTTTATCCTGTTTGTACTTTCTAGCCTGATAAGCATTGCACTTAGAGATTATTCAGCTTTTTGCGTATGACTTCGTTGTGGTCTTTTCCCAATAAACATATTCTTTTAAGTTTTTTCTGTGATTAGTTCCTCTATGTTAAGGATCAGATTAACTCTTTGGTCAACATAAGGATTAGACATTAAAAGACATTTCTCTACAACGCCAAGTACAGAAATTTTACAAATCTTTCTGATGTTGATGGTTGATGCTTCTAACAGCCAGTTAATCTAAATATGTTTATGGATATTACCATATCTTAACTATACGTTTTTATATACCTATAGTTATTTTTATGGCGAAAGTATTTTGTTTAAGTTATTTTGCGTAAAGCATATATAGAACATTATTTACAATCTGTTCTGAAGAATGGAATTATATATTATAAATAACTAAATTATAGTTTAAGAAACAATTATTGATGAAACGTAATAAGACATAATGAATCCTACCTGCTAACATATATTTCTAAATAATGGTTCTTAATAAAGATATGACAAGTGTTGGGGTTTAGTTCAAAATTCATCTGTATTTGTACAAAACTATTCAGAAAGTTAGTCGATAGATTTATTAAAAAAGCCTATTTAGAGCAGTGTTTCTATATTATCTCAGATAATACAATGACGTGTATTATTAGCTAGAAATTTACACTGAAATGAAACACGGATAATTGATGATTGGTATAATGTGCAAAAAAGAAACAGAACATATTATCATGATAAGAGGAACTTCATGTTTAAAATTACAAATAGTTATTTCTTTATCTTGTCCATACTATGCGCAGCCAACTCCAACACCTTCAAGATGATAAGATCTAATTTCTTAATAAGACTCAGAGTTGGAGTGATGGTGTTGCAGGTTTCATAGCCCCGCGTGGGAAGTGCATTAGTTGTCACACCGTCATCACGTTGGTGTTGCCGTCAAGGTAGTGAAGCTAAGTACATTATACTTGCGGTAAGAGAACAGATAGCGATTGTTTTTTTTTTGCCCTCATGGAGTAGCAAGAGTGAATTGAAAGACCTGCCGAATGTATTACTGATTCCATGTGTTCTTGGCTGTCATTGTGGCGTTGGTGGGTTTTGAATCCTAGTTTCCTTGCGATTTCTTCAGTTCACTCCATTTGTCTTTTTGTAGTTTAATTTTTTCTCTTGAGATTTCAATGTGCCACTGTACGTTTTAATTGTGTCTCTAGTAAACAAAACAAGTCCCAGGATACCCTCAACTTGTTTTGCCAACATCCCAGACCATTGCAAACTATACAGACAAATGCATATTACTGGTTTTTAGATTATTGGAGTAGCAAGGTTTGGAGGAATCTACAATAATTCCTGCAAAACCCTTTCACTTGCCAGTTCTTGATACTTCACATCTAAGACTATTTACGTGATTAATAGTAGTGAATGCCATTACTTTCTGGTTTGATATGTATAATTGAAATTTAGAACTGAATAAAAGTTTTAGTTAAACAATTTTATAAAGAAATATTAAAACGATCTTAATTTCTTGTGTTTACTTGATATGAAAATGAATTTCAATAATTGAGAACAAACGAAGGAGTCAAAATTAGACGTCATACTTCTTTAAGCACATCTCGTATCTTTCTGTCTAACGTGTCTAAATAAAAACTTAAGTTACGTATCAATGTATAAAATATATATCTTCAAAACTTTATAAAGGTATAGTAGATGGTGAAATAAAAAAGAATAAAATATTTATCAAGAATTTATTTTTATATGAAAATATTATTATTTGTTATTTTAGTTTCATGAAATATTGTTAAAGGATTGATATAGATATGTTTTTGAGTTCAAGCTTATGGAAATATAAATATATATAAAAACTACATTGACATAAAGAACACACAGAAATGAAACGGTTTCCTGTTGATGAATCGTTTCATTTAATTGGTAAATATGTAGTGTTAATATATATGTAGTATTTATTAAAATATGTGATATGCATATATATATACAAAACTATAGTTTATCGGGACTCGGTCAGTTCTTCAGGTTCAAATTAAACTCTCATTGCCAACGTTTCGGTCTTTATTTAAAACCTTTTTCACTGTAGAAGTATAAATTTTGAAACAGAAAAACTAAGTATTACATTACTGTAATTTACTTCTCCATTACATTATCAATATATATATATATATATATATATATATATATGTTTTATTAAAAGTAATGCCCAATTTAACTTTTACACTTTTTCTTATCCGTTTTTCAAGTGTTCTCATACTTGACTTCCATGGTTCTGGAACTAAAAACATAAGTTCACCAAAATTTTTATTACTATACACCGACATGTTTCGGTCATCGTTGACCATTTTCAAGGTTAAAGAATATATAAAATTATTAATGATCGAAAAGTGAATAACAATTAAAATAAACTAAAATAAACATAACAAGTCCATAACACATATTCACAACTAGGGAGGTTATCAAAGGTAAAGGTATGTTGAGGTTTCACCAGGCTCTTGGTTACCTTCCATCCGTCATTTGTATCTGGGAAGGTAATCGATTAACTTCTATACCTCTCCCAGACTGGTTCGCCTTCTGACTGCCTTCATATAATTTTAGAATTCTTGAAAATCCTCCTCCTTGGCTGTTAATACTAGGTTGCTTTTCGAGGATCAAGATAGCTTCCAAAATTTGCAATCTGGTGTGGTCATGTTCTTGTTGTAATATTACAGTATTGTCTGTTAACATTTCCCTGGTTAATTGCACTCCATGTGTTAACCTAACGTGCTCTTTGGGTCCTCCGGATGCCAGATGCATGGTGAGCCTTCGTGAAACTGCAAATTAGGGAACTGCGAGTCCCTACGCTCGAAATATGTTGGTTCCACCACAACCACGCTTTCACGAAGGCTCACCATGCATCTGGCATCCGGAGGACCCAAAGAGCACGTTAGGTTAACACATGGAGTGCAATTAACCAGGGAAATGTTAACAGACAATACTGTAATATTACAACAAGAACATGACCACACCAGATTGCAAATTTTGGAAGCTATCTTGATCCTCGAAAAGCAACAGTATTTCACAGCCAACAGTGAAATTTCAAGAATTCAAATTGATATGAAGGCAAGTCAGAAGGAAACCAGTCTGGGAGATCTATCAAGTTAATCAAGGTACCTTCCCAGAGTCAAATGACCGGATGGAAGGTAACCAATTTCTTGTTTGAAACCTCAATATACCTTTACCTTGATAACCTCCCTAGTTGTGAATATGGTTATGGACTTATGTTATTTAGTTATCTTTCAACTGTTAATCGGTTTTCGATCATAAGTAATTTTATATATTCTTTAACCTGAAAATGGTTTTTGATGACCGAAACATGTCGTGTACGGTAATAAAATTTGAGATCTATGTTTTTCATTTCCTATTGGTTTGATCATTGATTGTTATTTCACGTGTTTATGTGAAATTTATTATATATATAAATTGGATATTTATATATAAAACGGTTTAATTTACATAAATGGAAGTTGCAAAATGAAATTAAATATTATACTCAATAATCAGAATACAGTGTAGAGGGAGATCATTTGATTTTGTAACTTAAGTTGTAAGCTTATCTTTTAGGAGTTTAGATGATTGTGTTCAAGTTATTAACATGAAGCTGTTTGTCGTATCTATCAGCCGTACACATAAATTATCATCCAATTTTCATGTCGATATAACAAATGTTGGTATTCAAAGAAACTTCTTTAATAATTTGATGGACTTCTCCGTATTACCCAATAGTCATATGCTACCTTTCTTCAGGATTTAAAATTGATAAAATTTGGGATTATTTAAATCAAAAGAGTTTTGAATATTACAGATTACTATCCAAAGTAACTAACAGATTTGATATTTCAAACTGTAATTTAATATTCACGTTGACATTGAAAATTGCAATCGATATAGAACATATGAAGTTGGTATTTAAAATACCATTTTCTTTTTTAATGATTTTTTTATATTAAAATATAAATCAATTGATTAATTAATAATTATTATTAGTAATTTAGTCTTTCTTAATTAACTATGATGAATTTACATAAATTGATTCAATTGGTTATAATTTTTATGCGGACACCACCTTGAATTTACAACATTTCATTATGAGAACGGAAATTTAAACAAATTTATGTAATATTATGAAATATTCATGTAACAAACAAAACATAAAGAAGACTCATTAGAAGATGAAGTAAGAGAGATATTCATTTTGGTGAAACAAAATTGAGCCCGACCGGTTTGTTTAACTGTTTAGCCATCCGTATACATCTCTCTTATTTCGTCCTCTTTTCCCTGATAACTGACTAACCAGATTTGTTAATTTAAAAAAAAAATTAAAGTAACATATGACAAAAATATGTGAAATAAATGATACATCTGGGGAAAAATACAAATAAATAATTAATTTCGTGTTTTCGAAGTAATTGGACTTGCCAATGTAGCCCATTTTTTTCATGTCTAAACTACAGCTGAACAAAACTCAGATGCACACACTTAAGGTTTCAGTTTTTCGTTCAATAAACATACAAACTCACCAGACAACGGTTGGAAACTGATAGTGTTGTTACGCGCATATCCCCTCAAAGAGAAGAAAGAAGGATTATAATGAAAATTAAATGAAGAAAGAAGGAAAATATTAGAGATAAACAACAAAGTTACAGTAAAAAATAATTTAGGGAATGGAAAGGAAAACGGGGTAATTAGATAAATAAAACTTACTCTATCCCTGGATTTATTGACTTGAGAGGTGAATAACTGATCTGAGCACGTCGACCCTCGGAGAGGACGTTGTGCCGTCGGCCCCGGTCCTGGACGATGTTAGGTATCCGTTAAACATCCTTACTCTAAATACTCTTGAGTTAGGCAAAATTTAGGACTCTCAGTGTAGTATGTTCATTGTGTAGTATCACAAAGGGCCAATGTTGGGCCTATGTGTGTTCCTTGTGGGACTACCATTTCAACCTAACCTAACCTAGATAAATAAGAAATGGAAACTAACTTTAAATAACATAAATAATATAAAATAAAATTAATTAAAAATGAACGAAGTGGGAACAACGAATTTACACTAGAAAAGAAATAAACATGATCCATCCTGGAGTACTTGGTACATTCAGCAAATATCCTCCTCGTACATCCTCCTCGGAAGCTCAAAGTGTGACATTCTTATTGTTTGAGAAAACTTTTCTCTATCAATGCAACCTGAAGCAATTATTCAATGAGAGCCTGTGGTTCTTGGAATGAATGGCGAACAGCAGTTATTTGGATCAGAGTAATGTATATGTTAATCACAGTAGAAATGGGATTTAGGGTAGATAATTCAAAATACGCATTAACAAACATCGTACCATAATAAAAGAACAGTACCCTATTTTATCCTCTTCTCCCTGTACTTCAATTATGCGGACACCGAGGTTACAACACCTGTCCTATCATCGACCTCAAACTATTTTCTGCTCTGACTCCTGTATACATTACGCTGTTATAAACGGCTGTCCCAAGTTCCTCCAAAAACTGTATTTACCACTTGGAGTGTATCAAATGTGATTCTTTCTAAGTAATAGGCGTTACTATTTTTTTTATGTATTAGGCCAGTGTTTTTCAACCTTTTACGAGCCAAGGAACATTTCTTTTATTGAAAATATCTCACGGCACACCACCAGCTGAAAATGCGAAAATAAAGCCTATATTATCAATATAAGTGTTATATTGTTAACAAGCATTATTTTTAATATTGATGAATAACGTTGTATTACATGACATCTTGAATAGGAATAAAAAAAAAAAATTTATCTCCAGAAGAGATGAAAACTAACTTTTTACGTCTAGTTTTCGTGTAACAATGTAAAACATTTAATCCCCATACTACATAGAACCGGGGCAATATATAAAAGCTGGGGAATAATGAAAAAACATGGCAATTATGAAGAAAAACTGGGATTTAATCCAGGTTGTTCATATCTAAAATTTTTAGATATGAAGTGATATGAAATCGGGAAGACTTCGGGTGGCAATCCTGATATTTAAATCCCAGCGGTATTATCTAATTATTCTACTCTGTTTTGTTTACATACTTTTATTTAGCTTTAGTAAACCTTTATTTTGTATTATTAAGAGTGATTATTAATTGTTTTTAAATTAATAAACACTTAATAAATTATTATTATAGAACATTTTCTGGAATATAATACACCTCGAGAATAATGAGCTGTTATTCCCTTGCGTAGTTATCTCCTTCGGCTTCGCCTAGGAAGATACTTATCATTAATCTCTCTGCTACGCCTCAGGAATTAAAATTCCTAAATCCCGAAGGTACAGACTTTCATATTTATACTCTCTCAGAAACCTGGGGCTATTTGGTTGAATACAGAACTGATAGCCTCGCAGGAATCGATGAAAGACGCGTATTGCTCTTCCTCCAGAGCTCTCAGTCTTTCAGTTTTTAGTTTTTTACAGCAGTTAGGCTTGAAAAGGTCACTTCACACAGATATGTTGTGGAAAATAGGAGCAATATCAAATTTTCAAATAGTTTTCAAATTTTCAAATAGCAATATCAAATAGTTTTGTTGGCTAGGACGAGCAAGTCCTTTGCATCCGTTAACCAAAAACTGTCCAAAGGTAGATCAGCAAATCTTAGCATGAGACCATGATCTTGTCACAGTTGAGTTAGTTCCTCCTGCTCCTGTAATGTTTGAAATGGCTGGAGGGAAATAAAATAACATCTACACCTCAAGAATTTTCAAATGTTTTGACTGTTATCTCTCACGGTGCAGCAATATTAACACCTTTTTTTTTACTGGTGAGTGGGAACATTTCAAGATTACCACTTTCCACGTGCTGCTGCCAGAGTTGCACCTTTGAACGAAAACTATTTATTTTATCTGTTCTGACAGTATCTCACGGCACGCCAATGTGCCGTGGCACAGTAGTTGCAAAACTCTGTATTAGGCGTCTAGCATGTTTTGTCACGTATTAGGTACATAGAGCTTCCGTCATAACCACTCTAACTTACCCCCTGCCATCCATGACAATAACCACTGTCACCTCCTCAACATTTGCTATAGGATAGGTTGCACATTCTGCTAGAAATTCCCCATAATGTTAACAATGACACACTGCGAGCTTCCGAGGAGGAACATATTTAGTTACTGAGAGGTACTTCAGGTCTAAAGTTAGAAAGATGGATCATTTTTTATTTCTTTTCGGTGATGTATTTTATTGTTTATTTTTTTATTGTAATTAACATTGTTATATTTATTTCATTTAAGAATATTATTAACTGTTTTTTTTATCTCATTATGTTGTTATTTTCCTTCTCTTCAACCTGACACACATTGTTAATTCTTCAACAACACTATTGTCTTTCAACCGTTGCTCCGTAGGTGGGTTTGACATTTGGTCCTCTTTTCTCTATCCTGATGACGGGTGAACCGAAAATTAGAGACTATATGAGTGTGCATCTGTTAATTTTATGTATAGTTATTTTATAAACATATAAATGACATAGTAAGTGTGCTGTTCTATGTAAGTAAGTGTATTCTATGTAATGTTTAGTTATATATATATACCCTTTTTCGTTGAAAATACGATCCAAAACGGACAACTATAGTTCAATATAGACAAAGAAACACAGAAAAATCAAAAGAACACACTTACAGTCTCTAATTTTCGGTTTGAACCGTCTTCAGGAGAGATAAGAGAGGGAAACCAAGCGCACTGGTTCAGAGACGGTTGGAGACCAACACTGTTGCCGCATGCGCGCCCGGTCACAGAAAATAAGGTAGACAGGAATCAATTTATAATTACATTAAATTAGTGGAATATGAAAACAATAAATAAATAAAAGAAAAAATTGAAAAAATCAAGGGAAATTGATACATATTAGCGAACAGAGAAATTGATACATAAATAAAAGTACGGACTAAGCTATGATAGAATAAAATAAAACTGAGATACAAATAATAATAATAATAATAATAATAAATTGAAATAATTTAAAAAAAAAATTGTTGATAAAATATGAAAAGGCAAGGAACTTTTAAACATTATCGCTTTTGATTGAGGCCAGGTGCACTGCGCGCACTTAATAGCCAAATATGGGCTTCTTCGGAGGCTCGTAGTGTTAGATCATTTACAGATTCTGCGACAAATACCCCCTGACTGCAAAGATCTCACACTACAAGCCTCCGAAGAAGCCCATATTTAGCTATTAAGTGCGCGCAGTGCACCTGGCCTCAATCAAAAGCGATAATGTTTAAAAGTTCCTTGCCTTTTCATATTTTATCAACAATTTTTTTTTTAAATTATTTCATTTATTATTATTATTATTATTATTATTTGTATCTCAGTTTTATTTTATTCTATCATAGCTTAGTTCGTACTTTTATTTATGTATCAATTTCTCTGTTCGTTAATATGTATCAATTTCCCTAAATTTTTTCAATTTTTTCTTTTATTTATTTATTGTTTTCATATTCCACTAATTTAATGTAATTATAAATTGATTCCTGTCTACCTTATTTTCTGTGACCGGGCGCGCATGCGGCAACACTGTTGGTCTCCAACCGTCTCTGAACCAGTGCGCTTGGTTTCCCTCTCTTATCTCTCCTGAAGATAAGGTTCAAACCGAAAATTAGAGACTGTAAGTGTGTAAGAAATCCTACTAGGACAGTCAAGGCTCATATCAAACTCCCCAAATGCTAACGTTTTCGTTTCATTAAAAACCGTTTCATAATCCTACAAAGCCAAGCAAAAACAAAAAAAAAATCATACATAAAGAAAATATACACATATCAAAAATAGGTCATTTCAACGGTGTTACAGGTAATAGGAATTTAGTTTAAAGAACGTTCAGAAAGAAAAAAATTTAGATAAGAAATAGGAAAAGTATGTATTTTTAGATTATTGGAGGAGTGATAATGTTAACGGGATGAACGACTGAAGGTTCCAGAAAAACCAACTACAATGTTTTAGTATAATTTAAAACCTTCATTATATGCAGAAATAAATATATATTTTTAAGGATATTTGTAATCTATACATGATGAGAAGAGTTGAACAAGAAATGTCTCTCGGGTATTTTACACATCATGTGATTAGGCTATAGTGAGAATGAGAGATGTGGTCATTTGTCTGTGAGGATTGTTAGGCCAATTGGTTGAATGACGCCTCCTGTACAGTGACACCAGCTTTAACCAGACATAACTAGCGGTGCGGCCATTTTAGAAGTCACTTTCTACTCATGCCTATGATTCATTGGAAAGATTAAATCAACAGCTAATAAGACAATATTTTTAATTGGGATTACATCAAACATTAATGAACATTTTACCGTAACTAAACCTTAGTTTCTGCAACGAAATACATTAAAAAGCTTTGAAAGTTTTTCCCTGATCTTTTATTATTTTCACAATTCTTCTGAATTTGGAGCAACTTGTGTATATTATTTAAAATATATATACAAGATTTCAAAGTAAATACATGAAGTACAAATCAACTTCTAAATCACAGTAAGCAATTTAGAAATGGGACTGAGACCTATCAACCTAAACCATTGGTCTTTGAATTTGAAATCACTCCAAGTGTGACTCATCCTACGTTGTGACGCTAATGAGGACCAGTCGAAAGATTTTAGGCGTATTTTTGAGTTTCTTTGTGTGGTTTAGATGTTGATTTATATTTCACATGATAATTGTGATATGTTATATATGTATAACGTTTACACTGGTGGATATTAAAAATAGTATAGATTTTAACTGTCTGATACTATATACATAACAAATTATACTTCAGCCAGTGCGTGTTTATAGACAAATTACAAATGCTATATTTAAATAGTAAATTTTATATTCAGAAGTAAGAAAGAATTATGGCAACCAACTTCTGTGAATGATTCCATCGCTGGTAAGTAACGATTCTATCGTTCTGGTTCAGAGACGTGAAGTTCTCGTGGCTCTGTTCAATATCGTGGTTATAGAGTAGTCATCATGCGTATTACATTCGTACACCCGCCGATAGCTGACCAGATGTTTCCAAATTAAGAAGCCTACTCTATACATCTATTGTCCACTTAGGTGGTGCCCGTTTGTCATTAAATTATTCAGTGATTATTTATTTTATAATTCAATATTGTTCGTAACTTTTATTTTGTTGTTAAACAAGAAGACAAGCTCTTCTTGTCTGTAGTTTCGAAATATGCATTTTAAAATTTTTAAGAGGTTTAAAGAGTTTGTTGTTTTTGCCGTTGATTCTCTGCCGAATAATCTGACAGATTATTCTGTGAATTATTTTATGTCTAAAACATTCATATGTAACTGTTAGAGTCAGTTTCTGTTCTTTTTGTTTTGTACTAAGTGAACAAAGATTTACCATCTATTGGTTTGTGTCCTCAGGTTCATAACTGGCTTGCAAAGTTTGTGTCATATAAGAAGGAATGTGTTTTTACTTAACTCTAAGTAAAGTATAATAGTGATCGTGAAAAAAATCGATCTCTAGATTTTGACGGTATTACATGTTTTGAGGTCCCAAAAGTAGATTTATGAAGTTTAAGTTTTTTCGATGATGTGTGTGTGTGGGTGGGAGAGTGTGATTGAAAGTTTGTGGTCACGCTACGGTCCAGATCTTTGATGGATCAAAATATTCTACACAAAAGATGTTCTGTATAGTTTGGGAGCAATTATGCATGATGAGAAAGTCACTTCTTTTACCAAAAACTTGTTTTTAGACAACATTTTTCTCCTTAACTCCTAATTCTAGAGCTATGGAATTCAGGTATTATCTTTGAGGCTACAAAAGCAATAAACGAAAAATATCCTCGGATTTTTAAAATAGCAAGAAATATTTTTTTTCAATAAAATTTAAAAATTTGGACTTATAATTCAATCTGAAAGCTTGTAAGAGCGATACAAGTCATACCGTTTGACAGATCAAAATGAAACTACACCTAAAAATAGATCATTACTTGGAGGATGAGTTGATATATTTCTGTTAAAAATTGCATGAACAGAATTTCGACAAAAAATTTAATCGAAAATTAACAATTTACAAAAAAAATTATGATATTTCATTACGACAAAGAGCAAAAAAGCTATAAAAACTGAATGTTGATCCTGGATTAATGGTTTACTTCCTATACTTGCCATTTTTGTTTACATTTACTTACATTCCTTACATTGATATAGAAATTTTTGAGTGAATCCACTAAAAATAAAATTGTTGTTTAGAGGGTTAATGAATTTTTTTAAAGCCATTTAATATATGAATATGAGATACAATAACATTCTTATATGTAAAAAATTGGCGTCAATGAGCATAAATTTCTGATGCTCTCCACGGTATGACGGATTTGTCTAACAAAATGTTCTAATCAATCTAATAAAAAAAGTTTTAAATTATACTAAAAATCTGGCTTTGAATTTGATTTGAATATGCTAACTGGCTAATTATAATAATTTTTCTCAATATACATTAGAGCAACCTTATAATGGAGTACAGCACGCAGGAAAAAGATAACACTCTCTCAGCGTAAATTGGATTTTTATGATTATTTGACGAAGGGAAAGGAAAGTGATTTTTTTATAAAAACACTAGCATGTCATACAACTCCCAGTATAATCTTTATAAATAAAATAATGATTTTGTCTGTACATTGCTTAGAACTGACTCATTTCAAGTTTTCTTTACGTTTCATGCATTGGAGAAACCGAATCCACCCTTAGAAAAATTTCTGTCGGTTTGTCGGTTTGTCGGTTTGTCTGTTTGTCCGCAAAACTTTGTCACTGGTAAACTCAGCTACCATAAGACATATAAAGCTGAAACTTTTACAGTAGATTTGTGTAGGTCTAACTTAAAATATAGGCTCCGAATTGATTGGAAATTCAACGTAGAAGTGAAGTTATGGACGTTTAACGCAAAAATGTTTGTCACAAGTAAACTCAGCCACCATAAGACATAGCGAGCTGAAACATTGACACTGGATTTGTGTATGCCTAACTTAAAATATGGGCTCTAAATAGATTATTAATTCAGTACAGAAGCGAAGTTATGAGGCTTTTAGCTGTATTTTCCTAACTTCACAGACAAGTTTGTTTTGAAAATACACAGGTGTGGCAAGTAGGTATTGTTAGTTGATTTTAATTTCAATTGAGCATATGAATATATTGCGTATTTGACATCATTGAAATGGTGTTTCACAGAGTTGAGGATGTACTATCTATTGAGAATAAATGTTTTGTAAACGAGCAATTCTCAGCCCTTAATATGAACAGGCAGGAGAAATCAACAAACAAGTTCTTACGCTATATCATACCGAGGAAAGAACTTACAAGTCAGTAAAGAGATTGGATTAGTGATGAAGAAGCAGTTCATTATCTAATTGAATTTCTTGACTCTGAATTTATTTCTCCTGGACTGCCTGCTCATGAGTAAAAACTTAAAGTAGGAGCACCAATGATGATGCAATTTATAGCAGTAACAAATTTCATGTTACGAAACATGAGTGCTCCAAAAACTGTGCAACGGGACACGACTCTGAGTTCGTGCTCTACACAGATATGCCATAGAGGCGGACATAATGACTGGATGTGGTATTGGGGAGTCTGTGTGTATACCACGCATACCATTGATTCCGAGCCACTGTCTGTTTCCATTCAAATGATTGCAAAGTCCCATCAGAGTCTATTTCGCAATGACGTTAACTAAGTCGCAAAGGGAGACTTTATCTAACGCAGGAATTCAAGTTAGCGAAACCAAGTTTTTCTCACATGGTCAACTGTAGTTTACTTGCTCAATAGTCAGAGGTTTCAACTGATTGTTCTTCCATGAACCTGAAGGACAGACAGCTAATGTAGTGTATACAGATGCATTTGTTTAACCCTGTACTAATAATGGTGTTTTCTACTATTCTATAATTTCTAATTATAGTATTAGTAATATACTATAATTGATATTTTGGAATACCAAGTATAATAGAATTTTTGATTCCGTCAAAGACGGGTACATTTGCTAGTAATTTAATAAAAAACAAAAAAATTAAAATATAATTCAAAAAAGAAACTAATTCTTTTAAAAATTATAAATGAAATTATCTAACCTCTTAAATTAAAAATTATCTTAGTAAGGCATTTTTACTTCACATGTTTCTGACATTTTTCAGACAAAATAGGAATATTTTAAAGTTATAAAAGAGAACTTTTTCTGAAATCATCAATGTAGATGGGGGTAAGATAAATTATGCAAGTGATCCACTGGCTATTGAAACTAAAGCTATGTTCTCCTGGACGAAATCTACACTTTCACTTTTCAAAAATGTTACTACTGCCGTAGTTATACTAATGATATTATATGCATCATTGGTGTGATATACAAAAAATAGGCATATATATTGATAAGTGGATCAATCACTCACTATGTGTACTGCCTCTAGGAATGAAAGACCAATAAACATCTTCCATTTAGATATATATATATATATATATCATGTCTAAATATCTATATAGCACATTATATATTATACACCCAAGAAGTTTGATATTATGTTTACTTATAGTAAAGTTGAATGTATACCACTCCAGATTTTTTTGGTTAGGTTTTAACGTCTGTCCTATTTTTCCTAGCTATCCGCAGTCATTGGATTATCCGAGTTTCCTTTTATGGGTCTGTAGAGTTCTTTCTTGGAAGTTGGTCTTGAGCAATTGTATTTGTTTTAGTAAGTTTTCTATTTTGTTTAATTTTTTCTTGAATATGTATTACTGTCCTTTCGTTTTCTTTTCTTTGAATGAAACGACCTTACAGGGTTTATGGAATACTGTTTTACACCATCTTTATTCTATCAATCAGAAACATAAAAAAGTAAAATGAATGTTCAAAAGAGCATATCATGGTCATCAGACTATGAAATGATAATTAACTTCAAACAGTTTGGACTGCAAAACATTTGGAGTAATAGTCGAAAAGAGTAGTGTGTAGGTAGGATATAAATTGTGACAGAATCTCGGTACGATGAACTGGGTCTGGTGGATGGATGTGTTGGCGGCACGAAATGGGAATGATAATGTATTCACGTGCTAGCGTGCAAGCATGCGTGACAGAAAGGAAAAACAAAATAGACCTGACAGGGTTGGTGCCTCCAGCTTCCCCTCCTTCTTCTCTTCACATATGCCACGCCTCCAATCTTCCCATATGCTACTCTAAAAGTTCTTCTAAATTTAAATTATATATAAAAAAATATTCAACAACTTCTAATTTTTACTTTACTATAAGTAAAGCATAATGATCATGAAAAACTTCGATCTCGAGATTTTGACGGAATTACATGTTTTCAGGTCAAAAAATCGTTTTATGACGTTTTTTGATGACTGGGTTTGTATGTGTGTATGGGTGAGTGTGTATGTATCCAAAGTTTGTGGTTACGCTACGCTCCAGAATCTTTGACGAATTGAATTGATATTTTACAAAAAAATGGTCCTCATACTGTAGATGTGCTAATAGTTAGGAGTAATTACGTATGATGGGAAAGTCACTTTTTTTGCCAAAAACCAGTTTTTATACAGCATTTTTTTCTCCTAAACTCCTAATTCTAGAGCTTTAAAATTCTGGTATTAACTTTGAGGCTACAAGACAATAAACGAAAAATATCCTAAGATTTTTTATTACTTTGCTTTGAATAAATTAATAATGAGAAAATACAAATACAAATACAAATACAAATTCAATATTGTATTGATTGAAGAATGAATAAAAACCTATGGCATCAAGGAAAGATTGTTTGTGTTTACCTTAAATAAGTAGTGTAAGGAAATATTTGAATGACAAACTGTTTCGTTTTATTATTTACGAAGATTCAATCATTGACTTATTAATTTATAAATTGAGTCCTCGCTTTTAGAAATTGCTTTTTTTTTTTTTTTTAATAATTTGAAGTATTTAAGGCTCGTATTTGAATCAGTTTAAACATATTGGCAAACGTAAATCGATTTATGTGATGTTTGAACACTATAAACATGAGGGAAATAACTAATTAAATAATGAGCGAAATATGATAATATAATAATCAATATATATTGATTAAATTATGAACCTTAGAAATTATTTTATTTGTTTAAAAAAAAAGGAAACTGTTGGAATATATTTTTACATGTAAAATACTTTTCATTAATTTATGAAGATATCCTACTAACACCTTTGAATCGTTGAATATAAAAGGAGGTAATCCAGATATCAATCAAACCATCCTTGAATTAATTTTTTCCTACGAATTGACTTATACTGCTTCTAAAAATAATGGCTTAATTGTTTGTCATTACAAAATTAATAACCTATTATAAAAATATTTGGGAAAAAATATCTCATTTAATAGAGTAATAATGTCAGAGATTTACTAAACTAATGAGAAAAAGTGAGAATAGTACAAACACATATGCGACATAAAAAGCAGTCATAGTGAAGAAATGGTTCAAGCAATGGAACTAAATGACTCTCAGGTAGGGCTCTTCCTTGTCCTTGAAGGCGACTTTCTCCTGTCTTTCAAGTGAGGCAGTCTCCAGCTAACTTGATTCCACTGTACCCTAACCTCCAACAAATCCTCTATTGCTTCCTTATCCTCCTTAAATAAATCACTTCTTCGTTATAATTTTTTTTTCTAAGGGGAGATAAGTAAATTCTTAAATAACAATTTTCATTTTAATAACTTTTAATTTGATAAATTTATAGCAAGATAATTATTTTAATCGTTGAAACTTTTTGATAGTTAAGTTAGTGTATAAAAATGTCTTTAATTAATGTTATGTTTCATTTATTATTCCTCATAATCTTTTACAATCGTGCACACTTTTGAAATACCTTAGTTTTGTAAATAACAAATATTGAAAATAACATAAATATCAGATGAATAGGTTAGGTTAGGTTGAAGTGGTAGTCCTACAAGGAACACACATAGGCCCAACATTGGCCCTTTGTGATACTACACAATGAACATACTACACTGAGAGTCCTAAATTTTGCCTAACTCAAGAGTATTTAGAGTAAGGATGTTTAACGGATACCTAACATCGTACAGGACCGGGGCCGACGGCATAACATCGTCTCCGAGGGACGACATGTTTTGATTTTCTCACCTCCTATAAGTGAGAAATGCTATAAGTAAACTGTTATCAAACTAATTCACTACCAAATTATTGAATTGTTTTACCTTAATGTCGCTATCTCAATTTTCTCAACCGCAATGAAAATGTAATCATTGCTATGGAAAATTTTAAAAATAACTACCGATAGAACTTAATAGTTGTCTTTTCTTTTCAAAATAAAGTTTATTAATATAATTTTAAAAATTTGTGAAATTTTTCACAGCCTCTTATTCGTATTAATATTATACTTAACACGACTTTTAAGGTTGTGAACCACCGAAAGGGGGTGTTAAAGTTAATATCAGTTTTGATATAACATAGAATGATGTACTTTCCCCATGTTTTAATAGTATTCAAAACCAGCACTATATATAATACCTCTGCATTGATTTGATTTCCCTATATTTAATCTTAATTAAATAAAAATATTTAAAATTATTGTTATAATGTTGGCTATTATGATAATCACCATAAATTAAATAATTTTCTTTTCTGTAAAGTGATGCGTACGTTTATGTTTGTGTTTACAAGTTCACAGATTGAATCCTTTATCAAGGTTTTTACACTTTGAAGAAAAATTACTTTTCAATATATCAAAAAATGTTGAATTCGTGTAGTAATAATATTATTTTCATCAGAACTGGAAAATTTCAACTATTTAGAATTAGTAGCTCAGGTGTAAAAATGTGTTCTCTTAAAACACATAATGACAAATAAAGTGGATTTTCCTTGGAAGTATTGTTACCCAAAAACTACACATTTCATCTTCGCTAGAAGGCCTATTTTTGTTTATGATATCAAAATGATTGATTAAACTATGTGACCTGTTTAAGTCTACGAACTTTTGCTACGTACACGCAGACATCATCCAGAAAACTTCAAAAATAGACTTAGGAACTTCAAACCGTATAAATCCCTCAAAATCTTGAATTTGAATCGTTTTTGTTATTGTTATACTTAAATTAGGAACAAAATTTAAGAAAACTGCAGTAAAACCTAGGATATACTGTATGAGAGTCTTTTTCTGCTGGGTAGGTGGTTTACTTGTCTTTCTTTAAAGGTGAAATTTCAATACTTTACTAATTGTTGACATTTTTATTCACATAGAACCATATTTTTTTTTCTTGATCTGCTATATAACATTTTAGGGAATGAAATACATTTACTAATTATTAATTACAAATTATTATAATATCAAAAAATCTCCTAATTTACTTACATTCTAAATTCATATTTTTCAATGACGATGTTTTTTTTTGTAAAATTTTAATTATTATTTTCATTACTTATTTAAGAAGTGAAATTTTAGACCATTGGATTAGAAGAAAGGAAGCTTCTAGGGAGATTCTGATTTAAGCGCAGTTGGCAAATGTAACGACCAGGAGTCACGGGATTGAATTCTTTTCCAATCGATTTATACCTAACTTAATCCATTCGACTGCATCGCTGCTAAAACTAGAACGAGATTACTCTACGTTTATACTTAAAGGGTTTAAAAATGATATGATTCTATTTCTTTTGATTAAAATGTTAGATATAATAGTAGAGTCCATTTGTCATAAAGTTTCTCCCAGGGTTTAGTGGTAGACCCTCACAACCATATATATATATTCTTACACTATATGAACCGGTCTACTTGTAAATGTATGTTTCATTTATGTGTTACACGTGTACTTGGCGTAACAACGTTACTTCTGACTCTTCATAACCTTGGTATATTTTGCACCATTTTCGATCACTTTAACTGACTGTACTCTCTCTATGTAAGTTGGCAATAAATAAAATAGTTATTAGTAATTATGCATTGACGTTCTATGTTGATAATTTTTTAAATCATATCTATATGCAAATCTATGAAAGTTATAAAAATATATGAAAAATAACAAAATATTAAAATTAAATTTCTATAACAACAAATAGTTTTAGAGAAAATCCGTTAACACAAATGTTATTCTCTACAACTTTTGTTTGTAACATTTTTTCTGTGACATCATCTAAAAGCTTGAAATCTTAAAAAAACTGATGGTTAAATTTAGTGCTAAGTATTATTTTTACATTTTATCAGTCACCTATCACTGATAGAAACTGATAGGAATAGGAGGATAGGAATTCCTACGGGTCATTTTATATTATTTTACTTGAAGATGTGATAATGAGCCATTCGACACATTTTATTCCATTGGTTACATCATGAACTATAAGTTAATAAATAATAGTTGTCAAATTAAAAATTGCTTCTTTTTTAAACTCATATATATATATATATAAAGATTTCACATAAACACGTGAAACAACAATCAATGATCAAACCACAATAAGAAATGGGAAAACAAGACTAAGATCTTTCAACCGTAACAAGCGGTCTTCGTCAGAGTCAAAAACCCAACTGAACACTAGATGCAGAAAACATCTGATGCAGAAAACATCAGGTTTTCTGCATCTAGTGTTCAGTTGGGTTTTTGACTCTGACGAAGACCGCTTGTTACGGTTGAAAGATCTTAGTCTTGTTTTCCCATTTCTTATTGTGGTTTGATCATATATATATATATATATATATATATATATATATATATATATATATATATATATATATATATAGCTATACATTCATAGATAACCTTTTATCTATTGTTATGAATTATATATATTTTTTGCCACTAACTTATTATAACAAACTCAGTTTCACTTTAAATTTAGTGCAGATACAGTACAGTATAGAAATTGTAAAACACGTGTAGCAGTATTTTGAACAAACAAGAAAACTGTAGCATTAATTAACAACAATTTATTATTTTTTGTTATTCTAGTGCAAAGCTAGAGCATGCTTCTGGTTTTAGATGAAGTTGATTACATTTGAGCGAAATACTGTTGAAAGGGTCAAAGAAATATATTGATATTAACCAGGTTCATTACTAAATATTAACGCTAAATGCATTTAATTTCCATTGTTTCAGAAATTTTGATACAATATTAACTAAATGTAGAAATTATGAAAATATTGGATATCAATTATAATTAAACAGCTTAACAATTAATTAAGTAGACATTTTCGCTATTTTAAAGTGAGAGAATCTTTCCTGAAAGAAAGAGCAAGTCCTCGTATCTAATGAATAAATTATGTTTAATTGATTATTTGGTTAATGAAAGAAGTGATTAAAATAATTTTATGGAAGCGTTTTGGTACTTATTCCTCATACTTAACTGATATAATAATTCTTTAAAGTTTCCTGTTGATGTTTCAAATGTAATCATAATCGTATATGTACAAAAGAAATAACTCAGAGGCTACTTTATTATGAAGTCAATAATTTCAGAAAACAATATCTTTAGACTTTAATTGTTGCTTTGTTATAATATAAGTATAGTAAATATGAAAAAATCGGCTTGAAAATTTTAGCTGATTCACACCTTTGGAAGCCCTCAATCCCTGTTTATGTGGCTATTTTTCAAAAGTGAAGTCAAAAGTCATTTATTTACTAATAAATATAATAATTTCATTACATTTTCACTTTACTAAAGTAAAGTATAGTGATCGTGAAAAAATTCGTTCTCGAGATTTTGACGGAATTACATGTTTTGAGGTCCCAGAAGTCGTTTTATGATGTTTTGCGATGATGTCTGTATGTGTATGGGTGGGTGAGTGTGTTAGCATTGCTTGTTACCACGCTACGGTCCAGAATCTTTGATGGATCAAGTTGATATTTTACAAAAAAATGGGCCCCATAGCGTAGATGATTCCTATTGTTTGGGAAGAATTATGCATGACAGAAAAGTAGCTTTTTTTTGCCAAAAACCGGTTTTTAGAAAACATTTTTTTCTCCTAAACTGCTAATGCTACAGTTTTAACATTTTGGCATTATCATTGAAGTTACAGATGCAATAAACGAAAAATATATTCAGAATTTTCAAACAAAGGGGAAATATTTTTTTTTTCAATAAAATGTAAAAATTTTGACTTATAATTCAATCTCAAACCTTGTGAGAGCGATAGAAGCCATACCGTTGGACAGATCAAAATGAAACTGTACCTAAAAATAGAACATTATGTGAAAAATGAGTTGAGTTAATTTTTTCTAAAAATTACATTCTTCAAAGGGGTGTTACATTACGATTTGTGTTTTCAGAAAAATTTTTTTTTACGCTAAACGGGGTCAAATTAAGGGACATTAAGGGGAAGGAAAATAATTTTATTAAATACCAAGGAGCCATAAAATTACCACTTTAATAATTCTATAAAAGATCAAAATTGTAAAACATAATTTAGAATTGAAATCGTTCAATTGAAAATTAATAAATTTAATTAACGTATATCCTTAATTATAAATTATCTTGAAACGACATTTTTTCTTTGATGGTTGTGACGTTTTTCAGAGAAAATAAGAGTATTCTCCTGTTTTAAATTTAAAAATTTGGCTTAAATATTCAATTTAAAAGGATGTGAAGTAAACGATGTAAGAAATCCACTGGCTACTTGAACAAAAGCCATGTTCTCTTGCAGGAGATTGTTTCGTATCAAGAATTTTTTTTTTTTTTGACTTTTTAAAAGTGTTATTACTGCTGTAGTTATACTAATGAGACTATTTGCATCAGTGGTGTGATATACAAAAATAAGCTTACATATTGATAAGTCAAGCAATCACTACTATCTGACTACCTCAGAAATGAAAGACTAATAAACACCTCCCATTTAGATGTTTACATTATGCTTAAATGAAACATTATATATTATATACCCAAGAAGATTGATATTAATTTACTTGTAGTAAAGTTGTATGTAGGCCACTCCAGATTTTTAATTCATAAAACCAAGTGTCTTATTTGAATAAAAATTAAGAATCTTGCATCGTTCATAAGACTTCAAATTACATTTAATTCAAGCAAAAAATTGGACGTCATTCTACAGTGAAGATCTACCAGATCTTTCCCATTAGGTCTTGAAAATCTTCCTATTTTGTCCGAAAAATGTTAGAAGCATGTAGGATTTAACGTCAGTGTTATCAAATCAATGAAAAATGAGCCTAAAATTAGCATCCCTTTTGTATTGCAGACAAAAGAGTACTAATTTTAACCCACTATTCTGGTTGTTATAAGAGCTTTAAAATTCGTATTAAGTATAACCTAAATATGAATATAAGTTGTGAAAACTTTCACAAATTTTTAACATCAGATCTGGAAATGCTAAAGGAAAAAGAATAACTATTAAGTTCTATCTGCAGTTACTTATGAAGTGGTGATATAAGAAGGATTACATTTTCGTTATAAAACATTGTAATAATTTAATTGTAAATGAGTTTCACAATATTTCAATTATTTTAGATAATTTTATTATTTGGAATACTTTTGTAACTTAAATTAAGTTTTACATTGAAATTCAGATATAATGTTTCTTGCAGTAGTAGGTAGAGCCAATTATTTCAGTTTTCTGTAAATTACCTTAACTTTATTTGAATTAATGAACTGACTCAATTTTTTGCACCAAAAGAAACTTATCTAATTGTCTACAGTTAGGAAGGGGATGGTTATAGGATAATTCAATAGTTTTTTTTTCTTAAGTTGACTATTTTTTAGGAAACCAGCTAAGGAAACATTCTACAGCAAACTACTTTATATATTAATCTCTTGAGTTTGATATAGATGTAAATTACTGAGAAATAAGACTTTTCTTTATAAACTGGAATTTTCTGTTTGAATAAATATAAGGAATAACGATGTTTTATATTAAAAAAAAAAAAAGAATAAATCAGTACAACTGTATGGTTTCATAGGAGCTTCACTTAAAAAAGGAAGTTTCCTGAACAACAGAGAAAATGATTTAGTTGGAGTTTCTTAACATTCTTTAGAGCATAACACTTATGCTGGTCTAATAGAGAGAACCATTGCTTTAGCGAAATAATTTTAGTGATTAGAAATTAGTAACGTAATTAAAAAAATATTTAAAAGCAAAAAAGAGGTGCAGCTGTGTCTTCAGATGCCATTTCTGAAACAAGAGACATTCCTTTATAAGAACTTCACATGACCTTTCAAATGCTAAGATTAATCTTTCCTACCTTAGTTAAGAATGGATACCTGATCAGGTTAAGTAATATTCATTTGATGTAAGTAGGACGTATATTTTATGTGACTCTAAGGAGAACCACCTGGTAATTTAGGTGGTTAATTTATGTCCAATGTTAAATACTATTGAAAACTGTATGAGATATCGTTTCTGATATACATATGGACCCAGTAAATTGATTAAAAAATATCACACCAGTTCGTGAAATTTTAGTTTTAATCCAAAAATCATGGTTTTTATTAGGTGTAATTCTGAAAAATATAGATATTGCTTCTGATAGTGTAGTTAGTAATCTGAATAAAAGTATATGGCACAATGTGTTCTTGAAATTTTGTAAGTAATACAAGTGTGGATAAATTACGGAAAATATTTGGTTTGATGTTGACTGTTTCTTAATGACTGGTTTTGAGCTGACGTTATTCATTGAATAGTTGACGATTATTGATAAGCGGTATTTGGTAAAATGTCACATTACCCGCGATCAACTATGCTCTCTCGTGGATATTGCACTTCAGATGGCTTCAGAAATAACTTTTAAGGTTATATCTGACCTTTGCCAGCATGCAATTCTTTCTAGTCTTGTAAACAAGAGACCTGATGTCTCCTTAAATACAGGGACATACAGTGCTTGAAGGAAGAAAAGAATTCTTTCACATTATAGAATTCTTTTTTCAGTTGTCATTAGCAAACAATCATTCCTTTAAATTTAAGGACTGTATACTTAATAGTTCAGTGGCGTGCGATCACTTTATTAACATGAAAAGTATAGATTTATTTTAAGTAAATTTATGATAAAAATGTACAATTCTTGGTATGTATGATAAAAATCAAAAACTGATATTTGGTAGCTTTATTGACTTCATAACAAGATGGAAAACAGTATACAGTAAGAATACAAAACCCTAACTTATCTGAATTAATGTGTATGAAGAAGCTCACTGTATATACAACATAAAGGAATATTAACTGCTCTCATTATTATTATTATTATTATCTTGATGTTGGTCCCTTTTGAATGTAACTAAACTATTATTCTACCGTTTCAGGGCCAATTTTTTCACTTCAAGTCTGCGGACTCTTAATATTGATTTATATGTAATCATAACCCTTCATTAAACGAAAGTAACAAACCATTACTAATAAGTGGGACATTTTAATATGTGTGGTTATAATTGTCTCAACAGGATGCCATCTTTTGCCCATTTCATTTATGTAATCTCCAGGACTTTTCTGAAGCCAGGGGACACTCTGAGGAGTAAGAGTTTTGTCTTTATTACTACTTGGGTTTTCAGTGTGACTGGTTTTGAGTTTTCTTGATCATAATTACAAGGTCATTTGTAGAGGACAGGATTGTCGTTCAAGAAGACATTTGTTATGTCTTCTTCAATTCATCATAAGTATATTTTATTCTCACACATCATCATCAGCTCAAATGCAATTATAATCCACTTTTATATGAAGTGTCATTCCAATATCATCAATGAAAATTGTAAATAACTCAAACAGTGCTCTTCTAAAGAATAAACTATTTCAGTCGAAAAGCTATATACACCGAAACGCTATCCTACCTATTTATATATGTATAATAAAACTGACTTTCAAGTATGCAATCTCTATATAATCATATATCAATGATCAAACCACAATAAAAAATAGGAAAACAAGACTAAGATCTTTCAAGCGTAACAAACGGTCTTCGTCAGAGTCAAAAAGCCAACTGGATTTTTTGTGTTTTTGAATCTGACGAAGACCGCTTGTTACAGTTGAAAGATCTTAGTCTTATTTTCCCATTTCTTATTGTGGTTTGATCATTGAATGTTATTTCACTTCATCATTGAGTGTTTATGTGAAATCTTTTTATATAATCATATATATGTATATCTATACATATATATCATTAAAGTGAACCGTAGTCTCGGCATTTACAATCATCTGACTGAGAGATTCGATGTTACGAACCATTTTTCTTCTGTCAGAATTAATAAAAATAAGAGTTAGCAAAGTGACATGTTTTATTAGGTTAAAAGAAGATTATAATATTGAATAAGAATATAAAAGGTAAAGAGTTGAAGGAAAGAAATAAAGTAGATGTTTTATGGTGAAGAGGAAATCCAAGATGGGATATAATCCAATAAAAGGTGAAAGTAATGTTATTAGACAGGTTAAATAGTAACAATATGGTAACAGGAGAAGGTTAGATAAGGTATATAAGAAGTAGTGTAACGTTAAATAATGTTTTAACTTAATAAGAATGATAAAATTAGATTCAAACAAGTGTAGACATTAAGTACGGTTATAAGGCAAAAGGAGAAGGTTAAATAAATTTTAATGTAATGGCAGAGATTAAATATGAATAAAGGCAAATGTTAAGAATGTAGCAGAAATTCATAATAAGAAAAGGGTTATCAGGACATAAATAACTTCTTGGGAAGATTTTTCATTTATATATTTTCTTGCTGTTTTTAATCTGAATATTTAAATAGGGTTTCCATTTTTGAATTATTAATACTTCTTATGTTTTTTGTTTGCGGTGGTTACTTTCTTTTTTAATTAGTTTTTTCTTTGTAACCAGCATCTCTCGGGTTAATTTCATGTTGTGTTTCTCTTGCATATGCTTTTTGGGTACTCCAGCCATTAAGTGCCTTGTAAGCCTTCTTGATAGGGAAGTGGTAGTGATACCAGTGTACGGTGTTTTTGGGTTTCACACCTGGGTAAATTAGCATTATGAGAGGCATTATGACTGAAACAAAGCAAAACCTATTCTTTGTTTCTTTAATGATAACATTAGGGTAATATGAACTAAAAAATAGTTAACTATTTAACTAAGATGTATAATGGTCTTAGAATTACAATATTATTTGTTGAATCAAATAAATTAAAACGATACAAAATTACAGTATTTCCCATGTATAGTTTCTATTTTGTGATTTTACATTTCTTTATACGCATTTCTTTCTTGATTGCTATATGATTTCTTATACTTTATTGCACTGTATCGAGTAAAAGTATTTCGGTAATATATTAATAATTACAAATTTAATAACAGTTTGTTTAAAACCGAAATGTTGATATTAAAAGTTTGATCCTTCTGGAAACAGATCAAAATCTTGAGACATTTTGATTCAATCCATTATATTATATATATAATATAAACAATCAATGATCAAACCACAATAAGAAATGGAAAACAAGACTAAGATCTTTCAAGCGTAACAAGCGGTCTTCGTCAGAGTCAAAAACCCAACTGAACACTAGATGCAGAAAACATCTGGTGAGGAGTTGAGAAGAGTGGGAGGGAAGAGTGGTATTTTAAAAGGGTGAAAGCACAGGAAAGGACTAATGAATGTCCAGAAAGGGATGTTTGGGGAAACAAAGGAGTACAGTAAGAAAAAGTAAAAAACTATCCGCTAGCTGTCAACCCTCTTTGAAGAGGCTATTGCCCTCGTGACGAAAGTATCAAGTTTGAAGAGACCGTTACTAAAGTTTATAATATTAGATCTATTAAATTTAATTAGAGACGATTCAATAATATTTCTTAACAACATTGATTTTTCATAGGTAATAAATTTAGCTCCTGTCCAATCAATATGATGATTTTCATTTTTTATATGCAAGAATAAGGCACTACTTTTTTCCTGTCTACTTACGTTATATTGGTGTTGTTTTACACGTGTCTTTAATGATTTACCAGTTTGACCAATATAAATTTTATGGCAATTTTTGCACGGAATTTTATAAATACCAGCGGACTCCAATTCGCTGGGAGAGTTTTTTATTAACATATTACCCACGTTATTACGATTAGAAAACACTATATTAAAATCAAGTTGTTTGGCTAATCTTGGAAGGGGGTCCAATGATTCGTGGTATGGCAAAACTATAGAATTTGATAATAAAAGGGGCTTTGTTGAAGTATTAGAGAAAGTTTTTTTAGCACCCTTCAAAGCTAAATCAATATAAGAAGAGGGGTATTTTAATGAAAGGGCAATTGACCTAATGTTATTAATCTCTTCATTAAGGAATTCGGGGGAGCAAACTCTTAACGCCCTCAAAAACATATTTCTAAAAACAGAAATTTTAACATTTTTTGGATGGGAAGAATAAAAGTGAACGTATGCAAGTACATTCATAGGTTTTCTATACACACTAAAGCGTAACTCATTAGGTAACCTATGGATCAGGACATCTAAGAAGGGCAAATTACCACTTATTTCTTCTTCCATTGTGAATTTGATTGTCGGCACTAATGAATTCAATTTTGTCAGGAAATCAACTTTATTTAAAGAATTGGGACAAATGCAAAGAATATCGTCAACATATCTATACCATTTAACATTTTTGGGCAAAATTGAGCTTAACATTTTACTCTCAAAAAACTCCATATATAAATTACTTAGGAGGGGGGATAAACAGTTTCCCATAGAAAGACCAAATTTGTGTATATAATAATTATTTTCAAATTGAAAATAACAATCTACCACACATAACTTAATTAACTCTATTATAGTGGTAGATGGAAGGGGAAGGGAATAATTAATTAATTCCTCCTGGAGGAAGCTCAACAGATCAGTTACAGGTACATTCGTAAAAAGAGACTTCACATCAAAACTGATTACTTATAATATAAATATATATAATAATTATTTATAATATAAACAATAAAAACTTAGATAAGTAACAGAGAAAAAGATAGGGAAATTAAGGACACTAGAGCAGAAACCAACCGTCTCTGATCCAGTGCGCTTGGTTTCCCTCTCTTATCTCTCCTGAAGACGGTTCAAACCGAAAATTAGAGACTGTAAGTGTGTTCTTCTGATTTCTCTATGTTTCTTTGTTTATATTGAACTATATATATATAACAAGATTTCACAATAAACACGTGATATAACAATCAATGTTCAAAGCGCAATGCAAAGCAGGTATTGCACATGGTTTTCATCGATAACAAGATTTCACAAAAAAACAGTCGAGATTTGACTCTGACGAAGACCGCTTGTTACGGTTGAAAGATCTTAGTCTTTTTTTTTCTCATTTGTTATTGTTGTTTAAACATTGACATAGAAAAATTACAATAAATAAACACGTGATGAAATCAAGGAAGTTTAAACCACAATGGATAAAACTGAGTTTTTACTTTGTTTGATCTCTGATGTTATAAATTGAAAGGCTATAGATAATTTATTTCTATTGTTTCTCTTTTTCCATTGTGGTTTAAACTTCATATATATATACATACATCAATGATCAAACCACAATATGAAATGGGAAAACAAGACTAAGATCTTTCAACCGTAACAAGCGGTCTTCGTCAGAGTCAAAAACCCAACTGAGTTGGGTTTTTGCTCAGTTGGGTTTTTGACTCTGACAAAGATAGCTTGTTACGGTTGAAAGATCTAGTCTTGTTTTCCCATTTCATATTGTGGTTTGATCATTGATTGCTGTTTCACGTGTTTATGTGAAATCTTTATATATATATACCTTAAAAGCAGGGAAGATCAGAAGAAGAGAAGAAGTAGACAGATGTGGCCTTAAGAAGGCAGTTAGTCCAGTGAGCTAACTACTTTCTCACGAACTCATCTATCTACTTCTTCTCTCTTCTGATCCTCACCCTGATGACGAACTGTCTGATCGCAATATTGGTCACAGTAAGTGTTTTGTTCTATAACCTTAACTTATATATATATATATATATATATATATATATATAGTCGCGGCAAACATATGGAACGTAAAAATCATATTAGTTTTATTTAATGTCACATTTTAAAGTGAGATTATGATTTTTTTATAGTAATTACCTTTTTTCGAGAGTTATTATAGATCTTATTTTAGACTGAGCTGAAGATTGTATATTAAGACAATCATCAGTGAACCATTAGTACTAATTTTTTTTCAATATATGTTACTACTCTTAGTATTGATTTCCTTGATTTCTGAGTTATATTTGTTTATTTTTACTCGTTTTTACCTTTTTACATATTTGCGTACATTTTTTGATTTTAAAAATTCTCGAATTTTAATTATAAATTGTTTGACAACTATATACTCATATATCACATAAAATTGTTTACACAATTCATTTTTAAATATTATTCTTTATGAATTGTGTAACGTACCGTAATAACTTTCTGGAAATTGTCGAAGTGTTTTTTTTTTCGGTTAGACCAATGTAAAAAGTAAATTGACTAAGGCTTCCTGTTAATGAAATTTAAGACATTTTCTATTGTTTTTTCTTAGAGACTGTTACCTACATATTGTGGCTCATATGGACTAAAAGAGGCTTTCTGGTAGATATTGAGGTAACATATGAGAAAATAATGAAATCTATCATAATCACTGTGCTTCAGGTAGCTCTAAAAATAATCTGTTATACTTAATGTATTTTTTTCTTCTATATATTGATTTATAATTAGTAGTGCCTTGTTATTCATATTGGATGATTTGTGGTTGGTTAGGATTCTTGTAATCAATAATTTCCTTCGTAAAGCGCTCTGACTCAGAGTACTTACACTACATGGGATAATGCAAGGGACAGTGCTTTTAAATGTTACAGGCGTGGTCAGCTTGGATGAGCCTGCTAGGGAGGGAGAGAAGTGGTTTCTTCTTAATGGACAAGATCATCAGCACAGGGCTAATGGGCCGGGCTCTAATGGAAGATGTTTCATCCTGAAATGTAACAAATAATTCTATTAGCATGTTGACATGGGGTGGTCGCTCGTTAGGCCTTCATCAGGTTAATTTGTATTTGCTTAATTGGAGGACGGTGATCAACGCCTCTTGTTGCTCTTAACACCCAGTCGACCTACATAGAAGGTATTCACTCATTCCACCCTGGCTAGAGTCAAGAGTGACTCTCGTAGCTTTAACCGCCTCCACCTTCATAAGTATGCATTCCTTCTCTTATTACTTAGCTATTCATTAAATAGGCCAAACTGGACATCTTTATTTTTAATGAACAAGCGTATGTCCATCCCAAGGTAAGCCATATCCCATTAAGTAGTTTCTATAACCTACTCAGAGGAATGAACTAATTCTTGTCAGCAGAAGGAACTGGAGACACAGACATACATTTTGTACAGTGGCTCCAGTCATGATCTTGACAAGTAATATGAAAGCATTTTTAGATATTCAATCCACAAGTGTAAAATTGTAGATAACCTCATGAATATAAGAAGCTAATTAGGAAATAATCATGTCAAAATATGTTCAAAACAGATTACTTCAGAGAACACCAAAAAAACACATTTTGTGATGTTTAATTTGTTTGTTATCTTTTATATGTCATTACATAAAATAATAAATAAATGATATAAGATTTACTTTAGAAGCAATAATGTATTAAAATTTCGTCACACAACATTGGTTGTAAAAGCTGTTATTATTGTAATTATTTTTTTTTTTTTGGGGGGGGGGGGGGCTTGGTTATTGGCAACGTGCTCACCTCTGGACTGGTCTATTCGGGTTTCAATACCCACTTTGGCCCTCTCAGGAGGTGAATAACTCTGTGAATGTCGTCCCTCGGAGAAAACGTTAAACCGATGGTCCCGAACCTGTATAATGTCAGGTACTCGTTAAAAATCCCTACTCTAAATATCGTTGAGTGAGGCAAAGTTTAGGACTCCCAATTTAGGTAGAATATCCTTTGTGTGGTATCATAAAGGACCATTGTTCGTTCAGCCCATGTGTGTTCTCTTGTGAGACTGTCACTGCAACTTAATCTAGCCTAATTCTTTTTTTATCCGAGCAAAGCCGGTGTGAGCTGCTGGTCTGGTTTTGACATAAACCAGTCGCTGTAAAACCGTGTGCTTCGTGCTCTTACACCTCCTCAAGAAGCAACAGTTCACTAGCACTCACCGATGTCCCTTTAGTCAAGGTGCATACATCAAAAAAAGATTTATGTTAGATCTATAATAGTGTATATTGTTTCAAACTTGAACAATAAAACTGAATAGTCCTTTAAGGATTGGAATGTCTGTGTGAGGTGCAATTTAAATCACAAATACTGTGTATATTTATAACATATTTTACAATATTGATTAAACAATTTAAATCAATGTTAAAAGTGCAAAATAATTTCTATATAACTGGAAAATATTGATTTATTTTTGAATTAACTAGTACCGAAGAAATCAATGAGTCTCTTGGTTATGAAGAACTGAATTTGTATGTAATTTCCTTTTAATCTCTTTTTTTTTTTTTTTTTTAGTGATGTTTAGTCGGCCTCTATAATTGTTCATAATTATGACACTGAAACTCAATTCTGAGATAAAAGATCAATAAATTTAAGTTCTTTGTTTTTGATTTTGCATTAAACTCAAATACTTTTTAGTTGAACAAAAGTTTTTTAAAAAAAAAATTAAATTTTTGTTTCTCTTTTCAATATTTGATTTCTAGATTCTTTTATTGTAAAGTTACTTCATCTTTGATAATCAAAATATTTGGTCAATTTTGTTGGTTTACCTGAAAACTTACCCTTGTAAATGTGAAAAAAGGGAACAAGTAGGCGATTGCAGTTTAGATATACATTACCCGTCCATGCTGATTAGTTTTATTTCAGTAAATATAAAACAAAAGACACATAACAGGAAGGCATTAAGAAGTTGGAGTTAACAACTTATACTGAAAAATCAAGGAAAGAGTCCAAATGGGTGATGACTAATCAACTATTGTGTATTTGTTCTATCTAAAATTTAAATTTATAGTTCAAATTCTTTCAACAGTTTAATTATAATTAATATAAGTATGATGTATTCATGACAGTAAATTGTTTATGGGTAATACGACATGTTATTTTACAGCAAACTTAGTTGGTTAACAAGGAATTTTTCTTCAAGTTTTTTTTTTTATAACGTAGGGGTTGGAGTTAATCTGATATATTTAACCACGTAGAGGGCTCGAATTAACGACTTTGATTATGATGATTCTTTAATGGAATGCAGGCGTACGAAGGGAGTCTTGATTCGTTAGGTAAGGACTCGGGCTAAGTACAGACAGGTCCTGATGTCTCTAGTAATGTCAAAGCTCCAGTCCCCCTCCATTGATTCTCGTCTCTCCTCTGCTTCACTGCTTTATAGCCTATCAAACCAATAAAACAAATATAACACATTATAGTTATATTTTTTCTGTGATATAACAATACTAATACTAATGCGGATATTGCGAAGTGATTTTTAGCCGAGAAAATTCATTTTTCATCCGTAGCCTAATTGAAATACTTGTTTTAATATTTTAGGCTATATTTAAAAAGAAAAGGATTAATTTATGCTTTCTACTATTGGAGGTGAGGTGTAGTTTTGCGGTAGCGCTTTGAATATTTGAGGTTCATCCCTTTTTCGTGACCCTATGTTCATTAGGTAAGAGACGAACAATTTCGTGCAAACCGTCCCACTAGAAGTCGTAGATATGTCTGAGTCTGTACGATATGAGATAATCGTAAAATATTCCTGCAAGGGTAACATTTAGGACCCTCAATGTTGAATAACACTTTAATATGACATAACTAAAATAGTCCCAGTCAACAAAAGACTCATATTTATATCTTCTAAAATAAAACTATAGGGTGATTTTAGAAATGTAAAATTTTGAAACAATATCGTGCGCCTACATGAAAGCATGCTAAAAACTCTTATGGGAAGTGATATTCTTAAAATCTTAATATCTCCAAGTAATCCCAAAGAGATCAGAAGAAATTGGAAGTGACACTTGCTTAATATTCTCAGAATTCATATGTCGTTTGAGAGACGATCAATAAATTATATTAGAAATTTTTTCTTAGACATTCAGCTAGTATAAAATATTATTATTCACTGTTAAGCACTATTAAAGTTTCAGGCAAAATGATTTTTAGCTCACATTACTAAATAACAAGAAGACTTCTATTCATTCCAAGTATAGGCAGAACTTTTCCTCCAGAGTCGATTAGTTCACCCAATACTACTATCAAATTAAATAAAATTTTCGTTGATACGTGAGCACTGTCTAATAATCGCTAAATACTGGTTATCACATTGCTAAATTGTGTGGACTCTAAGGTTAAAGATTAAGGGAAACCGTGTTATTAGTAATAGAAGTCCTTCTATCTTTTTAATGCCAATTTACATTTATGACACTATCTTGGCAACCTTTAAGCTGATTACTGTTTCAAAAAACAATATTTGAATTTGATGAGTACTTTTCATGAAATAAACAAAATCAGCACTAAGTGAGCAAGAAAATCTGCTCTTTTACATTACTATAAGTAAAGTATATTTATGATGGAAAAAAGTCGATTCCAGATTTTGAGGAAGTTTTAATTGAATTAAAATGTGTAAACGTTTTGAACTCTCTTGAGTAAATTTTTGAAATTCTTTGGATGATGTCTGTGTATGTGTGGGTGGGAGGGTAGGAAGGGTGGGTGTGTGGTGTGCATCAAAAAAATTGTAAACTTACTACGGGTCACACTCTTTGATAATTATTTTGATATTGTACGCAAAAATAGCTCTTATAGTGTAGTTGTGCTGTATAGTTTTTGAGCAATATTACTTATTTGAAAGATGTGTTTGTTGACAACATTTTTTTTCTCTTAAAATACTAAAAAGTTGCATTCATTATGGATAATATACTGACAGTAACTGAAAAAAGCTGCAGGATTTTGTGATATAAGAAAAGTAAAAGTGTTTACTATGAGCAAATTTGAAAGTTTCTGAACCTGATATTGGTCACACGGTTTGACGGTCCAGGATAAAGTTAAACAGAAAAATAGCATTTACAGGAGGTTGAACTGTGTACTTTTTAGGCGAAATCGTTTCAGAGAAAAAACTCCATAGTAGATTTTGCAAAAACAAAAAATCATCTAATGTCTTGAAATTAGAGCATTGGAATTTTTTACATTGTATCTGTTTGAAATTAGTAAGCTATGAAAAAATGTCAAAAGTTTCAGATTATTGGATGAGTCTTCATAGTTGGAAACATGCGGAACTCCACTTCTTGAAATCTTTATCTGCCCTACTTGTTAGATTTGCTTACATTAACTTTGAACATTGATTATCAGAATCAAGTAAAACAAATTTAAAATCTTAGAAATGTTCTTAGCTAAAGAAATACAATAAATATAAATCTTGAACTTCTTTCAAAAATTAATTTAATAATTAATTGTAGAGAATATTTGAATCAATTAAAGTGAATGTGAGGGAAAATTTTTACAAATATCTTCTAAGAAATTAGTTTTCTTGAAAATGATCATATTTGAATGGGTGTTCTTGATCACAGTTTATGACGGTTATGAGGAGATATTAAGTCCACACTGGATTAAGATTAAGATTAAAATCGGATTATGCTAAAGCAGATAACGGTTAGCAAGTGAGATCACATCACTTGATAAAAATTAAAGTCTTTTATCACGCTCAAATCGCATACCAAAGTAGCACTTGATATATAATCACAAGACTTGTGTTTTCTGGATAATCGTATTTTACTTATTAAAAAGTATATTTTAAAAGTATATACTTAAAAATTAAAAGTATATTTTAAAAGTATATTTACTTATAGTAAAGTTGAGTTTAGGCAACACCAAATTTTTCATGTTGCCATCTTGAATGGATGGACCTTGGTGGATGTCTATGGAGAATACTTATACCGTTAGGCTGCACAATTTGCACTATTTGACAGACGTTTAATTCTTTCGTCCGGGAAAGAACTTTTCGTTTTCGGGTAATTTTGACTCATGGGAAAGGTGCATTATCATACTGAGTACCAAAACTGGTACTAAGTGGAACCTCCCCGCTTTCAGTGAAAGAAATGTGTTTGAGGTGTACGAGTAAATTATTAACATATAATGTCTCATTGAGACCTAACACTTAATATAAAACTTATTTTAGTAATGGAAACATATTTTACATTTAAAGATCGGGGTAAATAAGATTCAATAAAAAATTGCATAAGTAATTCAGTTTAAAAAAGTCATAATTTAGCAAAAGAGTATATTGCAAATCGTTGATTCCGACAATAAGTTATAAAAACCCACGAAGATTCCTCCATGATCATGACTATGAAAGTAGACATTTGGTTATCAGATCTAATTGTATTGCTGAACAAAAAACTGTGTTGACAGCTCTTTTCCCACGTGCAACGAAAACCTATCTTGGAGTCAGAAATCAGGAAACAACCCATCATTAAATCAGATATTATAACAACGTGTAAGATAACTGTAGTTTTTCCCTGGTAATAAAGAAGTTCAATCCTAGCATGTATTTTGTGCTCTGGTCCTAAATAAACGCGCAATGTTATAAAAACATGTGCCATGATAATAGAACTGAAAATCGTATAATATGTAATAATAATGGTAATGAAATAAAATGTACTATTATTATGTATATACTCGTATATCACGTAGTGTCCTAGCGGGCTACTTCTTCTCTAAATGACGACTAGTGCGAAATATAAATGTGAGTTCAGTTCGTTCTTTCAGTGCCTTGCTATATTTTAATTTGTTGTCTGCGTAAACGATTATTAATTTATATCTACATGGGCCCCCACTCTTGGTAATATCCTTTTCCATAGAAATTATGAACGTTATTTCCACCACCTGACACCTTTGGTACAAAGCAATGTCGCAGAAGAAAATGTCTCACCTGTCCCGCCATCAACCATAACCGTCATTTTACCTCGACTTTAACAACCAACTTTACCCTCTCTCCTTTACCAGTTCCTCCACATCCAGCAATTCCGTTTATCTTCTGGACTCCACACAATGCGACTCATTCTACGTGGGTCAGACTTCCACGTCTTATTTGTCTCCGTATGAATGGTGACTGGTCATCCGTTGGTCAACGCAAGAAGCTGGCTGTTTCTATTAACGCAAATATCCATAACCTTCCCCGTCAATGAGTGCTTAAGGGTCCAAATTCTGTGAAAACTTTCCAGTGATGACACCTAGACCACGTTAAGGGCTTCATTTGGTTGTGGGGTGCTAGAAACTCTCCCGGTATTAACTTAATCAGATGACTTCCTCTATTTCGTTTTTTATTTATTATGTTAACTATGTTTTGTATCAGTATGTTTTTTAAATAATTTTTTCAATTTTTTCTAACAAATATTTTTTTTATTTTTTACACTTTAGCACTCTAAAGTTTATTTTTTATTTGCTTTTTGTCTGCTATATTTTCATTATTTCTCACTTCAGCCTTAATTTTTAAATTGATTTTATCTTTTCCCTTTTCTTCTCTTTCTTTTCATTTGAGTTAGTGCATTTCTTTACTGCCTGTGTTACTCTTCTTCGATACACATGTGTGTATCCAGTTGGGATCGTCTTTTCGATGTTATAGTGAATGTACTCTACTCTGTATATATGATAACTCTGCTTTCCTCATCACCACTTATTTTCCTGGTGCTCATAGGCTGGACGCAGTTATCAAGGAGTTTTTCCCTATACTTTCTTCTTCCTCCTGCATTTCTTCTGTCTTCAGAGAGGTACCTGTCATTTCCTACCGCAAACCTGCTAATCTCCGATCTTTCTTCTATCACATCTCTTCTCCTAAGCATCCTAATACTGCGGGTGGTATGATTCATTTTGTAAATTACTTATTTTTATACAACCAGCGAGAGTATATATCCCTCGATTTATCTTCTTTTCTGATCTTCTCCTGATGATGAACGGCTATTTGAATGATCGATCGTAGGAATTGTTTTATTCTGTGTACTTTCTGGCCTTATTATGTCCGTTTTTATGGTACTTATTGAAGGCATTTTAAACCTATTCATATGAATGACTATTTATTTAGAGTTACTTAGACAATCAAAAATATAAAATAATAACCATATTACTATATATTTCGAGTGATTTTGTGGAGAAGCAAGTAGAGCTCTTTGGATACTTATTCTGCTCCAGTGCTGCCAACAATCACCATAACGAGTAGAACAGAAAACAGGAAGTGAGAAAACATAAGCATACCAAGTAAATGTCATAAATTAAAATAATGAATATTCTTTCGAACAGGTATACTTGTTTACATTATCGATAGTCTTGAGATAACTACTTGAGTAAACTGTAAGAAACAATCCAGGAAAGATAGATACACTAACGCCTCCATCTTGTTAACTACCTATTTTTTTGTGCACAGATTCGAATACAGTTGTCAGAGCTACTCCCTTCGTTTGTCCTCTTTCTTCTCTTCTTATATCTTTAGAACATTTTTCTTATTATTTATTACCATATACATTCAAATATAAATTGTTTGTTTTAAATAAACCCAAAGGAACAGGAATCACTGACGTAACCAATTTACTTTTTTACACGTTTCCTTGAAAACATTAAGTCTCATTTTACTTCACTGATTTATCAAATAAATTTTGAAACTTCTTCTATTTTCATTATCTGTTTATAACAACGACTGGAACGCATTTATTAATTTTTTCTTCCCCTAGTCAATGTGTTGACTTACCAGTTTTACCTTCACTCTAATTAAGACTGTTGTAATTACTGCTTCTGTGTGCAATTTTTTTTTACATTACTGCTATAAATGGAAATGTTCTTTTACAGTCTTTAAAAGAGACTGTCTGAAGAACCTCGTTCCTTTATAGGGTTTAATTATAAGTGGCACTATTCATTTACTATTATTTATTTTATTTCAGTTATTATTTTATCGCAATTTATTATTTCATATTTATTTTCTTTTTTGTTTAGCATACATTTGTAATTATATTGATTTTTTTGTTCTATTTGCTTTTACCAGTATTGGGTTGTAGTCATTACGGAGGTACCTCATTTTGGGTTTAGTTCTTCAGTGAATCACGTTTTCTAATGGTGTGTTCAAAAGCAATTTCTGTTATTATCCTTTCTACCATTATTTGATAAGCCATATTAATGACGAGGCAGAATTTTCTTCAAAAGGATTAACTATATAGTTAGAAGTATTTACATGTTTAAATATTTCGAGTTTATATATTTACATACACGCACATATTCGTGTATTGTGTGTGTGTGTGTGTGTGCATGCATATGTGCGTGGGAAAGGAAAAAGAGTGGCAGAGTGAGAGAGAAAGAAGGAACAAAGAATATGCCTATATTTATGTTTGTGAGTGCGTGTAGGTGTGTGAAAGACTTTCACTAAAACAGTGGTGAACATTCAAAAATCTCTCTTTTAACGAATGCCTTTTTTTTTTCTTTGGATATTTAGAAGCATCTATATATTTTTTTTTATCCATTGAATATTAATTTATACTCGTATATGTAATATACTTTATTTGTTACAAACTTATGAAAATCTGTGATACAGTGAACTTTTCTTGTTTTTATCGATATATCCTACAAAATAATTGCAGTTGGGTTTCATTGCCATTATTTTTTCCCACTTTTTCCTCCAGAACTTGACTGAATTAAATTACATCTATTTCAATATATTGTATAATAATAACGATTCTGAGTAGAGATAAGCTATCGAATTACATAACAATTTATCAGGAATTGAGGATAGCTGGTATAATCACCGGATTTGTTTACAATTTCTGATAACGTTTATATTTGAAGTTGTAAATCAAAAGAGTCTAAGTATCAATTCTTTTTTTTTCTCTTGAGTTAGTTGTTCCGACTAGGATCTACTAATACTACTACATAACTACCACTACATTACAACTACTACAATGCTATAGTACTACTACTAAGCATCACCAGTAATACAATGAATAGGTTCTATGTAAATAAGTAACCATTTTCATTGTTTTGTACAAAGAATGTCAACTTCCTAAAAAAAGGATTTGGCACTTAGACCCTTTTGATTTTCAAGTCTTCATTTATTTATATATTATATTTATTTTTTCAAAAGTTTATACGTTAAATTGTAGGTCGTAATTTGTTTAATATGCTAATTTTTATTTACAACTTATATCTCCTCTTAATTTATATTATTATTAAGATGCACATTAACGTTACGTTGACTGTTTAGCGTAATTCCATTTTGATACTTTCCATTACTGGATGTGTTTACCTTTTATAATAATGTATTTTCGTTGTTTTGTTGCTCTATTACTAAATGAACTATATTGGCCTTAAAAAAAATAGCTGAATTAACTTCAAAAAGATATACATTTAAAACATATAACTTAACTTTTTAATTGCATATATTTTAAATGATTTGTATTAATTTTGAACCTTTACATATAGAAAAAGAATAAATTTGATCGTAAAGAAAGCACGCAATGGAGTAGGTAGAAATTGGTTTACTTTTGTTTTGGCAACTTCACACGTAATTATCCTTCTTAGTCGTGATTATAAATGAGTTTTGATGCGTGTGTCTTCGTTATTTTCCCATGCACGCTTTACTACGGGGTGTTTAATTAAAAAGCAGCCTAATTACATTAGATGATAAGAAGGCAATAACTCTATTCGCAAGTTGTGAGAAAGAGTTGGACTCTTGTGCTTACGAGATAATTCACATTATTCTATCAGGCCTAACGGTCTCCATGAGCAATTATCTCTTATTTTATAATATTATTGTTATGGCTACATCTTCACATAGTCTTTATCAATACTATATTTGATATATTGAAAGTTCCTCTCAACTTTTATTCAGAATATTGATCCTCATCTCATTCTTATTAATGTACTATAATGCCATTAACGAGTGTCAAACAATTAAATTATTAAATTTAATTAACTTTAAAACTTTGATAAACCGAAACATTTTCACTCGCTGTATTTACCTTCTTTTTTCATCGTTTCAGTTTTTTAACAACAAACAATCGAAAGCCCTTTAAACATTTTCATTTTTCTTTTGATTTTTTTTATATATTAGTAAAAGTTGGCAATAGTACTTCTATTAAACACTTATAGTTTAATAGTACGTAATGTTTATCTTAAATTTGCTTTTTGCATAATTTTTCCAATTTTCAGAAGTTTTTTCTCGTTTCATCGTTAAAACTGTGTAAAACACTGTGTTATTAGTCAACATGTTTCAAATACAAGGTAAACCAGTTGTATTATTTAACTATATATATATATATATATATATATATATATATATATATATATATATATATATATATATATTGATACAAGTATCGACCGTGCAGTAGAAACAAAATAAAATTTTTATGAGGACTCGGTCAGTTCTACACGTTCAAATTAATCTATGATTATTATGAGTATTTTCATCATTAGTATTTTCTTATATTTAAATTTTTACACTTTTTTATGTATGTTTGATATTTGAATTAATGTATTTTTTTATATTTCCTCTGCTTTGTAGGCCTATGAAAAAAAATTTCAAATAAAAACCGAAACGTTGGCAATGAGAGTCTAATTTGAACCTCAAGAACTGACCGAGTCCTGATAAACATTTTTATTTATATATATATATATACAAAAATAAAGTTTATCAGGACTCGGTCAGTTCCTCAGGTTCAAATTAAAATCTCAATGCCAACGTTTCGGTTTTTATTTAAACATAATGACATGTATAAATTACAGTAACAATATATTATTTCTTATTTTTTTTGAAATATTTACTTCTTAAAAAATTGTTGCATATTGCTTTTATAGTTTACTTACCACCCTATTCGTGTAAAAAGTTAAATCAAATTACGGACCCTGACAATCACAGCCTTTAAAATATATAAAATTGGATCTATT
Organism: Hermatobates lingyangjiaoensis; assembly: GCA_026182355.1. Taxonomy (NCBI): domain Eukaryota; kingdom Metazoa; phylum Arthropoda; class Insecta; order Hemiptera; family Hermatobatidae; genus Hermatobates; species Hermatobates lingyangjiaoensis. Next base: position 11,352,880 of record JAPFBL010000084.1, on the reverse strand, counting down.
AGAACTAATAACCCGTGATACAATACTACAGAAATAGATGTAGTTTTTCAAATATGACAGACGACCTGTATGTCGTCAGTATCAAATTATGTATTTCTCATACTTTTAAAATAGTTAATAAAATGGCTAGTTTTTGAGTTTAGCGGTCTGAACGATCAGTTCAAATAAATTATGTAAAGTACTCGTTGAGAAAGGTCAAGGTGAAATATCGGACAGTGTACGATTCTCTTTGTAGTGTAAATGTTAAAGAGAGAGAAAGCATTATTATTGTGGAATAATTGTAATTACTGTTATTAGTGCAAGTGTTGGTGACTTATTTAGTTTAGTTTTTATACTAACAGTGTTTAAAAGCATGAAAGTAAATTGTTCCCTATTTAGCATTGCTAAAAATTGTTTGAAGAACTTATTATAAAATAATAATTACAAAATTTTAATATTTCAAAAGGAATTAGTGGATTAAGTTGATTAAAAAATCGTTGTTAGGAGAGGAAGTGGGCGATTGAAAGGGTGAGAGATAAGTGACGGGTACTAATGCAGCTGGTCTCGGTACTTCTCGACTTGCTTCGGCTGTTTCCGTCAATCCGCCTGCTCCTTCACATGGTAATTCTCCATTAGAGACTGGTTGGGTTAATAGGCCGGCGAGAAAATTAACAGTAATTGTTTGGAAAAAATTATATGCGTGACTACCGACCTCCTTGGATTAACATATAAAAACCTTTAGACGTGACTTTATTATGATTAATTTTATAATTTGGACTGAGAGGGTAAAGACGCGGGTAGTCTTGAATCGAAATTGGGCTATTCGTCAATTAAAAAACCAAACTGAGAGTAAATTAGTCGAGGCAAAAGCGAAGCCTTCATATTTGAGGCTTGTAAAAGCCACCTATAGTATAAACAGGTTACGGAACGAAAGGACTATTAAGGCCGTTACAAGAGCGGCCGGAAAGCTCCCTCTGATGAAGACACCAAATTTAATACACTTATTGGTTAGAGTATTAAATATCATAATATAACGACTGATAATGCAACCATTTTCTACTGATTACTGGTGGCTCGTGTCGGTTGTAAGGGTTAAGCACTGAATTAGGCATATTATGAGACAGTTTTAAACAACTAGAATAAATCACCTTCTCTCACTTTTAAATTAACTTCACAAGAATTTGTCATAGAAAAATATATTAAAAGTAACATAATGGAAAATATGATTTACAAAGGTTTATTTATGATTGGTGAAACATTCAGCAAACATTACCTAGGAAAACAAGTCGCCATAAACCAAACTAGATCACGCTTAATGATAAAAGTCTGTATATTAATTCCAAATCATGATTTATTAAATAAAATTTAATAAATTCTCTTCAAGCAAAATAAGAGAGGGAAACCAAGCGCACTGGTACAGAGACGGTCGGAGTACATATTGAGAATACAAATAATAATATTTAATAAATAAAATAATTAAATAATAAAAAATGAAATAATTAAATAAAAAAATATAATAAATATAAAAAATATTAAAAAATTGTTGGTCTCCAACTTGGTTTCCCTCTCTTATCTCTTCTGAAGAAGATTCAAACCGAAACTTTGTCCGAAAAAGAGACCGTAAGTGTGTGTATTCAATTTCTCTATATTTCTTCATCTACATTGAACTTTATTTGTTCGTTTCGGATCGTATTTTCATCGAAAACGTGTCTATAAATATATACGTATATTCATTTTATGTAGGGCAAAGTAATCAAGTAAAGAAATAAGAAAAGATGTATAAAAATAAAAAGGAAATCAAAGATGTTATTATCTATAGTGTAACAGAAGAAATTGGATTTTTCTTTCAAGTGTTTACTATAAATGTATATGGGAAGAACACACATAAAAGAGATCACAAAAACCTCATAACTATATTTGAACTGTCAACCGTCTGGTCATCAAGTAGAAAGATGTGAGTCGCTCCGAAGACAAGTGTCGACTGAATTGAAGTCTCACTGAAGCAGCACTCAGTGTCACAAACTGATGGCGGCACCACACCACTCTTTGTGGTATAGTTCGATGGGGGACGTTGTGGCGGTTTTACTAGCCCTATTATCAATCTGGTTCCTTGCTGTACTTCTTTGCTAGGCAATGACACCTACCCTATTCCTCACTAAACCTCCTTTAGTGAACTGCACCCAGTGTGATGCTTGTTATGAGGGTTTAGCTTCCACCAAGCTAAGCTAAGCTGTAATCATAGGTATTCTATAGGTAAGCACAGTGACCTTCTCATTTCCTCCTCATGCTAGTTCTCACGGACTTAGATCAATGACTGTTTCACTATAGGTTCTTAGGCAGATTACATATCCCAATACCAATGTCACTTTGAGAGCTTAGAGGAAGCTCTTATTTGTATCCTGACAGGTAGGTCTGCTTCTGGACTTAACCTCAGTTTTTAATTGTTCCGTATTATTATTTACTCAGTCTTATTAAACAATTTTGTTCACTTATTTATATCATTTATACTTCGTTTTTTACTAATATTTAATATATTTTTATACATTAAACATCTTATTTTTGTTTTTATATTTCTTATTTATTATTACCTCTCCTCCCTTCGTAAGGAGACTACGAGTATATTCGAATAAGACTTCAATTCAGTCGTCAATTGCCCTCTGAGCTACTCACATCTTTCTACCTGATGACGAAGAAGTCGAAACATAGTGGTGAGTTTTGCGACCTCTTTTATGGGCGTTCTTTCTGTAAATTTAGTTCATTGAATCGTTTCATTTAATCACCCTTATCTATAATTTATATATATATATATATATATATATATATATAGAGTTCACAAAGGAAAGAGAAAAACAGATAAAAAAACACACAAAGAAAACTCACAACGAATGTTGAAATATCGTTGTGAGTCTTTTTTGTGTATGATTTTATTTATTTTTCTCTTTCCTTTGTGAACTAGTAGTCTTGTTGGACCGTTTAATATATATATATCAGTGGCGACTCCTCACCTTTTTCTTTAGGTATGCAATCTTCAAAGAATAAAAGAAATACAGAGAAATACCCTTCTAATTCTCATGTTCAGTCTTTTCATGTTGCACAAAAGGATAATGATGTATTAAAAACATTTTATGGGGATTTGAATCAGGTTTTATTTGGTAATACTTTTAACATTAACTTTTATTAACCAATACAATAAAAATAGGCAAAAAATGTTTTTATTAAAGAAAGAGATACTCAATACATCATTTGAATAAAAATTCCACCCTTCTCGTTTTCTAGCAAAATTCTTCGATAACAAAACCATAAAACTTCTCTCTATCTGCCATGAGATCTGTAAGTAAATATCTTTCAATTGAAAATAGGGATAAATTCGACAATCGCTCTTCACTTTGGGAGCTTCGTAAATAACTTTTAATTCTTTTGAGGGCAGAAAATGATCTCTCAACACTTGCTGTTGTTATGGGAATAGTCATAACCAAATTCATGAGTTTATAAATTTCCGGAAGACCTGTGTGCAAATCACTTTCCAGTATATATTTGAGGAGCTCAGCAACATTCTTTTTGGCAAATTCTTCGTGCGAATACAAAATGCTTAATTCAGAACGGAGACGGAAAAATTAAAAAAAAATTCAGATTGTGAATGACAATCTGAGTATAGAAAATTGCTCTTTAGTAAAGAGTGACATAAAGAATGGTTTTCTTTGAAATCCTAATTAGGCCTGAGAAGAAAGCCTGAGTCGCAGTGTATGCAAACTTTGTTCTTGTTTCTCTTGGCAATTAAGACCATTTTCATTAACCAGAAATGATAAGAGTAAACCCCTGCATTGGGAAGTTTAGCGCAATCATAGAAAATAGTTCCTTAGCGTGTAGTGGAATAAAAAAAAGGGTTTTCTGTAAATATTTCGAGTCTCGAACATTTTGGTTTCTTTAAAGATGAATTCTATGCATGCAATGCATGTGTTGCATTCCCTGAGAAATCGCCACTGATATATATATATATATATATATATATATATATATAATAAAATAAAAAACGAAGGAAACACACAGAAAGACACAGACATAACTCACATCGATATTTCGACAATCGTCGTCATCAGGAGGTGCGAAGAGCGAAGAGTCCCGCAGGAAGACAGGGCGGTACTCACTGCCCACTCAGGGAGTACCGCCCTGTCTTCCTGCGGGACTCTTCGCTCTTCGCACCTCCTGATGACGACGATTGTCGAAATATCGATGTGAGTTATGTCTGTGTCTTTCTGTGTGTTTCCTTCGTTTTTTATTTTATTGTAAAAAAGTCCGCTGGACCGTTTCTTTTAATTGTATATATATATATATATATATATATATATATAAATTAAGACGTTTATTATTTAAAATAATGTACTTCCTATAGTCTACATGTTTCGAATGATTACTATTAATCTTCAGTACACGAATAACTTCTTAGATGAATTTTCTTATTTATATAAGCAAAGTGAGGACAATGGCAGTTGTTTTTCAAAAGTTCCTAAGTGAGTAGTCTCGTGGTTTGGGGTGACTGACTACCTGCGAAGAACCAAATTTTTCTTGATATTATTGAAATAGCTTTAAAATTTTGTTACTATTTTCAATCTGAATATTTAAATTTGGTTTCTGTTTTTGAATAAGTATGACTTCTTAAATGTTCACTTTGTGGTCGTTACTCTCTTTTTAAATTATTTTTGTAATAATACAAATTATTATTTTGTAACAAACAATTAAACAGCATCTCTTGGGTTCATAACATATGGTATCAAGAGACACAAACCAAATTAATGCACTCAAAAATGCAGTTGAGGAAGAATAGAAAAAGCAATAGATAGCAAAATCAACTTTTGCTGTATAGACAAAGTAATGAGTGTATTATTTAGCATTAATTATTTAGTAGTATTAAGATGGGAGGCTAGAGACTTATTTTAAAGTGTGCGAAGTGCAAGGAAAGGGAACAAGCGGCTGAGCAAAGTAACTCATGGTAACCAAAGGAATTCAGGAAGAAATAAATAAAACATTATGTGCTAGTTTTTAACCCTGGTAGACAAGGCTACTGCTCTCGTTATTACTGAGTCTAATTTAAATAAACATTAACAATGTTTATGGTATTTGATCTCTTAATTTTAATTTATGAAAACAGGATAATATTTATTAACGACATCGATCTATCATATGTGATCATTTTAGCTTCTTTACAATTTATATTATGATTCTCATTATTTATGTGCAAAAATAAGATGCTACTTTGTTTACCCTAATTACATTGATTGGTGTGGCTTGACACGCATTTTTAATGATTTACCAATGTCACGTGTGTATATTATAAGAGAATATTTACACGGAACATTATAAAAACCATTGTACACCAGTTTCCAAGAAGAGTTTTAAAATAGCAACCTACCATTAGAAATTATTACCTAAATAGATATTACCATTAGAAAAACTATATTGAAGTGAAGATCACATGAAATCCTAGGAAATAATTTCATCATTAAGGAATTAAGGGTTAACTCATAACACCCTTAAAAACATTTGCCTAAAAACAGATATTAACATTTCTTAGATATGGAGAATACAAATGGACATAAGAAAGTACATTTGTGGTTTCCTATACGATATACACTAAAACGCAACTCTTTTGGCAATCTATTGGTAAAGATAATTAAAATGGTCAATTTAGAATTTCTTCTTCTTTTATTGTGAATTATGTTGACGATAAATCAATTTAGTTTTGATAGAAAGGCACATTTACTCATAGATTTGGTACAGAGGTATTTTATGTCTTCAGTATATCAGAACCGTTTATGATTTGGCAGAATTGAAGTTAACATTTTAGTTTCAAAAAAATTCCATGATAAATCACTCAAAAGATGATAAGCCTTCTCTCCCACCACCAATCAACTCTATATTACAGTTAATTACATTATGTGTTATTGATTGTTATTTTAGATTTGAAATAACTTTTACAAACAGAAATTAGTACTTGCAATGGGTAATTGTTTGTCAAACCCTTCTTAGTAATTTACCTATGGAATAAATAAATTATGTAGTAGACTGTCAAACGCAAGTTTTTTGTTTGAAAGATCTTAGTCGCATTATTACATTTTTTACTGAAATTTACATGTTGATTTTTATATTTCCTTCTTTACTGTGAAATCTTGTTATATATTTATTATATTACTTGATTTTACTATTTAGTCTTTTCAATGATTTTCTTGACTTATTTATTTTGTTTACTTATTTATTTGTCATTTATAGTTCATTTTTATTTATTGTAATTTTTTTATTTCTAAAATATTTTTATTTATTTATTTTTGTTATTATTTATCTTATTTACCCTTGTATCCTCTCCCTCCGTAAATTGACTCCACTGTTGAATGCCTTTTCAATGAGACTTTACTTCAGTCCTTCCTTGTCTTCGGAACGACTCACATCTTTCTATGTGATGATGAGGAAGTTGAAATGTTGCAGTGAGTTTTTGTGATGTTTTAAGGTTGTTCTTTCTGTAAATTCAATAAACTGTTTTATTTAATTATATATATTCTTTATTGAAAATGATCGCAGTTTCTGCAGTCACGACCTTTTTGTTAACAGATTCTAACCTCCTGGCTATTTTCCTTATTGTAGTAGGTAAACTAGGTTCGCCAATGACATTTCCAAGTAAATCGGTCCAATGAGCGAAAGAAATTTAATAACATGATCTAAATGTATATTCTTCTTATACTAATAAACGAGCTTTCAACATTCATATGTCATCATCTGGTTTAATACATAAATAAACATCAGTCAAATAAATAAACTAAACAAAGAAAATTACAAATACTTATTACGTCTAAGTTCTATTCACAACTGAAGGTATGGATGGATGGAAGGGCGGGGGAGGGTGGAAGGGTGGGTATATATATTGTTCTTGGCCAAATTAGAGTAATCTTTCCTTTCTGATCGTCAATTCCTTCCCCTTATCTACACTTGTACGATATCTCCTTCATTTGGCCACACGGTACCACTGAGTTATACCTCTTCATAATTGCTTTCCAAAACTTTTTCTCCTCCATTTCCTTCACCCACCAAGTGTCTAGCAGTAAGCTTACTTTCCTCGACATCGACATCAACCTCTGTAATAGTTGTTTCTCTACCTCGGTAAAACACATGTAAAACCCACTAATGCCCAGCAGTACCCCCCGAATACATCGTATTTGCAATAACTTAAAAAAACGTAGTCACCACATTAAAGTTTTAAAAGAAAAACTTGCAGATCGTGGCTACCTCCTGAATGTTATCAATAGTCGTGTTGTGCCTGCTGAGATCGTTCACCGGTCTGTACCTAGGAAAGACCGCTGTAATACTGTTTTCTTAATCTCAACTTTTTTTCGCTGGGTTGCATAGGATTGGCCCTGTCATTAAGGAGTTTTTCCCTTTGCTCTCCTTTTCTCCTTCCACCTCATCTATCTTTGGGAAGATACCTGAAGTACTCCACTTCAGAATAGTTCTGGAGACCACAAAAATTATACCAATAGGATGGCATCTTGTTGAGACAATTTTAATCACACATATTAAAATATCCCACTTACTGGTAATTCTTTGTCACTTATGTCATTTTTCTATCTCATATCGCAAACTAACGAACCTCAGGAGCATTTTCTCGCATCACTCTTCTTTGAACCCTTTGCCTAGTAGGGTCAAACCTGTCTCATCATAAAACCTGATCCTTTCTTTACTTTCAACCCAAAGTAATATTACCATAACTACCTTTGTCCTCCTCATACCTCGTGCACTTCAGTCAACTGCGTTTACTGTCTGGATGGTACCCGGTGTAAGCATTCTACATTCGTATTCAACTTATGTATGAATGGTCATAGAGCTTCCGTTGGTCTGCTTCCGTGTCCAAGTCCTTAATCAGATCACTGAACCTTTCTCCTGGGTAATTTTAAGAGTTCCAGAGGAGGCACTTATTAGTCTTCTTGGTGCTCGCTCTCCTCCTGTGCATCAATCTGTACCGTTAATTATTTTTTTGTCTATTTATTTGTTTCTAATTATTATTTTGTGATTTTTTTTTTTATATTTTTAATTTTTTTAATCTTCTATTATTGTTTTATTAATTTTTTTCGTTTCATTTCTGCCTGTTCGTTATTTCGTGCTATTTTCCACTTTTTATGTTTTATCACTTATTTTTATTTCAGTATTTTAATCTTTATTTTAATTGTATATTTATTTTATTACTGATTGCTTTAGTTTTCTTCATTTCTGCTTTTACTATTTTAAGTTTGCTTTTTTAGTTAGTCATCTTTTTAGTTAGTTTGCTCTCTCTTTAGTTAGTTACTCTCGCGTAAAGCAGCCAGCAGAGGGGGTGCGTGTTTGTCGCATTCGACGGACGGTCAGTCAGCCGCGGCTGCTCGCAGAAGTACTTCTACCTTATGACGACGCCAGTCGAAATATAGCAGTGAGTCTTGTATGACTTTATTTATGTTTTTCTCTTTGTAATTGAGCAATATATATATATATATATATATATATTTACATAACGTTTTGGTGAATATAGCTTTTCTACTGAAATAGTTTATTCTTTAGAAGAGCACACTTTGAGTTATTTACTATATTACTATCTAGAATACAATAAATCTATACAATTTCATTGATAATATTGGAATGTCACTTTTTATAAAAGTGGATTATAATTGCATTTGAGCTGATGATGATGTGTGAGAATAAAATATACTTATGATGAATTGAAGAAGACATAATAAATGTCTTCTTGAACGACAATCCTGTCCTCTACAAATGACCTTGTAATTATGATCAAGAAAACTCAAAACCAGTCACACTGAAAACCCAAGTAGTAATAAAGACAATACTCTTACTCCTCAGAGTGTCCCCTGGCTTCAGAAAAGTCCTGGAGATTACATAAATTAAATGGGCAAAAGATGGCATCCTGTTGAGACAATTATAACCACACATATTAAAATGTCCCACTTATTAGTAATGGTTTGTTACTTTCGTTTAATGAAGGGTTATGATTACATATAAATCAATATTAAGAGTCCGCAGACTTGAAGTGAAAAAATTGGCCTTGAAACGGTAGAATAATAGTTTAGTTACATTCAAAAGGGACCAACATCAAGGTAATAATAATAATCAGAGCAGTTAATATTCTTTATGTTGTATATATAGTGAGCTTCTTCATACACATTAATTCAGATAAGTTAGGGTTTTGTATTCTAACTGTATATTATATTCTATCTTATAGGAAATTGATAAAACTATCAACATAAATTTCTGATTTTAACATTAAAACCAAGAATTACACTGTCTTGAAATTAATTACTACCTCACCATAATGATATAAAGTAAATGGTCCTTAAATTAAAAGAAATGATTGATTGATAATTACAACTGAAAGAAAAATTCTGTAGAGTGAAAGAATTCTTTTCTCAATCTCGTGCTCAGTCTGTCCAAAAAAGAATTTCCTTCCGAGTAGTTAAGGAAACTTCAGGTCATTTGTTCATAAGACTACAAAGAATTACAAGCTGGCAAACGCAATAAGCGGTAAACTAATAAACCCAACTGGTGAACCTAAATATCCAATGGTATTATTTATGAGGCTACCGGAAAGGCACTGCCCATAACAGAGTATTGCTGATCACATATACTTCGAGCTTCATGTGACATTTTACCACATAGTGCTTAGAAATAATCGTCAATCTATAGTCTTAGAATCATTTTTGACTCAAGGAATGGTTAAGTAAGGTTCTAAAAAGAAACAGTTGAAAAGTAGGCTATAAGACAAAGGGAGAAGGTTAAGGAAGGTAAGATAATATGGTAAGGTTAAGTTTATAATGCAATGATAGAAGTTAGAGAAATTAGAACAATAAAGTTTTTAGTTTATTAAAATATTAGTTACTCTATAAGAACAATAGAGTAATGAAGAACAATATTTCTGTTATTTTCAAAATGAATTTTAAAAAAAAATCAGTTTTCAATTACCTGCTAAGTATCTTAAATCTAATTTGCATAGTTTCTGTAACAAAATTGTATGTTAACTCTTTGAACCTAAAACATTAAATGCATTTGACACTCTGACGAAGACCTTTACTACTTAAAAACTTGAGTCTCTCCTTATCTTTATCTCTATTTTAATTATACATAAATGATGGAAAATTTTATTATAAATGTGTGATATTCATTACACGTTGATAGTAATTCATTGTTGAACATAATAATAATAATAATATTAATATTAATAGTAATAATTATTGTTTCACAATAACTCTTAACATTTTGTGCACACCTCCTTCCTATATTACATTCATTACCTGTACTAAAATAAAACAGGTCTCAGTTAGTTTTCTAGGTTCAAAATGTCTGTGTTTTGGTATGATTAAAAACTTTTTTCTTAGGTCTTTGAATGTTTGATTTGAACATAGAAAACAGACCGAGGACCGATTTACTGAGGCAATGATGAAAGATATCATATTTATAAATCTCTTCTCTCAAAGATTTGTTAGAACTTTCTTATAATTATAAGAAATTGTTATTTCAAGGAATATTTTGCAAACTTGCTGGAAGAAGTCATTTTAAAATTGCCAGAACTTATGGGGAATGGTTCTCTTCCTTACGTCTTGGTAACGGGTTTACTTGCCAGGTGCACTATGCAAAGCATTTTTGATTATTAACTTCGTTAGTGAACTTAAATATCTATAAGTTTTCTTGATTCAACACAAAATATTAAGCATTAAAATATGTATTTCAAATAAGTACTTAAAGGAACACGCTTTGGCTCAGTTAAAACCCTGTTAGTTCAGGTGAGTTGATGATTTCAAAAAGAAATCATTGGATGTATTGAAACAGCCTAAATTAATTTATAAAACAAGAATCCATCAATGTATTACTGAAAACAAAAAAGTGGGCTGAAGATGAAAACTATTAATATGTATTAAAAAGAAATAAACGTGAATAATATTTATTCAGTTTTGTTGTTCATTATACCATGTATGCTTCAAACACACTTTGTGAAAAGAGTTTGATCTATAGATTCTGTCTGCGTTTGGCATTGTAACATTAATTCTCAAGATATTGATAAATTATTCAGTATCACATATTTATTAATTAATCAACAGCAATGATTATTTTAAGAAAACCCGTCAATTGCTTATTTCTTTCAAATAATTTTAGAGAAAACGCGTGAACTGGGTTACATATAGGTCTATGGATTTCATTGCAGATGACTAAACCGTCAAGGTAGGAAGGTCGAAGGAGGCACCAAGAAAATGACTGGGGGATAATGGGAGAAGTTGCTTGGATTGTGCTGTGGCCCGAGCAGTTAGCGGTGGCGGAAAAAACGGAGGTCTGTCGTGCCGCCCCCGCTAATTTGGACGTCGGCGCCGGGCTTACCTGCGGCCCACCAGCCTCAATTAAACAAGATCCGTCCCACAAATGAATCACCGACCTTCACATTGCTTTTCTTAAACTTCTTCCATAAAATACTGAAACAACTTTTCTTAAATATAATCCCAATGTTTCTGCCATCAGTTAACTCCGCTCCTTATGAGCCCAAAATATTCATTATAAAACAAGTATATTTGGAAAAATGTTTAGCTAAGTGTTTTACCTAATTTTATATTATTCATAAAACAATACCTGAAAATACACATTTAGAGTGGTTTACTCCGTATATTTGCTGGACTGTTTGTTTAATCAAATGTAGCACCATCTGTGAGATACTTCTCTAAGTATATTTCCCTAACCATATAAAGTTAAGATTGATAACATTTTTTTTATTTTTTCAAACGTCAAGAAAGGATAGCGGTGATTGTTTGAGGACTGCACTAGTTCTTTGAAAGGTATCAATGACCAAGCTTATGCCTGAGACTTTCAAATCAAGCATACAATAAATAATGAAGGATAAATTCTGTTAATAATGTTGTTAATACTATTATTAACATAATCGTGGATGAATATTTTGTTAACTTTACACACTTTGCTATTTGAAGTATTGTACTTCTACTTAGTACAAGATAGTTTATTCAAAGTATGCTTTGTAGAAATAAAAATAATTGTATTAAAATGAATGCTTAAACTAAGAAGAAAATTATGTTAATATAACTACATAAATATATATGCAAATAGTTTATAATTATATTTGCATATATATATATATAATAAAATTTAACACTTAATGATGTCATTGAACTTTCTTTCAAACGGTACCTTAAAAATATTTTTACATTCGTGAGTAACTGAATGTAGCCTTTGACTTATAAACAAAAATAATAATGGTTATTATGTAAATTTTAACAGCATTTATACAGTTTTAGGTGATTTTATATTTATTGGTTGGAGAGGTGAAAAATTTGAGAAGTCTTGATTGACATTCTACGTATGTCTCAGGACCTAGTACGTCTCGACATGAGTTTGGCAGTTGCCTATCTGTTTGGTGACGTACAGTTTCTTCATTCTTATGGTTGTGGTATCCATAAGTAGCTTGTTGGTCCAACAAGTGAATTCTCGTAGAGTCGCAAGTTCTTCGTCTGGTTTTCTTTCCTCAAGTCCATTCACAGTGAGACTTTTGTGTAACTGGGGCATACCTTCAGAATTTTTATACTTCATTATCTTTTGATTTTTTATTTTTAGAGTTGTTTCATCTGTCTTCTTTTTTGACTTGGAAATTTTAGTTTCAATTGAAAAACTGGTATTTCTTTCAATTTTATAATTTCTTTCATTTTATTGATTTCAAATTAATCATACTTATGCTTTGTGGTTTTATTAAATGACCTCTTAAAATAATGTAGTTTTGTGTAGCGAGGTTTTGATGAAAGAGCTTCAAGTTTAATGCAGACATACGTTCTGTGCATCAGACATCAGTGCATTGGCCTACATTTTGCCTAACTCAAATGGATGTAGCTTAAGGATCTTTAACGAGTATCTGACAGCGCACAGGCTCGGGACGGACTCCTTAACATTCTCTCCGAGGGACAACGTGATATCTAGTTTAGCAAAGTATAGGCTACTTTCCAGTTCCATCAAAATGCTTAAATCGAATTCTTGCAACGCATACGCAATTATTTTCCTATATTTTTCTGCTAAATGGTCAATGTACCAGGGATTGTTTAATTGAAATTGGGACAATCAGAAATTTCATGAAGAACGATTTGCGTCCTATAGTTCCTTCCTAATTGTCTGTAACAAATATTTTACTCAGAATGTTTTTATGAGCATACTTATATCAGAATATATCCATAGTTGAAGGAATGCTTTAAATTGAATAATAATTATGCATAATTTTTGATTAAACATAGTAATACAAAAGTAAAGCGAACATAGTCATTTCCCTATTAATTTAACATCACGTTCTCTTTAGAGAAATGATAGAATAAAAAAAAATAAAGAATAATGATTGCGATATGTTGTGTAGACCACTGCTCTGGCACTGTTATAATTACGTAACACTAACGTACAAACTAAAAGGGGACACAGAACAGAACGAAATAGGATTATCAATATTTCAATCGGAATTTATTAGGCTAAGGATAGAGATTAGAGGGGACTAGAGCGTTGTTCTCAGGTAGATTAAGCAGGACTGAATTTTAATCCATCGATAAGTTTAAAGAGCTGTTATGTGCGAAATATCAATAAATAGTAAATGTTCACTTCTGAGTTAATTTTGGTTTTAATAAGTTTTAATAATTTAATAAGTCCTGTTCGACCACCGATTTTGTATTTTGAATTATGGGCATAAGTAAGACTTCAATATTTCTGTTAGTGGCCCTTTGCTAGTGTACTCTTGCCTTTTGGTTTCGAAGTTTTATATAAATAAAGGTAAATTACTTATATGAGGCTTTTTGACTAGTGTATCTATCCAAAATGTATTTCTTGCATATGTTTTCCGTTGTTTGCATTTAAGTCAAAAGACAAAGGATGCATGGTACAACCAGAAATCAGTGCCATGTGAGAATGGGGCGTTTTTTTTCTATCAAGGGCAGGCCAGTAGCGTCTGCGGTCATTAATAGCCCTACCCCATTAGGGCTTGTCAATAAAATTAAGGTGTCTGGCTGATGAGGTGGCTCGTTCTGACGTCACCGCCACCTACAGCATCCTTCATCTTTCAGCTATCCTCACACTTTGCCCAAGCCTCCTTAGTTCTTACACTTATTCGAAAACATCATAACATTTCTAATTTTAATTTGTTAATAAATGTTGCAACAAAAAAATTTTCATTATTTTGAACTCGTATATTCTACGTAACAAAAATAAATTACGAACCCAGTGGTGAATGTGACAGAAAGTATCCACTTAAGAAGTTTTATCAAAACTTTTTTAAATAATGGGTATTCTTAGAGTCACAGAGGTTATATTAAGTAAAAAGAATGATTGTTCAAAATGTTTTACCTATTTAATCAGTTCTGTTGAATATGGACGCCTTTCGAAACCAGTCGAATACCACATTGGACGTATTTTAGAATAAAGGACGTACGTTTATAAACAATATTGAAAACTGCGTGCCCAATACGCGTTCTTTTGAAATAACTTCATTTATGTACCAACTTTTTCTTTAATTTTTTTCAGTATAAGTAAAAATGTTACAGTAATACCTTATGCAAATACAGATTAAAAATATACTAAATTAGCTCTAACATTAGAAAATTTAACATTCTAAAAACTAAGCAGAATGTTCTTTATAATGTTGATTTTAATTATTTGAACCTCAATAACTGACCGAGTCCTGACAACATTTTATATTCTTTCTACTTCACAGTCAATACTTTTATTAATATATATATATATATATATATATATATATATACGAGTTCGAGGTTAACAAAGAGCAACACACAAAGTAGGGAAACACACTTACAGACTCAAATTTTCGGGTAATCCGTCTTCAGGAGAAAAGAGAATGGGAGACCAAGCACGTTGTAGGCGCAACGGCAAGTAACCAACCCGGCAACCGCCAGTGCTGTCAACCGTACCCGGTCTTAAAGTATAAAATTAGGAGAAGATATAAACAGAAGCTCAGATAAGCAGTACTGGTTGGGTAAAACTATAAGTAGGTGAAAAATTATAAACAATATAAGATAAAAACAAACTATAAGAAACAAAAATAATGATAGAGAAAAGAAGAAAAAATAAATAAATAAATAAAAATAAATACACTACAAAAAACTTGCATTGGTTGTTTTAGTAAATAAAAGATAGAGACTGAATAAAAGGGTAAGTATGGGAAACTAGTTAGGAATAAGAATTTAGAAAAATAAAATAGGATAAAACAAACTAGTAGTAAGTGAAGAAGACAAAATAGATATACACAAAATATACGAAAGAGGAAAAAAGAAAAGAAACTCAATGACAAAAAGAGAAAAAAATTAAACATAGGAATACAAGACTCACTACTATATTTCGACAGTCGTCGTCATCAGGTAGAAGTACTTCTGCGAGCAGCTGCGGCTGACTCTCTCTCTCTCTCTCTCTCTCTCTCTCTCTCTGTCTCTCTCTCTCTCTCTCTCTATATATATATATATATATATATATATATAAACTATAATCACTATAATACCATTCCAATTATATATATATATATTTATAAAGATTTCACAAAAATCAATGATCAAACCACAATATAAAATGGGAGAACAAGACCAAGATCTTTCAACTGTAACAAGCGATCTTCGTCAGAGTCAAAAACCCAACTGACTTAGTTTATTATTTAATAAATTCACAAAAATAATTTTAATCGCATACTTAATAATGCTTTGCCTTGCATTCATTAATGCCTTTACATTGACCAATGTTAACTTAAATGGGTAATAGAGATACTTGAGGATTAAAATATGTATGATTTTGAATAAATATCTGTCTGGTGGAATGGGCTAGATGAGTAGGTCAGGAACACTGACAGTCTTGACGATCGACAGTCTCGTCTTTTCCATTCCAGGCCACACACTGAACTCAGACAGTTACCATTTCACATAACATTTTCCTTTTATTCATTAGTAGTGACTCTAACATGTTTTATTTTGAAATATGGCCACTTTGTGGTGTTTTTGACAAACATGTTACAGCTAAAAGGAAGCCTAAAAGCCAGCTAAATATGGTGAGTGTTTTTTTCCTGCTGTAATATTTGTTTTCATGCGGGTCTCCGGAAAGCAGCCAAAACGGCACATTTTTTTGCCTTTCATTCAATATATTATTTTCATACTGGTCAAATCAACTGTTCACGTCATCCTTAAGGTCCATGAAAAAATATTTTATCCGTCAAAGGTCACTGGTCTAAGTTACCCTTATTGTATTTCTATTATTAAATTCATTTCTAATAGTTTCACATGTTTGAGGTTATGAAAAGTTTGAAATTATTCTGAAAAAAACTTGTGAAGTAATTGGTGATGAACATAGGGTTCGTCCAAGTCATTTCTAGTAATGAATCATTTCGGATTGTTGTTAGGAATGAAGCTGGAAATCAAATAGTCGAAGGATGAGTTGTAAAAGGTAGTGTAAGTATGATTTGGGAAGCAGGTGTGGGGATGTTCTAATTATAAATAGGCTATGGGTAAATTGGAGGTAATCACAGGTCCCTGATTCGGCAGTCAGCCAGCTGGGCTCCGCTAACCTCCTACCTCATTTATACGAGTCTTCTGTACCATTAGCACTAGAATCAAGTGTCCCTAATTTTTATTTACTCTAGATTGATAAAATCCCTGTGATTTCAAACTGATTCTGTTCATACAGTAGAATTGCATCACCATTCATTATAACTCAAGTAGTCTGTTCCATGTACTCATGAAATTAGAAAAAGTCCTTTCTTAAAAAAGTATTTTAAATAATATTAAAATAAATAAATAAAAGAAAGTATAATAGTTGTCAATAATTCTTTAATTTCTTACTTACATTACTACAATATATGGTAAAAATTAAACTGTGCATGAAAATTATTTATTTCGTCTATAAAAAAGAAGAAGGAAAAAATCTTTGACCAAGAAAACAAATTGAGAAATTTATCGAAATTTTGTGGAAACAGTTTTTGAAAACATAGTTTAAACTGAATAATAATACAGTAATTATAAGAGATTAATATAAAATTGAATTCTTATGTGCAAAAGATTCTTTATCCCTTCACTGCTTTCTCATCCTCTCTAGTCATTTTCTTGTTCACTCCCTCACTTCATCCTTCAATATCACCTTTACTTATTTCATTCATCCTCCCTCTCATTCACACTCTCTCTTTATTGTTATTTCTATCTCCACCTATCTCCCTCTTACCTCCTCCTCCATAAGATTGCGTTTCTCAAATTCAGGATTTCACACTGGATGGGTAATATGAAATCCTCTTTAAGTTACCTCATAGGGGTAATAAGAAATCGACTTTAAGTTACCTCGTAGGGGTAATATGAAATCGACTTTAAGTTACCTCGTAGGGGTAATATGAAATCGTCTTTAAGTTACCTCGTAGGGGTAATTTGAATCGATTTCATTTTGAAAGGTAACATAAAGGAGGGAAATTTTGAAACCACTACACTCGAAAATCTTTTCAAAAATATAAAAAAGATCCTAGAGAAAGAAAGGATACTTTAAAGCATACTTCAATTCTTTTACGACAGACTATACGACTGCATGGCATTGCAACTTGATTACTCTTCGTGCTAAAAGATTCACTACTGCCATTCACTCATCATCAAAATAAATAGCTGTCATTTAAGATCCCGGTGTTCTTCTAAGTTCTACATTGAAAAGAGTGTTCCAAACATTATCTTTTTAAATTTGTTGATTTCCAAGTTATGAGAGCAATTTCCATTTGGCTTACCAAACCAAGTTACCTATTAATATTGTGGAGTTAATAAAAGACATAGAAAACATGTTTTGATTTCTGAATGAACTAAGAATTCTGTATATCTACTGCAAATTATATGATACAGATTATGGAAACTATGTATCACAACATCTCTCATTTTGAAAAACTTGAAGTAAATTTAATTGCATAAAATTCTTTAAAAAACTATTTTTGAAATTTTTTACAATTTCATACTTTTAATTATTTATAAAGTATGTAAATAGAATTTTATGAACAATTTTATAATAAATAATAAAATATAGTTAGCAAATAAACTTTTGTTTTATGACTTGCAGTTTAATTCTGTATATAGTTTAAAAATGATTTAAATAGTATTTTCGTATAACTAAAATATCTGGTGCATTGAACTTGATTTGTAGTTTGGATTTATACAGTTGGGCTGTAACTCATATTGTTTGAAATGAATGAAGATAGATGTATGAATGAGTCCTTTATTGGTGGCTTTTCTCATACTGGGATAGCCCTCACTGGAGACTAGGTCCCACCAAGCTTTTTTTCCATCTTTGTACAACATTTGAAATCTTTCATCTATATAAATAAAATAATGATTTTGTCTGTACATTGCTTAGAACTGACTCATTTCAAGTTTTCTTTACGTTTCATACATTGGAGAAACCGAATCTACCCTTAGAAAAATTTCTGTCGGTTTGTCGGTTTGTCTGTCGGTTTGTCTGTTTGTCCGCAAAACTTTGTCACCAGTAAACTCAGCTACCATAAGATATATAAAGCTGAAACTTTTACAGTAAATTTGTGTAGGTCTAACTTAAAATATAGGCTCTGAATTGATTGGAAATTCAACGTAGAAGTGAAGTTATGGACGTTTAAAGCAAAAACGTTTGTTACAAGTAAACTCAGCCTCCATAAGACCTGGCGAGCTGGAACTTTGACACTGGATTTGTGTGTGCCTAACTTAAAATACGGGCTCTAAATAGATTCATAATTCAGTACAGAAACGAAGTACAAACTTCACAGACAAGTTTGTTTTGAAAATACACAGGTGTGGCAAGTAGGTATTGTTAGTTGATTTTAATTTCATTGGAGCATATGAATATATTGCGTATTTGACATCTTTGAAAAGGTGTTTCCCAGAGTTGAGGATGTACTATCTATTACGAATAAATAGTTTTGTAAACGGGCAATTCTCAACTCTTAATATGAACAGGCAGGAGAAATCAACAAACAAGTTCTTACGCTATATCATACTGAGGAAAGAACTTACAAGTCAGTAAAGAGATTGGATTAGTGATGAAGAAGCAGTTCATTATCTAATTGAATTTCTTGACTCTGAATTTATTTCTCCTGGACTGCCTGCTCATGAGTAAAAACTTAAAGTAGGAGAACCAATCATGCTGCAATTTAGTAGCAGTAACAAATTTCATGTTACGAAACATGAGTGCCCCAAAACTGTGCAACGGGACACGACTCTGAGTTCGTGCTCTACACAGATATGCCATAGAGGCGGACATAATGACTGGATGTGGTATTGGGGAGTCTGTGTGTATACCACACATACCACTGATTATGAGCCACTGTCTGTTTCCGTTGAAATGATTGCAAAGTCCCGTCAGAGTCTATTTCGTAATGACGTTAACTAAGTCGCAAAGGGAGACTTTATCTAACGCAGGAATTCAAGTTAGCGACACCAAGTTTTTCTCACATGGTTAACTGTAGTTTACTTGCTCAAGGGTCAGAGGTTTCAACTGTTTGCTCTTCCATGAACCTGAAGGACAGACAGCTAATGTAGTGTATACAGAGGCATTTGTTTAACACTGTACTAATAATGGTATTTTCTACTGTTCTATAGTTTCTAATGACATTTTGGAATACCAAAATTGACGGAACTTTTGATTCCGACAAAGACGGGTACGTTTGCTATGTATTATATATAACTGTAAACTTTTTTTTAATTTAATATTTGCTTAATAAAAACACTGGTAATAATGTAAGGTATGAGACCAGAGTAGCCCAGTGGCTTGCGTGATCGACGATGACAGTAGTGCAAATGTATTATAAATAAATGTAACAAACAAATATTTTTTGAATTTAAAATTTGAACAATATAAAAAATGGTAATAAAGTAAAGGGATCTAGCCAGGGTAACCAGTAGCTTGCTTGCTTGCCGATGACAGTAGTGCAAATGTTATAAATTATAAATAAACACAATAAAAACATTTTTTTTTTAATTTAATATTTGCGTATGATAAACACTGGTAATAAAGTAAGGTATGAAACCAGAGTAGCCCAGTGGCTTGCGTGCTGGCTATTGACTGGGATCACGTTAATTTAAACTAACTCATTTCAAGTTTTCTTTACGTTTCATACTTTAGAGTAGCCACATGTACCCTTAGAATAATTTCTGTCTGTCGGTTTGTCCACAAAATATTGCCACCATAAGACATATAAAACTGAAACTTTGATTGTAGATTTGTGTATGTCTAACTTAAAATCTAATCTTTGGATGGATGGAATATCCAATGATGCAGCGAAGTTAAGAACTATTAAGTCGTGTTTGGCTAACTACACACACATGTTTATTTTGAAAATATACAGGTGTAGCAATTAGGTATTGTTAGTTGACTTTAATTTCATTTGCGTACATGAATATTTGCTTATAGTAAAATGCTAATATATGAATATTATGCTTATTTGAGCTTATTGACAAGGTGTTTCCCAGAGTTCAAGATGTACTATCTATTCAGAATAAATGGCTTTGTGAACGAGCAATGCTCAAGCCTTACTAATGAACAGGCAGGAAAAATCAGCAAACATGTTCTTACACTATATCAACCAGAAGATAGAACTTAAAAGTCAGTAAAGAGAGTGATTAGTAATAGGAAGTAGTTTATTATCTAACTGAATTTCTTGACTCCGTGACTGCTCTTGGACTGCCTGTTCATGAGTAAAAACTTGAAGTAGGAGCATCATCATGCTGTGACTTAGTATCAGTAACAAATTTCATGTTACGTAACTTGAGTGCCCCGGGAAATGTGCAACTCGGAGTTTGTGCTCTGCACAGATGTGCTGTAGAGGCGGCCATCATGACTGGGTGTGGAATGTGGAGTCTGTGTGTATACCACCCATACCATTGATTCCGAGCCACTGTCTGTTTCCGTTGAAATGATTGCAAAGTCCTGTCAGAGTCTATTTCAGAGTAACTATTCAAGTTAGCGAGACCAAGTTCTTCTCACATGGTCAACTATAGTTTACTTGCTCAAAGTTCTGAGGTTCAAACAGTCAGAGGTTCCAACTGTCTGTTCTTCCGTGAACCTGAAGGACAGACAGCTAATGTGGTGTACAGAGGCATTTGTTTAACACTATACTAATAATGGTATTTTCTACTATTCTATAATTTCCAATTATAGTATTAGTATAATACTATAATTGATATTTTGGAATACCAAGTATAATAGAATTTTTGATTCCGTCAAAGACGGGTACGTTTGCTAGTTCATTAATAAAGTTAAACTAACTTATCGTCATGGTTGTTGGTGAATAATATGTGAATACTACTCTACTTATTATTATTCAAAGTAATTAGATATCCCTAATCTACAACTCAATTGTTTTTTTAAAGTTTTGGTCAAGTTTTTTGTTTAATTTGATATTATTCTGATTTTTTAACATATTATTATGCATTTCAATCAAATTTCACTGAAGAAAAGTGATTTTTGGTTTTATGAAATTTTAAGAGAATTTTGTGCGTGAGTGATGGACAAAAAATTACTAGAAAAAGTAAAGATAATAAGGTTTTTAAATAATAAAAAACGAATGAAAGAGAATTTTAGTTTAATTATTGTTACAAGGGATGTAAGATATAGTAATGTGTGGCAGATAGATGATTCTTTTATAATTAGGAGCACAGTTGTGGAATAGGTGTTAATGGTGATTACAGGTCTACTCGTCAGTGACACGGCACTGAGCTGGTATTTCATTTAAGGATCTCAATTACCTTTACGACTGTTTTTCATTCGAGTCTGCTTGCTATTCAGAGTAGTGTTTTATTAATACTGAGTTACGACCGTGCTGCACATGCCGACTGACTCGCTACAGCTCAACTCTACCATTAGACTTCTTGACATACTGCTCTTGGTCACTCCAGGCTACCTTGCTTACTCTCATTAAGCACCCTGCATAACTTACCTCTTACGATCAAACTATAGCCAAACTCTGAATAAACACTCTAATATTTCCTTCCGTTCGTCTATATAAAATGTTATTTATCTGTTATCCTTCTTAATAACATGTTTAATATTTCAATGGATAATATGGTTTGACGTATGTTTGTGTAATTTACAATGAACTTGAAAAAAGCTACGATAGAGACACTTTGTATTATTGTAAATAAATTCTTTTTCTAATTAATTAATTGATTCTTTTTAATGTTACTAAAAAGATAGTAATTATTACCATTCATGATAATTAATTATCATATTAATTATTTTACAAAGAAAAATAATGTAAAGAAAAATAAGTAATATAATATTTAGTTTTTCTGTTTCAAAATTTATACTTCTGTAAGTTTTCTCAGTAACCTATTGTCAAAATTTCTATTGTAGTTTCTTAATTGTAACTAATTGCACTTCTATGTATGCTTGGTTTTTGAATGATTGAATTATTTCTTATATTTCCTCTGTTTTGTAGGCCTATGAAAAAGGTTTTAAATAAAGACCGAAACATTGGTAATGAGAGTTTAATTTGAACCTGAAGAACTGACCGAGCCCCGATAAACTTGTTTTGTTTCTATTCCACGGTCGATAATTTTATCAATATATATATAACAAATTTGAGGCAGAGAAGACAGTGTGTTCATGTAGCATTGTTTATATATAATGTGTTAATTCGACTTAAGGCTCGAAACACTCTTTCGACATATGAGGATAGTAACACCATTCACTGGTAAAAGTAAATCATGACCGCTCTTTAGTCAATGCTTTTAACATAACTATTGATTAAAAATGAATGTGTTGATACTTTCTAGATATATCTTCAAAGATTAATTTATTAATATTTTAATTCATGGATCTGTGCCTAAAAAATACCCTTAATTATAAATGTGAAGGGGCCTTCGTACGTGCTTCAATACGAACTGACAGGAGGTCGTAAGGTGGTTCAACTGCTTTCTAATAACAAATGTCCGATAACATCAGTCATACACTTTAATACTATCTGTTTCTTCTCTCAAGTAAATATATAGAAAAAATACTAAAATATTATAAATACTCTTTTAAAGTATTATAAATATTCATTCAGGATGTTTATGATATATGAACGGTATGGACATTATAAAGAAGGTGACTGGTATGAATTACTGGTGGTGACAATCATTATCACTACTAACTATTGTTAAGGTGTCCTCTAAGAGGAACGAAACCCCAGTAAATAAGCAGATGATGCAAATGTTGAAATGTTGTCCTGGTCATGTCATTTATTCGAAATAGTTACATGTATTTGACAGGAACCGGCACCATATTTATTGTAATTAAATTATTTCGAATCAATAAGAGAAATACAATATCAAATTGAAAGTATAAGAAATATTAAATTGTTTAACAATGGTCTAGCTGTTTTAAAATAAGGTAGAATATATCAAGCTCATCTCATTTTTTTGAAATACAGATTAATTAGTAGCGGCCCTGTCAACTTTCTTATTTTTTATACATCTATAACCTGACCTACTTGTCTGTTTAATTACGTATCGGTCAATGAAATAACTAATATCTTCTTGTGTGTTCTGCTTTGGTTGCCTTTAGAAGATATTTATCTATAGACCTGAGAGCTACATTCTTTTTTAATTGAATTGAATTTTGAAATAATTTAATAAGTTTTTGGGACATATCGACTTGTTGGAAACTCACTTTATGACCAAAATGTGTTTTTAAACGTACTTTTTTTTTTCTTGAACTAAAATTATTAGTGAGTTGCAATTCTTGAGTTATTATGGTGAAAATAAGTAAAGTCATTCTTATAAAGTTGAGTGTAGACTACTGTAATTTTTTTACTTCGTGATTTACACATTCTGAGGTCCAGTGAAATCATTGCATTGAGTATGAGCCTGTCTGAAATGTTTGGTGAAAATGCTTAACCACTTCACAAGTCACACAGTTTGTCAAACCTTAGTGACATACTCGTATATGCAGTGTATGTTTATGTACATATTGAGGGATTGGAAAAGCTACTATTTCGATCCACCGAGGATTTATAATTATTATATACTTATTCATGCGAAAACAACGTCGTGGTTAATAAACCATTTGACCTACATAGAATGCATCACACCTGGTCATGTTATATGTACTATTATATACTGCTCGATTTGACTTGACAATTCTAAACGTACATAGAACAGCGAGCAAAACAATGTTCTTATTAAGGTTGACATCGATATTATGTACAATCTGTTCTATGTAATGTTAATTGTATATACTTTTGAATTATAAATATTTCTATAATGATAAACCATAATGATTAGAAAAACAAATTATGCAATAAATCTTCTTTGGAAATCAAAAGAATATATCGTTTTATTCTATAAGATTTTTCGTTTGACTATGTCAAATTTCATCTTTCTTTGATCTGTTGCCGGAAGAAACGCATTATTTCATTAATTAATTCTCTTTAGATTTTTAGATGTGTTCAATTAATATAATATACATTATATATTACGTTATATACTGTGTCTGTTTTCATAAATCCATACATACTTTCCGAAAGTTTTTTTTTGTATCCAGATTTTTTGGTCTTATGAAAAATAATATTATTCATAACTTTAAGGATAACTATTTCTTCTGTTGTGGAATGAAGTGCTTAGCTTAAATACAAACAATGAATGATATAAAAATTGTTAATAAAATTGAATACAACTCTTTAGCTTTCAAGATTTAGTAGTTTAGGTAAAAAATCAATTTTTGTTCAAAAATCACATATTCGGCAATAAAGTTGACTTACCAGAATCAAATATTTCTCAGAAACTAAGCAGCTAATCTAAACTACAACGGTTATTTTGAGGAATAATATAAATCTCATCTATCAAACGTAACTTGTATCGTGTCCACAAGCTTTTCAGTACACACACACACACACACACACACACACACACACACACACACACACACACACACACACACACACACACATACACACAGAAGCATGAACACGTATGAACACATTTCAGAAAAGGAATCATGAGACCTTAAAACGTCTAAGTTGCCATAATCTCTTATCGAATTTTTTCACGATTACTATACTTCACTTCTTGTAAAATATTTTGAAGATTTTGTGATAAAAATTGAAAATAATATGGAAAGGAGAAAAAGTTAGAAGCATTATTTTAATAATTTGAAGTAGTCAACCAATGGCTTAGGCAAAGTTGTTTTATATATATTCTAAAATAATTGAAAATATGACCTTAAAATGGCTGCTAAAATGATGTATAAAACATTTGATTGCATTATGCATTTAAGTAACTGGAAGTTATACTTATTGCTTTTTTGTGTTTTTTCTTTGATACTGGGCAATCGGTGGTATTTGTTGCTATCCAGTTAGTAAGTTGACATCCATGGGTTGATTTGTCTGTTTTATAAGTATGATGCGTTCAAATGTTGTTTACAAACTTAAAGATTGCATGGTTGATACAAGGCTTTGTTGATGAAAAGAGCATTGTTTAGTCTATCCGTAAGCAGTTGCAGCCGGGTGGGTTTGAAGATGAATGTTAATGCTTTAGACGGCTTTAATCATATCGCTGTTAACTGAAGCCATTAGAAAATGACTCGGTTTGGATCAAAGTCTCTGATGGAGCCAAACGAGGCACACAATTATCCAATAAGAGAACGAACGCGCCATGCGGGCTGGCGGCCTTCTTTCCACATTACATACATGTTCCACTGTAGCAGTCATTCTTAGTCACATCTAGATTTCTTACTTACAACCCTAAAACTTTTTAAATAATTATTAATGGAGGTTTCTTTTGTTTGCTACGTTTGATAAATATATTCAAATAAAATTAAATGAACCAGAAGAGGCATTTACGCTGTATAAAAATATAAATATACGCTGTCCTCAATATAAAAAGATGACGTCATAGTATGTTTATTTACTAGAAAAAAATATGTGATCAAATTTACCGCACATTTTTTACTTTAATAAATAGGTCTCTATTTTTGTTTTATATTTGTCATGCTAAATGGATTAACCGGAATTTCGAGTATTATGACTTCCGAACTGTACAACTAGTATTTCGGCAATCTAGTTTGATTGTTATAGTTATATTTTTGTTTTGTTTTTTTATCAATTGGCTAGTTTTTTTTTACTTTTTTATAATCTCTAATAATTAAAGGTTATTTGAAATTCATTAATTCTGTTATTTATATTAAAAAATAATTATTATTTTAATTGTATAGGTCTATTATTTAATGAATTTTTGTGATTGATTTCGATGATTATTGTCTAATTTTATTCTTTAGTAATAGGTTCTGAGATCCGGGGAATGGTTGGAAAATAACGAATGCCGTTTAACATTATCTAGATACTCTGAAGTTTGTGGTAATAGGATTTCAACTCGATATGACTTTAGGTTGACTTGTTCCGTAAAGAGAAGTGTAATGTTTAATGGTTAAATATGGAGCATATTTTAATAAGTTGGCTATTTGTTGTAGTTGACATTAAATGGTACGTTACAACTGGGTTAACTAATGAGGATTTTTTAAAATGAAAATGCATTGAAAAAAAGATGTATCACTGCTTTACTTAAATAGTTTATAGTTTATCAGAATATTGCAGTGACAACGGAGGTGAGGGTGGTAGGTCTGCCCAGAGAAACATAAAATATATTTGGGGGAGTGGAGGGTGTGAACGTTAGAATAGAAGAAATAGAAAACACAAGCTATAAAAAAATTTAATTTTTTTACCAAAATATAATTTAGGATGTTAATTATTGAGTGTTAAAAAGTACCCAACATGTGTTCTAATTTATGACAATCTTAGCATTCTTGCATTAAACTTCAATACATGGAGTGGCCATTTCATTGGATGTATGCTTATGTGTACGCTTGCCTGTGCCTATAGGGGATCAGCATTCAAAGGGAGAACTTAGCTAAAGTAGTTGAGAATATTTCTTATCACAAATCAACTTGTAAATTGAACCAAAATATTTGCTTCACATCCGAAATTTGTGTGTTTATTTCAATTTTCTGCTATAATGAAATATCAACATTAGAAAAATGCTAAAATTTTGTACTGACTTACACTGCAAAAATTTATATTTGTAGAAATAAGATAAACTGATTGGATATACAGAACTAGTGAAACTGTAGTCCAGACACTTTGAAACATCGAAATTTGTTATAACTCAAACTTAAGAAGCTAGCGGGTGGAGGAAATTAATTAAAATATTAATTTATTTATTTAATAAACAAATCTCTCTTTAATGATACGACGGGCAAGTGGTAAACACAGTTGCTATTTTTGTGATATCCCTCTTGATATATTTCACAATGCCATTAGTGAAATTTGGCAGCGCACTTACCTTCTAGAGCAATTATTTACCTATTTTATACATTTTGTATATAATACATTTGGAATTAATAATAACAACACAAACTAATAATCTACTTGCCACGGTTTATAATTTTATTCAGATACTAAATTATGTTAATAACTTTGGTTTTTTAAATGCAATTTTTAAACAAAAAATGTTTTCAATCTTCAGTTGTATGTTTAAGAATTTACGATTAATTCTAATCGTTGAAAGTTTGTTCGATTAAAAAAGTTGTGGACAATTGCTGAATGTAAAAGCCCATGACTGTAGATTAGACTATCGACTTCAATTTGAAACAAGTTAATCGAGAAACAATTATAGTGGTGTATAGTGGAATAATCGATCCAAGTTGAAAAAGAGAAAAGGAAGTAAAAGGGTTGAAAAGCTACTAGACCCTTCTCAGCTAACTTCACTCACTAAAATAAACATGAGACAGTTAAAAAAAACCTTATTCATATTGCATGCTAATTGTGGATGCAAAGCACTATGCACCTAGGTCAGATAACTCAACATTTAGTAATTATATTTTATCACGCATTTTCAAAATGGTTTCAACAAATTCATTACTTTTGGCATGAAAGTGCTTAATAAAAACAAAATTACTGTTTTTCGCTAGAAGAGAACAGACAAATAATTCAGTTTTTAAAATATATATATATATTCTCTTTATTTGGGAACACATAATATATAATGTTTAACGTGGTAATCCATAGAACATTAACACCATCACTTTGGCAATATCATATACAAATAAAAATATATAATAAATACTATACTAAATATTATCATATTATGTAATAATTATTGATATAATTTCTTAAAATAAAAGTGAATTGTGTTGATTATTTTTTTAAAATTCTGTTAAACCTCATTATTCAATCTCAAAAGCCAAAAACAAGTTATATATATATATATATATATATATATATATATATATAAATATTGATAAAAGTATCGACTGTGGAATAGAAACAAATACCATATATATATATATATATATATATATATATATATATATATATACAATTAAAAGAAACGGTCCAGCGGACTTTTTTACAATAAAATAAAAAACGAAGGAAACACACAGAAAGACACAGACATAACTCACATCGATATTTCGACAATCGTCGTCATCAGGAGGTGCGAAGAGCGAAGAGCGAAGAGTCCCGCAGGAAGACAGGGCGGTACTGAAGTCGGAAACCGCAGCCAGTACCCCACCACTTACCACCAAGCGGGGGAAGGGAGGGAAGGAAATGAAGAGCCAAATTAAGACGTAAAAGGAACGAGTAAAAATTATAACTATAAAAAATTATAAAAAAGTATATAAATCAAATTAAAATTAATAAAAATAATAAATAAAAAGTAAAATAAAAAATAATAAATAAATAAATAAAAAATAATAAATAAATAAAAAATAATAAATAAATAAATAAATCATAAATAAATTATCGGTTGAGGTTGAGTCCGGGGAAGAGCGAGCATCAAGTAAGCATATGTATGCCTCCTCTGAAGCTCTTAGGGTAACTTTATTGTTGGATTCGGGGATCTGTTTCAGGATCTGAACCCTGAAACAGTCATTGAAACTGAGTCCATGCGAGTTCGCATGGATGGCTACAGGATAGTTACTGCGTTGACCGACTGAAGCCCTATGACCATTCATACGAAGGCTCAACTTATTAGAAGTTAAGCCAACGTAAAAGGAGTCACACTGAGTGCAATCCAGTCGGTAAACACAGTTGCTCGAGGTACAGGAGGAATTGACCTGAACCGGGTAGGAACTATGGTGGAGAGGGGAATCGAAGGAAGGATTAGGATTTACAATCAGGCAAGTTTGACAGCCACGGCGTCCACATTGTTTCATTCCAGGAACAGGATTGGAAGGCTGAGGGGAAATATGAGAGAAAATGCTTTTTAGATTGGCAGGTTTACGGTAGGAAATAGAAGGGGGTGATTAAAGATGGAAGAAGTAGAAGTAGACAGAATCGGAAAAGACTCCTTAATAACAGCACGAAGCTTATAAGCGCCAGGGAAGTAGGTTGTCAGGAAGAAGGAAGTGTTACTTCTATCCCTCTTGGGTCTGGGTTGGTGGGAGATGTCAGCCGGTAAAACACGACTATCAATGAAGGAGCGAGGATAGCCTCGTTCAGAAAATTTGTCCTTTAAGAGGTTAAGGTGATGTCTGCGGTCTTGGAGATTATTGCAGATATTGTGAATACGGAGGGACAAGGATCGAGGTATAGACTTTTTAACATGGGATGGATGGCACTATTGTAATGGAGGTACTGTTGGGAGTTGGTGGGTTTTATATGTACGGAAGTCAAGAAGTGTCCATTGTCTAAAGTAACGTCAACGTCAAGAAAGGTGATAAGTCTGTCGGAGATGTCGTAAGTGAAAGTGATGGAGGGGCAGAAATTTTGAAAGGAGTGTAGGAAAAGTTATATATATATATATATATATATATATATATATATATATATATATTATATATTATATATATATATATATAAACAAATTCAATAATATATCAACCGTTGGATAGAATAGGTGTATAATGTAATCGGGATTCGGTCAATTTTCCAGGATCAAAATCAAACTCTCAATGCCGACGTTTCGGTTTTATTTACAACCTTTTTCATAGGGAGAAGTCAGAATTTTTGAATTAGAAAAATGATGAAATTTACATTATATAAAATGAAGTAACAATAGATAGTTAAGATGTTAGTTCACTAACTATCAATTGTTACTTCATTTTATATAATGTAAATTTCATCATTTTTCTAATTCAAAAATTCTGACTTCTCCCTATGAAAAAGGTTTTAAATAAAACCGAAACGTCGGCATTGAGAGTTTGATTTTGATCCTGGAAAATTGACCGAATCCCGATTACATTATACACCTATATATATGACACGATTTTACAATAAACACGTGAAATAACAATCAATGATCAAACCACAATAAGAAATGAAAAAAAAAAAGACTAAGATCTTTCAACTGTAACAAGCTGTCTTCGTCAGAGTCAAGAACCTGTTTTTTTCTTGTTTTTATTTTTCCTCGTGACTTTTTCTTTTTCATTTATTTCCATTTTGTGA
Source organism: Hermatobates lingyangjiaoensis (assembly GCA_026182355.1). NCBI lineage: Eukaryota > Metazoa > Arthropoda > Insecta > Hemiptera > Hermatobatidae > Hermatobates > Hermatobates lingyangjiaoensis. The sequence continues at coordinate 11,322,435 of JAPFBL010000084.1, read as the reverse complement.
TTTTTGTTTTACTTGTTTATTGTGAAATGGTTAGATATATATAATCCAGACATTAATTAGAGCTCATCTAGACTATGAGACCCATTTTTGTGTAAAATATCAATTTGATACATCAATGATTCTGGACTGTAGCGTGCCCACAATCTTTGGATACATACTCACCCACCCACACACAGACAAACATCATCGAAAAAACTTCATAAAACGACTTTGGGACCTAAAAACATGTAGTTCCATCAAAATCTCGAGATCGAATTTTTTCACGATCACTCTGCTTTACTTATGGTAAAGTAATATACTTCTCATCCTTTAAAATATGTTATTTTTGAGTGTAATTTCATTATAATCTATCAAACTGTGTAATTAGTATCTTATCCACAAACTTCCAGAATTAATCTATAATTAATGTTTTTAACAGTAACAGTAACAGTAACTATTCCGGTCCATTGAATAATCTGTTGTTTTTTTTGTAAGTTATATCTATTATTAGTTTTATCATAATCCCAACATTACAACACTATAGAATTAGTAGTTTAGGAGAAAAAATGTCCAAAATGGCTTAATAGACAAACAAGTGTCTTTTCCATGAAACAAATATTGGCTAAACATATCTCAGATGTAGGGGCTATTTTGGATATATACGAATTTGATCCAGTTATATGTGTGACCTGTAAATTGCCCACAAACTTCAAAAATCACATCAACTCTTACACATAATTATATATACACACACACATACATATAGGCATCATCGAAAAACGTCAAAAATTAACTCAGCGGACCTCAAAACATGTAAATCTATCATAATCTTGAGATTGAATATTTTCGTATTGATTATGAAAGAGTAAATGTTATTATTTGTTATTTACCTAAGTAAAGTAAATTAAATTACTTATAATGCCTATACTGATTATCATTACAGTTATTATTCTTCTATGATTGGCTGTAATATGCTCCATGCACCCTATTTACTGTCATTGTATGGCTGGTGCGTTTTTTTCAATACCTTTAAAATCAATTTATTTTAGAACCTCACTGTAAAAATTTCTTTTCGATATTTTAGAAACTGAGTGTAAATTAAAGGGTCATCAAAATTCCTGAGGGTATGCAACTGTACCATATATCCTGATATTAAATTATGTAATGTGAAACTGTACTTTATGAATATTGTCTTAGTTTTTCCTGTTACTTACGTCTGAATTATAAAATCTGTCGGTACAGTCTCATCATTACATGGTGATGAGAGTTATTAGTTCTAATTTTTGGACTAGTTCTATTTTTGGAATAAGTTGGACCCTATTTCCTGCCTTAAAATAAAAACTATATGTCACTATTTACATTCATCAGAAAGAAAGAACATCAGTTAGCAGTCTTCATGTCTTTTTAAATGACTCTATTTGTTTTTGAAACCCTTGAGTAACACCGCACTTTTTCTCTTATGAGATTTTCCATTTTTATACACGCAAACTTACTTCTTAATATTTATATTGCTTCCTCTCGCAGGCTATAAATGTAGAACTAGAGTTTCGTGTCTATTATGCGAGTGGGAATATTTAACTAAGACTACTAGTACCTGTTGTGTGGTGTAGATTGATTAAAATAAATATTGCACTTCTTCTATAAAGCTTAATGAGCAAGATTCACTTAAAAAACAGAAATAGAAAAAAATCACTTGAAACAGTCCTAAAACATATGCCAACCAAATCGAAATATCCCAGGCTTATATCAGGCCGTTGACATAAGAATAATTAATTAGTAACTTAGTAGCGGAGATACACTGATGCAGGATATTCCCTTCCTGGTCGACGACTTGCCGACGATCCCACCTCGGTAACCTCTGGGCTGGAGTTCGTCAGATCATCTGGCCTCTCTCTTGATTTGGGAACAAAAGGTTTTGATTATGACATTTGTTAAGAGCAGTTGATTAATGTGGCACATGAGTTAGTAACCATAGTCTACCTTGATTAAGTAGTATGATTTCCAAATGTTTTAGTACTGATCCCATCATGGATCTCTGTGAGATATTCCTGTCAGTTGTAGTAACCTTACTGATATCTATGGGGTGAAGAGATGTTATTTGTTTTAGAAAAGCTTTGGAATAGATTTTTGACGCTTCTAAAGTTGTAGCTTTTCCAAAAGCTTCCTTAAAATCAATTAAACTCGGGTTCATTAATAACAATATCTGTCGAATATCATTTTCATGAAGGCCACTTATGCACTGCACCCGCAGAAAAATGTCTTTAATTGATGCTTCACATTTTCACCGAGAGATTAACTTCTTGTAACCATTCATTCTACCATGCAAGCCAGTAGCGAAATTTGCAACTGACTGCTGTTGAGTTTGATGAGTGGTAACTGTTCATTCTGGGGCACTATCATGTTTCTTAGTTAGTAACAATTCTAACGTATTACACGACAAATCTGATGGTGTTTTAGACACTACTTGTGCTGTGATCACACTAAAATTTCTAGGGCTAATACAAATTAGAAGTATTCGGTGGAATATACTCGTAAATTACACCTGAAATATTTTTTTTTTAAAATATAGTTCTTGAGTCGTAAATAATTAAGACTATTAGTCTTAGACCAATTAGACCAATCCTAAATCTTGTTTAGAATCGAAAGAATAAAAACTAAGCAAAGTACCGAATTAACTGTAGAAGATGCCTCAGCCGTCACAGTGGGCGATATCTGCTGTGATTGTAACAATTACTGCTGTTTCTTGAGTTATTCTTAATAGCAAGATAGAGTTCTTATAAGTCCTTGTATTTCAATAACTGAGAAAGCTCTGTAATATCCAAGTTGAGTTATAGGTTACTGATCGATTGATAACTAATTAATAAACAAACAAGGAAACAAATCTTTAAGAAATATAGTGAAACCAAAACTTTTATATGCAATATTATATTATTTTATTGAATCATTCATCTTATCTTTTAAATGTTGATGTACCTAGAGTTGTGAGTTTATCAGGCTTATAACAGTTGTAACGTTCATAAATGGTAATATAGTAGTGTAACGTAAAAAATACTTTACGATAATGGAGTTATGGGTTGCTATGTATATTTTCTTAATTTCGCCGTCAATCTCTTGTGACTGAGGGTTGATTTAAAAAACTACTGCACTTCTTCTATAAAACTTATTTAACAACATTTTACTAAAAAATATATAAACAAAAACAATCACTCGTTGAAATGCAACTCATAGCAATCCTAACACATACTGCCAACTGATTTATGCTATAACACAAATTATGTTGGGCGTAATATTGACTTTTCTAAACCATGAAAAAGACATTGTTAAGATATGTTAACAATTGATAACAATGATATTGTTAAAATACAATCTAAAATGTTTTACATAATGATCTACATTTAACATATTCTGTTTGTATGTCTAAATCATTATATTTATACAACCAGTTCTTATAGCGTTATTGCTCTTTCCCGTAATTAAAACTTCATGATTTTTTTTTTATGAATACCTAATGTTTTGTTCCATTTTTGGTCAAATTTTCATGAGTTATTGATGAGCCGTTTAGTGTCAAAAAAACATTTTCTGAAAACAGAAATCGTACTGTAACGCCCCTTTAGCGAAGGTAATTTTAAAAAAAAATATCTCAACTCATTCTCCACATAATGTTCTATTTTTAGGCATAGTTTCATTTTGCTCCGTCAAACAGTATGGCTTGTATCGCTCTCACAAGGTTTGAGATTGAATTATAAGTCAAAATTTTTACATTTTATGGAAAAAATATTTTCTATTGTTTTAAAATTCTGAATATTTTTTTCGTTTGTTGCATTTGTAACCTCAAAGATAATGTCGAAATTTCAAAACTCTAGGGTTATCAGTTTAGGAGAAATAAATGTTTTGTAAAAAACGGTTTTTGGCAAAAAAGTGACGTTCCCATCATGCATAATTCTTCCCAAACAATAGGGATCTTCTTCATTATGGGGCACAATTTTTTGTAAAATATCAAATTGATCCATCAAAGGTTCTGGACCGTAGCGTGGTAACAAGCAATGCTAACACACTCACTCACCCACCCACCCACCCACCCACACACACACAGACATCATCGAAAAAACTACATAAAACGACTTCTGGGACCTCAAAACATGTAATTTCGTCAAAATCTCGAGATCGAATTTTTTCACGATCACTATACTTTACTTATAGTAAAGTAAAAACCTGGAGTGGCCCACGCTCTACTTTACTATAAGTAAACATAATACCATACTTCTTGGGTATATAATATATAATGTTTTATTTAGGTATCATATAAATGTCTAAATGGGAGATGTTTACTAGTCTTTCATTTCTGGAGGTAGTACAGATAGTGATTGATCAACTTATCAATATATATTCTTATTATTGTATATCACATCACTGATACATATAATATCATTAGTATTACTATAGCAGTAATCACATTTTTAAGAAGCCAAAGGGTATATTTCGTGTTATGAAATAATCTCTTACAGGAAAACATGGCTTTTGTTCCTGTATAACAATAGCTTTGTTAAAATTTTATTCATTTTTTTGGACAATTTTCATTGTTTTGTAATGAGACGTTTAGCGTCAAAAAAACATTTTCTGAAAACGGAAAATGTACTGTAACGCCTCTTTGGTGAATGTAATTTTGAAAAAATTATCTCAACTCATCCTCCACAAAACGTTTTATTTACAGGTATAGGTTCATTTTGATCCGTCAAACGGTATGGCTTCTATCGCTTTCACAAGCTTTCAGATTGAATTTAAGTCAAAATTTTTACATTTTATTGAAAACAAATATTTTCTATAGTTTTAAAAATCTGAGATTATTTTTTGTTTATTGCTATTGTAGCTTTAAAGATAATGCCAAAATTTTGAAGACTCTAGGATTAGTAGTTTAAGAGAAAAAATGTAGCCTAAAAACAGATGTTTGGCAAAAAAAGTGACTTTCCCATCATGCATAATTTCTCCCAAACAGTAGGGCTCATCTGCACTACGAGGCACGTTTTATGTAAAATAATCATTTGATCGATCAAAATTCTGGACCTTAGCGTGGCCACAAACATTGGATACACACTCCACACACCCATACACATACACATACACACCCACCCACAGACACACACACAGACATCATCGAAAAAACTTCATAAAACAACTCTGGAATCTCAAAACATGTAATTCCGTCAAAATCTCGAGATCAAATTTTTCACGATCACTATACTTTACTTATAGTAAAGTAAAAAAATAATAATCAACTTTTATGTTTATATTTGCCTGGTCAATAAAGTGTAATGCAATATATTGTTTAAATGACCTAATTTGAGAAAAGTGATGACATTCTTAGGACTTCCAAGCGGCATTTATAATCCTGTCCCGTAATTCTTACAATTGTTTTCTAAATATTTCTGCAAAAATCACCTTCAGACTTTGCCAATTCACTTAGTATATGTTTACACTTGCTATTTGCACAATGAAATTGATTTAATCTTTTTTTTTTCTCTTACTGGTTTAAAACATGAATATAAATGTGAATGAAACTCTACCCGTCCACAACTGTCCCCTGTATAACATTTAAATCAGTATTTAAAGATTAATTTTAAAAGTAGTGAAGCCAGCTATTATAATATAGTCTTGCAGGTATTCATATTTAGAGCATAATTAGATGTCTTAAAATTTCAAGTAAATCAAGTAAAAATGAAGCGTGGACCATTTCTCGACACACGTATTATAGAATAGTAATATGTATCTAGTAAGCATATCTACTCGTGTATTTCAAATATTAATTTAATCAACCTTCTGTTTTCTAGAGGAGAAAAGAATAAACAAAGATGAAGAAGTATAATAGCTCATTACTATTACAATTAATATACACTGCACCCAATTCCTATCATCGTGCACCAGGAGGAAAAGCAAATGAACGAAAACCGTGTTATATATACACAAATTGATAATGGTATAAACCTTGGAATAAAATAAATTCAAAATAATTCAGAAATTTTTTTTTAGCTATATATATATATGCAGAAAAATCACAATTAAACACGTGATGCATTCAATGAAGTCTAAACCACGAGGAATAAGAAAAACAAAAGAAATAAATGCTGTACATTTATTTTCTTTAGAGAATTTATTTTTTTTCTTTTTCTTTGTGGTTTAGACTTCATATATATATATATTTGTAAATTTTGGTAGCAGTCGTTCCTGTATACATACATTGTTAAAAATTAGACCATATTTAGCTGAAACTTGCTTTTTCATAAGTTTTTTGAGTTTCCGGAATAACGATCTTGTTACTGTATCCACAGAATATAGTAAGTTACCAATTGACATGCTTCATTTCTTGATAATGGCTGAAGACAGCAGAAACATGTGTTCATTTAGCGTGTCGATTTGTAACTTACTATATTCGGTGGATACAGTAACAATATCGTTATTCTGCAAACTCGAGAAACTTATGAAAAAGCAAGTTCAGCTAAATATGGTCCAATTTTTAATATATATATATATATATATATATTAATAGACATGAATAAATTATCCGACTGATATTTAAATAAATGGAATAGCTGAACCGAGAGCCGGTCTTTTTTTTCAACTTCAAATTAAATTATTTATGCAGACGTTACGATTTTTATACAAAATCTTTTTCATAGACCTACAAAGAAGTACATCAATATTATATAATAAATGAGTAATCTTGTATGGGTTTTGTCTAATTGTTTTCTTGAAATTAGGCTGTTTTTATTTTCTTTTTAAAATATATGATTAAACATTGTTTATACAGGATTAAGCATGATGTACTTCTTTTGATTTCGTTTGTATGTTTGATTTTATGTATAATAAGGTCTTATTTTCTTCTGTTGTGTAGACCTGTTAAAAAGGTTTTGAATTAAAATGGAAACGTCGGCATTCAGAGTTTATTCTATGCTATTCGCTATAGAATAGTATACTATTCGTTAACGAATATATGTAATAGTGTACTATTACTTTAGATACTATTCGTTAACGTTTATTCTATTTATTAGATAAATTATAACTGGCCAACCATGTTTGTAGAATTTTTAAACAGCAGCTTGAGATGTTAATTTTTATTTTATGCTTATTTTGAAGTCTTTTTATAATATAGGGAAAACATACAAAACTCACTGACAAAATTTGAGTTTTAAATTTGAACCATGTATTAAAAGTGATTCAATAATAATATAGGAAGAAAAATGTATTATAGGTTTAAAGAAGAAAAAATAAATGTATAAGTAAAGAAGTTAAATGCGTTACCTAATAAGGAAAATGAAAATAAATATTATTTTTGCCCACATTAAGACGTCAGAATGTTATTCTGTAGTAGGTGTTATTGAGTTGGCTTAGTGATAAGAGAAGGTTCCCAATGGCTGTTTACAGCTTATCAGGAATATTAAAAGGTTGAGATAGGGAGTTTGACTTTGGTGAAACTTGACATTTCCGTGTAATATTTACTTTTTCTTTTTAATTGCCAGCCTTTGAGCTGTTATACATAGTAGAATCTAAAAAAAAAAAAACAAGGAGTAGAAGTTTTAATATTACCTTCAAAAGTCATTCTGATTTTGCACTGTACAAAAATTCATGAATGATATTTTTCTCTCAAATTCGAAGTTTTCTTCCGTGTTTTAAAGTTTTTAAATAAATAATATTTCAGAAGTTGTATAGTCAGTTACTACATGGTATTTATTTACCCATGTTTGAAAAAATAATCCTAGTAAACAAACAAATGTTATATACAATATGTTTCATTTTACAAGCTATTTTATAAACAGCTTGTTTATATAAAGTGTATAGAGCAGATACACTAAGTGCATAAAATCCATATTCTACTGTAAGAGATACTTTGGTAGACTATGCGGTCTAAACCCCAAAAATTTACTTTGGCTCTGTAAGAATTACTATTAATACTGCGATAAAACCAATTGTAGCATATGAATTGGTTGTGTGGTATCCTAAGGCAAATGAAATAGATATCTAAACTAGTGTTAGTAACTACATAATCAAGCGTGTCAAGGGATAACAGAAGACATGGCCATCTGTTCTACCACAAGCTTCAAAAACTTATTAAGCGTCTTATTCTTGTATATGTAGTTAATCTTTCACAACACAAAACGCTATTTGTATGAAAAATCTTCCGTATTCAGCCAACAATGTACAATGTATGTGACTCCTTTTTATAGAAGTTTCAAATAATAGATAAAAGAAATTACTAAATAGATTTTAAAATAATAATATCAATTTTTAAATACTTTTTTTATTAAAGTTTTAAAACCTACCAATTTTGCTACTGAGTCTGACTCCATATTATTTAAAGAATGGCTAGTTCGATGGTAATTATTTTTTTAAAAATTTGTAATAAACAATAAATACCGGCATGAAGTGTAGGTATTGTGTTATACACAATATGTATAATTTAGTCTTACATTTCCTTAAAGGGTACAAGGTTTATGATGAATGTAAATAGAACAATTTAAAAGGAATGAAGTATATTAAGAATCACAGTTATATAGTTTTGTATGATTTTTATACTAATTTCCATTAATAATTGAACGAGTAAAATGTTTGAACATATATTTGTTTCCTTAAAAGAAAATGATAGTGTCAGGGGAACATATGAATACTTGATTTTCATAACCAGTTAAAAGTTAAGTATATTAAATGGAAATTAAGATGACGAAGTGTGTTTTGTGTATGCGTGTATGTGTTTGTGTACGCGCATGCATGTTTGCCTGTGTGTTCATCTGAATTAGATAGTATGATTTTATCATTTTGGCCATGTTCTGGTCTTTTTTAAAACCTCTTGCATTGAAAATAATATGACATTTTCAAGATGAAAAAACATAAAATATAACATTCAAAATTTTATATAACTCTGTGTGTATGAATACAAACAATAAACACAACTATTCATCATGGACATGGAGATGGAAAATACCTTAAATGAAATGAAAATTTGGACTTAAATTTTATTCACCACACACACACACACTTATATATATACAACAAGATTTCACATAAACACCTGAAATAACAATCAATGATCAAACCACAATATGAAATGGGGGGAAAAACTAAGATCTTTCAACCGTAACAAGCGGTCTACGTAAAGTGTTCTAAGATTTATTTTGAACAATTCAGTATCGTAAAGTAAATACTATTCCTTAAAAAAATAATAAAATTTGAAGTTGAAAGAAAAAAAGATTTGTAAACTAATATTTGGCACAAATAAATAATATTAGTTATGAGGAAGATTTGAATAATTATTATGAACTAAATTCTTCTTTAATCGAGGTTTCTGTAAATTTTTCAGGCAATGTTGAGCACATCAGCTGTACATATGTGTTGATTTATCAATTTTACAATAAACACATGAACAACTAATTATCATATCATACAACTCATATCATATAAAAATTTACATTCAATATCAGTTAATGCAAAATCATTGCAAAATTCAAACAATGAATTGATTCATCAATTTTATTGTACAAGAAATTTTATAATTTATGATTTATCTGTTGAACAATTTAGGGATTTTGAAATAATATTTAATACTGGAACTCTAATAAAAGGGTTAAAGAAGTGAAAATATCTTAAAAAGCTGAATTGTTGGACATTTTCTCGGTAATTGTTTAAAATTTGGAGTCAAAATGTTATCAAAATAAGAATATATGAACTTATATACAGATTTTTTTTTCTTATTTTCTTGGTGTACTTACATCCTGGTGAAATTTAAAAGCTAATGTAAACAAATTTGAAAATAAAGAAATAATAATGAGTTTCTCCTAAGAAATAATTTTAGTTTCATATTCCTCTTTTTTACTTTGCTATAAATAAAGTATAATGATCGTGAAAAAATTTGATCTCAAGTTTTGACGGAATTACATGTTTGAGGTCCCCGAAGCGTTTTATGGCGTTTTTGCGATGATATGTGTGTGTGGGAGGATGTATATCCAAAAGATTCGATACAAGCAAGTATATGTCACAGTCTTAATTTTTTTATGGATAAAATTGATATTTTACGCAAAGGGAGGCCTTATAGTGTAAATGAACCCTATCTTTTGAAACCAATTATGCATGATGGAAAAGTCACTTTTTTTTGCCAAAATGTCTTTTTAGACGTCATTTTTTTTCTTCTAAACCACAAACTCTAGACTTTTGAAATTTTGGCATTATCCTAAAAGTAACAAAAGTAATAACTGAAAAAATTTTCAGATTTTTGAAAAACTAGAAATATTTTTTTTTAAAAAAATGTAAAAAAAATTGACTCATGATTCTATCTGAAAGCTTGTGAGGACGACACAAGCCATGTAGTTTGACGGATCAAAATGAAATTATACCCAAAATAGAACATTATGTGGTGAATGAGATGGGGTATTTTGTTTTGAAATCGCATTAGCTAAAGGGGTATAGCACCATTTTTGTTTTCAGAAAATATTTTTTTGACGCTAAATGGCTCATTAAAAAACAGTGAAATTTTGCCAGAAAATTGAACAGAAAATCACCAATTTACAAAAAAAAAATTGTGACATTTCAATTACTGCAAAGAGCAATAAAACTGTAAAAACTGAATATTCATCCTGGAATAATGGATTGCATACTATCCTTGTCGGATTTGTTTACATTTATTTACATTGACTAAGATATTTCTTGAGTGAATCGACTGAAACAAAATTGATGTTTAGTGGTTTAATGAAAAAAATTATAATGTTTTAATGACTTAATATGACATGTAAGAAGAAGTTTTACATGTAAAAAATCATGCCAATCAAACATTTAATTTCTGATGCTTTCCATGGTATAATTGATTTGTCTATCAAAATGCTCTAATCAATCTATATGTTGCACCCTTAAACAAAATTTAATATGGGGTGTAAATTTACTAGTGTTTTATTTTATCATATGAAATATGATAAAATATATAAAGTATGTTTGTGAATCATATTATCTTTGGGTAATATTGAAGTATGAGGACTTCGTTGTACATTACGAAACATATACTAATTTTAAGCTAATTCTTCGGTAATTCGATGACATGAAATTTTTTCTTAGATATTTCTGATATTTTTCAGACAAAATAGATTTTTTTAAATTCCAATGTCCATTGGCCAAGTAATGTGACAGATGGCCATGTAAAAGATCGATTGGCGATGGGAACAAAGACCAACTTCTTCTGTAAAAGATTATTTCGTAACACGCTTTTTTTCCTTTGACTTTTCAGAGGTGTTATTACATCTGTGGTAATATCTAGGATATTATATGTATCAGTTGTGTGATATACAAAAATAAGCGTGTATATTGATAACTGGTTCTTTTTTTATCTGTACGGTCCCTGTATGTATAAAATACTAATGAACATCTTGTAGACATTTATACTATATCTAAATGGGACATTATATAGCAAAAATGTTTTATTATATTATAGTATATTTATTATATGAGTGTAGGCTACACCAGATTTTTTAAATTAAAATTTATGAAATTGAAAATATACAATTATCGTCAGGCTATTAACCAAATTCCAATTCCATATAATTTGTATTTGAAAAAAAAAATCTGGAGTGGCCTACACTCAACTTTACTAAAAGTAAACATATATCAATTTCGTTGCTAACTGATTTATCTTTATTTTAATGTGGCTATAAATACATATTAATCATTAATGTAATATTGTCTAAATATAGCTATAATAATTTCATCAGGTGTAAGAAACTTGAAATCTTGATCAATCTGACATGATATTATAATTATTAAACTGAAGGCCTGAATCTTATTAGACTCCTACGCAGCGCGGCCATACCGTCATACTGTACAACCTATTGTTACTAAAGTCAACTTCAGATTTTAATTTCTTTAATGACCTTCATAAAGGTGCATGAAGAAGTATCCTTCAATTTTATAGATTTAGGTTTCTTTTTTATTTATTTTACATAGTCACAACAACGTGATTACCAGTAACAATGATAAAAGAAGTATATATACTTACACATGGAGGCAGGAGGAAAGAAATAATTCAGTAATTATACTTCCTGGCGTGAAAAATAAGTTATAATACTTACATTAAACTTATAAGTCACTAGAGTAATTCACACCAATAAGTCTCTTGGCCACTTTTTCTTCAGACGTCTTTGGGGGTTTTCTGGGATATTTGTTGAGGAGATATTTAGTTTACTAAGGGATTATTATTGCTAAAACCTATGTAATAGTTGTTATGGTAATATATATATATAGTAAAATAGTAATATAGTAATAGTAATAGGCAGTTGTTAATTTTGAACGATTATCAAGTAAGAGAATTAAAAGTCTATAGCGTCGGTTTAGTTCTGTTCTTTTCATTTTGGTATGGGGAGCCCAAGTAAGACGTCTGTCAAGGTAGATTTAGGTATGATTAATAAAAATCTTTATCCTCTCCAAATTTTTGATATACATAAGTAGAATAAGATACCTTTCACATGTTTCGATATTTGGATCACTTCCATACAGTCACATAAATACACGTACTCACACACACACACACACACACACACACACCACAACACACATGCATGAAAATATCGTGCATATATTGTCACGAAAATACAAAAAGTGTATCTGAATACATCATAACATGGAAATGTTTTTTGATGATTACTACAATTACAATTGAGCACCAAAATCATTTTCAGTGTTTCTTACACTACTAATGCATTGATGAGAACCAGTTTGTTGAAGTTCATGAGTTCTATTTCTATCATTTGTATAATTATTTTAAAATTGGATTATACTGAAGTATTTGAATACTATGCTCTGCTTTTGAAACGCGTATTGTGTACACAGGGTAAGGGCAGCAGCTTTCTTTCTTTCTTTTTTCAAGGAGGTGTTCAGCTTCAGGAGTAGCTGATATTCTTATGTTAATTTTAAAATAATGTTCATGGTAGGGATGATGACCAAAATTTCTTTTTTCCTGTATTTTTTTTTCATAACAGAAGCCACACAGGGTTGTGGTAGCGAAGCTGCACGTGTGTCCTCGTCTTCCTCATAGCAGAGAGAGCGTTTTTATCTAGAAAAAGAAATATGAAAATTAATTTTTTTCATATTTCTGAAAAAGTGTTTAAAGCTTAAGAAACTGCAAAATGTGAGACTTTAAAACTAGCACCCACACTTTTGTTTGTACTTGATCGTCCATCTCCATGGTATCCTGAAAACTGAAATTTAAGATTAGCATAACACTTATATTATTATTATTGAACACAATTGAATGAAGGACTTACTATGACTAATCAAAGATAAAAAAAATAATAAAAAAAATTGGATAAACTTCTTCATAAGATGTTTGTATGATTTGGTGAGAATAAGAGTGAGTTACGCAGCTCTAATGGTTATAAAGTTGGGAGAGATGAGGGATGAAAGAGAGATCGATTAGGAGGGGAGTGGTGGATGCGAGCTGGACCGGTCTACATCACAACTCGCCAACTGGCTGTTCATAGACCAAGCTGATGGTATTAATTCGAATGGCGCCATTCCGACCCCCTCCATGACTGGTGGTTTTTTCTCAGACCGGACTCCTGGAATAGATAGAGGGGGCCGGTGAAAATAAACAAGATGTCCGATAAATGGCTGCGGCTACTTTTACTAAACCTCATTTAATTAAACCTTACATTTATAAGAAGAATTTACGATTTGATGTTTGTACTTTTTAAACCAGAGGTTAATCAGAAATATTTTTTTATATTTTTTTTAGCAACTATGCAATTGACATTTCGCAGTGATATGAAAATAAACTAAGTGGGTAATTTAATACTTTTGAAAATAATAAAATATGCATGGGATTTATTGGTGAACTACATTTTATTGGTGAAGCACTTTAATCAATTATATGATGAAGAAAATCTTAATCCGTTAGGACAATATTTACTAATTTATATATATGTATATATAACAAGATTTTACAATAGTATGTGAAATAAAAATCAACGTATAAACCGCAGGTAGAGATCAGAAAAATTACTATGATCTTTCAACCATACTCTTTCTCTGAGTATCAGTTTGGTTGAAAGACCTTAGCCATTTTTCCGATTTTTTTCTGTGGCTTAGACGTTGATTTATATTTCACGTGTTTATTTTGAAATCTTGTTATATATATATATATATATATATATATATATTATATATATATATATATGTAAAGACTTCACATAAACACGTGAAACAACAATCAATGATCAAACCACAATAAGAAATGGGAAAACAAGAATAATATGTATGTGTGTGTGTGAGTGTGTTCATTCAAGATGCTCGAAGGTTAGATTTAGGATAGATTCATTTATTATCCTGAACTTAAATTTCCGGAACAGAGTTCAGCGTGATGATGGGATATATTTGTTTAAGTATTAACGTGGTAGTAGTAAGATTCAGCAACAGTGGGCCGTACCGTATGTTTATAGCAGAATTAATTACTTGATGTCATAATTATAAACAATAAAAAAAACATGAACTGAAAAAAAACATACATTCAAAGCAACATAACTTTTTAAGTAATTTGAGATATTTTATTGTAAATGTTTAGAATAATGATGAACCAGTTCAAACCCAGTGATGCCATACGTTGAAAAACTGGAAGAGTTAGTAAGATTGAAACATTCAAACTTAGATATATATAAAAAGAAATACTAAGGATGCAAACATTTGATATTTGTTTCAATCTTGTTGATATGTCGTTGTGTAAAACATATGTAGTTCAGAAAATGAAATGAATGAAATAGAAGAATTGATATATAATTAGATTGATATGAAACAGGATGTATATATAGCAAAAGCGTTTAGGTATTCTATTTTTAATTGTACGAGTGGCTGTTAATTAGAAGCGTTGCTCGATGACTGGGATAATGTTTTGATTAATTCAAAAGACAGCATGTTCTAATTCGATATTCCGTTGCCTATGATGGTACCCTCAGCAACTGATCTCAATAACACTCAAGGCGCAATCGATACCATGCACCACAGCAGTGTCTAAACTCAGAGCAAAACCAGCTGCAATTGTTTCAACTCCTAACCGATTAAAGGTAGAATTAAAACAAACTTCTTCTCACTAATGTATAACAAGTCAATGGTTTAGATTGAATTTAATTAAAAACATCTTTAAAGAAAGCTACATTGAGCTTAGCTTTTAGCTAAATGTCGGATATTTGGTCTTATTGAAATGTATATCCTCAATTCTTGTTCACAACCCTACTCAGCAATTGTTTTGTTTTTAAACCTCTTCAACACGAATGTATTTCAAAACTGACACTACTTTCGTTTTATATTCCATAAGAAAGTTTCAAAAAATCATTTAAAAATTGTATCAAAGCCAACGATAAAACCTTTAAAGATCATACATTTGGCAATTATAAATTAAATATTAATTTATAATTATCAATTATAAATTGTTTTCTGTGTTACTAGCATTTGGAAAAACTACTGCCTGATTAAAAGAGCTCATTTTTACCTAATGGGAGAGGCTTCTATATAACTTTTAATTTTTATTTATTAGAAGACTTCAACTTCTTTTATAATCTTTTTATAGATTAACAAATATTTGAATAGTATTTTGTTGGTTGACATGCACATATTAGAATGAATTGAATCCGAAACCATTAGTTTCTTCAAATGGATCAACTGGTTAGATTTTATGTGTGTAAATGAGATGACTAAATTCTTTTAGTTGCCTTGGCATTTACTCTAACCTAAAAGAGCGTCATCTAGTAAATTGACACGAATAATAATAAAAGTCTTTCAAACAATAGATCTATTAATCACACAATCGCTATAATTTCAATAATTAATGAATATTTAAGGTGAAGCAATTTATTTATGGATTATTTCAGAGTGTTTAAATACTAATTGGAATAAGGTGTAGTTAGTATGCAATGGTTGGACGGTGGACTAGAGCGGATAGAACCATTGTTCCCCGGACAATAGGCCTCGGCGATTTCCATGCTTCTTTAGGCTGTCCCAAGTCGCGTTGACATCTGAAGATGTCACGCCTTCACATCCATCTTGTACTTTACTAGAGTTGAAACTATATTTTCTTCTACAATATGTGCGAGTCTAAATAGATTACAAAACTCACATTTACAGTAGCAATAAATAGGTTTTTTTTTTTTTAAGAAATGGTATAAATAAAACAGTTTTTTGTTTGTATTTTATTCTGTTTATATATGCATGTATCGTGTCTGTATAACTTAAATAGTTTGGTAGTCCCAAAGCATCCGATGTGTCAGAATCCATATTTGAAGAAAGCAAATGCTGCTATGTAACGTTGGCTCTAATTAAAAAATTCAGTCATAATAGAGCTGTTATTTTTTTATGATTTAAAAGCACCGTTCTGTTAATATATAACTAACTACAATGTTTTGTTAGTATCGTTAATTGATATTTTAAAGTGATTATATTTATCAATGGGATACAATGCGATTTTTATGGGATAGAATAAATCTTAGAACAAATTCATCTTAAGATTAAATAAAATACATTATTATCAGATGTGTAAAATTTTTCAAAATTATTTAAAAAAATACACTATTTTGGTTTACACTGTGCATTAATCATTGGATCATTTTCTGATATAGTCCATCATCAAGAATGAAATGAAAAAAATTCGAAATAGTTTATTTATCCTTCTCTTTGGTTCATTATTTTCCTCATGCCGATTTTTATTACTGGACATTATCATATTTAAAATTTAAATATTTGATTACTTTTTATTTATTAATTAGATTTAATTTATTTTTGTATCATCCGTGAGTTCATCGTTGTCTGTATCTTTGAAAGTTTCTTAGACGATGAATCTGTCGGGTGTCTAAATAAGAGCTTGCTGTGTGGTTAACATTTTAGCATTGTTAATTTGATTCATTTTTGATTAAATTGCGTGTATTTCACCATACACCTGGGAAACAGTTAAATTAAATCCATGTAAAAAAGTCAGAAAAAATTTAAATTAGAACTTAACCAAATTTGAATTTATAGAATTCAAAATCATTTGGTATTGATAACATGATGTTTGAGAAGTATTATTATTCTTGAGATTTTCAATGGAATAGAATCAGTTACCAAAAAAATTCAAATAGGAAAAATTTTCTAATTACATTGAATATTCATATTTCAAAATCATTGGCAACATTTTACTTCCTCTCTTAAGTTATGTTAGGTAGAAGAAGCCTGACTTGGTTAAACAACTAAGTCAATCTTAAGCTTTGTTGGAATCTTTACATTCAAAGTGGTGGTCTCCAATGATCCCGGGGATGTTAGATATCTCTTCTTATTGCCATTTATCCTTTTTTTTTTTTGACATATGCTAGAAATTCCTGATTAGCATTACATTTTTTTCTTAATTTATTGATATTTAGAATTTGATTTTTGAAAATACAGTAGTATAGTTCTATGCACAAAAATTATTGTATTACATCAATTTTAAAGTATTTTTAAAATTTAATATATTAATTTAGATGTAACAGTGGTATTTACTGTAGTTACATAACAATGGTATTTATTCATATGTGTTATTTATGTTTCAGGTGAGAAAAATTCTTTGCCTAAAAATGGAATTATGGTTAATGGTGTAAAACAGCTGTCATCATAAAGGTAAAAGGCAGCTTTTTTTTAATGAAAATTAGAGTTGCTTTGAATATAGCTCACAAAATAGCAATAAAACTGATTATACCGTAAATAAAAGATCAATTACAAACGAATACATATCCTTTGTTATATTAATATATACATGAATAACACTTAGGAATGTTAAGTTTTTTTGATCAGTACGTCACTTCAGTTTCTTACATGATTCATTCATCTATATAATTTAAGTGTATTTGTCTCTTATTGATTCATTTTTGAAAATTTATCGAAATAGTCATGAGAGAAGTTAATTAAATATAAAAAATAATCCTTAATTAATTGTTATTAAATGAATTGAAAGTTTATTTAAAAATGCGTATACTTTACTCGTAGATCTTGTGGATTTATGTTGGGTATGAATGATTCAACGTTCACGTTATGAACTTGTTTCATTCGTGAACTTGTATCAAGTTTCTTGGGTATGAACTTGTTCACGTTGTGCAGTGTTCCTGTCCTATTTTTAAAATGAGTCAAACTATTGATAAACATAGTTACCTGTTATTAAAAGAGCAAAGACCCTCTTGCCCAAAATGTAAGGAAATATTGACGGTGGCTCACTTAATTGAAGAATGTCCACAATTAGAACAAGAAAGGATGTCTGCAGGCATACCATCAAAATTAATAATAGCACTAGCCCCTGATAATAAATATTCCAACGAAGTGACATCATTCCTGAAGGAAATAAATTTATATAATAAAATATGAGGAACTAAAGAACTGAACAAAATGAGACAGTGCTAATGTCCAAGTAGACGATGCACTTATCAACCTAAATAAAAAAAAAAAGCTATTGATAAACGAGCAAATACTAAATAAAAAATTGAATGTTGGATCCAACTTCTAATTATATGGGATACATAATTTATTTATAATAAGATTTTCTGTTATTATTCAAATCTTATAGGCCTGTCGGGATCAAATCTTAAAATCAATTTTTTTTTTATTTGAAACATTATTTGAAACAACATATGCCAAAACTTTCCACACACCATATATACATCCATAAGTGTTACAATAAAGACTCTATCATCAAGAAAATCATTATTAAAAGTAATAAAAGAAATAAAAAAGTTCTCCTGTAAAGAAGACTTTTTCATTTCTTTTACTAATTTTTGTGGTGATTCCATTGAATATATAAATACGTTTAGGTAGTGACCTGTGCTTTTCCTGTATGTATGTACATATAAAAAATATAAAATTAGAGATTAACATCGACAAAGACCTACTTTATTATTGCGACATAGGTATCATAGGAGATGTTCATGAATTGAAAAGCAAAACAAAACTAAATGATATATTTAAGAACGCTGACCTACATTCTGGAAATGTAGCTTAATTACTCATTTCTACTATGCGATAGAGAAAAAAAAAAGGAAGGAAGAGAAACGAAGGGAAATGTTATAAATATAACATCAAATAAAATTTAAAATAATAAAAATAAAAAAATAAATATAATTTTTACAAGTAAGAATAATACCGAAAAGAAGAAGACGGCAAATGCTCTAAGAAAACAAATCTGGGCTTCATCAGAAACTGTTAAAGTACATTCGATCTGAAGAGTATATTTTCCCATATCTCTCCTAAGTGACCCAATCCTGTTAGAGGAATGTAATGATGTGGACGTCATTGCTGTCAAATTGGTTCTATTATTAACTACAGTCCTTCCTTCCCTTCCTTTTTTGACAAAAATTCGTACTCTATCCATATTAATACCTCCTGTACTTCTTTCAACTTTGTCTATCGACTGAACTGCACTGAGTATGATATTTTTTTATGTTTGCTTGGCTTCTACCAAGCTGAGCCTGAATATGAATTGTCATAGGGCTTCTATCAATCAACTTAACATCCTTTGTATTGCTATCCAAGCAAATTCCCTCGGTATTAGTTTAAGTGAATGCTTGGTGTTTAAATATTCAATTCCCTACTCTAACCCACTTTTTACTTTAGAAGCTTCAGAGGAGGCATGCATTTGCCCTCATGGCGGAAGATAATCTCCCAACTCAACCATTAATGATATTTTTTTTAAATTAGTTCTTTATTTCTATTTACTTTTTAATTATTAATTATCATTTATTTTTTATTATTTTTAAACAAAACAATGCAATAATTTTTATTATATATTTATTATACATTGATGTATACTTCTATACAAGAAACAATTACGTGTAACTGATATCAGTAAATTATTTAATTTTATTTGCTATTAGAAATAAGGAATACAGATAATTTTTTAAATGGAAATCATTTATCTGAGGTAGTACCAAATTAAGAATTAGGTTCAATCACTTACATATAGCACCTTTCTAAAATGCAATGCCTAAAAACAAATAATTATAATTTGAACTGATAGTTTTGTTTTCAACAATGAATATTGTTGTATGTATTTAGTCTAGTGAGTAGACTACCTGCCGAGAGCCTTGTCCCACCTCAGTGAACTGAGCGATACGTGCTCTAGATTCGAAACCCTCTAAGTTCTTTTTGTTAGTATATCTGAAAATAAAAGCCTATTCCTAATTACAAAGATTCTTAAAAAGTTAGATAAAGATAAAAGGAATGTCTGCAGACTTCTACAAGAGGAATACGGGCCTGAATTACAGTGAAATTCTTTAACAAATTGTAATGCGATGACAAAAATAAAACGCTCCCACTACGCACTACGGTTCCTAGGAAAACTAAAAAGAGATTTTTTTAGTCAAGGAACGAATTGTATCAGTCTATAGTATATTACGATTACTTTTTTTTCAATCTAAAATTGTCTTTATCATTGATTTTGAAACCAATTTGTTGAATGAGATTAGTTTATAAATCAGTTTTTCGTGTTTAAATCTATAACGATACATATATATTGATGTTTTAACCAGTTGATATTTGACTCTGACAAAGACCACTTGTTACGGTTGAAAGATCTAGTTTTTTTCTCGTTTCTTATTGTGTTTTGGACGTAGATATATATATAGGTATAAATATTGGTAATTCCAACAAGAAGGAACCTCTAACCAAGCATGAATTGAAACAAGAACGGAAACTGAAACCTTGCTCTGATTGAACAATAAGTTTAGTCCACTGGACCAATCAGAAGATCGTCTTCACTGGGGATGACTATTTAAGTATTCGTCCACAAGCGTGACGATTACCTATGAATTTATAGTCGAAAGCTCAAACTTTATTATGTCACTTTGACAATTAATATGACAACTACAACATCAAGATAGAATAACACCCGTAAGATTGAGGACACCAGTTTAAAAATCGTGAGTACAGAGGCTGTTGCTAATTTGTATATAAAGTTCAATGTAGATAAAGAAACATAAAACAATTAAAAACAAACATTTATAGCCTCTAATTTTGGGTTTGAACCGTCTTCAGGAGAGATAAGACAGGACAGTACTGTTCCAAGCACTGGTACAGAGTCGGTTGGAAACAAACAATGTTGCCACATACGCCCGGTCCCAGAGGATAAGGCGTACAAGAAACAGTTTAAAATTAAGTATAGGATAGGGAATATAAAAAATAATAAATAAAAGCAAAAAAAAAAAGATTAACAGCGAAATTGATACGTAAATAATGGTTAAGGACTAGGCATTAATAAAAATATAAAAAAAAACTAAAAATAATTAAATATAAAAAAGTGTATTAGATCAGAAATATCATGGGTCCAGATGAAGTGAGTTGGATAACTTCATCGACAACTTCAAATGTTTCTGCTTCCTGCCTCCTTTACCCATAACATTTCCAGCAGATCTGTTACCTTCTTTGATGTGAACATCAGTCTCAACAATAGTTGCCTCATTACTTCCGTCTACTCTAAATCCTCCAATCCTCATTTGTATTTACACTTCAATAGCTGCCACTCTTCTCAAATTAAGAAGTCTATTCCTAGACCCCTCTCCCTCCGAATTGACTGCATTTGTAATAGACTATAAGATAGACTAGATTTTAACTCAATAGTTTAAAAAGAAAATTGTAGAGGTAGGTTACCCTCTCTCTTTCCTGACAAAAATCTGGTTCCTGCCATGACACCACTCAATCAGGCATCGGTTTCCTCTTCCTCTCCCTCTGGACCTCCATGCCTTGTCACCATCTACTTCCCAGGTATCCATAAATTGGGTACAATCATTAAAGAACTTTTTTCAATTTTATTTTTCTCCCCCGCCACCTCCAGAACCTTTCCTAATCCCTGAAAACTATTCTACAGGCCCCCCTTCCCCCAACCTTGGCATTTTTCTCTCCCAAAGAAATCTAACCTCCACGAGGGCTAACTGCTTGCCCTCGGGAGCAAAACTGTGCGGATATCGTGATTGCCTCACCTGTCCTATTGTCAATCTCCCACCACATTTCACAACTCCTCCCTCAACACATTCTAATCTGTTTCCAATAACTTCTCTTGTAGCTTTAGAAACTGGATCTACTGTTGGAGTTTAGCAGATGTGATTCGTTCTACGTAGATCAAGTAACCACCAAGCTTAGTCTCCATATTAACGGTCATAGAGCTTCCGTCAACAACTACTCCTATTTTCCCATCGCCATTCATTCCAAAAGCAACGGACTCCCCTTTAATGAGTGCTACTACTGGTTACAGGTGCTGCGAAAAATCCCCTCTGATTGCAATGATCTTACTCTACAAGTTTCCGATGAAGCCCATAATTGGATCAGTACACGTAGATCACCTGGCCTTTATCTAAAGAGATAATGCTTCTCTTAATTAATTAGTTCATCGTCTTGGCATTTAGTTTTTATGTTCTTTATTTTTTATTATCTAATCATCATCATTCACGGAGGTACAGCTCCCGTAGAGCCTGGGCCTGCACAGTTTCCCTCCAGAGTTGTCGGTCCTGGGCCAAGTTCCTCCACCTTCTCACACCCACTTATTATCTAATATACTTTTATTATCTGATTATTATCTAATACAATTTTTTATTATTTACTTAGTATATTTATTTAATATTAATATTATTATTTGTATTCTCAATTTTATTTTTATTTATATTTTATTGTATTTTTATTAATGCTTGGTACTTAACCATTATTTATGTATCATTTTCTCTGTTCATCTCTCTTTTCTTCTTTTCCTTATTAGTTTTTCATATTTCCTGTCCTATATTTAATTTTAATTTGATCTTTGTCTACCTTATTCTCTGTGACCGGGCGCGTATGCAGCCGGTCTCCAATCGACTCTGTACCAGTGATTGATATAGTGCTCTCTTATTAGTCCTGAAGACAGCTCAATCCAAACATTTAAGACTGTAAATGTATATATTTACTTTCTTTACGTTTTGTATATCTACGCTGAACTTTATTTGTCCGTATTGGATTGTATTTTCATCGAAAAAGTGTATATACCGCACTTTTCGATGGTGGTATAAAAAACCAATACCAAAGTGTATAAAAAAAAGGTATACCCATATGTGGATCCCAAGAGCTCGAACACATCAAGTATTATTCTGAACTGTTAAGTAATATTCTGAGTTCTATCTTATTTTTATCGCTTGTTTTTTTTATTTATATATTTTCTAATTATTTGTTAAATCACTTAATTGTAAAAAAATATTTTCATTAATTAATTATTTTTTATTTTATCAAGTTTTCAATTTTCTGTTCAATTAAATTTTAATTTTACAAATAATCATTTTTCATTATTTTTCCCCATTGTTATTCTTCTTCAGCTATTTATATTCCTATTATTTTTTTCGTTTTCTTTGTATATATATATAGATTGGTATATTTAGAAAGTAGACAATCATTTCTTGAAAATAGCAGACAAGCTCATGCCTATTTTTAATTAGATACATTTTTACTAAGTTTCCCTCACAGGTTCTCTATGTTTGTGGAACAAGATAGATTTGTTCTCCAAAATTTCTATTTCTGCAAGCCGACATCTTTCAATGTTTTAATATTACTGTTTTGTCATAACCTAAAATTAAATCCAAACAGCTTAATTTAATTATATTTTGAATGTTAGTGTTTATTTTTTATTTTTTATGTTATTTATTAGGTTTTTTTTTATATTTCCAGTGTTATAGTCCTTTTAAATGGTCAACAAGGACTGAAACATATCGGCAATAGAAGAAAAATTTTGGAGATCTAATCTACCTTATTCCACAAACATGGAAAACCTGTGTGGGAAAGATTGATAAACTTAGTAGGAAGTGTATCAAATATAAAATAAGTGTACATTCTAAGAAGATTTATGTATATATATATATATATATATATATATATATATGATTGTACAACTGTAGTGCAGTTAAGTAAATTGTGTAAATGTAAACAACCAATTGTTTACGCTATTTGGTTGAGTATTTGACCTTGATTCAAACTTCTAAGCATCAGTTCTAACGGCAAACACATACAAGTCGACCGTACCTCACCCGTCGTCCAAGATGCAGGTTTTATCTGTGTTCATCTATAATAAATTCCTATTTAAGACATTGAATATTGTATTTAGTATTTTAAATAATTAGCAAATGGCATTAAAATATTATAACTCATTCTGATTTTGATATTTCGGTTTAAAAGTTTTTGCTGATTCCTATAGCAAAAATAATAAATAAAACAATAAAATAAGCAAAAAAAAAAAATAATAAAAAAAAACACATTTGGACCATTGTTGAGAGTTGTCAGTCCCTGTTTAAGGCAGTCAGATAACTACTCCAAGTCATTGGCTACTAGGCATACTCTGAGAGTCAGATAAGTCAAACTCAGTAGAGTGGCCTCAGTAAGCTATTACAATATACAACGTTAAACTATCAAACAAAAAAATGTCATATAATACTTTATGAAAATAACCCAGAATAAATAAATACAATTTATATTTATTTTCAAATTTAGTATAACTAATTAAAAGTAGATGTTTATACACACATTATAAACAATATACTACATAAACCAGCACTAATAATTAATTTCAAAAAACTAATTTTAAATAGAATATTATCAAGCTCATGAATAATGCATATAATTAATTCGAATTTTTTCGAATGTTATGAGCAGTCATATGGCTTTAGATGGAGTTTATAATTTTAGAGTTGGGATCTGCTATCACTTTAAAAAGGATCTTGGAACCTTTAAAACAAAGTGAAGTAATTGAAATTATTTCTATACTACACTAACTTTTAAAGGTGTTTTTTTGGTTTTATGTATTCACTTTTATTACAAACAGCAAACTTGAATAAAATATAGTTGGCATACTACTTGGAACATGATTGGTGTTCAAGTAAAACCTGCAAGATTTAAAATAATCACATAGGAAATGTCAAATGCATAATTACTGATTCAACTTTTGTATTAATGATTATTGTTAGAAACCCAATAAATAACATCAATGCCAATAATAATCAAATAATGTAAATGTAGTATGAATAAGAAATACATGAAAAACATTGTTATGAAAATTATAGAAATTAACAAACAAATTGGTATTAACGAAAAATTTGATTGAGTTAGACGGGCAAGAGGAGAGAAGTTGAAGTTAAGTGTATTAAAAACTTTATTTGACATAAGTAAAGTCGAATGTTTTATTAAACTGTTATAATATATTATTTGTAATTAGTAGATTTCAGATCATAAAAACATGGTTTATTGTTAGGAGTAGTTTCAAGTCTGAGTAAAGCTTGAAATAGGAGTACCATAATTGGTGTATTTAAGTTTTTGATACCATGTCAGTGTGAGTATGAGTCCATTTGTTTATGAGAACATAGTGTCTGATTGTGTTATTATGACCACAATATTTAAATAATCTCAAGCGACCCTTCAATATGTTTTTAATTTTATTTATTATAGTTTGTTTAACGTGTAAACAATAAAGGGTAAACATATAAATTTATTAATATCTGGTGTATTATGGTTTAAATAAAAAAAAAAACATGTAAGAACCATGTTCATCAATATATTACCAATTATGGATAAGAAGCTTCAAAATAGTATATTTTTAATCTGTTTTAATTAAAGATTAACTATCTTTAATATTAATTTTAAATCTATCTTAAATATTTAAATATTAGTGTGTGAAAAATATGTCATTTATTGGATATATACTATTTGAGAACGCTTAGAATTTGCTACTAAAATTGTAGCCTGAAAGTTTATCTTCGGCTGAGAGCGCCTTAATTGACAGGCAGTAGTGGAGTGTTGACAAAGCATTGTGTATTTATGGGAGATTTATTTATGTATTTCGTCACAATGTCAGCGCTGGTGTACGTGGAGGATTATACGAGAATTAGTTTGCACGTTATGGTTAGGAAATCACACGGTTTTGATATTTATGGTTGTCAGCGGGTGGTGGTGGGACGAACGGCTGATCGATTACTTGTTCCTGTTGTCGGCTATTTATCTCGGGCAGAGCCTGAGTGTGGGAGTAAGGCAGTACAGGTGGGACTGAATCGCTGCGAGAAGCTGGCACCAAGTCGAGATACATAGTGCACTCGCCAGCATCCATTTTTTATCCTATGCTTACAAGAGAGATACTCGAGGAGTGCCCACAGGCTCGGTCCACTCACTCCACTGCAGTCCCCGTCCCTCCTCTGCTATAATTAATGCTGCCTACCCTATAATTACGCCCCGTAAATCCTCGAGCCCCTCCGACGAGTCGGCACTCGCACCGACTCCACGTCTTGCCCTCCGTCCTCCAACTTTTATATTTTATATATACGCACCGCACCGGCCCCAACGCGCCCATTTTATATTGGAAAACGTGATCTCATCTCCCAGCCAAGCTCAGTGTTGCCGGATCAACCACATCCTCTATAAATTCTATTTTTTTTTTGTAATATATATATAAAAGTTAATCAAAGTGTGTTGTGACTTCATCGACTCTTCTCAGAATAAAGAACCTAAAACTAATCCCCCTACCACTAGCTTACCGTATGGAAACAAGGCAACTTTGAAGAAATATGAAATTAACATTGTTCAGTCCATGGTAATGTTGTTAGTCAAAATGGAATTTATCAATACTCCGATCATCTTTGTCCATTTTGCTCATATTTAAGAAATCTTGAAAAACTCATGAATTTATCAGATTCGTAAATATCAAGAAAAAAAATCTGGAGTGGCCTACACTCTACTGTACTAGGTATATTATAAATGTCTAAATGGGAGATGTTTATTAGACTTTCATTCTTGGAGATAGTAGTACAGATAGTGATTGTTCCGCAAATGCCAGAAACATGTATGAAAAAATGTCGTACTAATATAATTTTTTATTTAAGATGTAGGATAATTTCATTTATTATTTTCAAACAATGTTTTCATATTTGAATTATATTTTACATTTTCAGTGTTTTATAAAATTATTATACCGGGACTTTTATGGCATGCTAGTGTTTTTTAAGAAATCAATTTTCTTTCCCTTTGTCAAAAATCGTAAAAAATGCAATTTACTCTGAGCGAGTGTTATTTTTTTCCTGCGTGCTGTACTCAGTTATAAAGTTGTTGAAAATGTATATTGTGAAAAAATATATATGAGTAATTAGCCAGTTTTGCATGCTCAAATGAAATTCATAACTGTCTTTTCAGTATAATTTCAAACTATTATAGCTGGAAGCATAAGGTTTTTAAAAATAATATTTATTACTTGTATTAATATGGTATTAATAAGGTATAGTTTGTATCGCCCTCACAGCCTTTCAGATTGAATTATAAGTCAACATTTTTACATTTTGTTAAAAAAAAATTTCCTGTTGTTTTAAAAATTTGAGGATATTTTCCGTTTATTGCTTTTGTAGCCTCAAAGATAATGTCAAAAAAAGGGGCTTTCCCATGATAATTGCTCTCAGACTATACAGCTCATCAACACTATGAGGGCCATTTGTTTGTGAAATATCTGGACTCTGGACCCTAGCGTGACCGCAAACTCTGGATACACACTCACCCATCATGGATCAAACTAACATGAGTTAGTTGACTGTCGTCCCTCCGTCAATTCACTTCTTATCCTGAGGACGACCACCATTACGGTCGAAATATTGAAAAGTGAGTCTTTGTTGTGTTTCTGTTTATGTGTCACTGCTTATTTTAATTGTTATATATATATATCATCGAACAAATTTCATAAAACGATTTCTTGGACCTCAAAACATGTAATTCAGTCAAAATCTCGAGATCGATTTTTTTCACGATCAATATAATTTACTTATTGCAAAGTAATAATAGTACTGGTATTTTTTATAATAAATAAAATAGTATAAAGTTTAAATAAAATGTAATACATAGAACTGAACAAATAATACTGATGAAATTTGATTAAAGTTACCTATTTTTTGACTTCATAGAAGTAGGCAGTGGATTCTAATAAACTACTTCTAATAAATTGAATAAGTCTACTATATATATTCTGTTGTAAAGAAATATGAAAACATATTTTAAATAAATTAAATGAACAAAATAGTTTCTGCAAACAAAAGTATTTTTACATACTTTCATATTATTGGTTTCTTAGACAGATTCAGTATTTAGACCATAGACTTAAGATAACAACGATGTATTTTATTGTGTGAAAGTTAAAAAAACCTATTAGTTGGTTTATAGCTCAATAACGTTAGACAGTTATAGTTAGAACTTCAAATAATGATCAAAAGAAGGGTGAAACCTAACGTAATTAATTCAAGAAATCAAATGAAAACTATTCAAGTATATTGCTGAAATCTGTATTAAAGTCATTAACTAAAATACAAAATATTAATTATACTAGGAGACATATTATCATTTTTTGAAAAATATGAAAAAATAGTTCTAAACAAACTGAGGAAAAATTAACTGCATTGGAAAAGAATTAGTAAAAATATTGTGTAAATGTTAACAAGTTTAGGGAAAGCTCATCACTGCTGTCTTGTGTCTTTGCTAAGAATGACAACTACAATCAACATTTCGACTGTTATCTAACACAGCTAAATACACTGCTATTAACTTTACATGTTTTTACTGCTTGTTTTGCTTGATGAAACCATCAAGAAAGTTATAGCCACATAAATGGACTTTGTGTCTATTTGTGTCTTTCAAAACTCAAATAAATTTTAGGCTGAGTAGTATGAACTAATGAGTTTACTTTATTAGAAATGATGCAAAATAGAAGGCCTACTAATTCATTTTATATTAAAATATGAATTAATTCAAAACTAATTTAATGTATTTTGCTCCAAATATACACGAAAAAGTTTAGAGAGTTACCTTCCATCTCCTACCGCAAACCTGCTAATTTTAGATCAATCTTTTCACACATCTCTTCTCCTAAGCCTCTCAATATTGCCGGTTGTATGGTTCAATGTGGACGCCGTGGCTGTAACTTTTGCCCTATCATCAAGTCTGTTCCTTTCTTTACTTCCTTCTTTAGCAGTTCCTCATAAAATCTCGTGTACTTCTAGTAACTGCGTTTATGAATGAGATTACAGCCAGTGTAATGGTTTTTGTTTGGGTTTGCCTTCCAATCAGCTAAACTTGCATATCAGTAATCACAGGTCTTCCATTGGTAAGTGTAATGATATCCCCTTTGCCATTCATGACATTTCTCACTGACTCAGTTTCAATGATAATTTCTGTGTACAGGTTCTTAGGTTGATCCCTGGTCACAATGCTAATATAACTTTGAGACTTTCAGATGAAGCACTAATTTGTCTCCTCAGAGGTAGATGGGCTTAGGCTCTGTCGTTAATTATTCTTTATTAGTATTTACTCATTAATTTTATTCAAATTGTTTAGTATTTTTCATTTAATTAATTTACTTTGTTTCTTAATTTTTATATTTACTTCCTTTTTAAATTGTTTTCTGTATTATTTTTAATTATTTTTTGTTGTCACTCCTTTCTCCATATGTTGGCTCCACTGATTTAGTATCTCTTGAGTGAGACAAGCTTCAGTTATCATTTATCTTTAAAGAGGTTGACACCTTTTTACCAAATGATTTACTAGATGATGTACAAATACATCAAAACGTTGGCCTAAGAAGGAGTTCATTTTCTTATATATGACCTAGCCCTCAAAAACAATACCTACCACATACAATATATAAAAACTAGAATTTTAAAAAGAACACACAGAAATAGAATGACTGAATCTCTCTACTACGCTTCGATAGTTTCGTCATCAGGAAGATAGAAGTGAATTACTCCAAAGGTTGATGACAAAGTTTCAGTCATTTCACTTCTGTGTTCTTTTGAAAATTTTATTTAATTGAGTTCGAAGAATCGTTTTATCTAAAAGACAAGGAGGTAAGTTACTTGAATATTTACATCACGAGTTATTTTGACAACTGTATATATACATTTTCCATGAAAATACGATCCGAAAGGGACAAATAAAGTTTCAAGTAGCCAAAAAAACATAAAGAAATTAAAACATACAGTTACAGTCTCTAATTTTTGGTTTGAACCGTCTTCAGGAGAGATAAGAGAGGGTCTCTGTTTCCCTCTTTTAACTCTCCTGAAGACGGTTCAAACCAAATATTAGTGACTGCAAATGTGTGTTTTAATTTCTCTATGTTTCTTTTTCTACATTTAACTATATATATATATATATATATAACAAAACATTAAACAGGATTCTGGCATTTTAGTTTAAATTAAATTAATGTTAAGTGATAACCACTTGGTTGTTTGTTCTTTTAATCAAGTGTAGGAAAGAACACACATAATCATATTGTTTATTGTTACAAGTTAGATGATTGTTTCTGGTACAGGTATAATCTAACTTTTAAAGTTCTCTAATTAAGTTAATACGAATATTAATAAAAGGTAGTAAGATATAGATAATAGATATTAAATTTGATCCAATTGATTAAACTGACAGATAAAAACGAAAGAGTTCTTCGTTGATAAATAATAAGTTAACAGTTATGCCTGAGGTCTACCTTTTTACCAGCACTCCTGGTGAGATATGAAGAAAGCTTTCTCGAGTGCATATTGGCTTTGTTATGAATAGCTCCGGTAATTATTATTCCAATTAATAATTTACTGTCATTATTATAGGAAGGATTCTTTTTATGAATGATTTTAATTTAATTTATGAAAAAAATGTATATTTATAATGAAGTAAATGAAAGTTGTGTGGCGTCTCACTATAAATTTTTTTCTGCTGAAAGTTCAGCCAATGTTTGAAATACGTTATCTGAAATATGGAATCTAGTAAGTGTTAGTAAGTGCTTTCATGTTGTGTTTCGTGAAATGTATACTGTATATAATATATATATATATATATATATATATATATATATATATTCTATGTTTTGTAATTGAGGGCTAGGTCAAATAAAAGAAAATAAACTCCTTCCTAGGCCGACGTTTCGATGTATTTGTACATCATCTTCAGGGCTAAAATTAGAGTAAGAACTATAATACATTTACCAAAAGAATCTACAACTCACATAGAGAACTAACACAAGATTGTTTTGGTAAATGTATTATAGTTCTTACTCTAATTTTAGCCCTGAAGATGATGTACAAATACATCGAAACGTCGGCCTAGGAAGGAGTTTATTTTCTTTTATTTGACTTAGCCCTCAATAACAAAACATAGAATAGAATAGAAGAGGTCAATAACAATTTTGGGATTATATATATATATATATAAACTAGAATTTAAAAAAGAACACATAGAAAGGAAACCACTGAACTCACTACTATATTTCGATGTCCTCGTCTTCAGGAAAAGAAGTGAATCGCTCCAAAGGCTGATAACTACTATATATATAGATATGTATATAGTTTATTGAATGAACCGCAGTCCTTGCATTCGCGATCATCTAACCGAGAGATTCGATTTTACGAATAAGATCTTACGCTCTTTTCTGTCAAATTAAAAATGTTCCCTTCTCGATTTTTCTTCTTACTTTTATACATCTACTTTTATTTTTTTCCTTGATCTCTTTACCCTGTATGTATATAATATATAAGCTTCTTTTATCATTATGAAACATGGCACTTGGCCAACTTCTCCAAATTCCCAATGCTGACGTTCAAATTTTATATAAAATCCAAATATTGTCATTGAGTTTTGATTTAATCCCTGAAGGCTAACTAATCCTAAATTATTTTATCTATTAGATGGTCAATATTTCATTACAATTATATATATATATATATATAAACTATATTCGCAAAAAGCACACACACAAATGAAACAGAAACTCACTACTATATTTCGATGGCCTCGTCATGAGGATGATAGATGTGAATTGGTCTGAAGACTGGCAATGACATATTTATATAAAGATTTCACATAAACACGTGAAATAATAATCAATGATCATATTGTTATTCATTTGTGGTTTGATGATATAATATATATATATATATATATATATATATATATATATATATATATATATATATATGATCAAACCACAATAAGAAATGGGAAAACAAGACTAAGATCTTTCAACCGTAACAAGCGGTCCTCGTCAGAGTCTGACTCTAACTCTTATTGTGGTTTGATCATTGATTGTTGTTTCACGTGTTTATGTGAAATCTTTTTATATATATATATATATATTACATATGAAATATTACGATTCTACGAACGTAATAAACAACTTTCACAGAAAGAACACACATAAAAAATTTACAAAAACTCACTACTATCTTTCGACTGCTTGATCATCAGGAAGAAAAATGTGAGCCGCTGTGAAGACAAGCGAGGAGATTTTATAACTTGGAAAAGTCAAACTTATATTTTCTTAGAAAATTTGGAATATAAGTAAGATTTAAAATAGAGTTCTCTTGTCTTTATTTCGATCAAAAACAAAAATAATTAGTATAACTAAAATGTGTATTAAATTTTTCGAGAATATTCTATTTCATATAACTCGAGCACAGGATTGTTATACCGTTTATCCTTGTAGATATATATATATATATATGTATGATATACTCGTATATATATATATATATCTACATATCTTAGTGTTGATTATCATACCAAAATAAAAACCCATTTTGTTAAGTAAATAGCAACCAAGTATAGGTAATTATAAACTGATAAATGTGTTTAAGTTTCAATAAACGTAAAAGTTTTTAATTATTTAATCTTAAGATGGAGGAAAAAAAGGAATGAAGTGTCAGATTTGGTTTGAAGTGAGTATGTGATTTGTTTGATTTAATGACAGGTTACGAAGTGAACGACTTTCTTGTGTACAAGGTGATGCTGACTGGTTGTATCAATGCAATCACTGCACAGCTATTTCCAAGGGAGTGTGTCAGAATGTTTAATAGCCACGATATTTATCAAAACCTTTTAAGCTTCATAATAATTTTTGCCCCTCTCTTCTTTTTTTTTCCACCCATCTCGTATTTATAAGTGAATAGACTGAGGGGGCCAATCTAGGCCGGTCTGTTATATTGAGACCTCATGCTTTGGCTTAATAGACTCCTATTAAGCATTATTATATAAATTCCCCCTTATTCGAGATGGGCTTACACCTCCGCTCCTCCATTTATATCCTTCGCTGCCAAATAACCTAATACCTCTTTCCATTCGACAAATGTGCCAACACAACCCTCAGATAAACTCCATCCACTTATGTAAATAAATAAGCTATCAATCTATTGACGTCAATTCAACTTCACTAGCTTACGTTCTTGACGTTTCTATCAACATTAGTGCATTATTCAACTTAAGTCCTTCATTTCTTTGCAATTTGCTCAAAAATATACTTAGTTACAAAATCAAATTTTAGTAAAAGATTATCTGATTTTGATACAAAATATGTATTTAATTTAATTTTGTGTTCAAGAATTGAGTTTATTCTTTTGTGTACAAATGAAATTATATTTACCAGTCTTAATAGAAGTAGACTCACTAGGAGGTCAAAAAGGCACCCGTAATAAATCTGTATGCACGTTTAACTGCAGTACTTTAAAAAAAATGTAGTGTTCATCTTCTTATAAAAATGTACATTTATATCAATGCTACCATCAAACAAAACCAATATAAAAATACTACCATCTGGTAGAGGTGGGAGGAGAATAATGATTACTAAATGACTAATAAATGGAAAAGTTATTCACAAAAATATCTTAAATCTCATTTTTTTTATAATTATATTAGCTGACCCAGCAAACTTTGTACCGCCAACTGTCAGTGAATTTCATTTTACAACAACATAAATGTAACATTACTAGTGACAGTGACAAAAGAAAATGTACGCTTGTACATTGAGGCAGGATGAAAGAAATAATCCAGCGACTATACTTCCTGGAGTGAAAAATAAGTTATTAAATTAGATTAAATTTATGTCACTAAAATAATTCACACTAATAAGTCTCTTGACCACTTTTTCTTCAGAGGTCTTTGAGGATTCCAAGATTGGATAAAGTCTGCGGATAAATAGTTCTTCAAATATTTTGGACATTGTAGGTAATAGGCTAATTTGACGGTAGGAAGAGCATAAATGGGGTGGCTTTGGGGCTTTGGTATCATACGTATTACAGAAATTTTCCGTAGGGTTAGGACAGTAAGTTGTTCTTAGTATAGAGTTATATATGTATGTGAGAAATTTTATAGCTTTTGAGGAAGTTGTTTAAGGATTTCGTTTGAAATAAGTTCATACACGGAAGATTTTTTTAGCTCGTAGTTTTGAAATTATGAAGGAGACTTCATTTGGAGAAAATGATAGAGGTGGTGGAGAAAGCTGTAAAGGAATGATGAGATAATCAGTTATAGTATTCGTAGTGTTAGGATCTTCTATGCCTGTGTTAGGAGAGAAAAGGGCTTCAAGACTTTGTGAAAAGACCTTGACTTTTTCACAGTCACTTTTTTCCCAAGTATTCTCATCTCTAAGGATATGAGTACTACTTCTTTTATGCGACAGTATTCGCCTGGTGTGGTCTACAGTGACTTGCTTCTGTTTTCAGTCCTTCCATATACTTTTGAAAAAGGTCATTTCGATACTGTTTTAGTTAGTTCGTTTTATAATTTATTAAATGTCCGTTTGTCAGAAGGATATCGAGATCTCTGCCATTTCGATCTTGCTCGACGTTTAGTTTATATTAATTCCCTGACGTTTGTCGGTAAGTATGTAGCAAATTTTTTGGGTTTGTTTGGCAATTTGGCGTTATTTATGCAGGTATGAATGTTCTGTGTTAACTTACTAATTGTGTCATCTATGTCCTGTGCTGTTTTGATGCATACGTTTAGATCAGTCTGGTGTTCAATTTCTGTTCTAAATTGTTGCTAGTCAATAAGTCCGGTATGTAGAATTTGATTATTAGTAAAATTGGCAGGATTATTGGCTGGATTGATAATGAGAGGGAGAAAGATCGGTGAGAGTTGTAATATACGGATTTAGCTTTAGGTGGATGAAGTGACAAGAATAGCAAGTGTAACAGGCTTTTTAACTATGGAACTATGTGGGATTTTGAGGACTCAGGACTGCATAGGGAGTAGTGAAGAGAGCGTTACGAAGAATAGAGCTTGGAGGATTAGTTACTCTACAACCTCACAGTTGGTGTTTGGACTTCATTTTTCCCCCACAAATAAATTTGGGTCCAATAGTCTGAAACAGTTTGGAGAACTCATGCTGGGTTATGGGCTTGTTAGGAAGACGGTATATAGAAGAAACGTTAAAATTGTAAGGATATGATTCCAAAAATACTGTACAGACTTGCATAGATGGTGTAGATGAAGAGGGTAGAACGTGGTGCTTGAGAGGTTTTCAAACCAGTACAGCTCCTCCATCATGAGTGGTGAGTGTTATCAGGGTGATCAGTGCGGTATTTGATGTAGTCTGTTATTCGTGGATGCGATCTTGAAGTGAAGTGATTTTCTGTCAGCAATGCGATGTCAATTTTTTTGTCGTGTAATACAATTTCAAGTTTCTGTCTATGTTGATTAAGTCATTTATCATTCCACAGAAGAATGGTAATTGATTGTTTAGTTTACTTGGAATTCATTTAGAAGTAATAGTGGGAACAAGGTTCGTTAATACTGAAGTAAGGAGAGTGATGAGGGGAGTGATAGTTGATTTGAGGTCACTTAAGAAGAATGTGAGAAGAATTGTGAAGTCTTGGGATGGTGAAGGAGGAGGGATAAAGGTGGGTACCTTTGGAGTTAGTTGTTGTTGTTCTGAAGAAGACCCTCCTGCTTTGACGCTGGCGCAGTTGACGTTCTTCTTGGCTAGGTTGGCAGGTTTTGAAAAATTAGTTGCTGTTCTGAGGAGTTCAATTGAGTCATCATTTTTCCTGATTCTCTCTTGCAAATTCTGATGTATTTCACAGCCCCTGTAACTTGATTCATGTGAGCCTTGACATAAAGCACATTTAGTGGGTTCATCGATTGTTTTCTGGCAGTTCTCTGACCTATGAAGTCCTGCACATTTTACACAATTGGGAGCCAGATTGCAATATGCTTTAGTGTGCCCATAACGCTGACATCTCTTGCACTCCACTTTTTCTCATTTTTATAGGGCTCTTCGACAATAACTTTACAGTGGAAGAGTTATACGATTTTAAAATTTTTTGTTACCCAAACAACTAACTAAAGAACAATGCAATGTTTTTAAATTAGTGATCTATAATAAAATGTGTTAAATTCTGATTACAACAAAATGTCAATATGGCTATAATTGCAATTATTTTATAACCACATTAAAATAAAAAGAAAGTTCAATTGATTGTCAATGAGTTTCATATAATGTTACTTATAGTGAAGCAGAGTGTAGACCACTCCAGATTTTTCTTTTGTATTGTCGTATGGAATAAAAATAAATTGGGAAACAGAACTGCAGTTTTGATATCATACATTTAAATAATCACTCTATTCCATCTTTCCCTCTCTTCTCTTGTTCCTCTGAGTAATAAATGCTTTTATCTGACTTAAAATCGCATAGAACAAAACAGTCTCTTACTACGATAAATATTTCAAACATCAGTCACGTCAAGAGGAGACCAGAAGAGAATATCAAGTGAGAGTCTTGCCTTCGAATCATCAGATTGATTTCATTTCTCCAGCTTCCTTTTCTTCTGTTCTTCTTCTTCTCATGTCAAACTATTCTTTAAAATACTGATCCTACTAAGGGTTTTTGTTATGCTCTGTATAATTGTTGTTACATAAACCCATCTGGACTACAATTATCTTATTTTAATATATATATAATTACATATGAAGTCCAAAACCACAAGGAAAAAGAAAAAGAAATGTAACAAATGCTATGAGGTATTTTACTTTATACCATCAGAGCAAACAAAATAAAAAAAGTTTTTTAAAAAAGCATTTATTTTTTTTGTTTTTATTTTTCTTTGTGGTTTTGGACTTCATTGATTTCATTACGCGTTTAATTTTGATTTTTCTACATATATATACAGGTGTTATTTTTTTTAAATATTGTAGGTATCTATATATAAACACGTTAAAGCATAATGAAAATAATTTTTTTTCTTTGCAGAAGATACTTGCAATGTCTCAAAAGAGGATATTTTAGCACAGATATAATTTTTAGGAAGCTGAGATAACACATGGAGTTATATCAGGGTAATATCAAAGATGTTTCAGAGTTGTGCGCTGTTTAATGGCAAAATATTGTTGATAGATGTAGAATGATACAAGTTTGTTGTGTCTGTGCTTTGTTCCAACTTTTTCTGTAGTTTAATAACACTTGATAAAGTGAAGTTGAAAGCCTGCCTTCGCAAGTAGGCTTTCATGTCCACATGGCCGTCCATCATCCCTCATTTCCTCCCTCTTTTTCCAAAACCTGTTGTGTAACTTCAAATGTCTCATAATAGAGATGTAACCTTCTCACATAAGTCTCAGTATACGTAAATATATGGTTGCCATTTTCCTCAAATGCACACAGTTCAACTTTAGAACTCATTATTTTTAAATGCAAGCCCACAACTGGCAAAACTCTGAGGGTCTGTTAGTTCTGAAGTTTGCTTTAGGGACGCCGAGGTATCTAATATTCTTGCCGACAAGTAGATATTTGACACTCACTTCGTCGAAAAAAAATGTACAGTCCCCTTACTTTATGGGCAGTCCTCACATATATACATAACAGACGGTAAAATAAAGGTGATGTCAAACACAATTATTTAAACACACTCATCCAGAGTATCAAAAAATCTGGAGTTGCTTACACTCAACTTAACTATATCAAACGTAAGTATTTTATTGTTTTTACATATATATTAAGTCATTATAACGTCTTTTCTTCAAACTTATTGTATTAAACCATAAAACAAGAATTGAACATAAATAAACAAACGAAACAAATAAATATAAAATAAATAGTATAATAAATAAACATAAATGATAATAATATAAACCGGTTTGGGAGCATGCTCCTAGGAGCCAAAGTGGGCTTTCTCAGAAGCTCTTAGAGTAACTTGTCAATTGTGATGGAGAGATCTTACTTCAAAACATTGACTACATATTTCAAAAAAAGAAACTGTTTATTTAGTGACATGGAAAGTCGTAAATATATGGTGTTTTGTTATTGTTAGCTTATAAGAGCTTATCAAATTTTAAGAGTATAGTTTTTTTTCGAAATTTGTTTGTTGGCAGAAAAATATTGAAGTGTTGACGGTGGGTAAAATAGAAAGAGTTAATGAATTGATTGGGGATCAAATCATTTGGAGCAACAGCTAAATACATGTGTAGGCTAGAGGTACATATCTGCGTGACCCATCAAAATCATTCTTCATGTTTCAAAGCACAATAACATTAGCCTCTACAGAAGTGTATAAATTAAAGAGACTGCGAGTGTGGAAGATGCTTGGATTGATGGGCTTTTAGCGTGCCCAGATATAACTTTCATATATTCGTTTTCTTAATTAGTTCCGGACCACAGTGAACATTGATCCTAATGTTTTACGCTTTAAAACAGAAAAACAAATTCTCTTCATCTATAAAGGCATTTTGTTTTAATTATATAGTTTGTAGGTCACGAAATATTATTTCCCTTATTTCCATCAATAGTTTGATAAAATAATGTAATTGTACAGTCAGCAAAACCAATAAAGTTTATAATTTAATAATATTAGGATAAACATTATTTAACTTGTCGGGGATAGGATGGACACAACAAGATTAAACCTCCTCCAAGGACTCGGGAATAAACGGCTTCCATTCTGCGTCATATGGAGAACTAAAAAACCTTGTTACAGACTTGAAATAGTATTTTAATGCCTCAAAATTTTAGACAATATACAAGGAACTCTCCTATGAAAAGGTACTCTACAAGAAGGTTTAACTCTTAAGTGACAAAAAAATTGTTGAAGCCTAAGTACTCCACAATCATTTTCTAATACCACAAATTTTAAAGTACTTCGAGTCAGTTTTTTTTTACAATGGTTTTAAAATTTGAAAATTGAAAACACCGAAAGATGATTCCCATAAGAAAACATGTTTTTTGTATTTGTTTTGTGTAGTTGTGTAACTACACATTTTTACAGCTAAAAATTAAATTCAAAGATATATACTTTCAGGTCTAAAAATATGTTCAACCCTCAAAAATGATTAAGAGAATATTTGAACATTCTAAAAGGTTGTTTGCTTGCAAAAAATCCTAATTTTTAGAAGTGAAAGAAGCTATTAATAATATAAACTTAACTTCAAAGGATCTTCAATGAAATAAGAATGAAAATTTTTACGTTTTTAATTTCATAGTGTTGATATTTATATTAAAAATTGTTTAATTAAAAATAAATATTTTTTAATAAACTTTATACAGGATGAAGTGTTTTCTAGGAGATTATTATCGTGCTATAGGTGGCCGACTCCTACAAAGCAATAACACTGAGGACTCCCATCGTATTCATAAGGATCGGTACCAGGCCTGACCTAAGTCAGTACTGCGACTACCAAGAGTAGACTCTCTTGGGTAGACTCTCACCTTCCTGGGTGATGATCTACAGCAATCACGAGTCCAATACCAACGGTGGGGCATGCAGGAAACCAAAGGAAGCCCCGCATAAACTTCCCCAACCCTGTAGTACCGACAGCATTTTAAGAGCTCTCGGGTAGAACTCTGGAGCTACTGAGCCTACTTTGGCTGCAGCTGTAGTCAGTGGTCATAAAACCTTCCAGCTATTAGTCAGTTTACAAAATCAGGTAACCTGTTGCCCGCTTTCGCATCGAGGACGCTGACGGATAGGCACATGGGAATCAGGGAGACTACTATCCCCACAGAAATATAACCTTTCTAGGGAATGGGCCTCTAAGCCCTCAACAGAGCTCTACCATGCTATAGAATAATAAACTGTATTACAAATAAATTAATTTATTCGTACAGACTGTCATGTAACAAATTTAGGTGTTTGAAATTGATGCGATGCTCCCAACTTAACAAACCTGCCTGCCCTAAAACGTAAAATAGCACCAAATCATCCTATTATCACCATATTATGTACGTAGTAAATATAATGTTTAATGTTGTGGAAAACATTTTATCTTACATCTTTTTTACTTTACTATAAGTAAAGTATAGTGATCGTGAAAAAAATCGATCTCGAGATTTTGACGGAATTACATGTTTTGAGGTCCCAGAAGTCGTTTTATGAAGTTTTTTCGATGATGTCTGTGTGTGTGTGTGTGGGTGGGTGGGTGAGTGTGTTAGCATTGCTTGTTACCACGCTACGGTCCAGAATCTTTGATGGATCAAGTTGATATTTTACACAAAATTGGGCCTCATAGGGAAGAAGATCAAACGAAAAATATATTCAGAATTTTAAAATAACAGGAAATATTTTTTTTTCAATAAAATGTAAAAATTTTGACTTATAATTCAATCTCAAACCTTGTGAGAGCGATACAAGCCTTACTGTTTGACAGATCAAAATGAAACTATGCCTAAAAATAAAACATTATGTGGAGAATGAGTTGAGATATTTTTTTTCAAAATTACATTCTCTAAAGGGGCGTTACAGTACGATTTCTGTTTTCAAAAAATGTTTTTTTGACGCTAAACGGCTCATTAAAAAATAATGAAAATTTGACCAAAAATGGAACAAAAAATTAGCAATTTATAAAAAAAAATCATGCAGTTTCAGTTCCGGGAAAGAGCAATAACGCAATAAAAACTGTTTATTTATCCTAGACTAAGAGATCACCTGCTATACTTATCGAATTTTTTATATTTTTTTTTACATTGTTTACATTGACTTAGAAATTTTTTGAGCGAATCCACTGAGATAAAATTGATATTCATAAAGGAACAATTTAAAATAGTTTATTGACTTTCGTATCAAGAAATGTTCACTTTGGTTTTTCAAAAATGTTATTACTGCTTTAGTTATACTAATGAAATTATTTGCATCAGCTGTGTGATGTACAAAAATAAGCTTATATATTGATATGTCCTTCAATCACTATCTGTACTACCTCAGGAATGAAAGACTAATAATCATATCCCATTTAGATGTTTACGTTATGCTTAAATGAGACGTATGTGTTATATACTCAATAAATTTGATATTAAGTTACTTATAGTAAAGTTGAGTGTAGG
The DNA here is from genome assembly GCA_026182355.1 of Hermatobates lingyangjiaoensis. NCBI lineage: Eukaryota > Metazoa > Arthropoda > Insecta > Hemiptera > Hermatobatidae > Hermatobates > Hermatobates lingyangjiaoensis. The sequence continues at coordinate 11,281,367 of JAPFBL010000084.1, read as the reverse complement.
CTACTCGAGATTTTTTTAGAATGGAACTGGAATAGAACTTCCTATTTAGTGAATTTTTTGTAATCATAAAATTATTCCTTATTAAAGATATTTTTCATATCCCTCCAATTTTATATCTCCTTTTTATTTATTTTTTCTTGTGATTGTTTTAATTTGTATTTTGTCAAATGGGTATTATTGATCGGAAATTACATTTTCACTAACTGCTTTAAGCATAACATACAAAAGGAACTTGGGGTAATATTTTTGGACATGATTATCTGAAATGTTATGACCTAAGTGAACGTATATTTTTTGATTTAGTTTTGTTCAGACTTACATAATATAAAATATGGATTTTAAAAGTAGGCAATGTTCAACAAAGGATGTGGAAGAATGCATACGTGGTTATGGATAGCACTGTGGACAAAAGAATTCCATGATATAAGAGATACAAGTAGTGCTATAGACATAAAGATGTGGACAAAGTTATAAGTGGTTACTGTGTTTCAATGGACATAAGGATGTGAACGAAGATATGCTTGGTTACAAATGGCGCTGTGGACATACAGATTTGAGTGATGATTATAAGAGATTAAAGGTGGAGGGACATAAGGATGAAGAGGGAGTGGTAAGTGGTTACAAGTGATGCGCGAAACAAAACTTCTACTTTTCTTGAAAAACAATAATTTTTTGTTGATACTAATTTATTCTTTATAAATTAATGTTTAAAGAAAATTTTTGAACTTACCTCATGCATATTTATATAACATGTCACAACACAGACTCCTCCAATTAACATGCTTTACTTCATGCTACATTTAATTCGTATCATTAATCCAAAGTGGTGCAATTAATTACTATATACTATTTACACATGTTGAGGAAGTGAAAGCTTAGCATAAGTCTAAATATTTGTTAAACACAAGTGATCTTTTTCAGGTAACATCATCCGTTGTGTTACATAAAAAGGGCTGAATGACTCCTCCTTTTCCTTTACGTATACCACAACAATTGATATAACCTGATAAAGAACACTACATGTTCGAAATTCATTTTATACATTCCATTTAAACGTAGAGACTTTTATTAACTTTGCAATAGACGATTAATCATTAAATACACACATGTATTTGCATGGGTTTATGATAAAACTTAATGGACAGCTATAATCATATATATAAAAAGATTTCATATAAACACGCGAAATAACAATCAATGATCAAACCACAATATGAAATGGGAAAACAAGACTAAGATATTTCAACCGTAACAAGCGGTCTTCGTCAGAGTCAGTTTGGGTTTTGACTATGACGAAGACCGCTTGTTACGGTTGAAAGATCTTAGTCTTGTTTTCCCATTTCATATTGTGGTTTGATCATATATATATATATATATATATATATATATATATATATATCGATTAAAATACGATCCGAAATGGACAAATACAGTTCAATGTACATAAAAAAACATAGAAAAATTAAAAACACAAACTTACAGTCTCTAATTTTCAGTTGAAACGTCTTCAGGAGAGATAAGAGAGGGAAACCAAGCACACTGGTACAGAGACGGTTGGTTCTCCAACCGTCCTTGGAGACCCAACCGTCTCTGTACCAGTGCGCTTGGTTTCCCTCCCTTATCTCTCCTGAAGATGGTTCAACTGAAAATTAGAGACTGTAAGTTTGTGTTTTTAATTTCTCTATATTTCTTTATGTACATTGAACTCTATATATATATTGAATTTGATAGCAGATTCTGCATTCACGATTTTCTTACTTATAGCTTCTATTTTCCTTACACCATATATATATATATATATATATATATATATATATATATGGATAAAATAATGTATAGGTCATTTCATTAATAAGTTACATCTTTTCCATTGCAGTAATTTTTTCTTCCGGTGAAATTTTAATAAAATATGAGACCTATGTTTTAGGAGCTCAACTGTATTTGGTAAATCATTAAAAACAAGAATTATTTATTTGATGCCAGTCACACAATGCTAAATATGTAATTTAGATATGTGTAGTTAAAAAAAAGTCGTTAAAAATCCACTTTCGCTTAAAAACAATTATGAGTTTTTTAATCCTTGAAGAGTTTACTCTATTATTTTCGATTTCCATTCGTTAACACTAAATCTGTAAAACATACTCTTAAACTTATACACCTACTACGTTAAACAGCTTGAGAAAGTAATCTATCTTTGTTGTTTATTAATCATGGATATTTGGATCAGCAACAAACAAACGACAATCTCTACTAAAACATTATTATAATGATGTGCTATTCACATTTTAATATTTCCACTATTAAATATTTCGTCAAAGTGCATTGCTACTTTGTTATTTGATAACATCAGAATTACTTTCATGACTGTAAAATTGCCAACGCAAATCCTTGTAACAGGTTTCATTAAGAAGAATTATAAAAAAATAAAAAAAAAGTAGACAAAGTTAGAAACGAACTTAAACATTATTTTACCATAATATTATTGCTTTTGTAAGTAATTTAATATTTCTAAGATAATACAAATGTATTACTTTGTACGTTATCTACATAGCTGAAACAGTTTCAGACATAGTCCATCACCAAAAGTAACTGAATGTTAATTTTTTGTTACTGTGTATTTATATTTTTATTTCGATTATTGTCCTCCTATTCAATTTTTTAGTCCATACATCATATTTAATAAAAAAAATAAGTTGATATTTATTTTTTTTATATATTTATTCTGATTATGTTTAATTAGTTTTTTATGTTCATGTCTATGTGTCGTAAACCATTTTGCTAACAGGAAAAAAAATAATTTAAATCTAATCAAAAAACATATTTAAAGTAAATTAAATTAAGAGTAAATTATTACTCTTAGCAATAAGTAAACCTATTACTAAACTAATTTCAGTTAAATTTAATTAACTGATTAATTTTAAAGTGGCTCTCTCCATTTTGTCAATTATTAATAAAATCTAATACTTGTTGTAGGACAATCCGATGAGTGACTACATGTGGAACGCAATAATTGTCCTTTTTAGTGTAATCTTTCATCTTCCAACGTTAAAAATTTATGAGACTTTTATAATGCAGTATTTACAGTAAGACTATATTTAATACGAAATTTAAGTTTTCTAGAATCACCAGAAGTAGGGATTAAAATTATTACGGGTTATGACATAACGCACGATAAAGTACTTTTCCCACGCTACAATGCGGAAGTTCTAGTTTCCTATGACCAGAAATAATTCATTCTTTTTTGCAGTAATATATATATATATATATATATATATATATATATATATATATGTAAAATGCAATTAAAATTTGCCAAAAACAACGAATTCCAGAGTATTCCTAAAACTTTTGATATCTCTAACCACTCAATCACATGCAAGCAGACTATCAAGAAATGGATTCAGGCAACTACAAACGTGCATTTTCGTCAAAATCTCAAATTAAGTTTTTTTCGTAAATACTATGCTTTATAGTAATTAATTAAACAATTAGTAAGCATATTCTAAGGTGCAAAGAATCATTCTTTAAATGAATTGTGATTAAATATAATATGACACACCTTTATTACAAACATATATATACATAAAAAGATTTCACATAAACACGTGAAACAACAATCAATGATCAAACCACAATATTTCCTCTTTTAATAGTTCTACATTCTTGTAATTTTTTACGTAAAATTATTTGTAGCGTATTGTAAAACTGAAATTACTCTAAGTCGTTATCAGACTTTATTGAATTACTTAATTCAATTTAATTTGGTTATCTCCATTTTATAATTACACCAAAAATTTAATACTAGTCATAGCATAATCTGACAAGTAACTGCAGACGGAGCTTAGTAACTTTTTAGTGCCCTATTTCTCTTATTCCAATATTCCAAATTCATGATTTTTTTTTAACTTTCATTTCCGGACAATATTTCATACAAAATTTATGATTTCTGGAATTAATATAAAATTAGTTCTCGTTTTAGCATAAAGTACAATATACTACTTTTTCCACGTTTCAAAATTACTCGATTGCAATAAAATTCCATGAAAAGCACTGACACACCTTTGATAATAGACAAGAGTTATTGCCGGGTGTCCAAGCAGGCTACATATAATCCTAATGATGACAAGATTCAACATTTAGAAATAAGTTGTCAGTTATTTGAATGTATTCTTTCTGTTTAATTTGACGCGTTGTCCTCCTGGGATGATTTTTTTTGAATTTATATATACTGTAATTGATAATGATACGGGGGATAATAGAAGAGAAACAAAATAACTCAGGAATGGATCTGTTTTTGAGGTTCAAATCAAACTCCCATCGTAGACGACTCGGTTATATTTAATATCTTCAAAAGCCTAGCTCAGAAGAATAAATATGAAATCATACTAGATAAATTTTAAAATATATCATAATATGTATTTCATTCTGATATGATTCCACATTTCAAATAATAATACAAATAGAATTATTCTAGATATTTATAAGAGAACTTACCGAATTATGAATTTGTTTTAAAAAAATTAACGATAATTGCATTAGAAATGCATTACAACGTGTATATTCAAAAATAGAATCATTTAAAAATACGTAGCGTTTGTACATGGTAAACACCAAAATAATTTCCTCTCTTCATTAAATATTGATGAAAACTGAGTACTTGGCACTTTATTGCATTTGAAGTCCTTTATCGGGTTTTCCGCTATACCTACAATGAGAGTTATATTAATGATTATGCCATCAGATTACCGCTACCTGGCGTTTCATGTCACTGTCCATGAATGATGTTCCCTTATTACTATATTTGCAGTGTCTTCATTCGAGTATATAGCACATTCTTAAAGCTACATTAGTAGAAATTGTCGTGTAGAACCTTTATAATAAAACATAAAACTAGAGAAAGTTTGGGGAATAATAAGTTATATATTGAGACAGAACATTTGATTTATTTAGCGAGTCATCAGGTTTTAATAAAAATGTAAACAAATTTCCTGTTTCGTTCTTCTCGATTAAAGCAGAGATTACATTGTGACTATAGAGTGATAACGTTACACTGCTTTTTATAAAATGGTCTCTAATCATGCAATTTATAATATAACGCCTAAAATACCGGTAAAATAGCTCTATGTTGTAAAATTATATCTTAAACATTGCATCTAGGTCAAAGGTTGGGTGGATATTCTTTTTCTTTTTACAATTTTTCTTAAATTAATAATATCATTCGTTTTAGTGTTTTGCTTAATAATTACAGGTTAGAAAGCAATTATGAGAAAGGGCTGAAGGCAAACATGTGGGAAAAGACAAGGTAAAAAAGAAGGGAGGAGAGCTGGGAGGGACCGGCCGACGGCAGGGTGAACAGGGAAAAAAGAGATTGGGGTAAAAAGTGATTACGTAAAGTTGAGGGATAGGGGCGGTAGATTAGGGCCAATTATAGTTGGTAATTAATGTGGGGCGGACTAGCCGGCTCCATGTGTAATTTGTGCAGCGCTGTCAGCCACGCATCCTCACCGCACCTTGCAGAAAACTTTATCAATTACTCTCAAATCCCTTATATCCACTGTTTATTTGTCCAAAGTTTTTACTATAATAAATGCACATTTTTTAGTCGAAGTTACCAGTTTATGGATGAAATGATTTACTTATTACGTCTTTTAAAAATAGAGATACCAATAGAGGAAACTGTGTTCTTCATAAATTATAACTGACAATTTCATAAGATTTTGTCTATAAAATGCACATAATTATCTTTCTAAGTGATTATTTATAGTTTAGGTGTTTTCCCGACTCATAGAACATACAATCAACTAATGCTAGTTATTGAAACGATTCTTCTGTTGTGGCTAGATATGCGATAGGATAAATTCTATATGCAAACATTTTTCTTTTTAACCTTCTATTTATCCCAAAATTTGTTTTATTTTTAATACCTAAAACAATTTTATATCATTTGAGGAGCGTAAAAATAAAGCCCTATGACTTCACAGAAACTTATTCCTTCTTTGATATACTGATAATTATCACCACCGTATCAATAATTATCACCAAAAAATGAATCCAATGTCAAAAAATGTGTAAACATTGACAGAATTTAAATAAATTAGTTGGTAAAGATGTTTTAGAATTGACAGAAATTTTTAAATATTAAAAAAAATAGCTAAGATTTAGAAGGTAAGAACAAGTTAGTGTTTTACCAGAATTATGTTTTCAATAGTAATATACTGTTGCAATCAGATGGTTAGCGTTATCCTCCGTAAACATCTAATCTTTAATGAAATATCAAATTAATAACATTTATTTACATAGAGGTCAAAATCCTTTTACAGCACAAGGTCTATTTCAATGACATTAATTTATATGTGCTAAACTAACCAACACCAGTTATGCATAAAGATAATTATAATTAAATAAAAAATATGGAGTCAGTGGCATTTGAAACAACTCTAGCATAATGATGGATGAATATGTAGATGTTTCATTACTTTTTGAAATTTCTTTATGCTACAATTAAAAGAATCTACACTACTATATACAGCACGACAGTTTATGATCACACGATACCGTGGGGAATAAAGCAAATAATTATTTCTGTGACATGGAACATAGAATAAATTTGGGCGTTTTTGAAGTACATGATAGGATGTCAAAATGTAGTTGGGAAATGATTTCAATTAAATTATTTAATAATTTATAAATGAATAGAATGTCGTACTAGGTTCCACGGAAGGGACATCAAGAATATTATCCGGAAATCGGTCACAAAGGAGGGGATAGTAAGATGAATCTGTGTGACAGGTCGACGTATTACAAAACTTCTGGACCACTTTGGATTGAAGTGAATTTTGATAATGATAAACAATTAGTTGAAATTGATACAAAATACACAATATATAATAATTCATTTCTGCATATTGTTGATGACAAATATTGCCACTACGTCATATAAACTACATTCTGTTGTATGGATCTGTTGTATTGTGTTGTATTCTGTTGTATTGATCAGAAGTAAAATAAAATGCTTATTTTTAAAATAGTCAAACTTATTATAATTATGAAATAATTCAATTACATATTAAGAGTTACCAATCTTGAAAAGTAGTAAAAATCAATCTTCATGGTATCTTATTAATGCATATTTATTCACTACAGATTTGTTATACCCTCGTTCGAAAATATAATGATAAAGTGTAAACTTTATTATCATATATATGGTAATAAATGTTATATGTATAAAGTATATGTTACTGCCTTCATTTCTAAAGGCAGTAACATATGGCTTCTAAAGTCCATCAGCCTAAACCAGGGCTTTCCAATCTTTTTTACCACAGAGCATTTATGAATTAAGGAAAATTCTGGGGCAAACTTCCATTTCAATGTAGGAAAAAATAGCAATGAAACTTAAGTAGTGTGCCAATTCATTACTCTTCAGAAAAGGATATAGTTAATTTTCTTAAGGAACTCAAATTTCCTTATATTTGTTTTCTTCTCATATTTCATATGAGAAGATTGCTTCTTTTTGATTGCTAAAACCCCTTACTTTGATTGCTAGGGGTTTTGTTGTTTATGGTCAGTCTGATGAAAATTATACCATTTATAATGGTTATATTAATATTTAATGACAACATTAAATATTCAAGAAAAATAGAAAAATAATACAGACGAATCCTAAAAGAACACTTCATTTTTTGACATTATATTTAGCACTCTAGTATCCTAATGAGAAACATGTGCTTGATGGACCTTGGAATTTTTTTTATTATTAGGTCTTACATGTGATAAACATTCTCTCAACTCTTCATCAACACCTTTCATTCTTGATCTACATTTACATTTAACTTTATTTAACCTAGAAAAACCTCCTTCATAGAGATAAGATGTTGAAGATTGTAATATGACTATCAATGCTTTCCTCACGATAGTTTAAAATATCAACTGACAAAGACTTTCCTCCGATATGGAAACAATATACTTGGGATTGCAAAAAATTATGAAATTTACTCAAATTTCATAAATATTTAAATATAATCTTCATTTTCTTTGAAGCGCACTGTTTGAGAAGCCCTGGTCTAAACTCACATGTAAACACTTCTCTTCTACTCGGGTTAAAACATGTATAATTACTTTATAGTGAAACACAAAGGAGTGTTAAATTATATAAAAAAAAATGGCTATTATGTGAATTCGTATGAGAAAAAACATACAAACATATCAAAAATTTCTTTCTAATATATAAATAGTTGATAACTCTTAAATATATAATGGTGTATAAGTAAAATGGGAGTGTTCTATGACTAGTTTGCTCTATTCTTTAATAGTTTTCTATTTGGAAAACTAGGGCATATCTCAATATTTATTTTATATATTTGTCACATACTTTTCAAACAATTATGTTTACGAATTTCATTTATTGAATAGTTACTTCGTGATAATCAGTTATAAAGTTATTTAAATAATCCTAATATTAAAGAAAAAATTGATATAAAAAGATTGTTGACACAAAGTTTACACGTGGGAAGTTTTTTTGTTGTTGTTTGATCATCAATTATTGTAACAAATATTGTGTTGCAATGACAGCGAGTACTGCGCTACTCATTGACAATCTAGATACTACTACGATTGCAAAAGTGCTATAATATATTCACTTGACTGTGGAATCAAAGAAGTCGCCACAATAGTAATAGGAAAAATGTCTTTGGATTGCTTGTTGTAAAAGGTTCCCAACAGTTCCTTGATATCAATCGAAAGTTCGTAGAAATTTATATTTTTTTATTAATTGTAGTCATACCATTGTTTCACTATGTATAAACACTTAAAAAATAAAACATAGAGTCAATGTCACATTAATATTCTCTTTAATAACAACAGTGCAATATATTGAATATTTTACAAAAATGTATTTTTTGAATAGAAATGCCAATTTGCAATACTAAATTACGAAATGCAAAACCATAACCTATGTTTTATCATATCTAAGGAAAACAATTAAAGAAAATCAGATGGGTCATTTTAGAATTAATGGCTATTTTGTTCCATTTTGTAGTTACCATAGAAGGTCAAAGTAATAGAACCGAATAGTAACCATTAGTCACCAACAGTTATGTTTAATATGTTTTTAAGTTTTATATTTACCATACGATTGCAAGTAGTAATTAATTTTTTTTAACAAATACTGTATATTTTTAGCATATAGTTCTAGTGCTAACAATACTGTATCCACTAGACTTTATAAGAGAGGTTTTCAAATGAAGAAATTATTAAAGAATATTATAAAATAATATTTTTATTTTATTCATTCAAAAAGTAACAAATACTCCTACTTTTAAAAATTTTTGATTTACTTGTTTTCTGGTTATCTGTCTGGTCTTAATTTGGGAGTGAGCATTTCACCCTTTTGGACTCAACATATTGCTTCTTAGTTTTAGACAAACACGTCTATTTTTGACAGAAATACAATTTTCATATTCACGCACATTTGTTTCTATAATTATGTATATTTCAAGATAAACATATGATGTAATTATGTTAAAGTAAATAGCAGGAAGAAATATTCTGGAAAGGGAACCACGTCCATTTAAAAATGTTGTACAGTATATATATATATATATAAAATAAATTCAAAATGAAGGAAACACACAGAAAGACACAGACATAACTCACATCGATATTTCGACCATCGTCGTCATCAGGAGGTGTGAAGAGCGAAGAGCGAAGAGTCCCGCAGGAAGACAGGGCGTCGACTGATCCTTCATTTTGAATTTATTTTATTTAAAAAAGTCCGCTGGACCGTTTCTTTTAATTGTAAATATATATATATATTTATGGATATAAATAGGCAGCAGATCTTCCTTCAAACAAGTCTCATTAAATATAACTGCAGTCTCGGCATCACGATCTTCAGACTGAGAGATGCGATTCTACGAACTACTTCTTGCTAACAGGGTTTAACTGGAAAAGGAGTTGATAAAGTGACATGTCATACAAAATCAATGAAATAGTCAAAAAGATGGATTTTTTATTATATATATATATATATATATATATATATACTAACTATAAGAAACGGTCTACAAGGACTATAAAACTTTAAATTACAATGATGCCAGTGTATCATTAAAACTTACCTTCTTTATTTCTAACTATACCCTTCTCTATTACTTCTTATTATCTTTCAAATGAAGAATAATTCAAATAAAGAATAATTCAAGTAAAGTAATTCAAAGTTATATATATATATATATATATATATATATATATATATATATATATATATATATATAGATTAATAAAGAACAAATAAAGGTAAATTAATTTGGAAAGAAAATAAATATATACAAAGAAGTTAACGTAAAATGTAAGTGTTGAAAGATAATAAGAAGTAATAGAGAAGGGTATAGTTAGAAATAAAGAAGGTAAGTTTTAATGATGCACTGGCAGAATTTCATGGTACTCGTCTCCCTCAGGAGAAGATAGTTGAAGCAACGAAAGCTCTTCAACTGCAGGGGGGTGACCCTCACTGCCTGAAAATTCTGGAAGAACTTTATATTAAGTCAAAGAAACTTTCCCTTAATTGTCAGACGGTGGATATGTTTGTCATTTCCATCGTCTGACATATTTATATATATATTTAAAACTTTTAGAAACACGAAAGAAAACAGATATTATTACTCACATATTAGAACTTTTAACGAAAACGAAAAAAGTAGTAGAAATAGTTGAAGAAAAATAGCAACGGGAAGAAAATAACAATAAAAAAGTAATCTTTAAAAATATAAAATATAATTGAACTGGAAATTAATAAATTCATAAAATAAAAATAAAAAAAAATATAAATTTAAGAGTAAAACACCTTGAGTAATACTTGAATAATACCATGTTCAGGTTGATACATGGATTTGAACGAGCTCTTAGGAGCCATATATGGGATTCTTCAGAAGCTCTTAAAGTGACAGATCTATTGTGTCGAAGGACTCTTTTTAGTATCTGAACTCTGAAGCACAGAGTTTAAAAACTTTGACTATGAGAATTGGCATGAATAGCAACTGGCAGTGAACAATCCTGACTCGCCGATGACCTATGATTATTCATCCATTATTCACCAACGTACCATAGTGGTTGTTAAGCCTACCATGTTCCGGTTGTGTTTCCAGCGTGCTTGGTCGCCCATTCTCTTTTCTCCTGAAGACGGATCATCCGAAAATTTGAGTTTGTAAGTGTGTCTCTTTCTCTGTGTGTTGCTTTTCTTCATTTTTGAACTAATTTGCGTCCAGTTTGGATCGTTTTTTTCGAATTTTGAGTGTATATATATATACCTCTGTCAACGTTCAAACCACAGTAAGAAATGAGAAAAAAGACTAACAACGTTCAAGCCTAATAAGCGGTGTTTCGTCAGAGTCAAATCCCAAATGGAGTCATGTGTTTATTGTGAAATCTTGTTATTTATATTACTGTATATTGGTAGCATGTCTTCTATTAGGCATGTGTTATTGAATAATATAACAGCATCTGGATTCACGACCTTGTTGCTGGTTTCTTCAATCATCCTTGGAATCCTCCTTTTTTCAAACTGGAGTTTGAAGTCAAAAAAGTTGTCCAATCGCTATTGTAAGATTCTTGATATCTTACAATCCCCTTGAGTGCACGTGAACTCATATACATAATGGCTTCTTTGACGTTCAGGGATGTCTCTTTTTGGTCCATTTCTTATTAGCATGACTCTAATCCTCTTATTTTTGTAAAATATGACCAGACTTATACAGCCTTCCTCTTTTTTAGGCTTCACATTTAAGTGGATTATTTTCTTGAGCACTTGTTCATCCTGCTTATACTGGGTATTCATGTAGGCCTGGTGATATATTTTAATGACTTATTTTAAATGACACTTACTTTCTTCTGAAGTACTTTATAGATTTTTTTTATTTATGTAGTGCATTTAACAAACACTTGCGATTTTAGTCACCTTAGACCAGTAGACGTTGAACATACTCAGCCTGCTGTCTTTTTACTCATAGTTGCAAACATTTCAAAATGTTTATCAACCTCATTAACTCTTTATTAAGTTTTATTAACTCCTTTAATTTATCAAAAATTAATTTTTAGAATATTAATGAAAAAAAGTTTTTCCAATTTTTTTATGTGCAATGGTTCCATAATGTTAATTCATAGTTTGTTAAGATGTAAAATTTAAAATATATCAATAAAAAATACAATTTTATTGCATTCCAGAGTAATTGACGAGAACAATACTGTCTACTATACCAATTAGGGATCAAGTAACATTTTCTTCTAAACAGTGGCTAAATGCAACTTTAAATGATAAAAGAAATGATAATAGTTGATATTATATTCATAAATATGAAATTGTTTAAGTGGTTTGAATAATAGGTCTTTTTGTTGAAGAGCAACATTTGAACAAGGGTAAAAATATTGCTTCTCGGAGTAGGATAATATTAAAATTTTAACACGCAATTAATTCTGCCAACATTGAGGATAGAAGGTGGAGCGTGTTTGGCTTATTTATTATGATTAAGGAGAGGAATTAGGAATGCAGATTTATTCGGGTTTTCTTATAAAATGTAAGAGACCGGGTGGGAGGGGAAGCTATCTGATGCGAGCTCACCTTGGACTCGACCAGCTGGTCCCAGCATCGAGCTCCGCTTCGTCCACACAGCCCAGTAAATCCTTCTTCGGTTCCCTGTCCACAAACAGACCATTAAGTCGCAAAACCGCTTAATAACATCTTATCGTGACGACATACTACCCATTGTAGTATTTTGCAGTGAGGTTTATTTTTGCTATAACATCTATGAGGTATTCTACAGTATGCATTATTACTTAGTCCCACATTTAAACTTTAAATTTCACCACGATGTTTGTTACCAAAGCATTATGCAGGCAATAAACATTAATAAAAGTCAACAACAATGGTCTTTTTTATTTACTTTTTACTCCTTGGAGGCCTTGACCTGGATTTCGTTTTCAAGATTTATTTTACTTTTATTCTTAGTAATAAGTTAATCAAGGACTACGGACCATCATCTGTATTAAAAGTATAAATCTAGACAACACAAGAACAAAGGATATCTGTAGCCGATGCAGTTGATGATTCAGATAAATCCATTTGACGTGTTATGGCTTTAATTGTTAGAAAATTATAGTTTGAAGTACTTATTGCCAATATTAAGTTGGCATGTGTTTGACGAAAAACCATATCAATTATATTAATTTAAATTTTTGAAGTATTCGAAGTTTGTACATTTTGAAAGAAAATTTTTGCACTTGGAAAGAAAAAAAGAGCACTTGGGAAAGTTTTAAAAACATGACAATACACCCATGGTTGTATGCTGAAAGTTATATAACTTATACTGGGTATTTATGTAGGCCTGGTATATTTTAATGACTTACTTTTAATGGAACTTATATCATCATCTGATGCAAGAAATGCATGAACCATGTACAGTGGTGATTGGCGAAAAATATAGGCTTCTCTTTATTTTACTATGTTGGTAACATTACTAAATAAAACCCTTATTCTTAATGAGTTTTGTCTCTTATGTAACACGAAAAATAAGTAATAATTATTTAAATTATAATAATTTAAGTAATAATATTTAATTATATTAATTAAGCAATAATTAATTACTTTAAATAAGTAATAATTATTTAATAAGTAATAATTATTCCTGATAATATGTTATCAGAATAAGAGAGAGCAATGAAATATGGGAAAAATTTAATAGTTTATATGTTGAGAAAATGAAATTTCTAAAATTAACGACTTTATTAATGCACTTTTTATTATTTTATTTGTGTTTGACAAATAAATTTTTATTTATTATTGCACATTTTACATTCATTTACTGTGGATATGAAATATAGAGTAATGGAAGTACTGCGTTTAGGTTAAAATGTTGATATCGGGTTTCAACAAATCTGTTTTTTTTTAGGTTCCCCTTGTGTAATAAAATAGATTAAAAAAAATTGATATGTGTGCAGGGTTTGTGTGTGTGTGTAAGTATGTGTGCATGTGTATGTATGCAAGTGTGTGTGGGATTTCATACCCACCAAATTTTAAATTTAAGTTAATTTTGGCTATGAAAAGGAACATACGTATAGCTCAACACCAAAATTCCACTTCCATTGAAGGTACTTTATCTAAAGAAAAAAAAAACTTTTTGGGCGAAATGTATTAACATTATTTTGATTAATATCATTGTTGTTCTAGGTTTTTGGTTGATATTTAATATTTATAGGTTGCAGTACCATAAAAATTATCGTTGAGTATCAAAAATCTACTAGTAGACTGAACTCGGAATTAACTGACTAGGGTTCTGAACTAGGGACAAAGTGACTTTTAAACGGCTTATTAAGTTAATATGGATATTCAACAAAATGTAGTAAAATAATATAAATAATAAAGTTATTGTTATTAGTATTAATAATTCTTAGTTAAGATTTTAGGTAAGAATATATACATTTTTTTAAAAATTTTATTTAATTTCTGAAAAAGTATATATTTATAATATGGTTAAATGAAAGTCGTTTATAGTTTCATACCAGATTTTTTTTGCAAGTGATTAAACGTGCTTTCACTAATTTCTTTCTTTAGGTTCATATTCACATTTCATTTCAATTAATTAAATAAAAAAATGGGTTGCTTACCCCATTATAATCATGTATACAATGAGGATGAGTTTCTTCATCAACTCAATTTGGGATTTTAAAACAATTTTTATATTTCATTTTTGAATTGATGTTTCCTTGTTGAAAATAATAAAAAAATAAGGGTTCTAGTAGTTGGGGTTTTGATAGGAGAGACTGAGAGAGTAGATCTAAGTCCAGTGGTGGAACCATGTTAGCAGCTGCCGAGAGCTGTCCACTGGCTTTACTCTCTCTCCCCCCTGCTCGCTGCAAATATCCTCCAGAGCAGCTCATTATATCATCCTCCTAGTCTACACAACGGGTCAGTTTTCATAAATTTCATCTTCATAAAATAAGTGAGAAATACATTATTAATTAAAATAGTATTAATAATATAATAATAAATGATGTATTAAGTTTTCTCTTAAAAAAAAAGTTGATACTTTATAAAATCCGTTTGAATGAAGAGGGAAATCTACAAGGTAAGCTTATTTATTTTTATTAGGAACTTATAAAAATAATTAATTATTGCTAATAATTAACAAAGTAAAAACTACTTTGTTTTTCATTGTCTTTCCCTCGAGTAATTTTAGGTTATTCTACAATTAGTTAAGTAATCAGCTCCAATATTTGTATGTTTTGTTTTAAATTCTAAACAAATCAAGTAAAACATCTAATAATATAAAATTATTGTTTTCGGCAGTATAAGGAACTTTTTTTTAATGACTATATTTTAAGAGAGAAAAGTGACAAGTCCAATGAGTTTATAAATCACGCTAAATTGTTCTTATCACTGTCCAGGTAACTGTGTGAAAAAATAATTGCAAACGAAAATCAAGAGAAATGGATGATATGGAAATAGTTATACGATAAGCCGAGAAGAAAAATGTGTATTATTTATAATTATTTAAAATAGTAAGTGTTTATGTCCTTAGTTTTTTTGAGAAAATCTGGGGTCCTAAATGGCTGATGACAGCTGGAGTCAAGTCTAGTAGATTTCGGTGTATCTTATACAATATGAAATAAACTTTATCCTATAATTTATAATTTAGGATTTTAGTTTATATTAGACTGAACTAACTCTCTTCAAAGTTTTCTTTTAGGTTAATAATTATAGGCTGATTTTAGCGTAATTTATTCGTAAAATGCCTTATTTTGCGATAAGAATCAAAAGTTAAATCTTTTTATTCTTTAATAAAATGAACTTAGACAAAAGAAATGTCAATGCAGAAATCTACAAACTTGCCTATGACACCTAAAACGTTAGGTAACAGAAATACTTTTCGTGTTTTTTACAGAATACTTACTTAAGAATAAAATCAACCTTCCTTTATTGCATCTCAATAAAAAAGGAATTCAATCACTGACATTGGTATTAATGATTACCAAGTCTTACAATTTTTCTAAAGTGAACGTATAGGTAACATAGGAGAACATACAGCAGCAGTAAAATATTTTTAATCCTGTGATTATTCAGGCACTTTTTTCTCCTGGCATTGTGTTATCCAATATTACTTAATAATGGTGTTTATCAGTATACTCTGCTGGCTTCTCTATGAAAGAAGATTTCAGAGGCGTCTACTGCAACTTTCGCATTGGTAGGGAAATGGGGACAAAGGAGTAAACTTTAAAAACATGTGTTTGAAGTGGATGAAGACTTCTCCTATCTGTGTTGAACTTCTAAAATCAGAGTAATTCAGAAAACTTTATGTCCTTTTGAAATGACTTTTTGAACACATTCTTCTTCCGAGCAACTAAACTGCATGATTATCGTTAGCCATTACAATAAACACTAACACTTCTATTTATTTAGAACAACTTTTAAATATATCAGAACTCAATATCAAGCCATTAACAAAGTCCTTAGCTTTTTGCTGTTAGTATTTTTGAGATATTGTATTTCTAACATCAGTTAGCGTTAATTATTAACTGTAGCCCGTAATAAAGTGTACTTCTGGCCAAAAAATGGTTTGGGAGAAGGCAATCTTCCCCCTAACTAGTGGCAACAAATACATTATCTTAAACTAAAAACACTTACTTATAAATAATGCTTTAAAACTAGATGTTGAATAATTGTGCTTTAATACTTAGAGATGTGTTAATATCACAAAAACCATAGTCAATTTGGCCTGAATTCTTAAATAAATACATCATTGACTCTTAATACTTGGAGATATACTGATAGCAGAAGAAGCCATGGTGAGTTTGTCCTGAATGCTTAAATGAATGCATCATTCAGTTTTAATACTTGGAGATGCACTGATACCAGAAGAAGTCATAGTGTATTTGGCTTCATTATTGTTATTTATTTTAGCTCCATTGGTAGGATGCAATACCAGTTAAACACTTGAAGTTCAGTTTTCTAATAATACTATCATTAATGTCATTAAATATCTATGAACCATAGGTAATGGTTACTTACTTTAATATTTATTTGAAAATAGAGTTTTTATTGTTTTTATTAGAGTTATAGAATCAATTGTTATTTGTGACTCATATATCAGTAGCAAAATTGATACTAACTGAAAGGGTGAATCGAAAGGCAAAAGATGACAGATTTAGAAAAGCCTGGACTTCAGAGACTGAATGGTGATAAATGTAACATGGATACTTCTTTTTGAAAAATGCCACGGTACTGAAATGACCTTAGGCGCCTCCAGCCATTAACGTGCTTCTAAAGAAAAGGTAATATCTAACCGGAAGGGATATGATTTCTTCTGGTCTCAACACATCTCCAGGCTTTAAGAGGTCAATGATGCATTCATCTAAACACTAGACTATTGTTTTTAATTTTTGTTTTTGTTCTTAAAGATATTGACATCGCTTTATGAAGTATATTTCTAAAAATACGATTATTAGTTCTACGTGGATAATTTGGTACAGTACTTAGCATAAGAATTTTGTTAAAAGAATTTGAATTTTTTTTTACTTGAGTAGAATAAAGGCACAAAACATACTCAGTCAAGTATTGTACTTTTTCCTCTGATTTCAACAAAATCTCTTTTAAAACTACAGTCATTATCATGAGTGCTACGTTGCAGGACTTCACGCCTTCGAGGTGGGCCCTGATTCTGGTTCCTGAGTGCCTGTGTATGTGTATGTGTGTGATTAGGATATGCTAAGCTCCAAAAAAGTTTCTAAGTTATCTTTCTTTCTAAAAAAGAACGGCAAAAATATTGCATTTATTTAGATGTAATAAAAAAAACTTAGTAGAAAAACGTCTGCATGATTTCGATTAAAATATATGGTCATAACTTTTTAGTTTATATGTATTATATATAGGGTGTGATTTTCATATAAATTGTCCTAAAGGGTGAAAAGCTAGAAAACTTTTATGGAATAGGATTAAAAAGACTTCAAAGGAATCTTATTTAGTTGATAGGGGTATTTAACAAAAAAAAGTGTAATGGCTAATAAATATAAAATTGGTTTCAATTTGATTGAGCTGGTAGACAGAAATCAAAGAGTTCTGCTAGAAAAGTAACCTAAGTCTATTTTTCTACCAGAAACTCTTTAGTGTTTCTAATTTGAATTTCATAAAATTTATTGTACCATTAGTGATATCCATGGTTACGAACCTGGTAGCTGCCACCTACTTGTCAGCGTTTACAGTTTATATATGGGTAGTAATTATTTTCCATATTAAATTAATTTGATCAAAGTTAATTTTCCTTTCCAAGAAGAAAGAATAATCATAAATATATTTTTAATGAAGTTAATATCTCTTTTAATTCCATTTTACTAAATATCTCTAAGATATTAATTAATATCTTTTTAAAGTAATCATTAATATATCTTTTACTATTTCATACCTCATGGAATAGATTTTTATACAGTTACTTATATTATGAACAAATAATAAAATGAGATACATTTTATTGAATTTTAAGTTAGAAAGTTTTCAGTTATTTTTGACAAAAAAACTGAATGAAATGTGGATATGCTAGTTCTCGAATACCAATCTAAAACAGTCCCATGCATTCTATGTGCATTAATTTATTTAAATATTACATTCATACTTTCAAGTTAAAAATAAATTTGGAACTTATTATTAAAACTAATTTTAATCGCGTCACTTTGCATTACATTAAATGTTTTATGGCTATTAATAAATATAATGAAAACAACAATTGTAATGACTAGTAATGTAATGCATTTGTATTGAACATACAGTTGACAAAGCCCCTGTTTACATAACTATGTACGACTGTATTATAGAATTCATTGAACATATAAGCGTCATTATTGTTATATATTTGTTTGTATAATTATTCTTATAAACTGAAGCCAGAAGGAGGTGGCGGTAAAAAGAAAATTGAAGGTCTTCTGGCTTTGTGATGGTTTGTCTTGAGTATCGAAGGGAGACCTCCAATATAACACACTCTATAAAGACATTTTATGATGACGTACGAAACGATTATGCATTTAATTATCATCCTGGCTCAAACATTATTCATATTTCATCCAAAGTATCCTAACTTATTATAGATTTTTACCAACAGAGTAGGCTAAAAAGTACTAATTGTTATTAGTTCTTTCTTATATTCTTCGATTCCCCAGAAATTACCAAATGAATCTCTCTAAGAAATAATTTCTGAAGAAAATACCTTTAAAATGTATCTAATGTTTCTTCTATTCATTCTTTTTGATTTCGTATGTATTAATTATTAAAACATTGTAATATAATGATTAAATTGAAGGGAAAAATGAGAGAAATGTGTATTCCCAAAATAATTCATCAAGAACTTTGAACTCAATTTAATATGCTTCTATTTGTTTACATTTAATAAAAGGATCAGCTGTTTCCTAACTTTTAGGATGATGATGCTGATAAATGGTATAATAAGCATCATAAAGTGCTTGGTTGTTTTGTTATATTTTGTGAATTCTGCGTTCTTTCTTTCGTAAATTTTGTTCTCTTTTATATATATATATATATAAGGATTTCACAATAAACACGTGAAATTAACAATCAATGATCAAACCACAATAAGAAATGGGAAAACAAGACTAAGTTCTTTCAACCGTAACAAGCGGTCTTAGTCAGACCGCATTGAGTTGGGTTTTTGACTCTGACGAAGACCGCTTGTTATGGTTGAAAGATCTTAGTCTTGTTTTCCCATTTCTTATTGTGGTTTGATCATTAAATATATATATATATATATATATTATAAAATATAAATATATATATATATAAAATAAATATATATATAAATATATATATTTATATATATATACACATTGTGTCGGTCGGTGGACACTTCCACGTCTCCGCTCCTGTGTCCCTTTTCCTACCTTTCCTGAGGACGGCGTGACAGCAAAAATGATCAATAATAGTAAGTATTAGTCTCTTTTTTGTTTTCTTATGATAACTTTAATTATATATATATACATTTATGCTAAAATTTGTCGTATCCCCTAAAATTTCTCCCTTATTGCTTGGCTATATACTGTCCATATTCTTATAAATCCTGTAGTCTAATACAGGTATTGGTACGTCTAATGTTACGTACGTAAGATTAAGTACGTAAAAGAAAGTAAGTTTTCAATTTCTTTTTTATAACTCTTATTTTCAATGCCACATTTGAGTCTGAATTAGTTCTCCTTAGAATATTCTAGCCGTTGTAATAATGCATTATTTGATAATTATTGAATAGTGATGTAATATAATGATAATTATTTTCCAATATTTTTTAGTAACGTATTATTTTCGTGTCTATTAACTTCCTATTTCATTCCTTTTTTCCTCCTAATAATGTTTCTCGACTATTCACTAACTAGTTCTTTTGAACCGGGTACGACAATGGCGTCACTGTTGGTTTCCAACTATCACTGATCCAATGTTTACATATAAACTATTAATACTGTAAGATGTGTCTTACAATTTTTTGTTTGTGAAATTTATTCCTAAACTTTAGTTTTACGAGTTTTTGGTTTATCTTTTCACCAAATATATAATACATATATTTCAAATTATGAAAAGTTTAGTCCATTTGCACTTTGAATACACATAGTTCATACCAAAAGAAAACATTGGTTACGATCAATATTTTGAATAAGGGTTGGTCACTAGCAGTATGTCAGAAATGAAGTGAAGTGGGAAAGATGTAATAAGTGTCAGGCATTATCATCAAGGCACTTACATCTACTGGACGAAAAACATGTATCCTTCTTCATCTCCTCTTCATCCCTACTCCTGATGATTAACTTGAAATTACTTGATTACTTGAAATTAAAATGACTTATTTTAATATATTAAAATAAAGAGTAAATTATTTATCTCTTTCCACGCTTTTAAATGCTATCATTGTATTGGTTGCTGCCCATTACCGTGGTTTCGTTGTATGACACATAGAACTTCTGTATTAGTCGTAGTTGTTATCCAGTGCAAGTAAATTGGAAAGAATCAATAGCACATTTGAATCCATCTTATTCTAATACAAAGAAAAGGCTGCACAAAGCATATCTTCAAACAAGATTTACCATCTTGTTTGAAATTTGTAAACCAGACACTTTAATTGGTTCATTATACATTTGTTTAGAAGGATAAATTGTTCCTATTGTTAACTGAAGTTATAGTAATACTATCGGAGTAGTTTATATTGATATATTATATAGTATTAGTTGCCTTGGACGGAATGTCACTGCATATTCGGTCAGTGTTCTAACCATGACCAATCTTACCATGCCTATATACAAAAAGAGTCCTCACTGACTTATTGACTCATCAACCAAACTGCTCATAGCAGATACATGAAATTCGAGCAGTGTCCTTTCTTGGCCTAGACAAGCAATAAATAATAATTGTGATTTTAAATTATATTATAATTACGAGTATATTATAAATTATGATTTTTTAAAATTCACTCCATAAAGGTGAAACATGGGGGTAACCTCGTTAGTAATATGACTGATGTACTTACATTACCGTTTCAATAATGTAATATATTTAATAAAACTGCAAATGTTTTATTTAAATTTAATATTTTCACTGCTCTTATTCAAGTGATAAAAATATTGATGGAATTAATCAAGTACAGCCAAATTTTTTCTTAAATTATTTTTTATATGAATAAAAGTTTAGAATAAGTTTTACCGCTTTCAAATTAATATTATTGTAAAAATATATTATATTACCTTGAACATTTATTGTTATTACAATAATTGCAATATTATGATAATATTTACAATAAGATGATATTAGATACTATTAACAACAAAGTTTGTGAAACTAACCACGATATACTTTTTAAAATTAATGCATTATAAAATTAGTTATTAATGATGAAACTTGATATTGATTAGCTTATGTTTTTATAAGGTAAATTGTAAAGATTGAAATTATTAGAGTTATGAATATCATACAGAGAAAATGGCATTTCTTTTATGCTTTTGATGAGGGCTGATTTATTAGATTTGGTAATGATGATAGTGATGAGTATACATGAACCGGTTATATCTGAACTGCTGGTGAGTATTCGGAATTGTGTGTCTAAAATGATTTGAGGCAGCTTTGGCTGTAAATTTTTACCCAGGCCTCAAGATTATATAACAGATATATAACTCCTGACTTAATTCCCTTCGTCTATTTACTGTTACTTGTCAATACTCAAATTTACTAATTAAAATATAATATTTTGTTATAATCTACAACGTTACCTATCACAAATCAATTGTTTGGATGGAATCAGCTCGAAAGGTATTAGTGCAGATAAATATTTTTTAAAATAAATGTTATATTCAGTTTTTACCAAAATTCGTATAAGACAGTTCAAACTAAAGAATATTTAGGTAACCTTTATGAAAGTTTTTTTTTATGTTTCTTGTTAACCTATTATATCTAGTATGGGCTATATAGCCGGGATTGAGTTAAGTTTTCTTTTCAAAACCTTTGATTTATTTTTGAATATATCGATAAATAATCTGAAATTGCTTGTAATATTGGATTTACCTCTCTAGAATAGTTTAGAATTTGAAAAGCATACACAATTTGTATAATTCTTTTTTGAATATTTGTAACTTGTCTGGTTAGTACAATGAAATAGTTAAGTAGCGTTAATATAATATGTATATTTTTTAATGACATGGATTTAGTGAGGAATTCTAATAGGATGAAATTGCATCGTGAGTTCGACCATATGGGGGGAGGTTAGCAGGAGAAGTTAAACAGAGAAGAGAGTCAGGGTAAGCATAGCGGTATTAAAGGCATTACACTGTTTGTAGTGATAATGAAGGTGGCAGACGAAGGGAGCTTGGGCCATCATGTACCAGTCGGCCTAGTTGAAGCCTTTGAAAAATAATCTACCCTAAATGGTTGTTTAATGTGGGCACATTAGACTGGCTGGGCCCCCAGTGATTAGCGATAACCCTCCTTCACTCCCTTGACGATATTTCCCCGCCGCTAATGGAAAAACATTTTTCATTTCGAAAACTAGACAGCCATCCTAGGTCTTCTTGGCTTCCACTTAATTACCTTAGCCCTAGCATGGTAAACAATTATTTTTTTTTGTTTTTGTCTTTTATTCTCTTCACTTTCATTTAACAACACTGTTCAAACAGTTCACTTGGTTTATTTAAACTGTAAATGTATATTCCTTTCATAACTGACTATAAATAAGTTTGAATATCCTTGAAATAACTACGTAAAATCAATAAATATGAAAGTAAAACTATACTTAAAATGTTTATATATCAATTATAAAAGAAACTAATAGCCATATATAAGGGTTTTATCATTTAGTTCATAAAAATCACAACCTACTTCCAGATGTGCTTCCACATACCTAAAGTGCATCGTAATAACAAGTAACGCTTTGGATGACGAACGTTCAACTTATTATTGAATTATTCGACCACATTTTTTTATTTGTTTTTACAAAAAATTTTACTATTTTATGGGCCAAATCAACAGAATACCCTTATTTTGAACTTCTCAGAAGTTTGCTCTTGACAATGGGCAAGTTCAGAAACTGATCGTGAAATGGGAAAAGTTAACGAGACAAGACAATATGTTTTTATAATAATATTACTAAGCCTCTGTGGTAATAAGAATAATATGTATTATTGTTGAGATATGAGTCTACTGATTCATTTAACATGTTTATTCACTTTAGAATTCTCCACCAATACTATAGAAATAAGACAAATATGTGCAGGTATATAGCAGGTATATGCAAGAAGCATATTATGTTTTTTGATTTTGCAATTCATGGTCTGATTTATAGTTGAATGGTTATTCAACTATAGTACTGACTTATTAAATTTCTATATCTTCAATATTTTTCAAAAATCATATCTTGTGTTTCATAATTGTCATATGTTTATAACTTCCTTTTGTTTTATGAAGTGTTTTATGAAAAAACACTTCCGTTTTTTGCATTTTTTCATAAAGTATAATATAATTGTTCTAACTATCTGAAATAATTTTATAATTTTATTATTTTATAAATATCTATCTGAACATACAAATAATTATAAAACATCAAATTCAAACAAATTAACTCTAATCAAACAAAACATAATGCATAAAATAATTTAGTAGTAAAATTTATTTGGAACAAAGCTATTTATTTAAATTGCTATATACAGGTTCTTAATAAAAAATTAGCAAATCTTCAGCACAATTTAATTTTACTGTAAAAAAAGCAAATATTTTTTAAAAAAATATATGTCTGAGATAAAAACATCGGAAACTTGATTTGATCTACATTTATTATTTATTTTTTGTTGCACCACTTATTTATTCATAGATATATATAAACAATTTCAACCATTTAAAACATCTAAATTTCAACTGATTCCATGATTCAACCAGAATTACCTAAAACCATTAGAAACTTTGCCAGATTCTTTATAGGTGATCTACTGCGAGTAAGAATGTAAACGTCTGCGGACAGGTAGATACAAATTAGTTTTACAACAGTATTGCATATTTATACAACTTAGTACAAAGTGAACAAGGTACAACAACATAGGTACAGAAGTTCTCGATCTGTTTTACGTATGTATTACTTCTCTACAACATATTTGATTTGAGCTTGTATCTCACATTAGTTATTCAGATATTATTAAAACAAGTTAGTGAATTGGTTGTTAAAAGAACTACATATTAAGCTAAAATTAATTCAATATTAATTATATATGAACCAAGTGCATTGTTTTTGTTCAAATAATATTTATAAATATTAATCAATTTGAAGAATCTAGGTGTATGAATAACCGAGCTAATTAAATAATAATTTCAGTCATGTTATGACAGGAAATATGAATAAATAACTGTAAAAATAAATTACTTAATTAAGATGGCATGAAATAATAATGATGTTTAAACTTTAAACCTCCCTCAGTACTTTAGGTGATTAGGTGGATGCCAGAAAATCATATCTTCATATTCCTTTATTCCCCTTGTTTTGCGGTGCCACTAGTTAGCAACGTAATAATCTTGCTTCAATGTTTAAACCTTTTTTTTTTCTAAATTACTTTTAAGAACATACTTTATTGCATAATTATTTTCTTAGCAGATGTAGGGTTTATTCTACTTTAAGTTTAGCTTAAACCACTTGTAACTATGGAATGGCTGCAGGAATATTATAGATTATAATATATATTTATATATTTTTATTTATATATTTATATATTTATATATATATTTATATATATATTTATATATATTTATATATATTTTTTTTTATTGATTTATAACATGTACCATCAAACGAGTGATTATATAAACCATACATCTCTCTCTAAAATCATCAACGTATTCTTTTTAAAAGTGAACTTATAAAACTATCTGCAGTGCTAGTTCAATAATGATTTTGTTTAAAATGAAAAAAGTAAATTTTTATAGTAGATATTTTTGTAGATTCTGTAAAGCATAACATTGATATTGATTATTTATGGACAATAATTGAATTTTTTATTTCTCAAAATCTCATATACTATTGAAATTCAATTTTTTTTATTGATAGTTAAAAACATTCTTTCACATTTATACGACGTTTATTACGTATATTTACTTTCTTAGGCACTGAAGGATTAGGGATCTGTAAGCATCTTAGTGGAAGAACAATTCTACGATGAGATAGTTCAATGTTCTTGAAATATCTTTCATTCTTTTTGACTTAATAATTTTGATTGTTAAAGTAGCAATAATTAAAAAGATTCACGAGCTTATTCCAGTTCCACGAAACGCACTAAGTTTAAACATTTCAGCATTTTATTTCCAGTTTTCACATATTCGATGGAGTGTTCAACGTTTGTGTTGGTCTACCTGAGCTATTCCAAAATATGTCAACATATTATGCAATCCAATAGTTCACTCTACATTTATTTGTTTATACATATTTATGTAAAACTAATATTAGTTTTAATACATATATGTATAAGTATTTTTATAAATAAATTTTGCAGTGATAAATATACTCTATATGGTCGGCTCCATTAATATAAATTTCTAATTAACAACTCCTGTTATAACTTAGAAGTACAGATGATTCGTTATTTGGAATCAAGAAAATTTTTGACTTAATTAACAATAACAGTATGAAACCAAGAACAATTTTTCTTGTGACGTTGTCATTATTGCATTAAAATATTTAAATTTATATATACATTTAGTTTTAAAAAAACTTATAGCTAATTTAGGTAAAAAATCTATTGTTTATTTAATGGAAAAATGCGGGTGAAAACATTTGATATTCAAAACTTGTATTCTAGAAGAAAAAATTATGAAGATTTGGTTTTTAATATACGTTTGCACACAAGAAAAGTCTATAGTTTCAGTTAATTAGTCTACCTTAGTATATATGCTATTTCAGCTAATCAGTAATGAAAATATAAAAATATGTGATCCTTTTCTCTAAAACAGAAGCAAAAGTGATGTGATTCTAGGCATTTGTTGTAAGTATGAATTTAAAGAATGATGTTGAAAGCATATTTTCTAATAGACTTACCATTTTATAAAAACACAAACATGAGAGTGGTGGAAAATATATAGAAATATTAAGCACTCTTGTGATCTACAACGAAGAATTGGTATAATCAAAAAAATGCTTTTGGGTCTTACCTACACTCTATACCTGGCAAACCATATAATCTCGCTGGCCTCACAGACCCAAAATGACCTCTCTAAAAAAGACTTCAAAGAATCATTTGCAGTCTTCAGTGGTATAGGAGACCTCACAGCTTACCACTAAAACCATAATGTCATCGCAATTAATAAGAACTTTCAGAATATTATTCGGTTATAACAAAATAGTCTTAATTATAAAATACATACATTTAGTGATGTTTTTATAATTAATAAATAATTATTGCCTTATAATTTTTTACACTTAACATTCTTTATGAAGAGTGCAGTGAAAAATTGTCAAATATATTCACCATTGTGTTTAATAAAATATTTTAGTACAAGTGAATTGAAAATATAAAATTCTAATTTAAGCTTTATAATAAAAAAAAAAAATAAAACAATATGGAAATGACAATAAAAATAGTTTGTTTTACGATTCGATCTTACTGGAATTTGGATTACTTTAATTTGAATTTAAACTTTAAATATAAAAGGTCAGATAAAATTTATTTATTGGAAAACAACATAATCAGTATTTTTGTTGTTCAATCATAGAACACGAGAATTATCTGCGGCTATGCATCTCATCAAGGCCGACTGAATACATCTTACTAGATGAATGGACACTGAGCTGTAGGAAGAGTGTTTCAGTAGCTGTAACTATTGAAATCAAAACAGTGTATTTATTTTATTTTCGGCTGTGAAATGCTATATGTGGTGAATTTCAGAAGTTCTTAGTGAAATAAGTTAGCCATAATGTTCGTTAGATGTCCAAATAATACGCAAACAAACACAAAACCCTCTTCGATACATACAAGAAACATATTTTTACTTTACTATAAGTAAAGTATAGTGATCGTGAAAAAAATTCGATCTCGAGATTTTGACGGAATTACATGTTTTGAGGTCCCAGAAGTCGTTTTATGAAGTTTTTTCGATGATGTCTATGTGTTTGTGGGTGGGTGGGTGGGTGAGTGGGTTAGCATTGCTTGTTACCACGCTACGGTCCAGAATCTTTGATGGATCAACTTGATATTTTACAAAAAAATGGGCCTCATGGGGAAGATGATCCCTATTGTTTGAGAAGAATTATGCATGATGGGAAAGTCACTTTTTTTGCCAAAAACCGTTTTTTAGAAAACATTTATTTCTCCTAAACTAATAACCCTAGAGTTTTGAAATTTTGACATTATCTTTGAGGTTACAAATGGAAGAAACGAAAAATATATTCAAAATTTTAAAACAACGGGAAATATTTTTTTTCAATAAAATCTAAAAATTTTGACTTATAATTCAATCTCAAACCTTGTGAGAGTGATACAAGCCATACTGTTTGACGGATCAAAATGAAACTAAAAATAAAACTGCCTAAAAATAAAACATTATGTGGAGAATGAGTTGAGATATTTTTTTTCAAAATTACATTCGCTAAAGGGGCGTTAGAGTACGATTTCTGTTTTCAAAAAATGTTTTTTTGACGCTAAACGGCTCATTAAAAAATAATGAAAATTTGACCAAAAATGGAACAAAAAATTAGCAATATATAAAAAAAAATCATGCAGTTTCAGTTCCGCGAAAGAGCAATAACGCAATAAAAACTGTTTATTTATCCTAGACTAAGAGATCACCTACTATACTTATAGACATTTTTATATTTTTTTTTACATTGTTTACATTGACTTAGAAATTTTTTGAGCGAATCCACTGAGATAACATTGATATTTATAAAGGAACAATTTAAATACTTTATTGACTTATATGAGATGTAAGAGGAATAATATTTTTACTTGTAAAAAAATCACCGGCAATAAACATAAATAAATTACCTTTGTCTTCCATGGCATGATGGATTTGTCTCATAAAATGCTTTAATAAATCTATAGATTGCACTCTTGACCAAAACTTAATATCAGTTAGAATTACATTATCATTGTGAATGTAGTACCTTTCCGTGATATTGAAATGAGATGAATGACTCTTTTCTGAAGAAAGAGGACTTATGTTTGTTGAGAAATATCCATTTTTTTTTTTACAATTCTAGTCTAATAGTTCATATTTATTATTTTCAAAAATTAGAAGCTACCAACTATAAAAGATTTAAATTATATTGAATAGCTGGCTTTGACTTGGATTTGAGTCTGTAAACTGGCTAATTACTAATATATTTTTTCTCAATATACATTCATAGCAAACTTATAACAGAGTACAGAAGGCAGGAAAAGGACAACACTCATTCAGAAAAAATTCGTATACATGTTATTTGACAAAGGAGACGGAAAATGATCTTATTAAATACTAAGAAGCCATAAAATTCCCAGTATAATAATTCAATAAAAAACCAAAAATGTAAAAGATAATTCAAAATTGAAATCTTTCGTTTAGAGATTAATAAATGTAATTATCGTACATCTTTAATTATAAATCATCTCAAAACAACATTTTTCCTTCGATGTTTATGATGTTTTTCAGAGAAAAAAAGGGTATTTTCCTGTTTTAAATTTGAAAATTTTACTCTAATATTCAATGTAGAAGGATGTCAAGTAAACGATGTAAGAAATCCACTGGCTATTTGAACAAAAGCCATGTTCTCTTGTAGGAGAATATTTCGTATCAAGAAATGTTCACTTTGGTTTTTCAAAAATGTTATTACTGCTGTAGTTATACTACTGAAATTATTTGCATCAGCTGTGTGATGTACAAAAATAAGCTTATATATTAATATGTCCTTCAATCACTATCTGTACTACCTCAGGAATGAAAGACTAATAATGACATCCCATTTAGATGTTTACGTTATGTGTTATATACTCAAGAACTTTGATATTAAGTTACTTATAGTAAAGTTGAGTGTATGCCACTCCAGATTTTTTTACATTATACTTGCAATAAAATAACAGGACCATTAACTTTCAGAAAGATTAATAAGTTTGAAGTTAGTGCAATTCATTCGTGTTTATTTTTAAAATTTCAGCTTTCTTCACTCTTTAAATGGTTTTAAACAAAAACTGTTTTCAGTGTTAACCAATAATATTTTATCATTTAGATTACGTTAAGCGTCCAATTATAAAATAGGAAAGTCAATATGTCCTGAGAATATGACTATTCTAGCTGACATTAAGGAAGGTGTATGTTTTTGTGAGTTATATTGTTGTAAATTTCAATATT
Organism: Hermatobates lingyangjiaoensis; assembly: GCA_026182355.1. Lineage (NCBI taxonomy): Eukaryota > Metazoa > Arthropoda > Insecta > Hemiptera > Hermatobatidae > Hermatobates > Hermatobates lingyangjiaoensis. The sequence goes on along the minus strand of JAPFBL010000084.1, from coordinate 11,251,498 downwards.
AAGACAAAAATTTAATGGAGAGTAAGAAGTTTAAAAAATAGCTTTACATTTTGAATGTGGATATTATATTCGCAATTAGGTTTTCAATATGAATGGATCACAGTGTTTTGTTAAGTATTGTCTAAACTGGATAATTGTTTGAAACATTTTGGCAACTCTGAGTCATAGATGTTTTTCTGACTTTAAAGCTATGAAATATGAGAACCAACTTAAATGGTCTACAACAAGTTGTATAGCAGGTGACAAAACAAGCTTAGTTTTACTGAAATGTTTTCTGTTATGCAACTTGATTAAAACAAAAATCAACTAACTGGTTCAGACCATGGAGGTGGTAGGGGAGGTAGCCGATTGATTTTGACATTGATAGTTGTGATGGATGGTTGTGTGACAATATTCACCCGAAGAATCTTAGTGATTTTATTAAAATGTTCTCTTTATATTGAAAGAAAGTCTTCTTATTCCCAAACTTTTTAAAATACTTGCAACATTGGTCATTTCAAGGACAGTCATATGAATTGCTTGATCTTGGAGGATATCCGGGTACCGTACTATTAAGTAGCCCGTAAGAATATCTTAACATAGATATCTTTAGTTTTAATAAAATTAACCTCTTCTAATGTATGGTCAATAAATGGTAAAGTATTCGGAAGTTAGACTAATTGATAAAAACTCGTATTTATAGGAAAATATAAGTTCAACATCTGGATATACATTTAAATTTATACTTTTATTATTTCAGCAATACAAATAATCACAGAATGGCAAAATTCCGCTTGTCAACTCAGCTTCGATTGGCCAGGCTTTATTTTCTCTTCTTATGTTTGTCTGTTGACGAACTGCTTTCTAAATATAAGATCAAAGGAAGTTTTTCCTTCTGCACTGTGTCCTCAATTAATTTTGATTTGAACGTCTTCAGGAGAGATAAGAGAGGAAAACCAAGTCTACTGGTTCAGGGACGGTTGTCTTATTTGTATATATATACAAAACTAACGTTTATCGGGAATCGGTCAGTTCAGTGTCACGTGTTCATTCAGACTACAGTTGTTGTTAAAATCCACATACTATTTTTTTTTATAAAATAATTTATAATGTAATATTTAGTTTTCTGTTTCAAAATTTATACCTCTGCATATGAAAAAGGTTTTAAATAAAAACCGAAACGTTGGCAATGAGAGTTTAATTTGAACCTCAAGAACAGACCGAGTCCCGATAATCTTTAGTTTTGTTTCTATTCACGGTCGATACTTTTATTAATATTTATACAATTTGGGATAATATATATATATATATATATATATATATATATATATCTGTGTATTTTGGGAGAAGACCTTCATTCAGACATGTCCTTTAAAAATTATGCCAATTTTTATTCTTGTCCTTTTGCGAGTGAATTTTTCTAATTTTCTGAATATGGCTTTCCACCTTTCCGGTAGGATATAAAGCAATTCGCCAAATGTTAAAAATTGGCATAATTTTTTACAATATATATATATATATTTTGAAAGATTTCACATAAACACTTGAAATAACAATCAATGACCAAACCACAATAAGAAATGGGAAAACAAGACTAAGATCTTTCCCATTTAAAAACCCAACTGAGGGTTTTTGGGTTTTGACCCAACAGAGCCAGTTGGGTTTTTGACTCTGACGAAGACTGCTTGTTACGGTTGAAAGATCTTAGTCTTGTTTTCCCATTTCTTATTGTGGTTTGATCTTATATATAGATAGATATATATATTTTACAATAAACACGTGAAATAACAATCAATGTTCAAGATGTTCCAGTCAAAACCCAACTGACTCTGTTCAGTCGGGTTTTGACTCTGACGAAGAACGCTTCTTACGGTTAAAAGATCTTAGTCTTTTTTTCCCCATTCCTTATTGTGGTTTGAAAATTTCATCACATCAATTCACTCATCAGAAAAAAGACTATGATCTTTCAACTCAAATCTTTCAAATCAGAGTTGAGGTTTGACTCTGACTAAAATAGCTTGTTATGGTTGAGAATGGTTTTTCTGATTTTCTTATTTTTCTTTAAACGTTGATATATACAGTAGTATCACGCAATCCGGATTTCATCAACTTTATGGGTTCAAAATCAAACTCTTTTTGCCGACGTTTTGGTTTTATTTTAAAACCTTTTTCATTGCCAGAAGTAAGAATTTTTTTAATTTGAAAATGTAGTGTACATTACGTAAACGGACTGACCATCTAGACTTGTCAACACCTTGGATTAGACTGAGTAGACTAAGACCTTTTAGCTTGTCTAGACTGGACAGTATAGTCGAAGGTTCTGACCAGTTAAGATTCTTAGCTCGTTTGTGTAACGTAAATTTAATTTTCTAATTAAAAAAAGTTCTTACTTCTGGCTATCAAAAAGATTTTAAAATATAACCGAATCGTCGGCACCGAGTGGTTTGATTTTGAACCCAGAAAATTGACCAAATTCCAATTGCATAATACATCTGTTTTATTAAACAGTTGATATATTATTGAATTGGTTTTATATGTATATATATAATTTTATATATATTCATATACACTTATATATCAATGATCAAACCAGAATAAGAAATGAAAAAAATAGACTAAGATCTTTCAACTGTAAAAAGCGGTGTTTGTCAGAGTCAAAAACCCAACTGATATATCGTATCATACCTGGTAAGGTTTTTGTTACTGATTATGTAATATAATAACTTATTAAATAATAGTTTGGTGTTTTTTCTTTGATAATTCCAATGTCCTTGAAATTATTTATACTTATTGCATTAAGTATACTTTATTTCTATTTGATAAATTTCTTTATTTTTCCCCTATAAAGTAACTACAATCATTCTACAGAATTAATTTTAATATTGTTATATACGATCACTAATATACTAGGTCAAATCATTCATATTCAGTAGCTATTTAAGCGATAAATTGTTACTTAATGTGCACAAATGATCATGTACGCAAATGATCATAAATGTAAAAATGTATACTTATGGTTATTTATGGTAAGCTGTAGCTTAACTTATTATCTCAATACATATTTGGGTTCTTTAGCCACCATTTGAATATTTTTCAAAAAACCTAGAAGAATTAGGATTTAGAAAGACAGGGAGAGGAGAACTTAAGAGCTGACAGGGAGCATGACCCAGTTGTCCTTGGAACTGGCACGTTATTGATCAATACTAAGGAAAAGAGAGAGGGACGCGGAGCAACCGAGGGCCTATTCCAATCTGGTGCCTTGCACTTGGAGGACATCCGGGAACCGCTCTATTAAGTAGCCCGTAAGAATATCTTAACTCACATATCTTCAGTTTTAGTAAAATCAACCTGTCTTAACATGTGATCAATTTTAATTTTATGACTAACAACATGTTTGATTCCTAGATTACAGATTCTTGGACTTTAAGAGGGCACTGAGCCTATCACCTAAAAACAATCTGATAAATCCACAGCCTTATTTGTGCATACTGAAAGTATGTACTATTTTTCTAATTATTGTCAAATTTTAAGTTAGGTTACAAATCATTCAATGGTGTAGAACAAAAGAGTTTCCAGTTTCACTTGGTATGTTTTTAATTTCCTTTAAAGTTTGCTGCTAAAGTAGTTACATAATGCAAAATCATCGAATTTCTATAAGCAAAAGTATACCTAGTTAATTTAGTTATATTACACATTAAGTTTTGTAAAGTTTATGATCTGTTGATTCTATAAGTACTTAATGGATTTAGTACCAAGGTTTCTTACCAGCCGGTTTATATATATTCATTATTTATTTTATTCTGTGGCCTCTGTGTTGTATTAACATTGATATAATTGTTTAGCTTCAAATTTAGTTAGTTTAGAAGTATTAGTATTTCTGCAAATTGTAACATTGGGGTAATGAGACTCAAATAGTTTGCTATTGTTTTGTAGCAGAAATTGATTCTTCAATCAATGACATTGATGTGTACATACAATGTGTACTTTGTGGGCACAGAAATCACCAAATTACAGCTAATCAGTTTGTATGTGTAGTATTTAATTTAATCTTTTTTTCATATAATTAATCAAGTGTGTTGCATAGTAAATATAAATAAAAGAGGTAATGTAGGCGGAATACTGGTTATGCATGATTTACATATGATTAGTATACTAATGTTGTTTCCAAGGCTATACGAGTGGCGATAAGTCTGTGGGATAGCGACTCGCGGGAGATGCAGCCAAGGCCGAGGGCCTCAGACTCCCACCCCAGTCTTATCACAGTCTTTGTTGCCGGTCCCACAGGCCACTCTTCTAACATTCACATCTTCTGTCTTCTTTCCTCCTAAACTCTTCCCATATCTCCTACTGTTCAAGCCATAGGTCTAACAATACAGATTCAAATCAAACCTTGCCACATAAATCCATATTGAGTAAGATGTTTCGTAAAGCTGAAATTCTTTTTGCCTGCACTGATTCTTCTTGTAATCGGTCAGAGCTCAGGAATGAGATCAAATTATTCAAAAATAAATGGTTTATGCTAATTTAGTTCTTAATTAAGATTCACTTACATACTAGTTATTTGTAAGAAATACAACAACATATGAATTATTTTTTACTTTGCTATAAGTAAAGTATAGTGATCGTGAACAAATTCGATGTTGAGATCTTGATGGAATTACATGTTTTAAGATCCCAAATGTCGATTTATAAAGTGTCTTACTATGTGGGTGTATGAGTATGTATCCAAAGTTTGTGGCTAAGCTATGGTACAGAATCCTTGATGGTTCAAATTGGTATTTTACACAAAAATGGGCCTCATTGTGTAGATGTGCTGTATAGTTTGGGAGCAATTATGCATCATGGGAAAGTCACTTTTTTTGTAAAAATGTGTTTTGTGGAGGATGAGTAGAGATAATTGTTTCCAAAATTACATTTACCAAAGAGGCGTAAGAGAACATTTTCTGTTTTCAGGAAATGTTTTTTTGACGCTAAGGGCTCATTGAAAAACATTGAAATTTTAATTACGGCAATAGAGGTATAAAACTGAATATTGCTCCTGGACTAATAGTTTACTTACTATACTTGTCGTATTGTTTACATTTATTTACATTGTTTACACTGACTTAGACATTTTTAAGTGAATCCATTGAAATTAAATTAACAGGTTTTATATGGGTTGAACCTTTTTGTCCGCTCCGCTAGAATTTGATTTATATTTAACTGCACTTTTCGTTAAATATTCAGGAAAATGTAACTTGACTTTCAAAATGTAAAGCTTTCAAATGTATCCCAGCATTTTAATGCATATGAAACTATAAATGTTTTTAGATGACCTATGCGTTTAGTAAATACTTGGTAGTATCTAAATTGGTGTTATATCTAAATGTGAATAAATATTTTTCTATATACTACTTCCACCGTTTCTCCTACTGTATTAACTCGGTGTGCTTGAATTTGTGTTGTTCGAGGTTTGGTTAATATTTATTTGAAAATGTGCAGTTTTCTATTTGAATAAGAGCTTCAAATAAATTATTGAATTTTTTTCCTATCAATCCTTATCAACGCCAGTTATTTAATAACTTGTTAAATAAACGTAAACGTTCGAAAAGGATCTATATCAGTTTTTTGTGGAATTTTGCATAGTTAATAGAACAGCGTAAGATAATAGTTTATCCAACACGTGCAGAAAAATAATAAAGGATGGTTACGTAAGCCAATTTAATAGTATTTGAGCATTTATATGTTTCTTTCTCTTCCGATTTGCTAATATCTTCAAAGCTATTATAAACAACCGGATCAAAAATTTCCAACATTAACATTACTGCTTCATGCCGTTCAGTCGTATTGGACATAATTGTTTTAACTTGTTTTTCAAAGTTTCTTGGCAATAAGTGTGAATATTGTTGCGTAAAACGTTCTCTTTATTTGTTATATTAAAATAATACATTATTTTTCGGTTACTCTTGACGAATTTATACTTTTTTCAAGTTGAATTAACTTTATAATGTTAAATTTAGGTGACAGCAGATATAATACACGAAAAATTAAATGTAATTTTAAATATAGCTCTCTAATAACAGAATGCAGTCCATTAAATTTTACACTTCTAGATAATCCCCAGCTCATATTCTTACCTTAAAAGAATTTTTGGCCCAAAAACCTCCCTCCCTACAAGGGAGGTTCAATCCCAAAAAAACCCTCTCCTTTGGCTGCGTACCTAATTATACTTAATAATCTATTTCAAGTTTGGTCACAAACAGCTTCAGTAGATCATAAATGGATAATATTTATGATTCTGTTTTTTTTATTGATGGCTCTATGATACATGTATAATCAAAGTAGAAAGAAACATTTATTAAGATTTAGCAATGCATCTTAAAAGAACTTTAGCACAAAATAACACAATAAAATCTGTTATTGCGTTGTACACAATATATTTGGTGTTTTTAAACCCAACTGATGGTGTTTGAGTATAATAATAAAACCTATGTATTCATTGTAGTGTTTCAAATAAAGTTCTTCAAAAAAAAAACTTTAATGTGTATTGCGAAAACGAAATTTGCACCTTTGAATTTCTGCCTATAGAAAAATATTTCTTTCTGTTATCAACTCCAGCATAAATTATATAACAGCAATTTATATTTTGAAAATAGTAATGTGTTTAAATTTTAGGAAAGTTAAATGTGGAATTTAATTAATTACAAAACAAAATAACTCGTTACTAGTATTAAATAAAACTATCACAACTGACGGGAAATGGTTAACACTCTACTAAACCCCAGAAGTTCAGGAATTTATTAATCACAATTAAATTACCTACTCTAAACTCTTTTCGGAAGATCGTGTAAAAGTTGAATTACTACTTTTTTTTATAGGTTTTGCATTTAAAGATAGAAATTTTCATTATGTATGATCTATAATTAAATTATTGATTGTTTGACAACATTATCAATTCAATTATTCAAATTTTACGAGATTTAATTAGGACAGCCTTATTTCACCTGAAGATGAGTAAAAAAAACCTTCATTTCACAAACATTATAAATTTAGTTCTCTGAAAAAAATGATTGACGGCTAAAAACAATCCGACGTAAACATACTGTTAAATATAATCAGGGCTACGTTATATAAAATACGTATCTTCAACTACGTTCTTTTTATTAAAATGCAAAGAGTATCTTCTTTAGTTTAGTAAGATTATGTCTTACAATGTCATATAAGTATAATGAAGTAGTTTATTGCCATTCCATATAGTACCAGGTAATTCTTATGGTACTTAAAACGATGCTGGTCTCTAATGAACTTCAATAATGTGTTGTTCACGAGAGGAAATAACACTGATGAGAAACTCATTTTCCACCAGAATAGTTTAATAGTTAATGTATTTGTAGGTGGTATAAGATATCCCAGGTTTCTGTGATCTTAGATTTTTCTATGTAAGAGATATAAGAATATTGTGTACAACATCCCTCGGAGAAGACAAATATCTGAACTCGAGTCAGATTACTCATTAAAGATTCCTATTCGAATTTAAATATGCTTAAAAAAGCAAAATTTACGACACCCGATGTAGAATAAACCCGATTGGGTTTCAGTTAATAGAAAAATGTTTCTCCTCGGAAAACTGGCATGAACTGCGCTCAAAACTACTAATAATGAATGAAAGCATACTTTACTGCATTTATTAAATATATATATTCCACTTTTTTCGATTTCACATTTCTACGCTTTTTTTTTAATTACATTTTTTCAAATATTGCATTTCTAATGCATGTTTGTTTTGTTTCAGGTGAGTGCAAGGCTTCAAAGATAAATTTCTACAACCAGATTGGACTCATAAATTGGAAATAATTATCATCTTTAAAAGAAAATTAAATATCGCATAGTGAAAGGAACATTTATAAATTCTATTCAAAGTCATACATGTATGGTAATATGTTGATTATATTTATTAATATTTATTTATGAATGTTAAAATACATAAATAAGTATCGCAACATATATCAAACCTACAATATTTTACTGGGAACATCAATAATTAGATCAATTATAAACTACATAGTATAAATCAAAGAGAAACTAAAAACTAGATATCCACTTTAAAACTATCCCCTCTCTCTCTCTCTCTCTCTCTCTCTCTCTCTCTCTCTAACTATATATATATATATAACCAATTAGATGAAAAGATTCTTCGAACTGAATAAACTAGAATTTTCAAAAAAAAACATACAGAAAAGAAATCACTGAAATCACTACTATATTTTGATGTCCTCGTCGTCAGGAATAGCTGTGAATCGCTCCGAAGGCTGATAAGGTTGATAAGGCTGATAAGGACGATATATATATATATATATATATTTTTTTTTTTCATTGATTAACTGACCGTATTTCACTGATGTCATTTTCTTCACCAGTTTTTCAAGGTTTCTGAATACTTTTTTTTTCTTTCTTTCATTCAGTTTCCTTTCCTTTCCTTTCATTCAGTTATTCAATGAAATATGCTTGAATGAAGGACTGCTCCCAAATTTTACAAATATATATATATATATATATATTGATAAAAGTATCGACCGTGAAGTAGAAACAAAATACATGTTTATCAGGACTGGTCATTTTTTCAGGTTCAAATTAAACTCTTGTTGCCAACGTCTCGGTTTTTATTAAAACATTTGTCACAGGCCTATATAAATATTTTGACCAAAAACATTCAATCAAATTTCATGGATAGTTATTTTCCTGTAGTAACTGTTATACCCTTTTCTTAGTATCATGATGAACTTATTTCTGTGAGTTTGTTCACCATATTCTTAACGCAATTTAATTTCTGGTTCATAGGATGGGTAGAATAATAAGTCAGTATTCTTCCAGCACATGTACTGCATTATTGTGTTAGCAAAACCAAAACGTTGACAATGAGTGTGTAATTTGAATCTGAAGAACTGACAGAGTCTTGATAAACTTTTATTTGGTAAATTTATATATATATATATATATATATATATATATATACATAACCAGGAAAAAAATATGAAACTTCTGATTTCAACAAGAGTCTTATAACTTCAAAGGGGTAAAAGGAATTTGGTCCTTCCAAGATGGTTAATACGAACTTAGCTTTTTACCAATCCATTATTATTATTACTAGCTAAAAAACCTAGATAAATATTAAAAAAAATGAAAATTTACAATTCCTATTAGAGTTATTTATTGCTATGAAATGAAACAAAAAACACAAAAAAATTAATATCAGACGAAAAAAAAGTAAAAGGAATTGGCAGAAAACTATAAGAGGGATAAGATAGACTAGGAAATCTGATATCCCCAGTCCTTAAGGACATTAGGACACAACATAAGACATTAGAGATTTATACATAATAAGTTTATATATACGAGGTATGTCAAAAAGTTCCAGGAAAATTGTTGAATGATGTATTTACAAAAGAATGAAACAACCCAAATACTTGGTAAACACTTATCTGTGATGTAGTGACTCATATAGACTTGTTACCTCAGTCATCCTTTTGTTGTCGTGGTGTTAACATCTGCTTAAAAAAAGTTACTTTTTGAACCCATGGAAAATAAAAATTTTGAGATGATAGCTAACATCAAGTTCCTGACCAAGCTTGATTGGAAACTAGGAAAAATTATTGAAGCTTTGCAACAAGTTTATGGGGATTCTTCTCCATCTAAATCAGTTGTTTATGATTGGATAAAGTGATTTAAGGATGGTCGGGATGACCTCAAAGACAACCCAAGAGAGGGAAGACCATCGACTGCAAAAAATGAAAGAACTGTTGCTTTGGTGCAGAATCTAGTAGATGAAGATCGTCGGATTACTATCGATATGATAGCTAATGAAACTGGGATCTCCCATGGCTCAGCATTTTCAATTTTAAATGAAAATCTTGGTTTGAGTAAACTTTCAGCACGTTGGGTCCCAAAAGCGTTGCGCGAAGACCAACTGCATCAAAAAGCTGAACTTTCCCTTGCAGTTTTAACGAAGATTGAATCGAATGAATCAGAGTTTTTTGACCGGATTGTTACTGGGGATAAAACTTGGATCCATCAATATGACCCAGAAGGTAAAATTCAATCAAAGCAATGGTTACCAAGAGGTTCAGCTGCACCAGTGAAGTTCAAAGTGGCAAGATCTGCCCAGAACGTTATGGCAACAGTGTTTTGGGACTCCAAAGGAGTGATTTTGATAGGTTTCCTTGAATGACAAAAAACAATCACCGGGAACTACTACAAAGGTGTTTTGCAAAAACTCAAGACTGCATTAGCTAAAAAACGTCGAGGGAAGTTGCACCGCGGAATTTTGTTCTATCATGATAACGCTCCAGCACATTCATCAAGGGTTGCAAGAGAAGTCCTACGGGAATTTAGGTGGGAAACTCTTCCACATCCTCCTTATAGTCCTGATCTTGCTCCTTCAGATTTTTTCCAGTTCCCAAAACTCAAGGAACACTTAAGAGGAGTCCGGTTTGAATCTCTGGATGTTGCTAAACATGGTTTAATGGAAAGGCCCAAAATTTCTACAAAGAAGGGTTGCAGAGGTGGAAACAGCGCCTTGAGAAGTGTATAGAGTTAGATGGTAGATATGTAGAAAAATGATGTTAAAAATTCCTTAAATAAAGAGTATATTAAATTTTTCCTGAAACTTTTTGACTTACCCTCGTATATATATATATATATATATATGAAATCTAAAGCACAAGGAAAAAGAAAACAAAAATAAATAATTGCTCTGAGGCATATATATATATATATATATATATATATTAGTAAAGGTAAGAAGCAGACCTTCTTTTATGCATGTGGTATTAAAATCAATTGACTTGATTGCACGTACATTTTTTTATAGAGTTTTTCAAATCTTGTAGCTAATTATCTTTCTTCGGAGTTGTGTATGTAAATAATTTCAGAAAAGTTACTATTATACATCACTACTTTATGAGATTTGCACTAACATGTTTCGGTTGTCTTCAACCATCTTCAAAACGTTTATATTTCTTTTATCAACCCGTTACAAGTATTTAAATTAAATAGGGACAAAGAATTATACTACAGTTAAAATTGGTTTCAAAAATTATAAAAAGGATTGTGAAAAGCTAATAAAAACAAAATTAGGATGAAGGGGTTGTTCTTCTTAGTAGTTTGAGTTGCCTTGTGCTGCCTGTATGTTGTTGGTTTAATTTACCACACTGTCCCGCCGTCTAACCATTCACCTTCGAACAGGAGCAATTCATAAACAAACAACCAACAACTCTCGAGGAAGATATTAATGGAAAACACCGTAATGCTCAAACAAGAACGAGATCGTAGGAAGTTACAAATAATTGAAGCTCTTCTGATTCTGGAATACTAACCAAAATTAATCATTTTGTTTCTGAAACAACAAACATTACAAAACCTCTTGTGTCGCCGTAATCACATGAAAAAACAAATACAATTAACTATAATTAATTTTAATGAGTAAAATAAACGAGTAGAGTTGGCCTAATTTGTATATAGAGCAATACTAATTAAGATATAATTATTTGTGTTATTATTCTCACGTTAATATTGTTAAAACTTGACTCTTTTGCACTGACACAAAACTCTAATAGATTAGGTTGGAACTGGATCAGATTGTGGGCAATAAGATACAGTCCTTCCACACACGTACCTTATCAATACACTGATTTACTGATACGGATGGTAGAAAGAACTAGGTGACTGAAATACTCATTCTGCATTACTGGTCACTGAATATTATTTCCTATTATTATAGTAGTTTAGTTTTGTTATGAAATATCCATTACTTGTGTTAAAAAATTAACTGGCCATACTTAGTTCAGAGTATACCAAATGAAAGCATTAAACAAAATAAAATTAAACTTTTGAAACAAAGAATTGACCAGTTACTCTAACGTTACTTATCTTCACATAAATTATAATGAGTTAAAGTAGTTTTAATTCCAGAAAATAATGTACTCTTTAAAAGACTATTGGATACATGAAATCCCTTCAAATATCTTATTAGTACTTCGCAGATAAACGAGGGTTGTCCACTAAATTGTAGAAAATCACTTTATTTTCTAGTATTCTAATATGTCGTGTTAACAAAATTTCACTTATTGAAATAAGCTTATACAATAAATTGATTCTGTTTTGACATATTAGTGATTTATTTTTTTCTTTTGATTGGTGAATGTAAACCTCTTAATCTGCTCGATTCTAATTAAAAGCAAGGATTGCAGTCGGTTACTCTAAGGCAGAGACAGGGGCAGTGGGCGAAGCGAGATGATTATTTTCGTTCGGATAGGCGGGTTTTAATGACAAGAACAATTACTATGCTGCCGTTAGGCGTTTTGCCCCCAAAACATGGCACTTTTGTAAAGCAGAACTGGTAATAACAGTTGGGTTATGAAGCAAAAGTACGGTGGACTCGGATATCTAGAGATAAGAGGTCTTCCTAACAGGCAATTAGACGCCTCCTCCACTAATGGCCACCAGAGATTGGCCAATAATTAACCCTCCTTTGCGATTTATTGCTAGTTTAATTAACATGGAACAATAATTAGGAAAATTTTAGAAATCAGTAAACATCCCCATCGAGTGCTGGACATTCTGTCAAGGTCAGTGATCCCTAACGTGATTGCTGAATCGACCCCAAAAAAGACAAAATACTCCCACCAGAGCTTATCTTGAGAGCAGTTCCCGTTAAATTGAACCTAAGGACTATGTGGAGCTCATGGAATGCTAAAGTTAAACATTTTTAAATGTCTGAAAGATTAGCCAGCAGACATGAGAACGTTTCTAATAACATTTCAATTAAGTATAAACATAAGGAAATAGAAGACAAGAAATAAAATACGAAATGAAAACTTATTAATTTTTGATTTTTTATTTAATACTCACTGAAACAAATTTTAAAATTAAAAATAAAAAATCATATTAATAATATTTTTTGCAATATAATGGATTTTTGTAATTCAAATAATGTATATCCTTGAACAAAAAGTTAGTACTAAATTTTGTTAAAAACCAACTTTAGTACTAAAAAGTAAATTTAAATTGAGTACTAAATTTTTTTTTACCTGATTATTAATATTATTTTTTTAATACGGAAAGAACATACTTTATGTATTGTAATAAAATGGTCTTGGTTGGCCCTCCTTGACAAAAAGCTATCATAGAAACAATGGTTACGATTATATTTTGATTTGTTTGTACAAAAGAAAGATTCCTGTGGACTCTACAAATGGAAAAATTAGGATTAATTATATTGGATTAAATGAAATGTTCATTACAGTTTAGAGACAAATGTTTTATTTTAAAATTAGATTTAAAATAATAACAAGATGTTTTTGATTGTAAATATAAGAGGAAAAATTTAAATTATCTAATACAGAAGTTGAGTGGGGTAATTAAGAAGATTAAAATGGAAAATCATGTTCTATCTTTACTAATGGTAGAGGAGAATATAATTGCTTTCATAAAGATTAGGGTGTCAGCAGGTGATACTGAAAAGCGAAACAGAAATATGCGATTTGGCGTGGATCAGACGTGTTCCTCCACTTAGGCGAACGTCGACTCTCATTAGCCAGTATTACTCTAGCTGCCTCAGACCACTGACAAATATCTCCACGCAACCATTCCTTAAATTAGCCTTCTCTAAATTAATTTATAAGTATATCTTAAAAACTGCAATTATCTGAATGTTTGGTATATTACGTGAATGACTGCATCTTTAAGGAAATTGCTTGCGAGCACGACAACTGTTTGTAACTTAAACGATAGCACTCTTACTTTATTTTGCCTAATTTCCTCCAATTTTTAAAACTGAAATAGTTAGTAACCTGTACACAAAGAAAGGTTTGTTATTTCAATAAATTAAGAGTCAGTAAAAACCCATTTTGCTACTATAATTTCTCTATTTTCGATTTATTGAGACGAGTATTTATCGAAGCAAGTTTTATAATTAACAATCAAAATATGTTTAATATAATTAAACATATATATTGACCTATTTTAGTCATCCAAATAATTATATCTTATTTAAAAAAATTGCTCTTAAAATATACTTTTTGTACAATCTATTATTAATGACGTTCAGTTTTTTTTTACTTTTAATGGATAGGAAGGGATTTTTGAAGTACTATTCTGTGTTATAATTTTACAACTAACAACTACCAAGTATTTGCAACCTTTAGTAAGCTTATGCTAGACTCCTGTATAAGGAACACAATTCAAGTGAAACATTTAAAATCATCATTTAAGTTTTTATACTTCAAAAAGCTGTAACAAGAGAGTCCTTGATAATCTTTGAATCGGGCGATTACAATTGGAATTCCTTCAGAGCTAACAGTATATTGTTCTCAGTATATTACCGTATTATTCAAATGAGTTGATCATACAATCATGACTGAAAAAAAGACAACTTAATTACACTTTGATAAGGTACGGAATAATTTAATTAAATTAAATCAGCTAGGTAGCTTCCCTTTTAAATGTACCATCTTGGTAATTCTTAATAAGCACATTTTTAATACACCCAGGCAGAAAAACAAAAACCAAAACAATTTTTGAATTTTCTTTTGAATATAAACACTACTTGAGTCATATATTTCAAATAATTTCAAAAAAATAAAAGAGCTTTTGAAAATAATAGTAAATTTACTTTTGATCATTATAAAAACATAAAACAATTCATTACTCACCAAATTCTAAGAGGTAATGATAATGTATTGTTAAAGTAAGATCAAATAATGCAAAAAATTAGTGCTATGTTTGAAGTAAATAATGTTTCACACCATAAATTACTTTTGTTCACTATACATATCATGCCATTTTGAATGATAGCTTACAATCCACGTGTTTGCATCCACCTTGTACGCCAGACATAACGAGAGAATTATGTCCACATTATGGAATCCGCATTCAAGGACTTTGCATAACCATGTAAGTAGAATCAATAAATAACATTTTGTTTAAAATATTTCAAACTCTATAACTTTTTTACCCATGTAATAAGTAATGCAAGTTTTATCAACTAACTGTTCATTTAGCAAGTGAGTTCTATTATTAATAATTGAGAAAATAGAACGAAGTAAATCCAATTTTGATAAAAGCAGAAAATTTAAAAAAGTATTGCAATGGCATTGGACATGAAATGCTGGATAGCAAATATAGCCCAGTTCAATAGACTAATGCCAACATATTCTAAGAACATAAAATAATTTCTAAATCAAATTAGAAGTTTCATTAAAATATTGATATTAATTTATATAAATATATAAAATACATAGTTATAATTTAGTTAATATAAATAACGTCTGTCATAAGAAGAGGGATGTTACATAGAAGAGCTCAGTTTATTTGGAATTTCTCATATGATTGATATTACCGATACAACCTCTGCATCGACTGAGTGAAATGGTCTGTGAAAAATCTTCAACATTACATATGTTATTTAAACATAAACTCAAGTCGACATTAGATAAAAGCTAGTTGTTTCAAGAGATTTAATATTATAAGAAAAAAGAACTTAAAAATTCAGGTCTTCAACAAACTAATTATAGCTGAATAGCTGAATTATTCATGCTACTAGGCTAACCAACTTCAATAAGCAAATTTTGACACTGCCTAAGGTTTAAATATTAAATCATTGTGAGTCAGTAGCAACCTCATTGCTATATGCAGTAAAACCACTCTAACTGCCTGTGTACTAATCCAATATTTAAACTTTCTGTAGAGTCAATGTTTATAACCCGAAACTTGCTACTGAGTTGCTAAAATATTTAGCTAATTTTATTAGTTTATTGAAAACTAAAGTCTCTAACTTAGCCTCATATAATAAGTTAATATTTGAATAGAATATTGTATCAATAATTTTAACGTCAGTATTGTGATAATTATTAAGAAAACATATTTCTTTAAAATTCAATATTATATAATTTTAAACCAGGTTCGATATTACTCCGCCTGTATGGAGCTGATTAGATCCTATACTACGATAATACCTTGGTTTTTGATTAGATTTTCAAACGTGGTCTGTGTACAGATTTATTTTTTTACACAGCTTTACTGTGAAACTTTTTATGTATACTTGTGAAGAAGAGAGCACACAATAAAAGGAGGTAGAGTTGTGGTCATTACAAGTGTGCTGCTATAATATCTGCTTGAGTTAGCGTAGCCATCCTAAGCCCTTAGTTTGAGAATCAGGATTTCATACACAAAATCATTCTTCTATTTCGGTAAACATGTTTGCACGACTGTTGCTGCTTATCCCAGATGTTCAAGCGGCATACCAGCTAACTACCTTTAATGAATAATTTTCTCCTCAAGATACTCCTTATGATAACCTTACTACATAAATACTCCCAAAGATGACTTAATTTTCTCTTTCACGCTTTTGCAATCATGGTTAAATCTAGGTCATCCACTTTTTACTTGCGTACATTCGATTACTATGAGAATGGCTTTTTAAACATTATGCCACATATCTAAGCAATATTTGAATAGCAGAAACAAACCTCTAAGGGACCATTACTGCATCCTATACAAATGGTGACAAGGTCTCCTCTTTCTACGCATGAAATAGTTTTTATTTATTTATTATTATTCCACATTCATAACTTTTTTATTTTAATATTTGTCGACTTAAATGTTTTTATAATGATAATTTCAGTTTTTATAAATCATATTAAATAAATTCTGATTTCGTTACCAATATCACATAGACGTAGAAAAATATAATTATGTATGTGTCTAGGTGTCATAATAAAATACACTAATATAGCTAAGATACAAAACTTGTTGCATTCATGAAAATATTCTCGAATATTCATTAAATTTTCCCATATATATATTTAAATTTTGATGCATTGTATTAAATTAGTTCAGTAACACTGGAGTGTATATTTTTGTCCATATTTCTCCAAATTATGTAAAAATACTTATATTAATATGTATTTTATATATATATATATATATATATATATATATATATATATTAAACTTAATTTATTTACTTTCAGTAAATTTTAAAGGTCAGTCTAAATATTGACTGAATTAAAAAGATTGGTAAACTGGAAACCACCGCAAGTTGCAAATACTGTATGTTTGCTACTGAATCAACTAAATTTTTAACTTCAAAAATGCGTTTATTTTTGTGCATAGTGGAAAATGATATAAATAACTTTTTGTTTAAATTACAATATTAGTATCACCTTGAAGCTACTAAGAGCCATTTAATGGCTAATAGCTTAAGAGTAAAAAAAAAAACTGAAAAATAATTTACTGCTAAAACTGTTCCCAATAACAATATTTTGGTGATCTACTTCCCTCTTGCATAATTTGTATGAATCGTTTTAATTTTAATACTAGATCAGGTGAGATATAGTCTTACGGTTGCATTGGTTTGTCACTAGGACAGAAGGTTTGAGTTACAAATTTTGCAATGAGCTTAGGTATTTTTGATTCGTACGAAGGGAAAGAGTGCAAGCAATACTGATGATCTAACAAAGTAGGAAAGACAAAGTTCTTGCCTATTGATGTGAAATGAAATCGGTTGTATGGAAACCATAATATGGTATGGTATTATGGTTTTACTGCCTGTGGAATAGCCATTTTAAACTAATATTTTGTGATAATTTTTCATATTCCAAAAGATATCAGTTAAAATAAATTCTGCTTATATTTATATATGATGTATTTGGTTTAGATACATATTTCAGGATATTTCAACATTCATCCTCTATTATAACCCTGAACACTGAGAGTTTTTTTGTGTTTTGGCTAGCCTATTGTTTAAACCGTTTCTTTTAATTATAATTAAAATCATTTATTTTTAGAATTCTTACATTCTTACAAGTTATTTACTTTGGTCCTTCACGATTAGTGAACATGATCCCTTATATAGAATGTTAAAATGAGTGGTTCAAGAGGGAATCTATGCTGTGATTCATCATTTTCTTGCCTCTCAAGATACATTGTCTGCCACTAATTTAATCACGTTCAAAGAAATGGATTCAGTTAACTTGTGTTAATAGCACCATGTCTCATGTAAAAGTAGAAAAAATACTCTTATTTTTGTTAGTAATAAAAAAATCAATATTTTTTATGTTTGCAGAAAGCTTCATGTTATGAATTTTTTTTCCAATAGTATATGCAATTTTTTTTTAATAATATCCCCCTAAAAAAAACATGAAATTTAGTTAAATTTTGTTTTCAGGAAATAAACTGCTGAAACTAATTAATAAAAAAAATACCATTGGTTAAAGTATGATAGAAGCAACTTCTGTGAAAATTTTTTTTTATATATACTGTGCGCCAGTTATTCAACCGGATTTCATACTTTAGTTGCGACTTATTTTTTTTAATCAAGATGATAGAAGGTTTCCATTCATGAGGAGTAAATGAAACAGAGATTTAAAGTTCCGGCAAAAACACCAGGGTTACAAATAAAATATAAGTACAAGTATATTCTCCGTATGACCGTTATCAGGCGTTTTAAGAGAGAAAAAAAATTATCTTAAGATACTGGCAAAGGGAATACTCTCCGCATTACGGTTTTAAGGACTCTTATTTTACTCTTATTTTCCATCATCTAATATATATATATATATATATCAATGATCAAACCACAATATGAAAATGAGAAAACAAGACTAAGATCTTTCAGCCGTAACAAGCAGTCTTCGTCAGAGTCAAAAACCCAACCGGGTTTTTGTATCAGTTGAGTACAATTTCAATTATTCATAGACATTATGAATAATCTCCGGAATAAACCTTAAGCATGTTCTTGGACCTGAGGCTAGGTGTTCATGTATATAAATTGAGAAACTTCAGCGTACCTACATGGTTCACAGATTTAATTCCATATTTCCTTTCATAGTGATAATTCTTTGTGATCAGTAAGAACGGTAATTCTCTTACAGAAACGATGCTACGTAAGAAGTGCACCTCAAGGATGTGTATTAGGACCAATCCTTTATTTGCTTTACACCGATGACCTACCCAAACCTACCCAACGGCTGAATGATCTTAGTCTTGTTTCCATTTCATATTGTGGTTTGATCATTGATTGTTATTTCATGTATTTACGTGTAATCTTTATACATATATATATATATAAAAAGCTTTCACATAAACACGTGAAATAACAATCAATGATCAAACCACAATAAGAAATGGGAAAACAAGACTAAGATCTTTCAACCGTAACAAGCGGTCTTCGTCAGAGTCAATGACTCTGACGAAGACCGCTTGTTACGGTTGAAAGATCTTAGTCTTGTTTTCCCATTTCTTATTGTGGTTTGATCATTGATATATATATAAGTTACGCGTGTCCGGGTAATGAATAGGTTTTTAAAAAAAAGGAATTTAAATAAACTAGCTCGCACGTGATTGAAGACAAGAATCGAGTTTTATTAGTCAGCTCCTTCTGTTTATAGGAGAGGCAATGTTGATACGGACTTCAACCCTCTAGTCTCTCGCGGGCCGGCGTCTCTCGCGGGCCGGCATTACTGCCCCCTCCCAGTCCTTATCAACAATGCTCTCCGTACAAGTGTCTGAGTTATATCATAAAATAACAAAACAAAACTTGACTCTAAACATAAGAAATGAATATAATGTTTTAACATTCAAAAATAAAATGACGTCCACACAAGTAACTGAATTAACATTGTTTATAGAAATTACAGAAATAACAAAAGATGAACTTCTATGATTATTTGTACAAAACAAAAATAACAAAATTAACAAAGGTAAACACACATAACTACACTATATCGTTCGCACCATTGGTGGGATTTTCCTTCTCACCCGTCGCAGTTCCTGAAAATGAACTATTTCTTGTTTCAGGGTGTCCGTTCCTATCCTCCATATCTGTGCTCTGTACCGTGGTAACGTTGCGAGTACTTCGTATGGCCCTACGTATCTCGGGTCCGATTTCCTTCGCTTCTGCCTATTCAGTTTATATACGAAGTCCCCTTCTTGTATCAACCCTACTGTTTCTTCTGCTTTCCTTTGATTATATTGCTTGGTCCATCTTTCTTTTGCTGCTTTGACTCTATTATGTAACCTTTGTGGATCCGCTTCCTTTTTCCGCAATTCAAATGGTGTTGCCTCTGTAGTCGAGTGAATACTACTGTTGTATGCTAGGACCGCTCTGGCCATTGCCACATGACCCTTTATGTTTTTTGCATCAGCCAATAACTGCAAGTGTTCCGTTAGAGTGTTATGTAGTCTCTCTATTGCTCCGTGGGACCTTGGATGACCCGGTGTACACCAATGGGGGTTTATATTGAATTCTTTTAACAGGGTTTTTATTTTAACGTTGTTGAACTCTCGCCCTCTGTCCATATAGATCGTTCTCGGGCAGTCAAACGTGGCCAAATACGACAGCAATGCCTCTTCTGTACTTTCACTTGATTTACTTGTTAGTGGCCATGCTGAGGCTAACTTCGTTAGTCTATCTATTGTTGTTAAATATTTGTTTCCGTCGTATGTAAATATATCAATTTCTAGCTCCTCAAAGGGTCCCTCGGGCGTCTGACTTTGTAATAATGGAGGTACAAGTGGTACTCTTTCATACTTCCTCCTTTTGCATATTTCACAGTCCTTTATCACTTGGGCTATCCTCTTGCCCATTTGGAGCCAGTAATGCGACCTCTGTAGATGTTTAAGGGTCTCTGTGACACCACGATGGTTGGTTTTTCCCCTGTGATAATTTAGGATGACCTCTTTCTGCTGCTCTTCGTCTTCTACCGTTTCTACCTGGTTCTTACAGATTATGAAATGAGCTCCTTGTCTCAGCTCTCTTTCCTGAATTAGTCGGAGTAGTCTATTTTCAAGTTCTTGTGATTCTATAAAGAAATGGTATACCTTTCCTGGCACTGTTAGTTGGTTTATGACTGTACTTAATTGTTCGTTGTTCGCTTTCGTTCCTCCTGTAATAATATTTATTTTTAAGTGGCCATATTTGTGCAATTGGGTGTTTATTATTTCTTCTGTGTCGTCTTTTATAATTATTTGATTTCTCTTGTTGTTTATTATATCCTGACTAATCTCAGCTTCCGGTCCATTTCGTTGTTCTTGGTCTTCATCTGCGTCTGGTGTCCAGTTGGCGAAGAACTCTCGCACGTCCCTGGAGGTACTTGTCTCTCCCGTACTACTTCTCGTAATGGCGTTGACGTTTCTGGACAAACAGTCGGCTACTTGATTATCAACGCCCTTTACGTGCTGGACCCTGAAGTTGTATGCAGCTATCCTTTCTTTCCACTTTGCTATCCGGGCTGACGTCTCCTTTAAATTCCCGATCCACATTAGGGGCCTATGATCTGTTCTAATAGTGAACTCAGCCGCAAAAAGGTAGGGTCGGAAATGTTCTACAGTCCACACTATGCCTAACATTTCCCTTTCTATTGTGATATACCTTTTTTCTGCTGGTGATAATTTTCTGCTGGCGTAGGCTATTGGTCGCTCTCCCTGGATAGTTTCCTGCATCAAGACTCCCCCGATAGCTTCTTGACTGGCATCTGTCATTACAATGAATGGTTTGTTTAGGTCAGGAAATTGGAGCAACAGCGGGCCCCGCAACGCCTTCTTACACTGCTCCACTGCTTCTCTTAGATCTTCTGTTTGTATAAACTTCTTTCCTTTCTTTAAACTGTCCGTCAAGGGGTTCGTGATTGCTGCAAAGTCCTTTACGTACCTTCTATAGAAACCTATCATACCTAGAAAAGCCCTGATGTCTTTGGGTCCCTTTGGATAGGGTAATCGATCTATTGCTTCAACCTTCTTAGGGTCGGGTCTTACTCCTTCACCTGAGATAAGGTGCCCCATAAATCTAACCTCTTTTTGATATAAGCGGGTTTTATCCATCGCTACCTTTAAGCCAAAGTCCCTTATTCTTTTCAGCACCCTTATAACATGTTCCTTATGCTCTTCTATTGACTTACTGAACACTATGATGTCATCCATGTAGATTTGCGTAAAGTCTTCTCCCAGTCCTTCAAGCAGTTCATCCATGAGGCGTTGGAACGTGGAAGGCGCATTCTTTAGGCCAAAGGGCATCCTCAAAAATTCGAAGTGGCCTCTATCGAACGTAAAGGCCGTCTTCTCGACATCTCTCGGGTGCATCCTAATCTGGTGATACCCGGCCTTGAGGTCGAAGGTACTGAATACAGTTGCTCCTGCCATATGGTCGAGTATGTCTTCTATCCTTGGCAGAGGGTATCTTTCAAGCTTAGTGTACTTATTTAACTCTCTAAAATCTACTACCAACCGGTATTTAGGGGGTTTACCCTCCTCGACCTTTTTCGGGACCAGCCAAATAGGGCTCGAAAATTGCGACTTAGACCTCTGTATTATGCCCTGGTCCAGCATTTCCTTTATTTGCTCCTGCATTATCTTTTTCAATTGGTGTGGGTACCTTCTAGGTTTCACGTAAACAACTGTACCTTCAGGGAGTTCTATTTGGTGTTTGACCCTACCTGTAGCTGATAACCTCTGTCCTTCACTATAGAATACTTTTTCAAATTCTTTCATTAATTCACTCACCTGATGTTCTCCTGGTATCACTTTTCCACAGTTTACCGTTATTCTCTTCCCTGGTTTAACTCTCCCTTCTACGAAGTATTTCCTTTTTCCTAGTTTAATGTCCCACTTCCCTCTTTTACACTCAGGTTTTGCATTGATTCTCTCCAAAAAGTCGCACCCTAGAATAACTCCATATTTCTGGGTCTCTAAGTGGGTCACATGCACTTTCATCTCCAAGGTCTCTCCTATTAATTCTCCCATCTCTACCTGTAATTCGCCTACCAGGCTCTTCCTTCCTGCCATGGTGACCAAGGTGCAGTTGCACGGTGTCAGCCCTGAATAATTGTCCATCCTTTTTGCCACTTCATTGTCCATAATTGTGCTATCTGACCCTGTATCTACCAAACACTTAGTCTTCCATTTGGGAAAAAAAAATATAGGGAGCTTACCTCTTATGCTATTCCTCTGTTGCTCGCCTATATACCTCTCGCCTAACCTTCAATCCTTCTTCCTCTTCTCTCGAATAGCGATCCTCCCACCACGAGTCTCTTCCAGTGAAGGCCACTTCCCTCGCTCGTACCAGCGCTCGTGTCGTTCTATCGATGTCTCTTGCTCCGACCCTGTCGACTCTGATGAGCTCCCGTCCTCTGAAGAGCCTTCCCCTTTTTGTCTTCTCCTGCCCCACATCTTCTCCCGCCGGGTTGTGTTAACTTCCATGGGCTCATCTCTTGGTGTTGGTCTATACTGTTTCGTTCGTGGTCTCTCCTTGCGATATAAATACGGACACTCTCGCGCGAAGTGACCGAGTTCACCACACTCCCAACATCCTCTTCTTACTGGCTTCTCTCTTCGCGTGTAGCCTCCCACTGCCTCATAGCTGTTCCTCCTGGCTTGAGATCTTCTCTCTTCAAAACGTCCCCGTGGCTTCCTCTCCTGTGAATACCTCCCTTGTCCTCGATCCTCATAGGCTCTTGCTCTGAATTGCCTATCCTGAGGTACTCTCCTCCTGGTCACAACTGCCCATCCTCCTTCTGACTTCCCTCTGTATATAACACCGTTATCTTCTCGGTCCATTTCTTCCTCCCGGATGGCATTAATTGCCTCCTCGAGACTAGTGGGCTTCATGATACGGAGGGCCATTCTCACTCGTTCTGGAGCTGCCTTGAGGAGAATTTCACTGGCTATCTCTTCATATATCGTCGTTCTCCATTTCGCTTCTTGACTGTCTGTGCACTTTTCATTTATCTTCATAGTTAATTTCCTTGTCGCATCCCCCAATCTGCGCCCGAACTCAGCGCAGGTCTCACCATTCTCCTTCCGCATTTCAAAAATTTTTAGCGCACTTCTAGCTACAGGCTTTGCGGCTCCAGCATATCTGTCCTTAAGGGCTGCTCGCACCGCACTCCACTCCGCACAAAACGTAAGTCCTAACTCCAGCATCACCGTAAGGCTGACCCTGGCGAGGAAGTAGGTCTTGATGTTCTTGTCTGTAGCTGGGTCTAGTTGAGTTGTGACTAACTGCTCGTTGATGGAGTCCATTCTCTCTATGAACAAGTCCAACTCTCGAGCATCACCCTCGAACCTCTTTATCGAATCTAATAGGTTCATCAGGTACCCTGCTTTTGCTACTCTCGCTTGTTCTATTTTCACTGCGAGCCTAACATCGGCTCCTGTTGTCTGTTTACTCGTCATGTTGGTTTCTACACTGGACACAACACTACACTATTAAACAGTTGGCGAATGATCCCGGGTTTCGGCACCAGTTACGCGTGTCCGGGTAATGAATAGGTTTTTAAAAAAAAGGAATTTAAATAAGCTAGCTCGCACGTGATTGAAGACAAGAATCGAGTTTTATTAGTCAGCTCCTTCTGTTTATAGGAGAGGCAATGTTGATACGGACTTCAACCCTCTAGTCTCTCGCGGGCCGGCGTCTCTCGCGGGCCGGCATTACTTATATATATATATCATCCTGATAATGAGGCCATCAAAATATAGTAGTAAATTTCAGTGACTTTATTTCTGCGTGTTCTTTTGAAAATTCAAGTTTA
This sequence comes from Hermatobates lingyangjiaoensis, assembly GCA_026182355.1. NCBI lineage: Eukaryota > Metazoa > Arthropoda > Insecta > Hemiptera > Hermatobatidae > Hermatobates > Hermatobates lingyangjiaoensis. The sequence continues at coordinate 11,226,959 of JAPFBL010000084.1, read as the reverse complement.
TTAAGTTCAAAAAATTGCTTGACCTAATTGGTTATCAGCAATCGCGACTTTTATGCTTGCATGTTCAAGTCTCCTGACTATTTCCCTTTGGGTTGAGGGAAGTTTTCAAAGAAGCTATCCTAAGGACATGTTAAATACACAGCACAGTAAGTTTTCCGTTCAGTCAAAAACCAGCATTTGATTTTAACAAATCTTGTGTTTTATGCATTATCATTATTTAGACTAAACAGAAAACTTATGGTGCTTAATCTATATTTAATTTTTATGTCTTTAGGGTAACTTCTTTGAAAACTTTCCTTAACCCAACGGAAAATTGTCAGGTGACTTGAACAAGGAAAAATAAAAGTCGTGAATGCGGAAGCTGCCGTACACATTAATAAAATTTGTTTACAAGAAAATCTCGTTCCAACTATACGAATATATATATATATATAATCAATGATCCAACGATATGAAATGGGGAAAAAAGACAAAGATCTTTCAACCATAACAAGCGGTTTTCATCAGACTCAAAATCCAAGTGATGAAGACCGCTTGTTACGGTTGAATGATTTTCAGAAGCCACTGAGTTGATGGAAAAATGTGAGTTTCTTTCTGGAATCATCGATGAAATGTTTACTGCCATTCTGTCTTAAGAGGAGACCAGCGTAGGGCTGATTAGGTTCGTTATTGATTGCTCTAGGCTCTAACATGTGTGGCTATTCGTAAATAGTGTAAATTCTGTAACTTTTCATTATAGAAGACATGCTTTTAGTTTGTTCAGTTCAAAGATTCAGATGCGTCTCCACTTTCCACTATTCTGTACATTGTTTTTAATAAATAACAAAATCATAGCTTGTATTCAATACGTGTTCGTTCAGTAGATGTAATTTCTATTATGTAGAGATTATGGGACAACCTACAGCAATTCCATATGTGTTTTATTTATTGGTAGCATTTATATTTGAAGAAAACCGTGAAAACTTTATTTTATATATTTCCATTCTAAGTTAGATGTAAATTATTTATTCACTCTATATTAGCCATTAGTCCTGACCTTTGTTTTTATATTAGGCTTAACTGACTTATATTCAGTGTAGTTTTTTTTAATATTGTGGGTTGAATCCTCTTAACTAACTACTAGTTTGACTAAATGGAACTTTAATAAAAAAAAACTTCAATCGGTTGTCTATGTATTGACCACTTAGTAATTTAAAAAAAAAATAAATAAAAAATAAAATAAAAGATCTATTACCATAGAAATCTTGCAAATTTAATACATTGATTAGTCATTTTGTAGAACTGAGAGCAGTGGGCGACACAGCTACCAGGAAAACGTTTTCCTTTTGTTGTACTTTAACTGACGATATAATTAAAAGTACTAGCTAACAGATAAAAATAATGAGTGTCTATATCGTTTTATATCACCACAATCAACTACAGTAAAAAAATTGAAATTAATTTGTTTGTGATAATTTTCCCGTAAATGTTAAAATAAAGCAAAGAAATGGAAAAGTGACGGCAATTTAAAGGTTGTTTTAAGACAAACACGTTATCGAACTCAAGATACACTTGCTATTCTTAAAAAACAGGAGATTATAGGAAAAGACGCTCTATGAAGAAAATAACTTTTCATAACAGAAGACATGCTTTTAGTTTGTTCAGTTCAAAATACACTTATTGACTAAAAATATCACTATAAAATATTCTTTTCATTAAATCGTCAATAAATATAATATTTTTTCATTGGCACTTTAAAATTTATATTTATTGTTTTATACCTGAATTTCTATATTGTTATTTTTAGAGCAAGTAAACTATTTGTTTATTTTCGGTTTTACTACGTTTATTAACATGACTATACATTTCAAAATTTTGCACTACTCATGTTATGTAGAGTAGGGATGTTTAATGAATGTTTGACATCCTACAAGGTCCTGGTCGAAGGATTAACGTTCTCTCAAGGGCTCTTAAAACAGTAGTTTTTCATCTTATATAAGACATAATCTATTATCAAAACTCAAAACTTTGGAACTATCCAGGCATTTTCATCATACGAATCTGTCATTTTCAAAGATAGTTGTTTTTTACAGTAGGAATCATTGTTAGAGGTTTCGATGGATTAGTTAACTGGTGAGGGAGGAAAGAAGTGCATATATGTATAATAAATTTTGCTGCTCAATTCGACTTTCAAGTCAAGTAATCCTTGCTTACCAGTTTGTAAACTGGTAAAAAAGAACAAATCACTTTGGTGACGCGAAATTCTAATTCACTTAAAAGTTACACTTTTATTTCACTTCGTAAATACCTATATATTTATGACCCCATTACTGTTAAATATAATTAATTAGTTATTTATAATTTTTGGAAGTGTAAGAATTACAGCTATGTAATTTATAATTTCTTTACTGTTAAGAGATCATGGTAGATATACATGCTGCCTGCTATGGAAGTTTGTATCATGTTATCTTTGAATTATAAATTTATGACAGACTTTTTTTTTAAAAGAGTGTTTTTTTCTGATCAATATTTTTCCAAAGCTATCAGCACATTTTTGTCTATAATAGTTATTTCTTGTGTATAATTGGACTGATTCAATGGTACACTTGCGTGGACACAAACTTCTAGACAGAGAAATTAACTCATTCACTCAAAGACACACAGGCACCAAAACAGGGCTCAAAGTCCTCAAAGCTTGTAGATGCGTTAAAATCTCAATCTTTTCCATGTTAGTCATACGTATATTATAGTAAAGTGAAAACAAAGTGAAGAAAAAGTTTAGATATTTTATTTTAACATCTGATAATTAGACGAGAACATACAGGTACTGTTGTGGTGGTTACATATTCATATTTTAATCGTTTGTGTTTATAAATTTTTATTGGTTGTATGCACTACTGCATGGGCAGAATTTTCGTTCACTGGTAATTAACTGTGGGTTTGAAAGAATAGATTAATTTTGATTGTACTGTTTCATATTGTGTCTTTATAACGTTTTTGATAATATCGTCTATTATAAACATGCCAATCAGTTTCGCATATTAAGTTGGAGATAATTCGCATCATTCATTACAATTGTCACAGAACTTCTTTAAATGGATGCTTGGTGAAGAATAAAGTTTTAAAACATATTTGAATAGACTGGTGTATAGGGTTGCTCATTTCCTATGTCTTAGTCTTCTGGAAAGATATCTCGGGAGAGGGATTCAATCAAAAGCTGATATTATTCCCGGATCCAGTAAAACATCGGGATAAATGAATAACTTCCTTAAAAATAGGTCATCGTATTTATCTGTTTTTAATTAAAACTTATTATGAAGATTTGATAGGTAAGCAATTCTTCCGTAAAAACTATTAATTGATTTAAAAAATGTAAAAAATTAAAAAATAAAACCAATTGGTTGAATCTAAAAAAGAAGTAGTCATAATTATTTACAACTTTGAATACAATTTGTTCAAAAGTTAAATACGAATGAATAATTAATCACAAATTTATTTATAACAAAATTAATTTTCAAAAATCTTACTAAACTTAGTTGATGTATTAGCAGTTAAACTAATGTTGTATGATTGACAACCCACAAATATTCCATGACAAATTTTAAAAATGTAAAGCTTAATAAAGCTGGCTTTAAAAAAATTTATAGAATAGAATTATATTTGCAAACAGACAAGGAAATATGTGCATAATTTTAATACAAATCGGATAATTTCATGCTTGGTGCAAATGAAGAGTTATTATGGCATTCAGTTAATTAGGTTATAATCTATATTAGAATAAATACTTAAAAATCAATATTATGAAGATGTTATGTCAGAGGAATCGTTGCAAATATTATGTATGTATCTAAGTAGTTACTACTAATATTTAACTTTGGAGTTGGAATTATGCGATTCAAAACAACCACAAAACTCAAACATTTTTGTTGATAAGTTTCGCATAAATCTTCGTAATCATTTCAAAGAAATGATCGACAAACATTGCTTTCTTTTTGTTTACTTTATTAGAAATATGGATTTTATAAATGGGACATAGTACCATAAAGAAGACGTGTCTTTGTGCAGAAACTGTTAACACTCTTTAACATAAGCATGATTCAATTACAAAGCTCACGTTATAGAATCATTCATATAGTCGTTGTGCTTAGCATATAATTAAAATTGATGTAAATTTATTGAACCACATATTTCACCCTAGACAGCATTGAAAGTGAGAGCCTGTAAGTATGGGACTGTGATGAAAAAATGTATTAATTTTGAACAGTAGAATTTTTTATCTTTCTGATATTTAGTTTTTTTGAAATCTTGAGTATTTTTCAAATTATAATAGATTTTTGATTCGTCGAAGTGGGACTAAGATTCTTTTCAACTCCTTCATAACACTACTCATCATAATAATTGATTACAGCGGGAAATTTGACCATTACTTAAAACAACAGACTCATTGGCTTATCTAATGTTATAAATTAATTAGCTCTAATTTATTAAACAAAGTTACCAAATTCGAAATATTTTCTAATCAGTTAATTATTACCCACACAGTTAAGTCGAGCAGGTCTTATAAAGTGAGAATATTATTTGATAAACATCGGAGTGCTCTTTTTTCAATCTGTATTGCAAATGAACTCAGCTAACCAACTTGCTGTGTAAAGCTAATCTTCTTACTAGCATGTAATTAATGGTTGCAGATAATTAATGCTGTATAACAATGTAATGTAAGTAGGTGATGTAGAACACTAAGGTTTCTTAACCTTTGTACCAATTAGTCTTTTATTGACTAATGAAAGAGTAATATTAATTTAGGTTGACGTTGAAGGTTACACACTAAAGTCTGCCTTTAAGGTTATTGTTCGTTGAAGGTGGGTTAGGACCATACATTATTTTGTTTCTCTTCGTAAGACAAAATCGTATTTTTTTTCCCTTTGCTTAAAATTATTTCTACTAACTTTTTTTTAATAAAAAAGTGCTTCATAATGAACTTACCATCACATGTACCCTTATACATCGTTTCAAAAGAAGAAGGCAGATATTCTTTCAGGAAGAAGTTATGGCTGATATTTTTGTAAAAAGTCCTATTTTCTTTTATGAAATAATTGTCGAAAGTTGTATAGGTATATATTTCACTCAGAAAATCCATTATAATGTGTAATTATAATTTGAAAGATGTATGAAGAATCTTTAATGTAGACAAAGTAATGAACATGAACAAGTATAATGAATTAACCTAATAGTAACAAAAAGAAAATAGAATGCGTTTTGGACAGGCGCCCTTAGTAGAAGCACACACACATTAATGAAGAAGAAAAATGTGTTCTGCGGTCTCAACACATTACTTTATTGATGATAATATATGCGAATATATATTAACAATGTTTATATGCTTAGGGGTGAAAGCAGTGGGTTTGTTCGTTTCAGTATAGTACTTGTCAATGAGTAGAGTTAAATTTAATAAGCAAGTTTTGACTCGTTTTCACTGTAGGCATTCAATTATTAAACCATTGAAATTATAATAATATATTTAAAGTGTATTGAAAATTAAATTGAAACGGTGTTTACTCTTTGTCGTGATAACATGGTGTTTTAAATCGATTGAACGAGAAAGTGCTCTGGAATCAGCTAGCATCGTTACCGACCCTAGTTTTGAGTTGATGATTTGCCCTTAGCGCCATCTGGAGCGCGACCAAGCGGTAACGCCCACCCACCCGACAAATATCTAATCACTGTTCAAATATGTTATTAGAAACAGCCGAAATCCTTTGTCGATGCGAGTCGAACAGCCCCTTATCTGCTACTCCTTACCCACTCAGTGCAACAAAATAGCCTCTCTCTCTTCACCCACAGTGTAATTAAATTGTTATTTCTCCTCAAGTTACGAATAACATATAGCTCCACGCTGCTACTGGTCTGCAAACCTATTAATAAAGGCCATTAGGTGAGGTGAAATCTGGTAATTATACCAAACCACAAAGGGTGTCTAAATCTGATGCGTGTCGATTAGTGAGGAGATACTAATTTAAGGTTACCGTTGTAGAGCGCGTGCCGGCTGATTTATGACAACGTTTGTACTTAAGCAAGGCTTTGCTTAATACAATTAGAAGAAATTCGCAAGATGCATAATTGTTGCTTTTTCCCTACAATTGCATAGCTGGCGACCTAAAAAATTTTCTTAGGTATGATCCGTTATTAAGTACTGAACTGAAGCCAACCTCGCTCTAATGGTTCTAATTGCCTTTCAGTCGTTAAATCTAGAACATTAACATTCTCTTTACTAGTTTGTGTTTCTTTGAACAGTATACAATGCCCTGGAGGCCGTCAAAAGAAAAGTTAAAAAGTCTGCTATTACACGCGAGTGCCAAAGTAATTCCTTCAGCAGTATTTTATATTAAAATATACCAAATTAAGTTGTACAAGTTTCACATTTGCAACAGCTCTGAAAACTTAAAAATGTTGTTAGTTGATTTACACGATATAGTCTAATTGGTTTACATTTGCAAATTATTGAATTATTGTTAGATATATTTAAGAATTATATTTAACTTACTCCCTCTTATTAAATATAAGGCGGATGCGATGGGGCTTAGTTGTTTACAGACTGATGAAATTAATGTATATTTCATTAGTAGTCTTTTTATAGAGTATTAATCTATTTTAGTCATCTATAAGGGTAACTTCACGCTACAAACTCTTAAAACCCTACCTAAAGTTGAAATAATTTCCAAAACACATGCAATAACAAGGACCTGCAGAAATCAGTCTCTCTATTACTAACACCACAAGTACGGGTCAGATGGAAAATAAATTAGTATTCTTTCATAAAAGGAGAGACTACTGTTGTGACTCCAAATCAAAATTAAAGAACTGAATCTTTTTTATGCAATTTAATTAATTATAAATGTTAATTTGAATAATTGCGTAAGGGATATGTATGATCAATATTCACTATGTTCTTGCTTCAACATGTTTTACTCCAAAGAATTAAATACGAGTATCATATTTATTTACAATAAATTGACAGGCTTATGATATGTATTCTATTTAAACTGAGTCATTGTTAATGAAAGATAATATAAATGAATATTTATTTTAGAATTATTTAATTCTTGTTAGAATATGGTTGGAAAAGTGTATGATTAAATAATTAAATAAAAGATATGGGGTGGTTAAGAGGGGATTGTTTGAAGATAATAACAATGATTGGAGGGTGGGTCTATAATAGGAGACCGTCATCTTGGCATACCGCACTGCAACCCCATCAGGGAACTTTGCAAAAAATAAACCTATGTCCAATTATACAGGCAAAAAGCCCCACCAACTTACTTCAAAGAAATTCCACATTGGTTGAAAACTACTTTCTTAGACTCTTGTTGGTTAATGATAAGAATGAGCTCTTTTCTTCCTTTTAATGCCCACTAGGTCCTTTCTAGCCGTAGATTTGGAAGTAGTAGCCGTAGAAGATATTTCCTGAAATTGCCCGACAGTAACTAGTTCTTTTATTTTTATTGGGTGTAATTATTTCAATGCTAGTATGAATTATAATAAATGTGTTATTTTCATTACGAAACTACATTCTCTAAAATATTTGGCTTATCTAATACGATGTGTACAGGTTTATTATATACTATTCCTATTATACAATATGAAGCAAAAATAACGATCGTTAACATCAAAGATTATTTAATTTGACAAAAAACTAACTAAACCTTTTCGGTTTTTATAATTTTTTAAAATTATATAATTTTTTATTAATGGGTGGGCTAAATTAAAACAAGAGTAAACCAGTTTTATGAATTCAAACGAAAGACGAACTGTTTTCATTAAGTCCTTCTCACATTTATATATTACTTTACTATGCATAAAGTAAGTATACTCTTCATGAAGAATTAATTTCAAAATTTGATCGATTTTTTTTGATTTGCGGTTCTTAGAGCCATTTTTAATGTTTTTGGGTTGTTAGTTTTTTGTTTATTGTGTGTGTGTGTGTGTGTCAAATTTTTTGTAAAACAACTACGATATTTCACTCATCATAATTAAAGCATACATATAAATAATCCTTGATTAGAAGAAATACGTTAAAAAAGCCACTTAATGTCAGTACAAAAACTTCTTTTTTTTTTTCACTTAACTGCCAGTACGTACAACCATCCGTGCGACGTACGATCACAAATTGTTTTTGTACTTCGCATTGAAATATGTTTTGTCAAACATTGCAACATGTAGCATGTTGCAAATCATAATCGGGATTTATTACAATTTTTTTCTGGAGACCTATAAAGCTGAAAATGTCGAAGGACTCGAATTAGTTTTTTTCTCATGTTTATTGTACTTAATTACATAGTGAGAGAAATTGAGAAGTAAACCGGAGATATAATTTTAACTCTATATGAAAAGTAAAAATTTAATTTTTCCATTAAAAATATGACGTCACTAGGACAATATAACTGAAATGTCCGTGAAAATTATTATACTTTCGATTTCAGTAGAGTAATTGCAAATTTTACTAATCATACAATGTTTAAAATTTTGCAGACTTTTTACTATTTGAACTTTTTTGTGTGATTCCAAATGACTGAAAAAACATTCATTGGTTTTATTTAAAATTAGTACAATTGCTTCTAATTATATTAGAAGCAAACAACTAATTAAATTCCATCCAATGATTTATTAGTAATTTAAATATATCAATGATTAATGGAGGCTCTCAACTTTTTGTTGTTCTATGATCTCAAACACCTTTATGACTCCTGATGATTTTGATTGTGATGACTTATGATTTTATTGTGCTTATGATGGGTGTTCTTTTCAGTGAGATATACTATTTTCTTACTTCTTTTTATTCTATTTTATTCCGTTCCTCGTGTTGATAAAGTACTGCGACTATAATTACTTCAGTATTCAACACATTTTTATAATGGTTTTCCAATATTATACACATACTTTGAATGTCAGTTGGCGCATGTTGATTGGGTAAAATGGCTTTCTGCACTCAGCTCTGGCTGACCTGACGAGATGCAGTAATATGTTTCATTTCAAGTAGTTAACCTCCACTCACCCAGGCCGATTAAGTGACTCACTCTTCAGGATTGTCTGTCCATGCAATATACGGCAATTTTCGCTAGAATGTATCCTCATGCAATTCAGTGCAAACCATTGGTTTGTCCTGTAATTTAGTTTCATATGTTCTGTACACATTGAACGTTTCAATTAGTTTAAAAACCTGCTGACCTATTTCGTAAATTTCAATACTAGAGCCTCTCCATTTGACCTAATTAAATAATTAATTACATGTGCGTAAGTGCACATGTCTGAACACGTTGCTAGTGGTACAAACATCATCCCACTGTCCTTGTTTGAGGGCATAACTATTTTAGGTCATATATATTCTTGAAGTGAACAAACGGTTACATAATGGATCATTTTCTCACATTATAAAGATTACTATATTTCAGTCCTAAGTTCGACAATTTAATATGCAGTAAACTACTATGAAAATAAAATGTTGATTTTTCTTGTATATTTTACACATTTTTGTAACTACAATATAACATTCCTCTTGAAGGCTATTTTCATTAATATCAATGTTGACACCAACAAACTAGAATGTCAGTGAAAGATGCAGATCTGTTAAACTATCTAAATTATAGGCATTTGAAAAGTATTTGTGCTGAAATGAGGACAGTGGGATATAGCATTTCCTTATTTCTGTAGAACATGCTCCTATGGAAATACTTCATTCATGATCCCACTTTGACAAAATAATCCTTTCATCCAGCTGACAGGACTTTCCTTTACTATAAATATCGACTGAATCAAAGCAGTGACTGTCCTTTACTCATTATTATGATGAATAAGTTGTTAACACTGAATTAATATATACATTTCAAAATTAAAAATATTAGTCTGAATATACTGGCATGTAGGGATACTGTACCACATATTATAATAAACTAGCATATACACTTACTATATTTGTGACTTCAAGTTTAATTATATTATTGTGGGGCTTGCCATTAGTAAGAAAGGTTTGAATTTGGTGATGACCACAATTTCTTTTCATGTCTGATATATAAAACGCTGATGATGGATTTCTTCGGAAAAGATGTAAAACCGTCTGTTCTCAGCCTGTACGACCTCAGGTGCTTGTTGACATAATAATTTAAAATTGTATAAAGAAATACTTAAAACTCTTCATGTAGAATCAACTTGGTTGTATGTTATTTATGAGGCTGTTTGGCCGTAATGCAGACAATTTATCTTAAAAAAAAAAGCTTGTGGCTTTATCATTTAATGGGGTAATAATTGCTTTGCAAAAATTCTAAAATGCACGTGCATTTAGATTTCTTTAATGTAGTCAGTATGTGCAAGGTAGAGTTGAGATAGGATATTAATAGTATCAGTAGTCTAAAGTATATAAGCAATGATTATTCAAACTAATCCTCAGAGGGGAATAAGGATGAGATTGTGGTACTTGTTTGACCAAAACGATGAGTAAACAATCAAGTAAAGATACAAGTGCACTTGTAGAGATTCTTCAATTTAATAAAAGGATTAATATCTGAGGATTATTGACTCTAAGATTCTTAAGGGTACTCTGAGATAATATTCAATTATGAGAGGGAAAGACATTATTCTTGAGCTCTTCCAATAAATGTAAGAGAGGGTGGTGAGTGGAGGTGGGGGGAGAGGTCGATAGCCGAGGGCTCTGTGGAGGGGTGGTGGGCGTGGGTTAGGAAAGCCCCGCCCACTGTCCCCCCCACCGTCACCTTCACTTCCAGATCCCCACTACACTACCACTTCAGTTCGTGCCTTCACGTCGTTCCGACCCTTCCCAACCTTCCTCCTGCCCGTATGGGAAGCAGTCCACTCTTCGTACAGCGATGCTTACTGACGTTCCTCCTGTAACAAGGATATCATCCGCACCACCTGCACCAATCTATTCGCAACTTACTCCTCTCCCTAAAGCGGTAAACTATATCTTTTTCTACATAGAAAACATATTTCAGTGTATTTATCTTTATTCCATTCATTTAAAAGCATATTATCAGCTATCCCGATTGATTATTGTTCCTCACATTATTAGCTACTAATGCTTTTCCTTATAAAATAAGTCCCAGTAAAGCATTCAACTGATTTAAATCCACTCAGTTTATGGAAAACTTAAATCTTCATGTAATCGTTCATGAGCAAGTCATAACTACAAATATATCAAATTTCACTCAAAATTATATAATATTCCCAAGTTTACAAAACATTTATATTCATTTGTGATGATTTAAAATAGCTAAAGAGAAAGGTTTTATTGATTGAACTTGTTTCATTTTATAAATTTAAATTAAAAAAGAATCTCTTTTATCCTTAAAGCCCATATTTATGGGATAATTTTATCTCATCATAGTGTTTTTGTTTCTAAGCATAACGTTATATCTCTTTTGCTTAAAGTCGGTTTTAATAATTTTAAATAACTTTCAATAGAAATTTTTCTTGATATTTCTGTACTTGAGTGAAATATATATATATATGTTCTCGACAAAAATAAACGAAGTATAAACTAATTCTTTCACAGAGAAGTTGGAAGATCCCAATAATTGTTTAAACTTGCTTTATGTTGTTCGTTGGTTTTAGAGAGAGTCCTGTGTTCTTTTTGAGTCATGAATATATAGATAGCAAATGTGAAATGTGAAGAAGGAAGGCATATTTCTCCGTAGTAATTGGACGTTTGAAAATACTTATGCTGTTTTGTTCATAAACACGTGAATTATGAACAAGAATAAGACTTTCATTGATTCCAATACTATATTTCAATTTATTTTTCCATAAAAAAAGAACCAGAGTGCTAATTAGTTTTTTTTTCACTTTACGCTATCATAAATGCTCATCAGGTATTTTTTTTTGCGTTTCGTGCTATCCGTTCTACAAGAGTGGAATGCAAAGATAATTTTTCCGTGGGAAATGCTTTCAGGCATTTCACTATTGTCTACATCAATTTTCCGGTTGCACTTGGATTATGCATTTTAATAATGGACAAGAATTTGCAATGCCCATTATCTATTATTAATGATAGGTTATGAATATGATTTTGTCTTCCTAATTCAGTTTTGATTCTTTTCTTTGCAATTTTTCACGCTTGGGCATTTTAATGTCATGATAGTGGGTTTATGATGTGATAAAGCACGCATAATGGCGTTTAAGATTTAAATATGATAAATCCTCTTTATGTATCACTAGTTTAATTTATTCAATATTCCACCAAAATTACAACTACTTCTTTATTTTATTATCTATTCGGTGTTTACTTTTATTAATTTTATAAATTGAATATTTTTAAGAAGTAATGCCATTAATTCATTTAAGTGACATATTGTTCAAACGTTGTTAACGCCATTTGCGTATTTAAGCAGCCACATTAAATCCCATTATCGCGGGTGTTAATGCTTCCAAAGCTGTTATCAGAAATAAGGCTGAATACCAGTCTAAATTCATCCACTACCAAAGACAGTGGTTCTTGTTTTCAATATTTACTTTCATATTCAAAGCTTTAGTTCACTTATACTTCTAGTATAGTTTTTTTACTTTATTTTTCAGTAAATGAACATAGATTTATCATGAACTTGTTGATTTGGAAACATTTTTTGTCGATGCCTGAAATGTAGGTGTTTTTCTTCAACTTGCTTGAACTCGTCGGCCGCCCTCTGTTCCTTTTAAAGTCCTAGTCCATTAAATTCTTTCATTCAGTTGTGATTCAATCATGTCGATATTGTATAGATCATGAACAATGCATAAATTACGATACTAAAAATTACACGGTTTCCAATGTTATTATTGGAGACAAAACTATCATTTTTCCTTTTGGCGGAAATATACATGAAAAAAATGAAACATTATTTCTCATTACTGTAATAATATTTCCGATTTACTAGTAATGCGTGCTTGAATTCATATAATAAAAGCCTGTATTATATTTATAATTTTGTTATTGCAAATTCAGTACAAGTTGTTCAACCTCTACAAAATGATATATCAAACAGTTTTGTGGGATTCAAAGTAAATCGTCCAGGAGCTAAAAATATTATTAAATTAAAAGAAAGTGAATGCGCAAGCATGTTTAAGAAATATATTCACTGATGTAGGAAAAGACCTTTCGAATTCAATATTATATATAAAGATCAAAAATTAACTGTATCAAATTTAAAATATATTATTCGAAACAAGACATTTATTCATGTATAAGAATACAGCTTTAAACTTAGTCTTAAAGACACATATGAATAGTGGAAAATCAACTACTTAGGCTTGTACTGAGCAATTGCATCATTAGTGTGATGTCCTAGAAGGCAAAGCATTTCACTTGTGATGAACTTTGCTTAGTATCAATGGCTAAGGAAATTAAATTATTTAATTAGAATATTTAATTAAATTATCATTTTTTTAAATATAAGGGCAAGGATTGCGTTTTTTTTTGTGATATCTGACAAAAAGAACATGGCAATGCATATATACCAGTTTAATCTATCAAGCGTTTCCGTTGATCCAAATCAGTCTTTGAACTATTTATAGAATAAACTCAAACCTCTTGAACAAATTGTTTTGCAAACCGTAAACTACTCAGACTATGACCATATTTAAGTTCATTCAGTCCGTCTTGAGTTTTAAACAAATATTTATTGGGTTTGTGAAACTCCAGTGATATGTACTTCGTTGAAAGCCACTAGAATGTTTGATATTTCTAGCATAGTTCGTATAACGGTATAAATTCATCGAATATAATTTAAATGATAAATCTTTAAAATATTTATTTCTTTAACTAAAATTTAAGTGAAATTTATTCATTTTTATTAATAGTTATCTTCGAAATTTTAAAATCTTAATAGTCTAAAAGTTGTACATGAAGAGAATAGAAAAGGAAAGTGAGAAGGTGAGACAATTTAGGTGCGCAATCAAGGCAAGTAGTTAGCTTTGTCTTCAGAGGAATCGGTCTTGGCTTAGCTAGGATGGCACGCTTTAGTCTTAGATTACACCTGGAGAAATTTGATGTACACTTGCCTTCTGCATTATGCTAACCAACTTAGACAGTCATGTAAAAGAGATGTAGAGTATCTGAATAAAGGGAGATTGTATAGTAAATGAACCTGCCATAAAAAATGTCATAGTCTACTAATAGACTATTATAATGCAGTCACGTTTTTACTCAGTTTATCTTCATTGCATATCTTTCTTAGTGCACTGCTAAATGAAAATATGTGCCAATATCGTTATAGTTTCTAATTATAGTTTGTCTGTTTGCAAATATGTTGTTAATTAAACCTTTTAAATAGTATCAATATGTTTTAATCTATTAAAATGAACGTGGCCTTGACGATTATCCTCTTAATTATTCCATATTTGATATTCTGTACTTGAGATTTTCATTGGTTGTGTTAGCGAATAAGCATTTTTATCCTCATAGTGACCACATATTGTTTTTACTTATCTCTTAAATATCAGTATTTGATTTTTTATCCTAGAAAATTGACCAAACCCCGATTAGAGAACACACCTATATATATATATATATATATATATATATGTACATATATATATATGCCTGTGTGTGTGTTTTCCTCTAAAGTAGTACTTCTACTTGGGGAGGTTCATTATATCTTTTCACTTGGTCTGATTTATGTATGATTATGTATCTTATGTATATTATTATATATATATATATATATATAAATAACACGGTAAAAGGACCGTTAAAATATTCAAACATTAGAATTAAAATAACAGGCACAACGATCTGATTTTTTACAATGTTGCAATATTTTAAAATTATATACAACTCCTTTTCATGTTCTATCCCAATTTCTTTTTTTTAGAAACTATTTTTAAAAATTTAATGAAGATATATTCCTGTTGTTGTAAAAACTTTTATAACCTTTTGTATTTAGAATTCATGTTAATAATAATAATAGTAATAATATAATTGAATTATTTAATTGGTAGGTATTTTATTTACCTACAAGACTTTTTTTTTAAAGTTCCCATGTGTCAAGTCGTGGTGAATTCATATATGGTAATATGATGATGTCTCAGGAGGTCTCTCAGAAGCCCTGAACGATTACTTGAACTGTTTGAAGGCTTGATCAAATGCTTAGTAACCATGATTATATTGAAGGAAACAGCCAAGTTGTATTTGCTCTAATGTGGGTTTCATTGCGTTCTGATTGAAGTGTATTGTTGACTAACACCTAAAATCAACAGTGTCGCTTAGTATTTAGTCTTGGTATGACTTAAAAATGTTTATACGACAGTTTGGCATCAGATAATTTTCCTTTGGGTCTCTTATCACAGATAAGATGATACCAATAAGCGAATAAGATTACCGTGATTCATTATTTTAAAATTGATGATTATTTTTATACATGATAATAGGCAATTTTGACATCAAAAAAACATTTTTTTCTGAGTAAAAATTACGAATAATTGCCATTATCATAACCTATTTATTAATTTAATTGAGTTAAAGAAGAATGCACACCGGTGATCCAGTGCCAAAGACCATTGCTAAAGTAAAATTATTATTAATAAAAGTATGTATACGTTGTAAAATAAATACACAAAAAATGCACAAACAGCAAAAACTTTATTTTCATTATCATTAGTTCAATAGTAATGAAATTTATTTTTTCCACCTTAAACAAAAGAATTTCACTTTTATCTATTCACAAATTTATCCATCCAGTCTCAGTTTTTTATTGTTGATGTTTTTGACTTGGTAATGGTTGATGGAAATATGTGCTGACCTAAATATTCATTATTAGTGTTAAATGAATATTAATAATAATTAATTAATATTAATTAAATGAATATTCACATTATTCATGCTGAATAATGAAAATACAATGAAAATCTATAAAATATCTGACTGAAATCTAATTATGAAAATTTGGAATGTACGGTTTTATGTTTTTTACATTTACCTGTAGATTTTAGTTAAACTGAGTTGGCGAATATCAGAGACAGTGAGATAGGGGTGGCAGGTGTAACCAGCGCCCTGTGCTCCGCCATCGGGTAACCTCAAGTTTTCAAATTTTTAGATGAATAACGAAACTTCCTCACACAAGTTCTTCAATGTAGATGAGTAGTTTTTCCAGGTCTGTTCTCTCATTTTTTTCATAATCAGTAGTAAATGTTTAATTAGTAAATATTTTAGAATGAACATTTTTTTTTCAATTATTCAATTATCAGTATTAAGTCTCCACCATTAGCTTCCTAGCAGCTCAGTACAATTGATAGTCAGGCAATCCTCTGCAATAGCCGAGGGCTGGGCATGTTCTTAGGTAGTGGCTCTCCATTTCTTCTATTTCCTGAGGTATTTCCCCAGGTAGTTGTGATCTGTTGTCAGTCCGAATTCTGCCACTTTCTGATGCCTGGGTACGTTTTCTGGAAGCCTTCCTCAAAACAAAGTTAAATGTAGCCATCAAAACCTTTAAGGCTCTGTACTTCAATTTCCTTTAAACACCAACCCTTTAAACTTTTAATCTTTGTAATAACTCTTCAAAGAGCACCTGTCATAACAGAAATAGAACCATTTCAAGAAAAACTAATTGTATAACTAACAAATCTATTAAATTTAAAACATATGCGACATCAACCTATGAATTCTTGGCGTTGTATTCCGCATACGAATTATTTCTATGAGTTTCTTATTCAATTTTTAGTAAATTTTAAGTTTGCCAATAAAAAAAAAATTCTGAATGTAAACAAATAATAATTGATATTTGGCGTAGTGAATAGTTTTCATTGCAAAGTTTAAAATTTAATTTTCTACACAACAAAACTATACGAAATTCTTTTTATTATAACCAAAACATATATAGTGAAATACTTTATTTTTTTTTATAGATATGGTGTATATATATCATGATAAACGGAAATGGTTCGGCAGGACAGAATACACTTAAAATAAACTGTGACACATAGACAGAAACATAACAAAGACTCACTTTTCAATATATTGACCGCCATTACGGTCAAAATATTGAAAAGTGAGTCTTTGTTATGTTTCTGTCTATGTGTCACAGTTTATTTTAAGTATATATATATATATATATATTAGTATGTATGTATGTATGTATAATGAATATTGGTTTGTGAGAATGTTTATATATGTATCTATATATCTCATCTCTAGAGGTAACCGTAAGTAAAACCAATTCATGTATTAAAGAAATCACCGTCTTAACTTGTATGGTTTTTTCACATCTCAACTGGTTTCGGAATCCGCCCACTGTCGACACAAAACATTTCCATTGAAAATTTCGTCTGACTACCTCTCTTGTCATAACCATGATATTTTATTTAAAAACTTTTTTCACATTATTATTAATTTCTTTTCTGAATCAATATTTGTAATTAAACCATTTTTTTGACTCTAGGGATTAAAATATGTTACTCATATATTTCTTTATATATTGTTTTTTGGATTTTTTATAATATTTTCTCTAGTTTGTTAGCTCTTTGTTTCGTTATTTACAGTTTTATACTAATTTATATATATTTATACAAATACAGAAAATACAAACCAGTAAAACAGTACAAGATAAAAATTGCTCCAAATAAGGGTAGAACAATAGTATGATTGAAATTTGGGCATAGTGAGTGCTCGATTCTCTTCTCTGTATGTATGGTCTATTCAATTAAAGAATAACAAAACCGTTTTAAATGTATGTCCTTACATTCATTTATAGCATTCTTTACTTATATTCATTAATAAAATTTAACATGGGACTTTAAAAAGATTTATTACAAGCGTTTGAGTTTGTATTAAAAACGAAATTAAAAATCTATACTTCTGAATAAATTTACAAAATTAATATATCAAATAAAATTGTAAAGTTGATAATTGTTTGATTGCTGCTAGCTCTGTGTTAACAAAATAAATAAATTAATTAGAGTAAATACACTGGCTTAGTACTAGTCGACCTTGACGGCTTTAGTTTGGCAATGTTATTTCTAAACAATTTAAAGTTCCCAATTTTGTCTTATATCATTTATGATCTTTTGAATTATCTTAAGAGTATTAAAACCTGTTCATTTTCATTTATGTATATATAACTAACGATAAGAACTTAAAAATTCAATGACTAAAACATTTCTTAATTTCTCTCTGTGGTTATGCACATTTGCATGAACACACTACCCATACACACACACACACACACACACACACACACACACATATATATATATATATATATATATATACAATATATATATTTAATCACAGGAAGAAAACTCATAAAAGAGATAACAAAAACGCACTACTCTATTTCGACTGTCTAGTCATCAGGTTATCTCCTTGTTACATGCATTCTTTCTATTTATTTAGTTTGTTTAGTTCGTGAAATCGATTTATTTAATTCCTTATATATATATATATATATATATATATATATATGTATAAAGAGTTGCCCGGTCGGTTACTTGCCGTTGGTCTACAACGTGCTTGAACTCCCTTTCTCTTTTCTCCTGAAGGGAGATTGCCCGAAAATTTGAGTTTGTAAGTAATTTACTACGTCTGTTACTCCTCTTCGATTTTAAATTCTTAATGTGTCCAATTTGGAATTGTTTCTCCGTTTACTAAGAGGGTATATATATATATATATATATATATATATATATGTGTGTGTGTGTGTGTGTGTGTGTGTGTGTATTTTATGCGACTTTGTTCAAGAGGGGTAGTTATGTTTTATGTTTGGATTGAGTTATATATTTATTTTAAATTTCTAAGTGCTATACTTCATAGTATAGTAATTCTCCCAATAATACGGTAGATTGGTTCTGCGTCATAGGAAAACGCGTTGTAGGAGGGACATGAAATTGCATTATCTGAAAACGCGTTATAAGAGTATCGTGTTATAGGGGGGATTATTGCTGCACATAATTTTCAGCAGAACTGCTTCTGCCAATTAATGTGGTTGATTGTTTTGAACCTAAAAGAATGATGTATCCTTATATAGTTTGTACCATTCTATTGTACAACATTTATCTTATTAAGATTTTTGAGTAAATTGAATTGCTGAAACCAGGAAAAATTTCCTTATTCAGGAAAATAGGGATAAGAGCCAAACATAAAGGTAATAGATATAAAAAATATGTATATACCCTTAAAAAAAAGTTAATTCTCTTGTGTTTTTCCAAGTGACAACGTTTACTGAGTTATAATTAAGTAGAAGGAACACCAATGAATAGATCCTATTAGAGTATAATGGGAGGATGAAAGGGTAATTTGTCAAGGTTGGGGGTGGGTTCAGATTTGACGACGTCCAGCTTTCCCGTGCAAATGAACATACTCCTATTAGAGTCAGTGAAATATTGTGTACTAACATTAGCATAATTGCTTTTTATAGCCTCTAATTCAAAGAGAAAATTATAACATGCACCGGTGCCTTACATATAATTTTATTGACTATCAAGATGGAAGGGAAGTTGTTTAGAAATAATCGTATCGATAGAGTTATTGAACAATTATCAAGTTTGAAAATTGGTCATTATGTTGGTTGGTTCGGGGTACAAGGCTGGACCCAAATGGTCTCGCCTAATGGCCACAAATCTGTTTTGCAATTATTGAAAAAAGAAAAGCCCTATTTGTATCCATCTGAGACATAATTGGGCTGAACCCAAGCCGCCTAACTCGTCTAATGGCAACAAAAAGGCAACGCTTCGTAGCATTACTTTCAAATTAATTCCTTTTCAGTTTGTAGTAAAAGTCAAAAATTTTGCATGTATCCAAGATATTTATATTACTCTTTTTCTATTTGTTTTAATAATTCTTGGAATAAACGACAAGGATATAATCTTTACCTATTGGTTAATAATCTCAAAAAATACCATTATTATCTTTAGATGGGAGGCAGATCTTTATAATACTATCAATAACACCTAAACTTAATCAAATTAATTTATGAATGGTCCTAAAAATCTTACAAAAATTTTATTAGAAGGAAAACCTTCCTAAATTCATACTTAAAAACACATAAAATCTCTGTACATCTACTTCCTATATATTGTTTGCTGCATATATTAAGAACCTAATGATTACAATGATCCACTTATAATAATAAATATAAAACAAAGACATTTTCCTTCAGATAAGTTTATCCCGTCTTATATGTCTTATTTGAAAGGGAGAAATAATAGAAGGAAATAAAAGGAACATGATTATTAGTTTTGTACAAATGATTTTGTAAGATAACTTTTTATTTTCAGAGTGTTATTCCTCTTCATCTGAAGACAAGATTCATATAAAATCATTTACATTTTATTATACTCTATCAGGTTGATAGCAGAATAAAAAGAGAAAAAAGTTATATATTCACATCAGAATTGTGCCTTTACGTGACGGCTGACTTTTTCCTTTGACTTTTATACGAGAGCCAACCAGCTGTATGTGTATTTTCTTGTTGTTATTATCTTACCTTTCTTTTTATATAACATTGTTGTATAAACATATTGGTTTATTTAGGAACATATTTTGCAGAAACTTGTTCCTATAGAGGCTAAAAAGTTTTCTTGCACCTTAACCAAACGTTGAACAATGTTACTTATTGTTTTCGATATTATTCTTGTGCTAATAATTTCCACAGCAATGGCCAATAATAAATAATATTTTAAGGCAACATTTTTAAAATTACAAAACAAGCAAATCTGAACGAAATATGGTGAATTTTTAAGGGAATATTTATATTCCCTTAAAAATTAACAATTACATTCTTCAATTTAATAAAAATTAATTAAATAATTTAATTGTAGTGTAACTAAATGTAAAATAACCATAAATAAACCTACTTACTAAATCATAGCCACAAAATGACCTAGCAGCCTGACATGGAAAATTTACTTTAAAATACAAAAGAAGTCTTTTAAATCATCTGATTTAATCAATTATTCAATCAATCATTAATCAATTTAATCTGATTCAATCAATCATTAAATCAATCTGATTTAACGGTCACCAACCGTCTTTGTACCAGTGCGCCTTGTTTCCCTCTCTTATGTGTCCTCAAGAGGGTCAAATAAAAAAAAATAGAGTCTATAAGTGTGTGCTTTTATTTTCTCTCTCTCTCTCTCTTGCTCTCTCTCTCTCTCTCTCTCTCTCTCTCTCTCTCTATATATATATATATATATATATATATATATATATATATATTTAAGTTTAAGTGACCAAGTCCTGATAAACCTTCATTTTGTATACATAATATTAGTACTTGGGTAAAATTTTGTTAATTATTTTAGCTATGATAATCTTTAAGGCAGTTGATTAAGAAGTAAAATACAATCAAGAAATTTTTTAGTTGCTGCTCAAAAACGGAATGCATTCTTCTGACATTTGAATATCTGAGGATATGTGAAATATCACAGTGAAATTTCTGAGCTGTATTTTCTGATGGCTCATCTAATATACATAGAATAAATTTAAAGGCACAATAAACTAAATTGATAATGTCAGTACGTGGTGCACAAATTGTGAAAAATTTTTCACGAGGACTCAAAAAAAAGAATTCGTAATTTGTAGAAACTAATTGTAATGCAGACCGGCTTCTGTACTTATTTAGAGTACATGTCATTTGGATATTGAAAATAAACTTCATACAGTATTTTTTTATCATTAGATTAGTAAAATTTTGACACTGACAATAATAACTTTTTTTTAAATATTAATAATTGCAAGGGGAATAGTTCTTTATTTTGCAGTCGGTTAAACTGGTTAGAATGAATAGTGGTTAATATTTCCTTGAAATGAAGTCGCTTCAAAGTGATAACATCCATTAATCCCAATATAATATTTTCGAGAAATTTAAATTTCTCCAAGTTGTTTAATGATAGGGAAGTTTCCTGAATGTAATCAGGTTAAGGATGCATTTTTTTTGAAATCTAATTAAATTATATTTTAGAGTGTACAAATTGTTAAAGGTAAGAATAATTACTGAATTGTAAAGCAGTTAGTCAAGAGTGACTAATTTCTTGCAAAATAGCTGATGTAATAAGAGAGTTTGAGGTGCAGAAGACAAGTGCAGGCAAGTCGGTCGCCCGTAGTGCTCGACTGCAGGCTGACGTCACAAAAGGGTTTGCCTCGCATCGTCGTCCCATACTTAACATATTTCTCCTTTGTTCTTGCTCTTTCATTTATAAAATTATTACCTCCACAAGAACGGTTTCATATGTTAATGCTTTAGTTTCATTCCTTATTGTTCTTCAATTTTCTTTGAACATTATTTTATGATAAACTCATTAGTTTCTTTACGTTTAGAACCTAATTTACAAGTCATAAAATTATTGTCACTCAGTTTTAAAAATTGCTTTATTAGAGTGCAATACTTGTTGGTTTGAAACAAAAGCTATTTGCCACCTATGGCAGTGCTATAGCTGTAATTCAGCTCAATTTGCCAAATGACTCTACAAAATGGTCATTTAGACAATCTTCAGTAAAGTAGCATCTATAAATTAACAGACTCTATTAACGGCAAAACAGATAATTGAATTCTTTACTACAGTTTTTACTACTTCATCTTACCATATTGCAAAATATTTTATAATGACTATCATGGGTGTATTTCAATAATAAAATAAACTTGTAAGAGGCCTAAAATTATTTAGTGAATTGACTGCTTCGTTCGTACTGAGTTCTAGTAATATTGCGATTTCCTGAAGCTTCTTACTGAGTTGATAGGATTGTAGTAGGATTGTAGTTGACTGCTTGATGATGAGTCAATGTCTTGCTTTGTGATGAGTCAATGTCTTGCTTGGTGATGAGTCAATGTCCTGCTTGGTGATGAGTCAATGTCCTGCTTGATGATGAGTGAATGTCTTGCTTGATGATGAGTCAATGTCCTGCTTGATGATGAGTCAATGTCCTGCTTGCCGACCGAAAATGACCATTAGCTTTGTATCGATTGAATAATGGAATGCCTTTTTCTTCCATCGGGATTAACTTAAAATGAAATTATTTTGAAAATTTGAAGAAACCATAATATGTCAGTTAGTAGCTTTATTTGAATTAAATCATTTTTATGGTCCACAATGTTTCAATACTAGATATTTTTTAAGATCATATTTGATACGGTCAAGGTGAGTATTAGGGTAAGCATTCTAGTCATTGTGGTACTTCTGAATTTAAATATATGGGTGTGCTTATTTTAAATATAAACCGCTACAGATGTCTACCTCTATTTTAATGAAATATATGCCTATTGTAAGCACCTCAGAGGTCAGACACGTGGTAAGACGGTACTCCTTTCGTTAATTAATTTTAGTGTACACAAGGTTAAGCATCGTGAAGCTTTTTATCTGTTTGCGATTTCAACCTTGCCATATATTGCCATTTCCTGTTAAAACCAGCAAAATAGCATTTACTTTTATTAGGGTACAGTAATGTTTGTAGCTTGACGATGTCACTTCAATAACATAACAGAAGTGAGTCACTTATAGTTACGCCTGTCGCCATGTATAAAATCTCCATTGTATGTTTGTCAAAATCAACCAGGGAAACAATCAATAATCCCTTTCATAAACGTCTTAAGGAACAACCACTCCATATTCCTCATACTCCACTTGTCTTCTCTAGTACCAGTAGTATTTGATTACTACTTATAGTAGAATTTCTGTGTTTTATATTATTTTACTTATAGATTTCCTTCATTTAATGTCAACCAAGAACTGACTACTGTCAACTAAAAAAAAAGTAAAACCTAAATCTTTATCATCTTTATCAAACAATCATTTTTCTAATACTCAACATCTTTGTTGACAAATAAAATTGTCATTATTATCTGTGATAATAAAAGCAATACAATTTATTTATTTATCATAATAGTTTTTTATAATTAATGGTACTACAACTTGATGAAAAATTCATTAATAAAGCACATAAAAAAATATCAATTAATTTGAATTAATAGGTGTTTAATTATTTTGACAGTATGTGATATCATCTAGTATCTTTCTTTATTATATATGAGCTAATTGTTGCTTTTGCGAAGTTATGCCAACTTCTGTGAAACAATCTTCTTCTGAGGTTTAAACTGTAAACACCCACAAAAATTTGGACTGTTTGTCCAGGATTCTAAAATAAAAATTAAATTTTTTCACCATTTATTCTCATCTTTTAGTTTATATTTTAAATGTGTTATTTTGAAGTTAATCTACTAATCGAATATACTTTACTAATCGTTTTTTATTTTTATGTAAAAAAAATAGCTACATATTTTTCCTCTATGCAAAAATAATATTGTGAAAAGATTTGGAGATGAGGGTACAGAGCAGTTTGAAAGTACATACTGGGGTGGCAGGTAATGAGATGGATGACAGTTGGTCTCTTAATTAGGAAGGGCAGCTGCTCTACCCCAAGCACCCTGACCTCAATCATGCCAACCAAACTAACCACCCCTACCTTACCACTTGCCAATTTACTTTTCATATTGTATCTATCAATGCAGTCAGCCGCAGAGAGGAAGCAATAAATTTGGTGTAATATATCATTTTAAAAAATATTGCTAAATATTTATTTGCTTCATGTTCAAAGGTACATTACACTCATACCCTTAAATCTATTAAATAATTTTCGCATAAGGTACTCTTTGGTCAGCTACATGGTACCAAAAGTTCTGCCAGATTGAACAATAGCCCCAAAAACCATTTTGTGACTATTAAATACAGTACTGTATTCTAACACATCGAACTTTTTTACATAAAATATAAAATACTACCTTCTTTCTAATAGACACTCATATGTAAGGCAAGTATGTTCTATTCCCAGTCAATTAAATATAATTACATTGCGAGTGTTTATATACTGCCATATTATCCTTATCTCTTTTGAAATGAGGAAGAACTGTAAATTATAGTGGTTTTCGTACCAGTCACGTTTCCACATATCGCACAATGCTTATTTAAATTTTCCCCTGGCATCTGCTAGTATACAAGTACTACTTCTAACACTATTGACTATCAAATACTTTTCGTCGTACATCTCATGACTCTTTTAATATAATTAATTCTTTTTAAAATTGTGTTTAGAAAAATATTATACCTCGTAGAACAATCGGGCAAGAACTACTATAATACTTATACTTTTAATACAAATCTCACTATTCAGTGAAAATATACAAATAATCACGTCTAAATCACAGTAAGAAATCAGAAAAATGGCTAAGATATTTCAACCAAAACAAGTAGTATTAGTCAGAGTTCAACTAATACTCGAAGACCTCTTGATTTGGTTGAAATATCTTAGTTAATTTTCTGATTAATTACTGTGGTTTAGGAGTTGATTGTTATTTCAAGTTTTTATTGTGAAATCTTATTACATGTATATTATATTTTATAATATTATATAGAAATATATGTGTATATATCTAAGAAATCATAACAATGATAAAAGAAGTATGGAACAGTTATAACGTTTTTCAAGGTAACTCATGGTCCAAATACCTGTATTCTTTCGCAGACCTTTTCATATGTCGATGACTTCGACCTCAAAATGAAATAGAATAACTAAGCATTTACGAAAACGTTTTTAATTGAATTAGAGAGAATATCATTTGTTTTTGTGAATAAAACTTAATATTAGTCAACGAAGAAGAAATAAGTTTTAATATTGGGTAAAAGTTACATAATCGTTTTTGCACCTGTTAATAAGAGGCAATGGTTGTAAGGAATACAGGCTGTTTTAAATTTAGATGTGAGCTTTGTACTGGCTCTTCAGTATAGCCCTCTTGACTCAAGGGCTCTTGACTGACAGGAACAAGTGGAGCAGGTAGACTAGACGTTAGAATTAGCCCTTTGTTCACCTCCCGACCTGTTCCCTTCTGCCCTTATTCTGACCTCATGAAACACCAAATCCCATAGTTCTTCTTGCCTACCTTTTTCACAAAACCTAAGAACTAAACTCATACATATGTTTAACCTATTTACGTTTATATTTAAAACGAAATCCCAAAATTGTTAAATTATGTGACCATCGTCACATAAAGGTCAAAATTATCTGACCTTTGTCAGATTGTCAGTTTGTGCAGGCACAAACAAATAATCGTTTAAAAGTTTACCATTAATAAATGCAATATTGGAATCACTATCTTCAGTGCAATTCTTAGAGAAATTCAATAATGACTTATTGGGTATTGTCAGTTAAAATTTTGTGAATTTCAATTTGGGTTACGAATTTTAGTTCAGAAATTTGGAACTTACAAGGAACATCAAAATAGACATCTACAGTTTTCACAGCATTTACATCACTGTAACATGGCATGACTAATACACTTATTATTGAGTTCAAAAAATTTTTCTGTTAGTCTCCGAGTCTTCAGTTAAAGTTTCAAATCTGTATAATTTTTTTTAAAAAATTTGACTTTTTCTTAACAAATTTGACTTTTAGTTTGAACAAACTTTTTGTTTTCTTAAGCTATCTTAAATTTGCGCTTGTCTTATGAAGACCTTGGAGTTCTCATGATGGAGTGGGCTAATCCTGTGCCCAAAAATTGTGAGAAAAAAAAGATTAAAACTTTTTTTAAAATTCTTTACTTAAAATGAAACCAGTCACGTACTTGATGCCAAATATCATTTATTCACTGATGAATGCAATAATTTCATTAGATTTTATACTCATAAAACCAAGTGTCTTATTTAAATAAAAATTAAGAATCTTGTGTCATTGATCAGACAGCAAATTTCATTTAATTTAAGCAATAAAATTTGATTGCACAGAAAAATTTCAAAGAATGTTTTCAATTTTGAATAGTTTTTTATTTAGATGTTTTATAAAAATATATTACAATTTATATGAAAAACTATTTCAGTAATTAGCCAGTTTTGCTTACTCAAATATGTTCAAAGCCGGTTTTTCAGCATAATTTATAACTTTTATACCTGGAAGATTGAAATTATAGAAATAATAATGTGAACTATTAGATTAGAATAACAAAAAAATTAGGTATTTGTCATAACATAGTAGCTCTTGTATAGAACGAAAGATTACATTCCTTATAATTCAATATTACCCAAAGGAAATATGACTCATAGACGTAAAAAAATCTAATTTTCTATTCAATTTTTTGGCAAAATTTCTTTGTTTTTTAATGCGTTGTTTAGCATCAAAAAAAAAAAATTTCTGAAAATTGAAATTGTGCTGCATCGCTCGATTGTTTAATGTAAGTTTGAGAAAAATTATCCCACCCACGTAATGCTGTATTTTTAGGTATAATTTTATTTTGATCTGTCAAACTCGTCTTGCATCGCACTCGCAAGCCTTCGGATTGAAAGATAAGTCAACATTTTTACATTTTATTGAATAAATTTTTTCGGTTGTTTTAAAAATCTGAAGATATTTTCAACCATTGCTTTTGTAGCCCCAAAGATAATGCCAACGTTTCAAGACTCTGAGTTAGTAATTTGGGAGAAAAAAAAGTTGTCTAAAAACACATGCTGGCCAAAGAAGTGACTTTCTCAGCATGCATAATTGCTCCCAAACTATACAGCACATCTACATTATAAGACACATTTTTGTGTAAAATATCAATTTGATCCATAAAAAGTTCTGGACCGTAGCGTGCACACAAACTTTTGGATACATACTCACCCACCCCCATACACAAAGACATCATCGAATGAATTTCATAAAACGACTTTGGGGACCTCAAAACCTGTATTTCCGTCAAAATATCGAGATAAACTTTTTCCACAATCACTATACTTACAGTAAAGTAAAAATATCAATAGGTACTACTTTTTAATCTAAGAAAATGTATTATTTAAAAAGGAAAGGAGTGTTTGAATGAACATAAACGTGTGCTGCTTCACTTAGCGTATGATATTCTGTTAATAAGGAAGCTTTAAGTAAGAGCAAGATTGTTATTTAGCTTATCAAATGTAAACTTATGTTAACAAAGTGTAATTAATAGTGCTGCTTAATGCTCATAAATCAGTAGGTCGTATAACCATTTTTGTAGATAATAGTGTCGTGATAAATTAGTTGGGAAACAAACGTACGTACATAATGAAATATGTTGTAGTCAAATATAAAATATTGCAGGAATATTTCACCAACGCTCACAATTGCAGCCTTGCTCTTTCCAAGTTGTTCTAGGTAGGGAAAGTGTGATTCGTTTGTTCTTTTGCTCCCATTTTATTTATGGATGTGCTATCTTAGACCGGATTGATAGGGATCCTAAATTTTACCTAAATCAAGTTTATAGGAACAAATAACCTGACCCATGTATCTGGTATCTGTAAGCTCTAGGTTCCTGTCGTTCAGTCTCGATATCATTATGTTTACTAACTCTCCGAGGGACTCTATCAACAAAATTTTCTATCACTCTTTGGACAACATCAAAGCTTCTGGCTAGATTCAAACTGTGAACTGTTGATGCTCGTACTAATATAGTTATCTACAGGCACATCTGTGATCAAGTACATTACTTCATAACTTCAACGCCAAAGATAATTACTTAGATAAAGTCTTCTGACACAGATCTCTAAACAAACACCCTGTTTGACAAATTGAAATCAAAGCTTTCATACATTTCGAAAGGAGTAAACTTTAGTCCATAATTTCTCAATTGACATTGATTTTTAAAGTAAAGTATGAAAAATAAATGTAAGTAGTTTTAGAAGAGACTGAAACATTTTAAACGATAAAATAATCATTTTCTATCATATTAGTACTTATTTGGTATACTGGCTGAAAAATAATAAAGCTCCCTTCTTAAAAGTGACTGTTAGCATACAAGATTTGCGTGACTTCCAGGCGTGATCACCCACTATATGTTATTAAAGGAATAATAAAATGTATTTATTATTGCTAAATCAACCTTGTATACTTCTATTTACCAAGGTCATAGTTAATGATTTTCTTATATATGTTAGCATAAGAAGTAATTTTTAGATTTCAAAGTTTATTTCATCAGTTTAGACTTAATCAGTTATGATTGTCATGACGATTCTATCTAATGCAAGAAAATCAGCTTGGTATTTGGGTGAATTTTTAGTTCGATACTAGTCGCATTGTAGAGTGGGACTGGGTAGCCGTTTGAATTCTAAAGTGAAATCTAAATTTGAATTCTAAACTAAGTCTTTTACTGATAAGAAATACACAATTACTGATAAACTTCCAATATTTTAATTGATGAAATGTTTGGAAGGAAGAAACACAAACAACTTTTATATTTATTTCAAATTTATGAATAATGGCATTAATTTAACTTATACTAGATAAAGTAAACGTTTTATTTACTAAAAGGAATGTTTTATTTGGAATGTGGTTAATAAATTTTATTTACGGGATATAAAAAAGTTTTATGTTGTGCTTTGAACAATCGATATTGCGTTTCTATTGTTATTTTGGCATGGATTAGGATGTCCTGTTTATATGTTTGTTGTTTTTCCTTCAGCCAGGAATCACCATTGCCTTCCCATTGTGTTACAAGTTCAAAATACACGTCGGCACATAGACAGAGGTGTGTTGAGAAGATTGGTTCTGCGAAATAGTGGCTTGGTCAGATAGAGACAGAGGTGGCAGGGGGTAAATAGAGAGGTTAAGAGATGGTGCAAGAGCCGGAGCGGCGGCCGGCCAAAGGCGCCATTTTGACGTCTTGCTGCTGCCCTAGACGGGATCACGTGTGAGACGTGATGGGCCTTCTTTATGGCGCTGTTCCCACCAGCCTCGAGGCCCTGGTGGTAGTGCGTCCGTCGCCGATAATGACGGTAATACGGGTACAGGCGCGATACCTGCCACGCTACCTCAACTCACCTCCACCTCATTCTTACAACGGTGCCTCGCTTAGCAATTGTTCGACAACACAAGCCCAACAAATATTACTGTCATCACTGGTACCTTTTCTCAATAGCATCTACCTTCCTAACCAACGTCTCTATAAGGTGATTGCAAGCAATCTTACATGTTGATATTATTCCTCAGATTACACATCGGCTTGTTGATCATTATCACTTGATAAATTTGGTGCCCTAATGTTACACATAGTACGGCACTGTCAGGTGTACCTTCACGAACTCATATGGAACAACTCATCGTCAACTTACCTTCATTATCACACTTCGTCATTGTTAAAAAAAATCTCTTTTGAAAATATTGAAAGGAAAGTATGATAAATGATATTATATGATATATACAATATGATAAATTATGGAACTTATAAAAAAATTCTTTGTTTACTGGTTACTTTGTTGACTTTTCCCATAAAAATTGGTATTATTTTATTTCATTAATGAAGTAATACAACCGCATGAAAAAGTGGACCACATCTACTATTGTTATTTTATATATTTTCCTTGATGTTTCACGACTATCTGAAATACTTACAACAAAAATAAATAAAAGCTATTACAGGTTATTAGTAATTAACTTATAAATCTGTCTTCTGAAATCTTAGTGGCTATTTGTTTGACTTTCAATGGAATGCCGGTATCACAATTAATGTAAGGAAGTATTATGTCGATCTTCTCTGAATGAAACAGCAGTTGAAGCAAGTGCAACAATGACAGATGTTTTTATTGTTTTGTTTCTCCTTCATGAGGTAATGGAGCGGATTGTTGCTGCTCAGGTGTGTGAAAGACAGGTTTCGCCAGCTCAACGAACAATGGCTCAAGAAACGCGCCTTATTTGAATAGAGGCTTTCAAAAGCAAAACGCCTCTATTCCTGTTTCAAATGCTTCTGCCTTTCACTAACGGTTTAATAAAGTTATCCATGTTAAAACTTCATTATATTACATAGAATCTCTAGAATATATAAATCATATACATATATATAAATTATATATATATATATATATTTCCGCCTACTACAAAATAAGTTTGTCTAAAAAAATTTTTTCTATTTAAATTTGTGCCTCCTCTCAAATTTCTTTTAATAGAATTTATTAATTAATACATTGCTTTAAAACTCTTAATATTCTAAAAACTCAGCACTTCTGTTTCATTAATATACAGTTTTATTTTGTGATGATACTTCCACGTGATAATGGGAACGTTTATATATATATATATATATATATATATATATATATATATATATATAACAAATTCAATAATATATCAACCGTTGGATAGAATAGGTGTCTAATGTAATCGGGATTTGGTCAATTTTCCAGGATCAAAATCAAACTCTCAATGCCGACGTTTCGGTTTTATGAGGAGATAAGAAGAGTATATGGAGAAGATGCCTATGAAAAAGGTTTTAAATAAAACCGAAACGTCGGCATTGTGAGTTTGATTTTGATCCTGGAAAATTGACCGAATCCCGATTACATTAGACACCTATATATATATATATATATATATATATATATAAAAAGATTTCACATAAACACGTGAAACAACAATCAATGATCAAACCACAATAAGAAATGGGAAAACAAGACTAAGATCTTTCAACCGTAACAAGCGGTCTTCGTCAGAGTCAAAAACCCAACTGAACACTAGATGGGAATAAGAATGGGAAAACAAGACTAAGATCTTTCAAGCGGTCTTCGTCAGAGTCAAAAACCCAACTGAGTCAGTTGGGTTTTTGACTCTGACGAAGACCGCTTGTTACGGTTGAAAGATCTTAGTCTTGTTTTCCCATTCTTATTGTGGTTTAATCAATATATATATATATATATATATATATATATATATATATATATATATATTAAACCACAATAAGAATGGGAAAACAAGACTAAGATCTTTCAACCGTAACAAGCGGTCTTCGTCAGAGTCAAAAACCCAACTGAGTCAGTTGGGTTTTTGACTCTGACGAAGACCGCTTGTTACGGTTGAAAGATCTTAGTCTTGTTTTCCCATTCTTATTGTGGTTTAATCATATATATATATATATATATATATATATATATATTATATATATATATATATATATAATATATTATGATTAAATATATATATAATATATATATATATAATATATAAATATATAAATTTATATATAATAATTTATATATAAATATATATATATATATATATATATATATATGCAAACCTTCATTTAAACATGTTTTGTTAAAAATTATGCTAATTTGTATTTTTGTCCTTTTGTGATTGAATTTTTCTAACTTTCTGAATATGGCTTTCCACCTTTCCGGTAAGATATAAAGCAATCTGCCAAATGTTCTATTCTTCATATCCATTTTTTTCTTTTTTTACAAACTCACAATAAATAATAAATATTCTGAAGGATTCCAACGTTTCGATCAGTTTTGACCATCATCAGGGAAGGGAGTCTTTAGAGAGTTTTTAACTAGATTATAACTTAACTCAAATACTAATGAAAACTATCTAAATTGTTGAACATACTAACTGAATAAGAAATATTTACATAAATTGAGTGGGAGTTTGAGTAAAATTTCTTTTTGGGGTAGGGGGCAAAAAAAACGTCAAGCAATCCATAACAGTTCGCAACCTTTATGGGTCTTTGGATGATTTGCCAAATTCCCTTCTAATTTCTGTGTTTGTGACTGCCACCAATGATACCTTTCGTTATTATTATTTAATGCCACTGTTTTTTTACTTCGTTGTACGAATGTCTACACAGTGGTTTACTCTTAACCGTACAACAGTAAATATTATCAAAGACATTGACTGTTAATTTAACCCCTTGAATTATTTTATGTGACCATAGAGCAAAATTATTATAAATCTTATATTAATTGAATTATGTAATTTATTATTATTATGATATTAATTTATAATATTAAATTAATTATAATACTTATTGAATTATTCAATGATTCATTCTTATTATAATTAAATAATCATTTAATGATCATTTACGTGCCATTTTTAATGCGGCTGTCTCAACTGTGTCATTTATCACAAAAATGTAATCACTGTTATAACACATTCTTAGAATTGACTACAGATAGAACATAATAATTGTCCCATTCGATAAAATATTTGTTCATTGTATATCCGATATTTGTGAAATTATTATCCTGCAATATTTATATTAAGACAATAATTAATATGAAATTTGAAGTTTTTATAATCACAAGAAGGGTAAGTTAATATATGAATCCTTTTGGCGTGAAATCCCATCACGTACCTTTTCGATGCGTTAATATTACCCATTGACAATGGGACTGTGATCACACAAACATATCTCAATCAATGGTCTTTAAATTTTTTTAAGTGGTTATATATATACATATATATATATATATATAAGAAAACAAACACTTTTTCTTCTTCTCGGAGTTTGGTTAGGGTAAATATATGGAATCACCTTTTTGCCAACGTTTCGTCTTTATTTTAAGACATCCTCAGGGCTATAAACTAACAAAAAAATTGTTTTTGTCCATTGTTTATTGTTTTTTTGTTAGTTTATAGCCCTGAGGATGTCTTAAAATAAAGACAAAACGTTGGCAAAAAGGTGATTCCATATATTTACCCTGACCAAACTCCGAGAAGAAGAAAAAGTGTTTGTTAATATTTTGTGGTCAAGAAAACAGTACCGTATATATATATATATATATATATATATATATATATATATATATATATAAAGATTTCACATAAACACGTGAAATATCAATCAATGATCAAACCACAATAAGAAAATGGGAAAACAAGACCAAGATCTTTCAACCGTAACCAGCGGTCTTCGTCAGAGTCAAAAACCCAACTGGTGGGTTTAGACTCAGTTGGGTTTTTGACTCTGATGAAGACCGCTTGTTACGGTTGAAAGATCTGAGTCTTGTTTTCCCGTTTTCTTATTGTGGTTTGATCATTTATATATATATATATAGTTTAATTACTTAATAAGCAAATAACTAATTACTTAATTAATAAATAGATTTTTACTTTCGATAGACAACCAGTCAACCAGAAGCAGACGTAAAACAAAAATAGGTACAGAAGACACTGAAACGAGTAAATTAGAAATGGTCTCAAAGTCTTCTATTATACTATGCTTATTCTTCTACTATACTACATGGTAACCAAATAAAAATTGAGCATGACTCTGTCAAGAAGCGAATAATTAATCTTCTAATGTATTAATTCAAAGAATAGAGTCTATATTATAATTACAGAAGATACCATTTTTGTACAGTACTTATTTCAAAATTATAACGATATAGAACCTACATATCTATAATTATTAATCAATTATTTAACTAATTTGTTCGATATAATAAAAATGGATGTTTTATCCCTATCCAAGAAAATATGCTGAAATTTATACTACCACAATATATTTCTTTAGATTTACAGTTTTAAAAATATTATATCTTTTTAACAAATTTTGAAGTTTCATGAATATTAATAACAAATCTAGACTTCATGTAAATTTTATGTAAGGATTTGTTCAAAATAAAATCGTTGAATCTTTCATTTTTAAATTTTTCTATATAGTTCAATCATGTAATGTTTCTCTGCTACATCCTCAATTAATTATAAATGTAGAATTTTAATATCTTTATATTTTTGACTGTTCATAATTTATTTTTGTGACTTGTGGTACTCAAGAAAGAGTTATTTTTTTAGTAAATAGAACTCTATATTATTTCAGATGAGTGAAAGGAATATGTGCAGTCCAGAAAATGTGAATCTCTTGTGAGAAAAGTTTTGAGTTATGAATGTATTTAAAAAATATTTGAATATTTTTTTTATGAAATAACGGTTTTAAGTGGTATTTCGTGAATACATTGCATTGTAATGCATAAAGAATTTAATGCTGAAAAATAATATGATGTGACTCTCAAAGTGTTTGTGGATAAAGTGCATTCAGTTGCAAGTTGTTTAGAGAAGTGGAAGGGAATATAGACTTGATGGGTTGTCTTGAATAAGTGTCTCTTGAATGTTGGGGGAGAGTGGAGTTTGTACTGCAGGGTGAAAAACGCCAAGTCAGGAGGAAATAAAGTGTGCTTGGATGGAGTTGTTTTTGGGCAATGTTAAGGGGGTGAATTGATGGCTGGAGCTTGATTAAATTCTCGGAGGGTGGGTTTTTTCGGTATATCTATTGTGGGCGGTGGTGGTTGACTCAGCGCGAGCACACAGGGGGTGGAGCCATTAGGTGTCGTGAGGGGCAGGAAGCGGCCGCCCCGGATACGGCTTCCTACTAAACACCTTTTAGCACCCTCTTCCCTCCCACATCACTGACTCTTCCCATAATGAAGATCCACCTCCCCTTGTACTTGGACAAGAACAAACATACGACCATTTCCTAGAACACATTATTCGATTCTTCAGTTCTTATTTGATGACAATAAATTCTGTACTTTAACTATTGAATGAATGTAATATGAACATTCATTCATCATAATGACCGAGTTAGTTGTTGTCAATCAGATAATCTATCACACTACTAATCAGCCGTAAATTCATAGAGTAAAAGTTTTTCTCCTGACGCAACACCCTCCCTCCAATATTTTCTCGAAAAAATCTACTGCATAAATTAAATACTGTTGGATATCCACATTTTTTGAAAAACTATGGTCAAAGTACTAAAAAATGACTAGTAACTCAACTCATACACCTAGAGGTTTCATTGTAGTTGGTTAATTTGCTTTATGATATCCTCATGATAGCATAGTACATATAACGCACAGTACTGATGGGTATATCGTCTGTTTGATAAAAATCAGGATTTCCAAGTAAAGGAAGAAACAACAAAGAAGTGAGAAGGAGCAGGATTACGGCAAAGTTCATAAAAGGCCGAAGTGTGATAAAAAGTTGACCTAATTTAAAATAGTCTGAAACAATAATAAAAAGTGTTTCTGTAATCTCATTTAGCATAAACTGGGCCATATACAAAAATATTCAATATATTTTCTTTTAGAAGAATTGTAAATATTCCTGTATACAATTACTTATATCTTTTGGAAATGATAACGAAAATTCGTAAGTATTGAAAAAAATATATCCTATGATAATTTAGATAAATTTATTAATATTTAGCACTTTATCAGTATAAACTGGGTTAGAAATTTTATATATTTAATAAGCATAAACACTTTTTTGAAGTACATTGTATTTAAGAAATATTTTGTATAACTGATTCCTTATATTTATGGTGTAACTATTTCAGTTCAAAAAAAATAAATAAACTAATTCGAGGTGTTTTTCTTTCTGGAGCAACGAAAAACTTGAAAACAAGTGGAACGTGAAATAGAAATGAACGTCAATGCCCTGGTGATGAATTCCATATGCTACTAAGTTCGTTTGAAAAATATAAAAAACGTATCGTCACTGGTTGAAGATGTTAATCCCTCAATAATTCTCTTATTTTTTATTTTTATATTTTTGTTAAATATATTTTTTATATTTATTTTCAATTTTTATTCATTTTTTTTATTTCAGTTAAATAAATTATTATGAATTTCTAAGAAAGATATATTATATGTTAAGTATTATTAAACATGTTGACTTCCAAGAATTTCTTAAGAATGAATAAAGAAAAGGCAATGTAATTAACAAATTATTGTTATTTCTTATCAACGACTAAAAGTTAAAAAATGTTATGTGAAGCACCAATACACTTCTATGCACCTAATATTATAATAATAATAATAAAAATATTGGTTTAACTGGCTTTTTCTATTAAGAATCAGTTATTTCCCCCATTGTATTGCATTTATCCTAAATTTAGAGTGAATCAGAATTTGGTAGTATTAACCTTTCTAATAATAATGAATATAATTCGTACTAATGGGGAGACATCAGTCCTTAATTTCACCAATGAAAAGAAGTAAGAATAAATGTAAACTAAATTTAATTTTTAAAGATCTAATTATATTTCGAAATTTGTTATTCGTCATTCGAGGCATTTTAAATACAAATTCCTCGGAATCATATTCCACATTGTCAAACATTAGGTCCGAATAATTTCTTATGTTAAGATCAAATATTTAATGAAATGTTTGCATAATATGACATTTTTTTAAAGCATGTGCAGCTTTTAAACATAAGATATGGTAAGAATGTAAAGACCTGCTCAGTGAACCACAGCTCTTTAGGATCTTGTTTATATGACTTCGAGCCGTGTATACACTGTAAACTGTACACGGTAAGACTAGTATTGATAAGGTTGGTCAAGAAATGGAGTTGTCAAGTTGGTACATCACTTTTGACTAATCCAAACTTAGAATGTAAGTGGTCACATTCTTATGTCTAAAAGTATGAAATAATAAGCTTCTGACAGATCTGCTGACTTTCAAAGGCAACCTAATGAACTTTTAAAACCCCCAAAGTCATCTTTTAGCATAGCCTTATGCCATGACCCATGCATGGTAGGTTGCCAAAAAGCAATCGTTTACCTACTAGGAGAGGTTGGTGTCTCTGCCCAGCTCCTGTTACTATATTCTGCCCTCCAGCCGAGAACATGAGTGATTCTCATAATGCAGTTCTTGAACTACAGTAGTCGAACGGAGTCTTAATACATCCTGTATTAAGGAACTTCGTTCTCTACGACTCTTGCCCCAGATTATAAAGTGTATTGTTTCAACTGCTAGCAAAAAGAAATATGTAATGGAAATTCGACTTATACCCCAGATTGGAATAATCTGCTCAAATCTGTCCATGGGGGTGATGAGAGGAAAATAAAGAATATCACAATCAAGTATCTGTTTTTCATTGCTATCAATCATTGTAAAAATGTGTGGGTAATAATATTTATCAAGTTATTTTGCATCGCCTTTATTGATTTTCAAAATCTTCTATGCAATGGCAGAGATAAAAATTGAAGACAGATACAAACAAATGAGCTACTGATTAAGACAAATGCAAAGGTCCCACCTGGAGAGGAGAGACGCCTTGAGCGAAACGTCGTGATTGATCGACGCAGGTCACGGTAGGCACCCTAATTATACGCCACATATACAATCGCCTCAAATTATCATGTGAAAGGTGATTTTCAATTACTAATCCGGTTACATAATTTTCACTCAGTACTTTGTGTGAATTTATGTGTCAAGTTATGACCATATGCAAATTAAATTATCTCCTTTATAATAAAAATAAATAACATCAATTAATATATATTCATCTTATCTTGTCATGAGCAAAACAAGGATGTCAGTTTCCAGCCTCTTTCACAAGTAAATTCTCTGGAGACTATAATATGTTATTTTTACATTAATTTTTTCTAAAAAAAATCTTGAAATAAACTTAAAATATGCAACAGAAAACTTTTTCAAGTGTTTAGAA
This sequence comes from Hermatobates lingyangjiaoensis, assembly GCA_026182355.1. Lineage (NCBI taxonomy): Eukaryota > Metazoa > Arthropoda > Insecta > Hemiptera > Hermatobatidae > Hermatobates > Hermatobates lingyangjiaoensis. The sequence goes on along the minus strand of JAPFBL010000084.1, from coordinate 11,188,795 downwards.
TTTATTAGTTTAATGCAATTCACCTATTGTAATTTACAAACTAATAAAGCACTCATAAAAAAAACCAAAATAAAAAACAGAATATAATTTAAAATTTAATAGAAGTTGATGTCATTTTCTATCAACTGTTACTTCAGTTGACTGCCGTTTTGTTCTCCTATATGCTATAACTTGAAGTACAATAGTTCCTACGAGATGTAGTGCTATAGTCATCCTTAAATACTGCTTATCTATAAAAATTGATATAATTTTTTTGAAGTAATATTGATTTGCTCTTAATCAGTTTATAAATGATGATTCCTTGAAATATTAACTTCAAGGAGTGAATTCATATTCTCTCTCATAGTTACTGGATGGAAGCTTTTCGCTTAGGAAAATTATCTTGTCAACAGTAAGTGACCTTGAAACTTGTATCAATTATTTATTTCAAGATTGAAATTATTTCTCATTAAAGCATTGCAAAGGAAGAATATCATGTGAAATTAATATCCGGTTCACTTGAATACCGGACTGACGTCGCAAGTATTACCAATCAATCAATGCGAAAATATATGTGAAATGCAACCTAACGTATGGGTTCTTAAGTATACGAACAATTTTACAATACTACTAAACTTTTTATCTTCTACCCTAAATTCGCAGTTTTTATTTTATTTGTAAAAGAAAAGTAATATTACAGAGTTAAATAAAGATATACTGTAAAGGTTTGTTGTTCCAATTGGTTGTAACTCTCCGATAAAGCTTTTTTAAATGCATCAAATCACTTTTATAGTTTGAAGATAAATAACTCCATTAATGATTAAAATTTACAAAATAACATTTTTTTAAAATAAGGAACGACATGATTTTTTTGTATTTTGAAGAATATTAAAAGATAAACGTGTATTTTGTCAAGAAATTAGAACAAAACTTTTACTCGTATTTCAGAAATAGTTTTATGTATAATCTTTTCATTGATTTGTTTGGAAATTACTCTGTGCACATCGTAAACAATGGGATTTAAGTTTGCTAGATTTGAGTAATTCAGCCAGGACGGATATTTCATTTGGTAGGAGGTAAAGATTACAATAACTACAGTCGGGCTGGGATATAAGGTAGTCTGAGTAAGTGAGTTGACACACGGCTTTGGAGGTATTAAACAACCTGAAAGGATTATTTTTCTCTTCAAAAGGGATGGTTTTTTTGTTATATTTAAACAAATTTAAGTTAAATTTTGTTGTTTGAACTAATATTCTTCAAAAGTGATGGCTATGAATGATGTGTACATCTGTAAACTGATGGAAGGATCAGTGGTGGACTATAGGAGGGTGTACTGGGCTACACCCAAACGCCTCGACGTCCACAATAACCAAATTTATTTATTACATTTAAAACAGGTAAAAGTTTAGAAACGTTATTTTATTCAGTTTAGCATGTTTTTCGTATATTTTAATTATGGATAGAAACTCATTATAAATTTCGATTGACATGTTGTCATCCATCTACACTAGCTGACGAAGTTTGACGGTATTGAAACATAGTTTTTTCGCCATTCTCTCTTGGGAAGCACAAACAAAAAAGTAACATATACATATATGCAATGAGAGGTTTGGTGTTTAATGATGATGTATTGGATGGTGCAGCATAAGACTGGTTGGCAGGGCGCCAGCAGGTGTTGAGCAGCCTGTGGTCCGACCCGCAAGTCCCAGTGCTTCGCCACGGCCACGCCCCCTCTCATTCCACCATTCCTCCTTATCTAATTGATTTATCAGCTTTAACATACCACTCACTACTCCTCTTCTCCAACACTTCCAGCTCCTCTCAAGCGTTAAGGTTTTTTTATACAAATAAATTCTTTTTATTAGCATAACACCCACTTCGTACATTTAACCTTCCTTTTCCCAGAAAAGAAAGAATCACCGTTTAAACCATTCTTCTTCACACTGGATTCAATGGCGGATTCACTTCAGCCAAATTAGGCATGGATCATAAAACCCAATTAAGCAAGCTAACTTGAATCTTTCCCCCAACTCTGGCTTGTACTGTTATTAAAATACCTTTCTTCATTAACAGCTGTTAGTTCATAGAACCTACTATGGAATAAACCGTTGTTTGGAAAACTATTTTTTCTGTATCAGTTTCCATAGTTCCTTAGACCGAATATAGTTTTTGGAGATGTCTATTAAGAACCTTGTCTTTATTTAAATAACGTCAATGGATTGGGATATCCCTAGCCTTTAAATATAAGTAGTTAGACTTGTTTTGCGAAGTAATGGAAATATATTCCTCATTTCAGTCAGGTCAGGGATTGTCTACAAAATTCTGTTCATTTTTTCATCAGAGCTTAATACAGTACATCATCAATGAGATACAGTACATTGTTGGCTATTCTAATACAAAAAATATGATTTTGCAAGCAGCCGGGTCCAGTCATGTAAAGCAATAACAGCTTCATCTTGGTGAATCCCCTGGTATAGGATCATCGCTGATCTTGAAATATGCCGAGTCTTCCCCTCTTTCTTTGTTTCTTTGTTCATTTTTAGTTTATTTTCTCTAAGAATGCTCGTTGATTCAGAGATTGATAGATTTATCTGTCTGGTTCAGGGCTGCATCTTGTACGTCAAGTGGACAGTGTAATCGTTCTTAACGATATAACAGTATAATCTATGTCTTAGAATTCATTCGATGACTGTATTTTGTCCAATCTGTGCAAGTACATTGAAAACATTGCTGCGAAAATGAAAAGTGAAAATGTTCTGCGCCTTAAAACATTTCACTTCTGCTCATTATGTGTTGTGTTAGAGAAATTACATCAACCAAAGAGGAAAAAAATAGGACTTTTGTAGAGTTTTAAAAATTTTCTAAAGCTGATAGCACTACTGCAGTTTGCCGTAGTCAACATTTGTTACCCTTCTGACTGTTGCAACTGTTATAAGAAACTTTCTATAATATACACCAGTCGTTAGCAATCCGGTTCGTTAGCAATCCGAAATCTGCTACACTGTCTGGTTCACTGTCATACCTCCGCTGGCTATACGTGCAAGGTCGTATAAAGAACTTGCAAGGTGGGTTCGTTTTAAGTGCTGTTTATTGAGTGACTTATTATTGGCTGTGTTTTACCCACTTAATGCTAAAAGATTCGTATTTATCGTTTTCCATCATGTTTTGTTATTTTATTTTAGTTTAAATTTTGATTTGACTGATTCTTTTATACATATATAAATGTGTAAACAGCAGTAAAAAATCAGAAAAATGGCTTAAGATCTTTCACCAAAACAAGTGATCTTCATCAGTGATCTTCACTGATACTCTGACACAATGTCAGTATCAGTTGACAGGATGGCAGTCCAGTTGGTCTCTGATGAAGACTACTTGTTTTGGTTAAAAGATCATAGTAATTTTTCTGATTACTTACTGTGGTTTACATGTTGGTTTTTATTTCGTGTATTTATCTTGGAATCTTTTATGTAAATTTATATATATATATATATATATATATATATATATATTTAAATGCAATCATATATCCTTGATATATTTTTTAATTAAATTTCTCAACTATACTATACAGCTGTAAATGCTTCTTCATCTACAAAATATAATAAATTTGTTTTACTCGACGTGTTTCAACTGTTTTTTAATCATAATCGAAATGCAAATGGACCTTGTTTTCAGTTTCCTATTAATAAAAAATTTCCGATTTAGGAAATTTATTATATTATCTATGTGAAGTAATGACAGTTTTATATAAAAAATTGAAAATGTCATTAAGAAACTGGCATCAGTGAAATATTGTTTTAGTTTTATCAATTTATATATTTAAGAATGACTATTACCAAAACTGAGTAATACATGTATATATATATATATATATATATATATATATAGAAACGACTCCAACCGTCGATTCGCAAGTGCGCTTGGTGTCCCTATCTCTACTCTCCTGATACGGTTCAATCAAAAATTAGAAACTCTAAGTGTGTTCATTGTCCCTTTATTCTGTATCTATAGTTTACTTTGAAACATTTGTTGTCTTTAGTGGATCATTTTCCTGTTGACAATCTATATATATATACATAAATAATTACTATATTTGTATATATTTGTAAAATTGGTATATTAGTAAAAATATGTATATATTTTTCTATTAATTTTTATTATTATTTATTTTCTTCCTGTTTATCTTGCATTGTTTAATTTTATTGTGTATTTTTTTTCTTATCAAGTTCGTATATTGCAACTTGAATTTTTGCAACTGTTCTGTTACCTTCATTCTACATAACTTTTATGTTACCTTCTTAGTTTTTATTTTGCTCTCTGATGACATAAAGTAAAATCCTCAGAGCATTTATTTCTATTGTTACCCTTTTTTTATTGTAGTCTAAACTTGATTGATTGCTTTAGGTGTATATTGTGATTCTTTTACACACACACACACACACACACACACACACACACACATATATATATATATATATATATATATATATATATATATATATATATATGTTAATAAAAATATTTCACATAAACACATGAAATAACAATCAGTTGAGTTTTTGACTCTGACGAAGACCACTTGTTACGGTTGAAAAATTTTAGTCTTTTTTTGTCATTTCATATTGTGATATATATATATATATATATATATATATATATATATATATATATATATATATATATATATGTGTGTGTGTGTGTGTGTGTGTATGAGCAATTATTAAAAACGGTTCGACGAACTAAATAATCTGAAAGAAGACACTTAGAAAAAATGTAAATATCAAAAAAACTCAGGAGTATATTTCGACTGCATCGCCATCTGGTAGAAGATGTAAACTCTCTGAAGACAGGTGCGGACTGAAGTCTGTCTCATTCAAGAAGCACTCAACTAGTGGTTTCCATTTACAGAGGAAGAGGAGACAATAAAACATTAAATGTGTTATAATAAAAATAATAATATTTTAAGATCATTTTATTATAATGATAATTATAATAAAAACAAAAATAGACTTAATATTAAAAATTAATAAAAATAAACTAAGTATATGAAAAACATAATAAACAGATTTTATTTAAAATTAATAAATAAATAGCAATAAAGAATAGCTAATGAGTGTTGATAAAACCATGAGCAGATCTAGCTTGCTGGAGCTAAATAAGCTCTCCCTCTGAAGCTGTCAAAGTGAAATTAGCGTTGGAATCAGAATCTGTCTAACAACCTGTACACACATAGGTAAAATTATTATATAAAATGGAAAGTTAAATTGAACTAGTACGAGAAAATCATGCAAAGTAAGCAGTATATTCTAGCAGTTCAAAAAATCGTTCTTTAAATTTTGTTGATTTAATGAAAGAAATATAACTAAGTGTAAATTACATTGGGTACAAAAGTTATGAATTCTTAGCATCAAATTTTTAGTTAGACTAAGCGATTTAAAGTTGAGTTATAAATCTGAAGCAGTTTGTACTAATTTGAACCATTTGTTGGAGTTGTGAAATAACCAAATGCTGATGAAACTGGTTTGAGGGTTGCTCAATCCGATATAAAAAAAGTATTAATTCGGTCTTGATATTTCAGTAGTTTCCTTAGTACGGTATATTTAAGGAAATGGTAAAAATATAACCTCTTAAAAATTTAAGACGTCAATTTGCGATAAATTGAAAGGATTAGTAAAAATATAATGGTGTGTTGTAGAAACTGAGATAACCAACAAGGAAGTGATGTGATATGGAAACAATTTATTAAAAAATGAATTTATTTAGTTTATAAAACCATAAACATGGGAAAAGGAAGTGGTGTGCGGTTAGTGCCGAATGGACTCTGTCCTGGGAGATTAGAGATTTTAAACTAATCTTTGAAAGTGAGATATTTGGTAACCGTGGATGACTGAAAAGTTAATTAAGTTCTCTAATCAAAAATTTTCCTAGAGTTTAATAGTAAGAGTTTTAAATTGAAATGATGAATACGTATTTGATCAATTTATTTCATTGTCTTATTAACTGAAGGATACTGGGGATTGTTTTCCAGGAATACTAGCCAGTGGGAATAATATTTCAACTAGATAGAGGAGTAAATATCCATGTAGTCCGTCTACCGTGAGCAGGTGGTACTCTCAATAAATTAGAGTCTGTTTAGTAGCTGCACCGAAAAACTTGAGGGAGAATAAGGGGAGATAGAGTATGAGAGAGGGGAGACTCAGGCAATGCTCAACCAGGTATTTGAAGAGGCTTGTATAAAAAGCGAGCGGCCAGAGGTGGACACGAAAGGTTAAACCAATTTCAACGGTATCTCGCCCGACCGGTTGTACCTTCTGTTTTCGGTTTCTCCTCTCGAAATGAATTACAACATCCACCTACCTTCAAGTCCAAACAATTAATCCTCGACAACGTTAGACATTAGCACGCCTTCGCACCCCACCATGTCTTCCCACCATCTACCCTCTTTCTTACTCGTATGAATATTTTATTTTCATTTGAAATCTCAAAACAATGGTAACATTTTTTTTGAGACAAAAAATTAATAAACTATTCTTTACACTTTAAGTAAAAGATTGTTTATATATTATTATTGTTGTGAGGAAATTCTGTTGAAAACTTTTACCTATTTTAAAATAATAATTCTATATTCTCCTGTTGGGTATTTCGCAGACCATATTTACTGTATAAGGTTTGATTTTTTATGAAATAAACAAAACGGAAAGTAATTTTAATACATATTGGGAAAAACTTCCCAACACTAATAATGATTTTCATAAAATTATGTTCAGTTTCGTACTAATGATATGAAAAAATGTATCTGGGTTAACCAGGTGACGAGGGAAAGCATTTATACTAAATAAGCACTTATCAATAACGGCAGTACACTACTATATCTAAAAAAAATATGATGGTGAACCAAACTTTCCTAGTCATAGTTACCAGAGACTTTCATAAAGAGATTTATTAATAAATGTTTTAATTTTCGTGAGACTTCTTCTTGAAAATTCATTTCTAGAAATGACTAATTCGAAAAAAAACAGCTAAGAAGGATTTAGTACAATGAAATACTCTGTACTGATAACGTCTTCTGCTGTAGGAACTCGAAAATATCTTTTTAAGTTCAAGTTGGCGGACAGACCGAAGCGTACTCATAGAGAAGAGGAGGTCGAACAACTGGAAAAATATATTTACTCTATTATTGCAAAAACATATTAAAAACTGTATTTCTGGTCTCCTTGAAGTAGTCAGTAGAAAGAAATGCGTTCGTTTTTATAACGCTCACCATACCCATTGGTCTATTAAACGATGGAGATTTTTCTCCTAGTTTGTTGTTATTGTTGTTTTAGAATTTCAGCTGTTTTAGAACCCACTCTCAGTTGGCTCCTTCGTTGAGGAAGAAGTGTAGTCCTTACGACTACATTTTTTGTAACATATTCAGGAAAACTGAAATTACTTACTTTGAACACTAAATAGTTGAAAGTATTAAACTGAGGTTTAAAAGTTCGTTTATTTATTTTTCTTGTAAGTTGCAAAAAAATATCTTTTAACAACTGATAGTGGGACACCTGTAGTTCTTGCATCTCCTCCAATAAATTAATAGTTGTACCACACATTATTATTATATTACCTACACCATTTCGATATTACTTCTGATTTCAGAGTAAAGTTAAACTGATATGGCTTAGTCCAAGCAATATGAGCTAAATTGAAATCATGCTAAAAATATTGACTTCTCTGTGCTGTCTTTTCTTTTATAGTGATGTTATTTCTGTGTGGAAATTCTCAATGTCATCACGTTAAGAAACTTCAATTTCTTTGATTCTTAATAATATATATCTATGGGTTTTTGTAAACAGAAAAAGTTTATACAGACTACAACAAATTAATAATTAATTATAAGATACCTCTTTGAGGTTAGTTATTTTGGTATTAAGTACTCCTTTCCACATTAAACATCATTATTTTCATAATTGTTTGTTGTTGTTTATCGTTATAAAAAGAAGAAGAAAAATAACATTTATCATCTTTTGGAAAGTTTGTGTCAAACAATTATAGTTTTTGCAGATACGTTGGAGTTGGTTTTTAGTGTACAGACGCGACTAAAGTAGCACATCAACACTGGTGAGAGCAAGGCGGTAAGCAGGATGCTCTCCTAACTTGTAAAAAAGTTTTACTTATTTCCAGAAGGTCTTGAGTAATTGATTGATACGAATGATAATGAAAGACAATAATTGAGTCTGGAGAAGAAGGTGCCGCTCTGTTTCCTGGAAGGGCCATCTACGTTTCCAATGAATAAACAATGGGAGGCTGGTTTGGACAGAGGCCCTGCTGAGTTATGGTTTCATTAGCATAGCGCCATCAAGCTCCATTCAGCTTCATCCCAATCTTCTCAATGAAACCACCAGGCTATTTGTTAGGTCTGCAGCAGTGATCAGGGTGTCTGGTTTTTTGCCGGAGACGTCCGACGGCGTCTTCTCTCCATCCGGCATTAACTCGCTGCCTGGGGCTGCGAACAGTAGCTACCACGTCTTTAATTACTCCCTGCCTATACGCATAAATAACCTCAGGCGATCAACAAACCCCAACTAATCCACTCAGACATAAAGCTTTTATTTCAAACCGTACAACTAATTCTTATCGATTCTACAACAGCACACAGCTGACATTTAAATTGTAGTGATTGTTATTAAAAGTTATTACTAAACTGAAAAAAGGACTTATAATTAACTCAGCTAAATTGAACTCACTGTCTTATTTAATTGAAATTCTCATGAGAAATGTTTACTTTCCATCAGGTAGTTATATCTGATGCTTCATTTTGTAAAATGTGTGAAAAATTACATTTTCTTCAAGTTTAAAGATAAATTGACGATATTTCTTTCACTCCTCTCGAAACATTAAATTACTTTTCAATCAATCAAACCTAAATGGAATCAAACTTGCTAAATTGGACTAGGCTATTTATTATGATGATACTGTCCAGGTTCGTTTAGCTCTCTAAAGAGAATGGAATTTGATATCCTGTGTTTAAATAGAAATCGTCTAAGAGGCAATCACTAATGCGAAATGCACATATGAAAAAAAAAAAGATTTTGAAATGTTATAGTAACCGAAAAACATTTCCAACACATCTAGGGCTTCTGTGTTATATATTACAGTCGTTTATTTAATAAACTTACAATTAAGGTGTTAAACTATCATCACAAATTCAATGTTTTAAAAGAATGAAGCTATTTTAAATAAGTGAAGAGCGCTACCAAAGACATGACATTTAAAGTACTTTACTTCCACATGTCTACTCTAAACGGTTTCTTTTCGGTGAAAACTTATGAAAAATTACAATAGCACTAAAGTCTAAATTTAGCATTTGAGCTACAGTCAACAGGAAAAATTACAAAAACTGCTAGTAAATTTAGGCATACAGTGTTAAATTTTTTAGTAAATGGTTCAAGAAAACGGGAGTTAGAAACGAAGCTAATAATTTCTGAATGTAGGCGTCTTGCTTGTACTGTAATTGTAGCTTCTGTTCTACCAACGATTAGGCAAGTAGTTTATAGACTCCATCTCTAATCTAAAGAAACCTTAGTTCAGTGCTACTCATTCTAGTTAGCATTTGTCTAATAGTTAACTTTCAATTCAATTTACTTTGTGGTATTGCAATATGCATACATACGACAACCCTTAATGAACTTGTTATAATTATGTGATCTTTATACTTATATATATATATAAAATAGAGTTGACATTTCATAAGAACATAATTGCTGATACAATTATATTTCTGTAAACGATAATATTTCCATTTACTGTATTTAGTTTTACAATATAAAACTACGTTTCCTTTAATAATGTTAATAATTATCAAATGAATTAGAAAATTAACAATTAATTAAAAAAATTAACAAATAAAATTAGTATAAAAAAATGGTTTAAAATTTGAGATAAATAAATCAACGGTTCAGGTTAATACCAGGTATGTGAGCGTGCTCCTAGGAGCCAAATGTTAGCTTCTTCAGAAAGTCTTATTGTGATATATCTATTGTGACGTTATACCTTTTTAGAATTTGTGAATTAAAATATTCAAGCTGAGACTGTAGGCATTAGTATCAATAACGACGAGAGGGATGCCATATCGACTGACTGACCATCTATAATTATTTATGGTAAGTCTTAACTTGGTCGGGCTAAACCTACATAGAATGTTTCACCATGTATGGAACAAACTAGTAGCTTCAGGTATTGAAACATTGTTGAGACGTTCACGGAGGAGGAAAGAATCCCTGTAGTGTAGATATTTCCTCCTAAATATAAGCTGTAACAGTTCATCAACAAAGCCGAGAGTTCTATACTGAAGAAGTTCTATGCTCTCTATTCCTATTTTTAGTGGTGACTTCCTTGATTATAGAGTCATGTGTGCTTATTGTGTTGCTTCTTTCTCCTGTAGAAATAATATTACTATTATTCTTTATAAAGGTTTGGTCCAGAGTCCAACGATTCTCAAAAAAACATCTTTAAGCTACGCCATGGTATTATTACATAGGTAATATTTCCTTGTTGATTACAGTACAAACTAACATGCAGTTTCATATACACACATATATGAAAATATATAGTCAACTATGCAATTAAGTCTTCAGGAAGTGAAAAATACCAAGGTAATAATATATATCCATAAAAACAATGTAACCTATTTTTTCATGTTATTGTAATTAATTTTGTATTGATGTGGTCTTGAAGATGTTTTGAAATATGGATGAAACGTTGGCTTAAAGGTGTTTTTTAAGAATTGTTTGTCGCTAGACCAAAACTCGATAAAGAAGAGTAGTATATATATATATATATATATTATCAGTCGTTATCAGCCTTTGGAACGATTCACATCTATTGCTGACGACGAGGGCATCGAGTTTCAGTTTCAGTGAGTAGTGAGTTTCAGTGACTTCTTTTGAAAATTCTAGTTTATATATATATATATATATATATATATATATATATATATATATATATTGTGTACAATGGCAGCAGGTCTTCCCTTAAGCATATGTTATTAAAATAAGCAGCAGCTAACCGACCCTGTCGCCATGCATACCTCCCCCTCCCATCACTCCTACCTTAGCTTTACTTCCTAAAGTGCAGGTGTATTTACAAATACACACAGTAATTTTGTAGACACCGTTCAAATATTTTATTCTATTTTAACTGTAGTGCATTAGCCTTAATTAATTTTAGTTTATACCTGAGGATGGCGAATAACAGCCGAAAGCTTGTACGTATTGTTTATTTAGTTTGTTAATTTAGTGATTAAAACAGCATTTTAAAAAAGTGATTTATTCAAGTGTTTTCGTGTTTGACCTATGTTTATTGTGTGTGTTAATGTCTTTTGCAAACTTTCTTTGGAAGCTACCAGAGTCTCACCGCAAAGTGATACGAAAACTAGAGAGTGTCAACAAGAAACTGGTCAATACAGAAGCTGCTGCTTATTTTAATAATAATAATAATAATATATATATATATATATATAGTCTAATTTATTAAATTAAATAATGACAGAATGTAATGATTTCAATCATTATATTTAATTTTCTTTTTAATCCCAGATTTACAAGTTTTCTACCATCACTGGTCATTTGTTGGTGGAAGTGTGACTTATCTGTTATTTATCACCCATTTTAATTTCGGCCCACCTACAGTACTGAACAACGAAATACTGAAATAAGTACTACTCTAGGTATATAGTACAGTTGATAGACAATGTCATACTATATATATATATATCAGTATAGACTATATTAATAGACAATCTATACTAGACAACCAGTTAGTGATTTAGTTTTTATAATATATAAAATTATTTATGTGGTTAATTTCAAAGTAATTATTAACACTATTATTTATACTAATATTAATTATAATAACGACATTATTAAGAGCACGATAATAATTCTGTTAAAATTATATCAAAATTGACGTTTGCAAACAATTCAGAAACAACATAAACAGCCTCAGGAATAAGTGCTGAAATCAATTCATCAATTACACCAGAAGTAAATTAAACAGTTACTAAAGAATATGAGTTTGAGTTTTAAAAGAAAGAAAAATAAGGTTTTTTTGAATTGTTAATGCGTGAATTAAGTGACCACAAAATGATGGTAAGATTCAAGTGGTATTCATTACATGATTACTGAGTTAATCTGACGTTTAGTTGAATGTAAACACTGCTGGCGAACCTGAGGGTATGTATTATGTAACTGTTACGAAGCTTTTAGTTTCAACTAGTTTAAATGTAAATAGAGCTTATTTTGTTCTTAATCTCGTCGTATAATTATAATAATCATATTATTGGGAACCAATATATAATTACATGGGCTCAATTGCTAGTTCCTTCCTGGTTAGGGTAATGGTCGGTGGTCTAGAAGAAGATGTTGCATCCCATCAATCTCTCGGCGCGTATTAGAAGCGAAACTTATTACAGAGTTTTACGCCGGAGTGGTCCGGCTTCTAATAGGGCCTAAGTCGAAGGAAGTTACTCCACCTGGCTCTTACCTATCACCCCTCCTCCCCCCCCCCCTCTCCAACAAAGAGACTCTAAGGAAAAAAGTTGATGGACTCGCCTCAGTACCTCTTCAAGAAATGACTTGCCCGCTCCATGAATTATTAATGCCGGCTACCTGTCGCGGTCCTCACCAAATTGGCTCAACTTATAAGCTATTCATTTCTAATTTATTTTATTTCCTCTAACCTTGCTGTTTATGGTAAATACAGCTCCTAAAACTAAATTAGCTGTTGAAATTCATGAAAGAATCAAGGAACTTCAATGGGACAGCTTAACTCACTGTAAACCGTACAAAGGACCTTTTTTAAATGTATTACATTAAATTTCAGTCAAATTATCACTTAGTTAAAAAAAAAATACACAGTAGAAACAATGGAAAAATTGACTTTTTAAACTGTTAAATTTTCTTATTTCTTATATAGCAAGAGTGATTAAAGTAATGATTCTATGCAAAACTAGTTACCATTTTAGAGAACTTTGTATTTCTACAACGTGGTAATGTCTATTTTAGGTTCGATTAATACTATTTGCTTGCACAAATATACTACAGTCGGAGAGTGCTAATGCAGTATAACTTTACTAGTCATATTTTTCAATCAATTGAAAAAGAAACGGTTGAATCAACATAAGTTTTAGAATTGCTGGACATATTGAAGGTCGACCTTACAATATATAACATATAATTGGCCATCAGGCTTAGTTTATTAGACAACACATCAACGATTTAATTATCCAAATAAGGACTTTATTGAACCAAAAATTGCTCTAAAATAATTATGTGTCAAACATTTTGTAGTTTCAAAAATCAAATAAAATAATGATTTTAGGGAGTTTCTCTATTTAAATTGAAATACGATCACAACTGTAGAGAAGTGTTAATTTTACTGCTTTTTTAAATTAAATAGTACGTGAATATTCTGTCCTTTTACATCCACGCAAAAGATTTCATAAAAAAAAAAATAAAAAGATTTCTTGTGGCTCAGAGAGGTGATGTAACCTGAGGATGAACACTAAGTGTTCGAAACTGGTCGTTGGATAGAGTCTTTGGTGTAGAAATTTGTGTTTATTTCCATATTATAATCATGAGTAAATACCAAAGAATAAATGATTGGATAGCTCGTCATTTAAATTAATAAATTAGTCATTTAAATAAAACTTCTCTATAGATAAATATTTTTTTTGCCACCAATCAAAACATTTTTCGCTGAAGTTTTTATATATTATGCATTCTAAAATTGAACAAAATAAGGATTTATGGAGTTTTTCTCATTTAAATAGACATCAATCGCAATACAAGTTTTAAAGTATTGATGATCTCGTTTCACAAGATAAATAACTGCTATGCTGCTCAAGCTAACAATCTTTCCTGTGATTCATTTCATTTAGATGTTCAAAAAGAAGCTTTCTCTTTAATTTCTTGCTTATAACAAGCTCTCAAAAAAGCACGCCCAAATGCTATTATGAAACATGTGGTGGTACATTTTTTACCTTTCATCCGCTCCAATCTAGAGAAGTTTTTATTACGGAGGGTTCCCGTAAAGATAGTTTCCGTAGCAGGTGGTCCTAGAATGCCAAATTTACTCTAAAAAGTATCGTGTTAACATTAAAAATAATACTACTATAGGTCTTTAAGTTTATCGGGACTTGGTCAGTTCTTCAGGTTCAGATTAAACTCTCATTGCCAACGTTTCGGTTTTTATTTAAAACCTTTTTCATAGGCAGAAGTATAAATTTTGAAACAGAAAAACTAAGTATTACATTTTAAATAAAATAAACTAATTAATAAAGGTTTTAAATAAAAATCGAAACGTTGGCAATGAGAGTTTAATTTGAACCTGAAGAACTGACCGAGTCCCGATAAACTTTAGTTGTTTCTATTCCACGGTCGATACATTTATCAATATTTATATATATATATATATATATATATATATATATATAGTTCAATGTACAAAAAGAAACATAAAGAAATTAAAACCATACACTTACAGTCTCTAATATCCGGTTTGAATCATCTTCAGGAGAGATAAAAGAGGGAAACCAAGCGCTCCCAAATATATATATATATATATATATATATATATATTTGTATAAATCTTCTTTAAAACACATTAGATTAATTTCTGACACAATTCAATAATTTACAACTTTAACAATTTAAAGTGGAAATAAGTATATAGCCCAAGAGAGAAAAATGTCAACAAAATTATTAATTAAAAAAAGGAAAACTGCTCCTTCTAAGGCCTTCTGAGTTGGCTTCTTGCTAAATAAATAATTATTTATGTAACTATGCTGTTCTTTTATCAATGATTTATTTCTAATCAGTTGTTTAAAATCAAGCAATCGAAAGTAATTTTTATAGTGACTGTATGCTCCTCGAGAGAAACAATAGGTTTTGTCATATTTGTTAATATATATTTCTGAATATATACAGTAGAAAATAAGGACAATAAATATGGTTGTGTACTACTTCTAAGATTGTCACAAGCTAGTAAGAAAACATTTTTTGGGAGCATGTCTTTTTAATATATTTCGATGATTTCACTTCATAACGCTATCTATGTTAGACGTTTAAAATTATTGTTGGTGAATTATTACGTACAGTTAAATTCATCTTCTAAAATATATAATTCTTTGAATGGATGGAGAGCGATGGAGGGAACAAGGGCTGGAGGCGTGCGTTGCGTGAAGACAGACTGGCTAGGTGACGCTGGTGATTCCTAGTCATGCCGCGTGCTCAGGGAGCATCCTCCTTCAATCGTATCTGATCCCGTGCTCAAGGCCGCTGCATTCCTCTCCTCCAATCACTTTATCACCAATCTTTTTCCTTACTAGCCGATCCTCCATCTTCCAAACCCCCACTCTTCTTAATTCCACCTACCAGTCTCTTTTCTTTATTATTTTTTGTTTGTTTATATACAAAGCAATGAAAAGCAAGTGATTTTACTAAAGTTTTCTTCTTACATTTAATAGGTATATGTTAAAAACATTATAACATCATTTTTCGTAAACCTAGAGAGCAGTACAACATTTATAGACAGCCTTAAATCATTCAATTTGAAGAATAAACGCAACAATTGAGATGCATTATCTCCTATGGAGTGAATCTTCAAAGGAATTTACTATTCAAAATCAATTTCTTTAGTTTTTTTCAGTTTGTACGTATCCTCTTACAATCTTAATGGGAAATGGTATAAAATATTTGCATACAAACAAAGTTATGACTCTAAATTGATGTTATTTTCTCTGTCACAGTTGGTCAAGTTATTTAAGAAATTCATGCGAGATAAAGCATAGCATTCAAACTATGGGTATTTTCTCCCGAGGACTATGCAGTAAATTTAAAATGTTCCCATGTGCTTTGGCTACGTCTGGTTGATCATGTTTGCAGCATTAATTGACACCACTTTTATATACGAGTAATGTTTAAATGCACTTAGGGAAGTGTTTTATTCTCTTCGATTTATGAATTGCCAGGAATACCGTGTACAGTACAAGTTACTGAAGGTGTTGATAAAACTTGAAGGCTTTAAAGGAATTAGACAGCGTTGACGGACTTAAGGTTACAACAATGGACTCATATTTAAATATGAGTGTGACAAAAGCTCAGCTGTGAGCTGTAATAGGCCGTCCCATGCATATTCTCTGCCATCGAGCCGGTCGCCTCTCCTCTCAACCAATCATTGGGACTATACTCTAAGAATTCTTTTCATTGCTATCTTTTCTATTTGACACGAGTATGACATACACGCGAATTCACCTTGAGAAACACACCTTTTGCAGTTCTTTCCTGTTCATTATGATGATGAGATAATTTCTGTTTTAACTGATAATGCATCAGTTAATGAGAATACAAATATATCCAGCCACTTAATCCATCTAATCACTTAATGATGACACATAATTTGGACTACAGTAATTTAAACTGTTTATCCTGAATTTATTACGTCAAAAGAACCATATATAATATATATATATATATATATATATATATATATATATATATATATATATATATATATATATATGGTAATTAAAACAAATAATAACTTTTCACAAAACATTTTAAACACCTGTTTTCAGAATACAAAATAAATTTGTATTCAAGAAAGAAATTCAATTTGCACAAAATTAATACTTTTGTTTGTGTACATGCTAGTTTTTATGTACATTTGTATATGAAATAATTATTTTTGGTTGGACTAGCTAAGAACTTGAAATGTTGAATTCAAATAGTATAAGGAGTCTTTGAATGTGACTTGATGAAAAATGTTATAAATATTATAAAACAATTACTTAGCAAGCAAAACTCTTCATGGATACTCATGTTTGATGTAAAAACTGAATCAAAATGCTAAACCAAGCGAATATTTCAAAGAAATAAATCAATGCGCCTGAAAACAGACGTAAGAAAGGACCAGATTGCATATAAAAGGGAAAAGACACATGTTGTTGTTAGGGCCTGGAACTAATCCGTGCCAGAACTGTGACACTGGGGCCAGAAATCATTCCATATGGTGCAAAGAACCTAATAAACTCTTGCTCTTCGTCATTTCCAAAACTGCCATGTACTGGGGTTTTGGAGATGGACACTAACACTAACATATATTCACAAACAATATGAACCAGACTACTTGTAAGTGCAAGTTTTATGTACTATGCATACATAACATCTTATAATAACGTCATAAGGATGATATTTACTCCATGTGTATACACTACTAGTAGACCAAATAGGTATTGTTAAGTATAAATTCAACAGTTTTATATGGACGACTTTTTAGAACGCATTACGTCTAAATCTGTAAATATTATAAATAATAAAATATATAACAAAGTTATAATAAAATATTAGGATTAAAATATATTAAAACCTAATAAATTTAGGGAAATTTTCTAGTGCATGTTTGATTACAAATGTCATTCTGTACAGCTTTTATTCCTGCAACTTTATATGAACTCTCAAAATGGTAAAAAGTGTAAAAGGTAAAATTGGCGCATGTCATTTGTTCATATTTTACAACCTCTTGTTTGTGATACAGGTTTTCTTGCCAAGCTAGTTTCATGGTAAAGTTCAGTTTAAGATGTGGTTTTTGATTTGTTTGCACTTCTTTCAGAGTGGAATTAAGAACTGAAAATTCTCCCAAATGAGATTTAGATACTGTAGAATACAGACAGAAAACAGTATTGCAATAAAACAAAAAGGTCAAATAACTTATAATGATTTTTGTTGTACCGGATACGCCTTTCTAATGCTAGAACAAGGATGAAGATGTGAGATCGGGAATTATCGAAGTTAATTGTCATAGGAAGCTAAGTAATCCAGCAAACTACAACAAATGTATTACAAACAAATGATTTAAATATCTTCGAAAGGGACTTTAAATAAAATGGTAGACAGTAGGACAGCTAACTACAACTTATCTGAAATTTTTCTAGTAAGTTCCATGTAAAACAATTTTTTTCATATTATTCAAATACTTAATGGGAAACAGTTTTCATTGAAGAGTTTAAAAATTAATTTAATTTTAAATAAAGTTCCATATTGAATGTCATGAATTATTAATATTCATGGTTGGGTTGTTTCAGGGCCAGGAGGTGACCTCGAACGTGGCTCCCGGCAAGGGGTGTGCCTCAGAGTCATGGCCTACGGAGCAAGAGATCATGGTGAGTCAGATTCATTGCTTCGTTCATTTCTATGCATATGCATAAATTTCCTTGCAATTATTATTGCACATATGCAAAGTTCGTGTGTACAAATTCACGATTAGTTAGTGCTCACAATTTAGGGAATCAATGCTGGAGTAAAAAAAATCTTGCGGAATATTTATTGGAGTTAATTCAATATTATTAGTCGATTAAAACATTATCATAGGTTATATAACAAATTAAGTCTACTAATTCAGTACCAGGAAAACGAAATAATTCAATAATACTCCCATAAAGCTTTTGAAATCTATTATAGGCGTCCAGTTGGAAACAAAATTACAAAGTGTAAATGAAAAAAACACTGCAAAATTACTCTACTATCTTTAATTATGAACTAGTATAATCTCTTCAGGGCCTATCCCAATTTATTCAAGCCTTTGTAAAAATATGCATAGGTATCAGGTAAAATATAATTTCGTTGCATCTGATCAATCCAAAATATAAGTTGTTTTTAGTTTCAATTTTTCTACAATTAAATTATCAGCTGGCATATTTATTGAAAAGATAATTTAAATAATAATTACATAGATTTATTACATTTAGGAATACAGAGTTCGATATGTTTAAGAATAGTATCAATATGGGGCT
This sequence comes from Hermatobates lingyangjiaoensis, assembly GCA_026182355.1. Lineage (NCBI taxonomy): Eukaryota > Metazoa > Arthropoda > Insecta > Hemiptera > Hermatobatidae > Hermatobates > Hermatobates lingyangjiaoensis. The sequence goes on along the minus strand of JAPFBL010000084.1, from coordinate 11,169,987 downwards.
TAGGGATATTATTTAAAGCAAATATTGTGTTCTGTTGTCATATGTAATAACACAATAAGTGTATATATATATACACTTGAGTAGCAGTTTGCTTCTCAACGCGAGTACTTCGCACTTCTTCCCGATGACGACGGATGTCGAAATATCGAAGTGAGTTCTGTAGTGTCTTTCTGTGTTCGTTTCTCTGTGTTCAAGTGTATATATATATATATATATATATATAACAGATTCAATAATAATAATAATAATACCGATTAGCGAACACACCTATATATATATAATTGAAAATTATCGCAGTTTCTGCATTCACGACCTTTTTATAAATAGATTCTAACCACCTGGCTATTTTCCTTATTGTACTAGGTAAACTATTAATCGGGTTCGTCAATGATATTTCCGTGTAAATAAGTCGTAAACGAAAGAAATTTAATAACACGGGGTAAATGTATATTCACCTTATACTAATAAACAAGCTTTCAACAATCAAATGTTATCATCAGGTTTACAATTAAAAAAAATATATATAGTATATATATATTGTATCGACCTTCAATAGAATAGAGATAAATATTAATGGGGTTTTGGTCAGTATTCTAGAATATTATGTGTTTTGTGTACATCATATTACTATGACCGTAATATGATGTATAATGAAACGACCTATAGGACTTTAAATCAAGATTACAACGAAAACAACAAAAAGATAGATACAGGCATAATTCACTCCTATATTTTGACAATCATCATAATCAGAAGGAAAGTTGCCTCTGGGGAGGCAGGGTGGTAATAAAATAAATTAAAATTTTCCAACCGGTTTAAAAAATTCAGAAATGGGACAAAATATTTCAGTCAGTTAGCTGTCTTCGTTAGAGCCAAATCCCTACTGACTTTGGCGAAGACCGATTGTTACAGTTGAAGATCTTTTTCTCTTTTCTCATGTCTTTTTGTGGTTTGGATGTTGATATATATATATATATATATATATTTATTGTAAGGAATAAGCTGAGCAAAGTATATACATGTGATTCCACACTAAAGAGGACCATAGTTACTCTTTCAACCCAAATCATTCCATGCACGACTCAGAGAAACAATGTCATTGTGAACATAAAATCAACATGTTACAATATATGTCGCATATGTTTTATAAACATAAAGCCACAAGTCAAAAATTGGGACTATATGTAAAATTTGGGTTCTCAGTTAACAAATATAAATTGATTACTGTTTGAGTAATACAAAAAATGCCTTTATTTTCAGCAAAGTATATAAACAAATTAACAATATTCATCACAGAAGTGAATATGACGTTGAAAAATGCTGTGAATTACAATAATTTTATTACTAATGTTGTTCTAAAAATCAAAATGAGTTAAAACATAGATAAATATTTTGAAATATTGATTAAGAAAGAACTATGCATAGGAATAATATTTCATATAGTTTTTCTAAAAACTTGTCAAAGAGTGGTATGATTTCTTTGTTCTGCTTATTTAATGACATTTAGGAAAGATGAATAATTCTTATGGGTAGAAGGAATCTACAGTCTTTCTTCTTCTCAAGGATGGGAAAGGTCGTGGTGACCTGTAAGTTATTGGCCAATATATTTGACGTCAATACACAAGAAAACTCCTTGTGTCTGTTATGAACTTCAGAATAATAGAGATTTCGGAGAAGCAGAAGCAGTGTTAAAGAGCTTTTTTGTGGTTAGGAAACATCAGACAGAATTAGGAAGAAGGTATGATTCAACCAGCTCTTTTCAATCGCCACTCTTTATTTTCTGAAGAAAGGATACTGATATTTCCGTCATGTATTATCTAGGGGAATAAGTGGTTTCCATTCTCATGAATAGAAAACTCCTCGTCAGGGTAACTCAGACAGAATACAAATTTTGTGTCTTAGTTTTTAAGATAAATTCATATAAACTTCTTTCAAAACGTTATTTTTTTATATTTTAATTTATTCAAATTTCATTCAAGAATTATTTGTTTTTTCTTTTGTTGTGTTTTCTTCCTTTGAATTATTTTAATTTTTTCACGATTATTATATCTTTATTAGGTCTTTACTTAATCATTTTTCTCCTTTTTGGCTTCTACTTTTAACTTTCTTCATTTTCTTACCATCATCTTCCTTCTTCCTTTTAACAGGGCACGAGTATTATAGCACTGTTGGTTGCGATCCTTCACTCCGTCGGTGTGTTTAGATCTACTCTTCTTTCTCCTCATTCGAGGTCAATAAGAAATTAAAATATATACTGTCATACCCATAAATTTGTATATCCCTAGTTTTGTAAATATATATATATATGTAAATAAATATTGATAAAAGTATCGACCGTAGAATAGAAACAAAACTATAGTTCATTGGAACTCGGTCAGTTCTTCAGGTTCAAATTAAACACTCATTGACAACGATTCGGTCTTTATTTAAAACACTGACAGTGTCGCGTGTTCATTCAGACAACAGTTGTTAAAAATCCACAAACTATTTTTCTTTGTAAAATAATTTGTAATGTAATACTTAGTTTTTCTGTTTCAAAATGTATACTTCTGCCTATGAAAAAGGTTTTAAATAAAGACCGAAACGTTAGCAATGAGAGTTAAATTTGAGCCTGAAGAACTGACCGAGTCCCGATAAACTATAGTTTTATATATATATTTATATATAAAGATTTCACATAAACACGTGAAACAACAATCAATGATCAAACCACAATAAGAAATGGGAAAACAAGACTAAGATCTTTCAACCGTAACAAGCGGTCTTCGTCAGAGTCAAAAACCCAACTGAACACTAGATGCAGAAAACATCTGGTGAGGAGTTGAGAAGAGTGGGAGGGAATATATATATATATATATATATGCATACATATTTTATATATCACTGCCCAATCCACAGTAAGAAATTTAGAAATGAACTTAGTCTCATTCCTTAATTTCTTACTGTATGAACTATGGTAATTCGACACCTACGTTGTCGGGAGGAAAAGTGACAATTTGGAAGACAAGCTTGCCTCATCAGAGAACTATCCTGATATGTGTGCCTTTTGCGGAAAGATGAAAGACAAGAAACATATAAAATATAAATAAAGAATTGAAGAAGTAAACAAAAATATTACAACATCCAAAAAAACAAGGTCAATATTAAATATTGAATCAAGGCGTAGATGTAAAAAGTGGAAGCAGAGTACAAATATGTACTTTTATTTGAAGCTCTAAAACAGATTTTGTGTTAGAATCAAAGATCTCCGTAAGATTAACTGACTATAAAACTGAATGTATGAGAATGGTAACTGTTTCTATGCACAGTTTGAGCACATACTTAAATCTATCCAGAATTATACTTGAAGGTTTTCAGAGGAGGTCAATGTTTCTTACTTGGAAGATAGATTGCTCCTATACTTAACCTATATCAGTATTTTTTTCTAATTTTCAATGTTTTATTTATTTTTATATTCTTCTCTTATAATTCTGTGTACGATGGGAACAATACAATGGTGGTTCTGTGATGAGGTGTTCCTTAGTACTGGCTAGTCTTTGAAGTTCACTCTCCTTCAGATCAGGACTGAATCCGAGTCTTGAAAGTCATTTCTCGCCAAGTATGCAAGATTTACTTTATGTAAAAATTTCTAAACAAAGTTGATTCAAAGGTAGTTTACTTTTAGCAAAAGAATTCCGTAAGGCAGCAAAAAAACTACGGGGACCTTGAATTTCAATGCAAAACTAGACTAAACTTTCAAGAAAATCAACCGAAACCGAATGTTTTGGAAATGGATAAAGTCAAGACAAACATGTTAGGATGATTAACGAAGAAAGTACAGAAAAGATTCTGGAACCAATAACGAAGAATGACTTCTGAAAGCTGAAAAAGCTGCAGAAGAATAAGGTACAAACTAGGTTTAATAATATTATTTAATGATACATGTTTGAAAAAAAGATTGCTAGCAACGTTGATAAAAGTATATACCATATATTTGAATGTATAACAAGATTCACGTGTTCATTGTGAAATCTAGTTAGTCTTTTTTCTCATTTCTTATTGTGGTTTGGACGTTGGTGTGATGTATGTAAGTTGGTCAAAATCTTTCGACTACTAAAGTCATTTAGTCGTTGACTTGTTTTGTGTTGATCGGGATGCTGAATGCTACTAAGCCATGATAAGTTCATTATGTCTATTACATTTCATTATGATATGTTTATATAACTGCATAAAAGAAAATATATTACGTATCAAGTTCGTAAACAATTTAAGAGTAAACTTTGTACAGTTATTTTAGATGGAAAAATAATAAATAGAACAATAAAAACTTTTATAATGTTGATACTCTTGAGGGTTATGTGTTGGATACTAATCGCGTTCACATAAAACTGTCCAAAACACATAAAAAGGTTTATAAAAAAAAGCATTAATCCTCCTGCTGAACACCAATCCCAGCTAGAAAGCTGACCTTAAATATCTCTAGAAACCTTCAACGTTGGTATTTTCTTCACAAAACTGAAGGAAAATTTCGTGTTATAAATGTTATTGGTTTCTGGCAAAACATGAATAAATGTTTTCGTATCTTGAAATCGACATTTTCTTATGATTCATTTATTTAGTGAATCCTCTAGGTAATAAGTGATTATTAATTCTTTAAAATTGTAGTACTTATAGTTTTAAATAACTAAAATACTTAAATACATGGCATTCAATTTTTTAACTTAACGGTAAGTCAAAAAATATAGGGGTTATTTTATGCAGGGGTAATGAAAAAAAAAATTTTTTTTGGCATTTTGAGTAATTTACAAGTTATATGGCTACTTTAAATCTACTTGAGTTACTTGTATTGTATGGGACGTATAATAAATGGTCTATCTAATAACTTAGCAAGTCTCACTGTTAAGTGTTATATTTTACATTTCTCATTGAAACTTGTCTGATATACATTTATTTAGAAATACGTTGTCTAATATAGATATACATTTATAGAAATATACCCTATTGTTTTTGAATAATGATGTTCTATGGAAAAGGAACTTCATCCTGCTTTCTATTAGATTAAGTTCTGCTCTTTCCTCGTTCCTCTATTTAGTCAATAGATTTTAAATGTTGCATTTAGTATAGCCCTGATAAAATTATAATATGATAAATATTTAATAAATGTTGGATTATCTTAAGGGCACTATAACCTATAATAGAATATACAGCTATTAAGTCTCACTTTTATTCACATCACGGCATTGTCCACCTTAATCTTAATAAAAATCTTAGAGTCAATACAAGTAATTTGTTACAAGAAATTTAATTTTAAAATTAGGATAAAATCAAAATAAATTACAATTTGAAATAATCTGTCTTAGGTTATTATATACATTCACATCCTTTAAAATAAATATGTTATATAAAGTTTATAACCATATGAATTAATTATTTGTAATAAATATTCCCAGTCAATGCATAACTGCAAATAATATACTGCATAACTGCAGTTAATGTTTTATTAGCTCTCCTAGTGGTAGACATATCAAATTGACTATTAAAGGGATAATTAATTATTTAAACTGTGGTGAAACCACTGATAATCTATCAAATGACATTGCCAGTTTATTTGTTGTTAATTTAGTGATTTGATTAATAATATCATTGGCTGGGTGTTACAAACTGAACTTTTTAGGTAGGGTTTCTTATCTGATTTTGTGATTTGGCAATTTACAAATTACAAAATCATTGATTGAAATTGATATTTCTGCTACCAGTTTCCTTTAGTTATTGAATGACATTCAATAATTTAAATAATAGTACGAGTCACATGATTGACAACATCTAGTAGTCAGATTATACTAAATCAATATATAAATGGTTTGTTCGTTATTTCTCATAATAGTCTAGGTTATAGTGCAGCGACTCGAGTTATTTTTTCTACTTTAGCTCACGGTGTAAGGGAAGATCGGACGTTGTTGACTGTACCAAAGCACGTAGTGCCTGAGGTGAAGTTACTGACCGCACATAAGTAATGGGGCTCCATTTGTCCGTTTCGTTCCCTCTCTAACCGTCCGTCCAACTCTTATGACATTTGCCAAAAATTTTTAATGAAACTGAGTTGCATGATACCTAATTAGATTTATATACCACCTGAAACTCTTTACAGTCTACAATGTCCAATATAAATTATATAAATCAATATAATAAACATAATTTTATTATAGAATGTATGATTTAGCCTTTTCCAAAAGGTTCACTTTTTAAAATTTTCGTTATTACGTGTACCATTATTTAAATATATACATGTTATTTTAAAAATCATTTAAAAGTCTTATACTAAGCTAGAATCAATGCTTTTATTATATCTTATTGTTATTAATATAAGTTATAATTCCCCCCCCCCCCCCACACAACAAATTTTTATTTTTTAAACCAAGCAAACCTCTATTTGCATTATAGTTTGTCACTTAGATTGCTTAGTCCTAAAGACTAATAAACTAAAAAATGAAGTTTTTTTTTCAATCATTTGAACTTGTTTGAAATCATATTTCCGTTTGAAATAGCTTCTTCATTGGTTTTTTTTTAACAAGAAACACAAATTAACAAGAGTTACAATACTATACGGTCATTCTTAAAAAAATGGAATGAAAGTATTATTTAGAAAATTATATTATGATGGAATAAACAGTAATAAATTAAATTAAAAAAAATTGTCCAAACTCCAAACTTTCAAATATGTACCAATATATATATATATATATATATATATACATGAATGTTTGTCTCATTTCTGAACTTCTTACTGCGGTTTCAGATTATTATACATATATATATATATTATTTTTGTCTATTTTCCATCGTGTTTTGTTCGTTGAAAGTATATATATACGTTTCACAGTAAACTATAGACACAGAGTAAAGATACAAACACACTTACAGTCTCTAATTTTTGGTTGAACAGTCATCAGGAGAATTGAGATAGGGACACCAAGCGCATTTGGGAAGCGACGGTTGGAGACCCAATGTTCCTATCTTCTTTACTCGGTGTCTAACACTCACTCATATCACATCAATATATTCTTCTTTTACCTCATAGAAACCCATAATTATTATCCCAAATATATAAATACATATATATATATTTAAATAAATTATTCAATGAAATGTATAAAAATGTTATCGCTCGATAATAAAATGTTTTATTGATAGAAGTGTTATACAAGAGTACTTCTAGGTCTGCATGTAAAAATGTTGGTTTACTATGAACTGACGAGGTTTGATGTAATGAATCGAGTATTACGTCTTAGTTTGTGCATTCATAATTATGTCACACTTGAAACAGCCCTCAAAACCATAAATCACTTATATAGAAAAAAATCAGAAAAAATACACTTTCATATTTCGACGTCATCTGTCATCAGAAGCATCTGAGGTGGGAAGCAACAATTGTCACTTAAACAGATCTCCCCTTCTGTTGATTGCAACGGGTGTCGAACCTAAAAAGTTAGATTTTTAGATATCTTCTATATATATATTCAATTGAAAGATATATTAACTATCACAGGGAGAAAGAGAGTGTGAGAGAGACAGAGAGAGAAAAAGAAAGAAAGAAATTCAGACAGAATTGGGGAAAATATTATAGAAGAAGATAGAATTTTGAATAGTTATAAAAAAGTATTATTAATAATTTTATTATTAACGTCCAATATAATGTATAACTATTCAATGAAATATTTAATTATTTAAAGGACCTACAAAACAAAAAATTTTTCTTAATTTCCAATAATCTTTCAATTAAAATGTCCATGTATTACATTATTAATAAATATTTATGTAATAAATTTATTTCCAATATAATTAATTTTTTACAAGAATCAATAACTAAATTTTTTACAATTATCATTTTGTAGAAAATATAAGACTACTTGTGTTCCCTTGAGAAAGTGAAATGGATATGAATAAACTAAACAATTTCTTAAAAATTTAAGATCTCTTTTGGTGTATCTGATATTTCTTAAATGTTTGAATACTTCAGAGGATATTTCTACTATGAGATGTTTTATAAAGTATATATTATAAAAAAGGAATTCAATTTGTTAGAATGTTTGTATGTAATTATATACATATATTAAACTAAATATGGAATTCTGTGTTAATGAGCAATTTGTGATTATTCATGAGAGAAAAACCATTATTTTAATTATTACAATACTGGTGATATGGTTGTATTACAGACTCTTATGTGATGAGTGGTTTTGAGTTGTGATTGTTGTGCTGTCTTGGCTAATTAAATTGTTTATTCTTCCCTTACATGGCTGTCAAAAGAGGTGTTTGGTGAGTGGCAGACTGAAAAAAACTGGGGACAAGAGCCCTTGACGAGAAGGGCTAATCCGGGTTGACAGGGCGCGTGCCCTTAGTATCTCTTGAGAAGTATCCCTTCAGAAATACTACCTTAAATTACTTCTTTTTAATCAATTGTGTTTCTTCTGTCAATTAAAATTTGTGTTTACTTTTAATTGATTAAATATAGTATAATTTATTTAATAACTGTATTAAATAGAATATATTGAATTTGTTATTCTAATCTTTTATAAATGGAATTAGTTGCTGTATTTACTCAAGTATAAACGGTTCGTGGTCAGTAATTTGGACTAGAAGACGAGAGGTCGAGTTTCGATGACCTTCTAACATAATAATTTACCCTTTGTCTCTGTAGAATTAATAATAATCACTTGAACTATACAAATAATTTTCTTTAAAACGCTATTATTTAAAGTTGTATGTATTTTATAATTCTCGACTGTCGTTTTACGTGTACTGACAAGCAGTATATCCTCATCATGTTTGGACAAATTTAATCATTTGTCCATCCTAATTTTAAATCTTCAATTGCAAATGCTGAATATCGTTACCAAATAAACTTGGCTTGCTAATTCGTTACTAAGTTTCCTTAAATTCTTAAATCCTTAAATTCTTATTCAACTGAGTTTTTATTTTTCCAACAATAAAGCTAAACCCGGAACCATTCAAAAACTGTAAAATTTCTTCAACATGAAAATATATTAAACTGACTATTATGTTTCAAGAAATTTCAAATTAGTTGAGACTTGCATAAAGCTGTCATTAGAAACACACTTTTACTATCTTACATTGAACGTAAAAAAAATTTACGTTCTGAGTAATGTTGTCTAAACTGTCAAACCTACTAATAGGTAATATAATACTTCTTTGGTAGAGTAGATCAGTTCATGATAAGTCTCCAATTTGTTGTTAAGAACAGATATATTTACACTATCCATGTAATGTTAATTTAAATTGGCAACTATTATTTGATCTAGAATTGCAATTTTATTTAAAAATAGATATTTTATAATTTTTAAAATAAAATAATAAATTTCACATTACTTCTTCAAATAATTATTTTCAGTGCCATACCACTGAAGATGCTTTTGTAATTTTATGACTCATTAAATGATTCATATTGGGATTTATCTTTTGCTTCGTAGGAATACTTTCTTTACGTTGCACGTTGTTGTCGCAGCTTGTTTAAAATGGTTTTTATGTCGTACAATAAGTAATACATAGACTGTAGTTTATAATATGATACTAGAGTGAAAAGGAGAGATGCAAGCATCAAGCAGAGTGTAAATTAAGTAGAATTAGTTTTTTTTTAAATTACAAAAATGAATAATTACCCAAGGGAACTATATCTGATGTTGGTCTCTACCATTAGGTAACTTAGTCCTTCTTTTTACAGAATTATTTCAATTTTGGCAACATAAAGAATGCTAAAGTTGAACCCCATCAATGTATGAGTACGAGCAAAACAAATTTGAAAACTACTGTGCTAGAACAATCACAAATCTAAATTTATAAAATTTAGTTAAAACTAATTTAGATATGAAATAAGAAGCTCGACTACAAACAACAGACTAATGTGGTTGACCTCAGTGTCCAACTCTGTGTCACCTATGCGCGCTCTAGTACAGAGAATAACTCTGACAATAAGATCTGAAAGCCAGTTCGACATGAGCACAAGGTTAAAAATATATATTCTTGATATATATATATATATTACTATCTTCAGTAATTGGCTTGGCCTGCAACAAATATTATAATTGAATTTTTAAAATAAGTTACATATAAAACAACCAAAATCAATTTTCTATAATTCATCAAAGTTAATAAACAAAAAATATAAAATTACACATAATAAAAAAAATTAATATGAAACACAACTTAGAACTAGTTTTAAAAGACAAGAGAGGTTACTGTCTCATAGACCCAACATGTATGTGAAGAGTTTTTCATGATATCCCAAAACAAGCTTAACTATGAAAAACAAAGGAACTAATATTTTTAAATACAGATCCCAAAAGTAATTGTGAGAGGATTATCTATTATATTTTTATTTCTATAAAGACGTTTTTAATAAATCACGTTTTAAAAGTTATATACGAGGAGAAAGTTTCAACAATGACAAGAAAATTTAAACGCTTAGAAAATCATTATAGATCCCTTTTTTTTCAACTTGCACACTTATAGCTTCTAGGTCTTTTGTGTTCTTCAAGAGCCAGGTAATGTGCTCATTTATTACTTGGCACCAATATTACCATGGGCACTCATATTACAGGCAGACCTAAAGCTTTCCTTGCCCAAGTATATTTAGAGAAATGATGTTATATGAGCAGCTGAGATGGTACAGACCCGGGACCGACGGCTTTACTTCCTCTCCGAGGGGCTGTGGTCTTAGATTTTCATACGCTCTTATTACAAATTGAAAAAATAATACTTACACTGACAAATGAATTTCAGAATGTAAACAGTTGCTCAGTTTTATCTTGAAGGAAAACAGGTTGCTTCTGCTGCCCGTACCTCTCTTAGGAGTGAACGTAAATATTTCTGACTAGTTTCAGTGTCTTTTTCGGAAATTTATATATATAGAAACACGTTTCACTTTATGTAAATATCGTGACATTTTTTGTTATAAGAAATGAAGATACACATTAACATGGTCTGTTATATAAATACACATAGTAAACATCTAAAACAAAGAATAGCTACTACTAAGTTAAAATTTATCCAAAACAGATTTATTAAATACCTGGTCTAAAGTTGTAAAATCCTCATAGGAGAATATTGGATAAATTCTTTGCTGTAAAGGGTTACCATGGATCATTGGAGTGATGGATTAGTACATTTTATAAAAAAAAAAGATTTTTTTGGTTATGAGATGAAGATAGTAAAAGTATTTTAAGTCAAAACTGTATGGTAAAGGAAGTAGATAATTGTCTTAAATCTTATTGAATTATTGAAGTGGCTGGACATAAATCACTCCGGTTCTTTACAATATTTTTTTAATATATCAATAAATTATTCTTTGGTTTGCAAAAAGATAACAAACATATAATTAAATTGATAGAAATAAATAGTAGATTTTAAATAATTTAGCATAAAAAAAGTACTTTGAGATGTTAGTATTTGTATTTTTTCAATCAAAAAAATGTTTTTTTGTTAGGTTTTGAATGCCCATTCCAACGGCAATTATAGGTCAGGTTAATTCTACATTTGGAGCATCAAATTTTCAGATTGAATTATAAGTCAACATTTTTACATTTTATTGAAAAAAACAATATTTCCGATAGTTGTAAAAATCTGAGGTTATTTTTTGTTTATTACCTTTGTAGCCTCAAAGATAATGCCAAAATTTGAAGACTCTAGAATTAGTTTGAAGAAAAAAATGTAGTCTAAAAACAGCTTTTGGCAAAAAATGAAATTTTACATCATCCATAATTGCTCCCAAACAATAGGGCTCATCTACGCTATGAAGCCCATATTTGTGTAAAATAGCAATTTGATCCATCAAGGATGCTGGAACATAGGGTGGTAACAAACTTTGGATACATATTAACCCACCCACCCACCCACGCAACCACCCACACACACGCACACACACGCGCACACACACACACACACACACACACACACACACACACACACACACATACACACACACACATACACACATATCATCGAACAAATTTCATAAAACGATTTCTGGGACCTTAAAACATGTAATTCAGTCAAAATCTCGAGATCAATTTTTTTCAAGATCAATATACTTTAGTTATAGTAAAGAATAACGTAGGGCAATATTTCTGTCATACCAGTAAAGTGTCAGTATGACTAATACACTTTAACTACCCTGGAGACAAATAAACCTCAACGGAAACAGACCAGAAGGGAAAAGACAGTATCTTCCATGAAGAACTACATAATATTTTGACAATCAATCATTAAATAGTCTACTTGAATGGAATAATATTATATTAACAATTATTTTTTTCTCACATGTGAAAAATTATAAATATTAGAAATAATATTCATACAAACTTCTGTTTTTATTGTCAATAAACATTTTTGAAGATTCAGATAAAATACTAGATACATGTAATTAAATAATAACTGTCAAAGATTAATAAATTTCTGTTTTTGAAACAAATTAACTATGATGTTTATAATCAAAGAAGTATTCTATTTTTCTGTTTTTTTTTTAAATTTTCTTAAAATGCAAGAAAGATTTAAAAGGTAAACTTTAGATAATAACCGGATTCTTCCAACTACTTTTAGATATTTATACTTGGGGGATATAATTAAAGAGAAAACTCCACCCAGTTCCAATCCATTTGAATGGTCATCTTAACCATCTTAACAAATTTATTTAACATAAAAATCGATAGTAAATACTGTATAATACTCAGTATATGGTAATTAACATATAGTTCTTACAAAATATCACGCACTCCGTTGTGTTATTAATAAGATTCATTTTGTTTATACTGTATAGTGTTGTATATTATGATTATAGATAAAGTAAATAATATTCGACTGTGAACAATAAAAACTATTTCTAGGCGATGCAAGAAGGATGGAAACAGATTGTTTCATAGAACCGTGTATGCAAATTGGATGAACAATTTTCAGCATTTCTTTTTACTTCCTAAATGAGCTAACACCATAAGTTTTTATTACATGTTTATTATAATGAAAGTGCCACGCATAAATAGAAGTTAATATTTTTATGTAATTATTGTTTGTAGAAGACTGAATGAAACACGCTTGCTCTCTTTTTCTTTTTAATTTATTTTTCTGAACATATACGATTAAAATGTAGATGGTTCTGATCTTGCTTGTACTTAATTTAACATGAAACTTATCTTCTATAAAGAATTAGTTCCACTTTAAAGTTCATATAAACTGCTGAAAAATCAAATATTGTTCTTTCACTTTCATAGTATCGTTAAATAAATGTTGATACATTACTCATGAAAAATGAATTGATAGAATCAACTTTTAGCTCGTGAACAGTAAATTAATTTGTTTTCTTTTCTGTTTCAGGAACACCCCGGACTGAGAGGCACTCCTTTAGCAATGCTGGCTGCTCAGTGCAACAAGCTATCTAGCAAGAGTCCTCCACCCCTGGCCGATGCGGCTGTAGGCAAAGGCTTTCATCCATGGAAGAAAAGTCCGCAGAGTGGTGTACCTCCTGCAGCCACAGGTGCGACAGCTTCCAGTGCTGCTAGCAGCTCTAGTGGTAGCAGTGGTGGCAGTCCTAGGGCCGCGTATACCACGGCTGGAGGTTCTCGACCATGCTACCCAGGACAAGAAGTTTATCTGGGTGCTGGTCAAGATAAGGTAGACCAACTCTACCCCAGACATCCTTATGAATCATGGCCAGGGCTACATCACGTAAAACCTGATGGTTGGTGGGACGTACATAGTGGTTCTTGGCTAGAGCCATACCCTACGGCTGAGTACCATCACACGTTAGCCGCGTCACACCTGCTTACATCCGGACAACACCTGCTTCAAGACTATAAGGTGCTCCCCGGACAGGGAGCAGCTGCTGCTGGTGGTCCTGGATTTGCGCTCACTCCGCCTGCCACAGCAGCATCACCCGCCTCTCCCCAGGCCCCATCTCCTCGATCTCAACGCCGTTACACAGGCAGGGCTACTTGTGACTGCCCCAACTGCCAGGAAGCTGAGAGGTTAGGCCCTGCTGGCGTACATCTTAGAAAGAAGAATATACATTCATGTCATATTCCTGGTTGTGGCAAAGTTTATGGTAAAACATCTCATCTGAAGGCTCACCTGCGATGGCACACCGGAGAGCGGCCCTTTGTCTGCAACTGGCTGTTCTGTGGCAAACGCTTCACGAGATCTGACGAGTTGCAGCGCCATCTGAGGACGCATACAGGAGAAAAGAGGTTCGCATGTCCTGTGTGCAATAAGAGATTCATGAGATCCGACCATCTCGCCAAGCACGTCAAGACGCACTCTGGTGGTGGAGGCGGGGGCTCGCGAAAAGGGAGCTCTGAGTCGTGCTCAGACTCTGAGTGTGGCAGCCCCGAGCCTACTCCGCCGCCCCGCGGAGACGCGGGCTTGACCTGCTTGGCGTGAGGGTACGGGGGGCCCCCTCCCTGGGCCCCCCCTCAACTCACATTTCCTTGTAACTCAGACTAAAGAAAGCTTTCCGTTTATTTCAGAAGTCTCTTCGACTCCGGCATGAAACCGTTACTGATCTAGGCCTGCCCCTCCTCGCCGCAGACTCGTCTCTTGCACCCCATACCTCCTATCTCTCGTTCCCTCCCTCCCCACTGAAATATACCGCTTAAATATATATTTGTATGCACCTATTTATTTTTTAATCAGTTATATTTTAACCTAAGATAATGTCAAATATTGTATTGTTCATGTGTAGGGGCGAGGTGGCTGAAAGTATAAAAAATTCGTTTTTACATTTCCTCCAAGTGAATCAAACTTAATGTAATTTTAGTTGCAAAAGGACGGAAAGCTGTTCTATTACAAGTCTCTTTCTTTCTTCTTTACTCTCTCTCTCTCTCTCTCTCTCTCTCTCTCTCTCTCTCTATCTCTCTTTTCTCTCTTTCACTATCAACTTCGGGCTATGAGACCTATTGCTCTATAAAAATGTTTTTATAGATCCTCTTTCCATCTCTGCTTGTACTGATGAATTCATTATTTTACACTGTGATTTAAACTTTAAAAACATCCATACAAAGCCTGGGTCTCAATGTTCTTTAACTGTGAGTGCCTTACTCATTTGCAGCCGGTCCATTCTGGCCCCAATACATTTATATTAATAAGATTTGTAAATATATTTAAATAATTGAATATTATATAAAGTTTGAGAAAGGCATTTGTCTTTCTTTTTGTGCTTGATGTATTATTTTTATTATAATATGGTTCTTTGTGAAAAAAATATATAAATGTAAATATTAGAGTAAGGAGCGAGTTTTAACATAATGTATTCTTTTGTAAATAGTTAATATTTATAGTTCTGTTGTGTTTCACGATGTTATTTGTACAATATGAGAGTAACATATCAAGCGTGTGTTGGAGGCGTGAGGCGGGAAGCCGGGCAGGGCTCTCAGTCCTACGGCTCTTTAGGGCTCTGCCCTTTCACTCCTGCGCACCCATCCCTTCCTAATCCCAACCCCTTCCCCAACCGCAACACAGTCACCATCTCTCCTCAGCTGGCATCAATCAGTTTTCTTGTAAAATATTATGAAAGAAAAAAATAATAAAATTTTTTCATTCGAATATTTATTTATATTTATTGAGCCTGTTCCTCAATCAATGATATTTTAAATAATTTTTGTCATCATTAAGTTTTATCACAATAAAGATGACTCAAAACTCAGTGACATTAATAAAATTAATTTTTGTTATTTTGGAAATCAATATTTCTCAGTTCAACCACTCTTGTCAATACTTAAAAGTTCATGTCTATTCCTATTTTTTTTCTATTATGATAAGTTATATTTTCTAAATTAGCTACAAATATTATCTTTAAATATAGGGTTTATAGCAGAAAAAGGAATGACTACATGTTTTGTTATAATTTTATAATTGGTTGACATCACAACTAAGGACATTCTTAGTAAAGGTGGTTGAAATATTTCGTTTATGGGAATTGGCATGAGGTCGTTTTATCTGTCGATGTTATTCAGATCTTGTTTAGTTCTAGAGTTCAATATTTAGGTAGGTGAGAGGTTCAAAACTCGTAGAACTATAAGAGGTAAAACACTTTGCTTAGGTGAATTAGAACTAATAATATAATAATTTCTCGTTATCTATTAAAATGACATTAACAAGCATCTTAATAAATTATTAAAAAAAGAAATTCAAATGCTTTTACAATTTAAAGTTACAATTTAATGACATCAACGTATAAAAAATTTAGTTATGTTATAGTTAGCCTCTGAAAGAAATTTTTTACATTCGCTACCTATATTCTCCCTGAGTATATATTAGTGATATTATCATGGAGTAATATGAAGATCCCATTTATTATATATAGATATAATGTTCAATTTTCAAGATTAAAATGTCCACCATGCATAAACTAACACTGACAAGATCATGTACGCTGTTATCAGATTATTCAGTTATACTGTCATACAAAAAAACCTTTAAAAAAGTGTTCTGATTGTACTATTTGTTTTTTTTAAGGGTTGAGGTCTACTTTGATGTAAACTATGTTATAGTTTTAAATAATGCCAGTATAGTACGCCTTAGTTGCTTACGTATTTTTTTTATCTAGATCTTTAAATTGTATAATGAGGCATTAATGTCTGAAACTGTTATCTCTGCGCAACAAACTGGAAAGCAGTGAACCGTCACATTAAAACATGCTAATGTATTTATCCTCTAAAAGCGTATATTAAGCCTTAGGGCATTCTGCATGACTCTTCCTTCATTCCTTAATTCTGCTTGATAATACTGAAAAAAAAAATAATGAACAGATATTTAATTTTTGTTTCCTAAACATATTTATTATTACTAAGCAATATCCAGTATAGCTGTAAAAATATACATTTTGTAAGAACGAAATATTTCTTAAAATACATTCCTACTTTTTTATTAAAATTGCACATATTGATTTATTACATCTCTATATATTCTTTAAGAATAAATATGCAATTCAAAATACAAAAAAATATTACGTTCAATAGGACTTTTTAAAAATGAAAAGTTATATACTAAAAAAAAAAAAAAAAATAGAACAAAAGACTTACAATTATTGATATTTTTAACAGTAGTTCGTTACTGGGAGAAGTCCAGAAGAGAGAATGAAGCTAGGGAGTTGTTCTAATTATAAAGGTGATGAGCTGCCGTTCAAATATCGATAATTTTAAATGATTTGTTCTTTTCTTGAAAAAAAAATATTTCAAAATTTCAATATTGTTCTTTGTTAGTCTGTTTAGTAATATTCTAATGACTGTTACAATGCTTACACTAAGCTTTGTAAAGTCGCAAGTTTTATTATAATAATTACAATAAGCTTTGAAAGGTCCATATATCATTATTCAATTGTAATCTTCACTATAACTGGAAGTTTAGTTGAAAAACTGATTATCAATATTTAATGATTTTTATTTAATAAAAACTTAATTTTTTTGAAGTATTTAACAAAATTAACATTTAATTATTATCCTTGTAATAGATTTGAAGAATAACCGCAAAAAAGGAAAGCACAATGAGTACAGTGGTTGCTCCCTGTTTCAAGACAGATATACTAATATCAGGCGATTGAAAAACATACTCTTCTAAATGTGTTGCACAGTCTTCATATTCAAACACTGAATCAAATATGAAAACACGGACCTCATTGCTTAGTAAAAGTATTGCAAGTTCCCTCAATTTATTCCCTAAATCTTTCTCTATTATAAACAAGGTTTCTGGGCTAGAGAAACCGTTAACTTGCTAGACAAAATTAACAAACAGGTCACACCAATTAAGAAGTAGTTATTAGTTTGGTATGTTTACCAAAATTGCACAACAGCTAGAATAATAAGACGACTAGAGTCACTTCAATTTGGAGAAATCAAAGAACCAATAGCAGTTCAGTTCAACTTGTTTGACTAAATGATAAACAACCTCTTAAAATTTCACTGAATAACTGAATAGTTTAGCGTGTTGTCTTTCTGTTACAACGTTACAAAGTGAGTCCACTGCTGAAGGGTTTCTTCTAGTCGAACATTCATACAAATATACAAACAATCAATCTCACACATAAAGACAAAAAAAACATAGTAAATATGATATATCCGTAAGCTCATAATTCTGTATTTCTAACAGTGTATTCATAATAGTTGAAAACAATCATGTTTCGTAATTGTGACTATTAGCACTGTCACAATTGTAAGAAACTTACATTCACTGAATATATAGAATACTCTACACTGAGTTTTATATTCTTAATAAATGAAACAATTTATAAATAAGCAATTCAAGTATCATATAATTTATTAATGCCTAATATGCATAAATACTAATCTCAAGTAAGAATTTCACTGAATAAACCAATCTCAAAACAAAATCATGAAGAGTAGGAGCTTTTCAAATTGCACCCTGCGGAAACGGAGCAAAACTGTATCGAGAACCACTATTGGTTAACTCAAAGTCATTAAATTATTTCATGTCGTTAAAACATTGATTTAGTTTTCAACTGTTTGTTTTTTTAAATAATGTAAACAGGAAGAGAAAGGGTGATAGTAGAACAACCCAAAACTGAACCGAACATTCAGAAGCGTTAAACACCTTCTCATTTCTCTATACCTCCTCGTTTTTGACTCTGGCGGCTTTAAAAGACACAAAATACTGTGATGCCGATGAGGCTCTTCATGTATTATGTAGAGTAAAAGTGAAGAAGTTGTTGATTGCGTCCAACACGCCGTAGATGAAATCTTCCTTTTCTATAGCTTTTCAATAGCCAAATTTTATTTGGAAATTTCTTGTCTTTGTTTTCATCAAATATAGCCAACTGGATCAATGATCGAAAACAAAAGCCTTAGTTGCCTGATAACAAAGTGGATCTAAAAAACATTTTTGTTGTTAGGTAGGGTTAAACATTTTGTTTATTATATATATATATATATATATATATATATATATATATCAATGATAAAACCACAATAAGAAATGGGAAAACAAGACTAAGATCTTTCAACCGTAACAAGCGGTCTTCGTCAGAGTCAAAAACCCAACTGACCATTAGTCCAACTGATGGTCAGTTGGGTTTTTGACTCTGACGAAGACCGCTTGTTACGGTTGAAAGATTTTAGTCTTGTTTTCCCATTTCTCATTGTGGTTTTATCATTGATTGTTGTTTCACGTGTTTATGTGAAATCGTTTTATATATATATATATATATATATATATATATATAATCAATGATCAAACCACAATATGAAAATGAGAAAACAAGACTAAGATCTTTCAACCGTAACAAGCGGTCTTCGTCAGAGTCAAAAACCCAACAGACCATTAGTTGGATGGTCTTCGTCAGAGTGAAAAACCCAACTGGGATTTTGGGTTTTTGACTCTAACGAATACCGCTTCTACGGTTGAAAGATCTTAGTCTTATTTTCCCATTTTCATATTGTGGTTTGATCATTGATTGTTATTTCACGTGTTCATGTGAAATCATTATATAATATATATATATATACGAGTATATATATATATAAAATTAAAGTTTATCAGGACTCGGCCAGTTCTTCAGGTTCAAATCAAACTCTCATTGCCAACATTTCGGTTTTTTTAAATATTACATTAAATAATTACATTAGCAATGTTTTTAAAAAGAAAACACTGTGGATTTTATCAAGAACTGTCTAGTTTGAATAAATATGTGACACTGAACTGAAAAACAAGCAAGGCAATCAAATTTCACCAGACAACTATAAAGTCATTAAAAAAAATTTTGCATCAATCAACAATGTTTAACTTAACACACCTGAATAAATGCTATTTAAATTTGAAATGTCACTTCTATGATTAACGGATGACTGATACTTTCCTTTAAAAAACTATTGATTTCTCAGTAATAAAGTTTGTTACAGTCTTTGCACTTTATTCCATATATAACATTATTCTGTTATTCCTATGGAAATTTCTCTTTTATATTTGAAAATAGAGATTTCACTTTTCTTTTGCAGTAAAACGTTTGAGGTAACTGTCTTTTGAAGACTTCTTTAATTATTAATTTAATTTAATTAATTTGCGATAATCGTTCAACATATGGAAATATAAAAAACTTCTTACCTTGAACTTCTAACCCAGTATTTGTGCCATGTTGTAGATCTTGTTGTTGTCTTAAATATTTTGACCAAAAATATTCAATCAAATTTCCTGGATAGTTATTTTTCTGTAGTAACTCTTTTACCCTTTTCTTATTTTTATCTACGTAACATGATGAACAAACTTTATGACTTTTTTCACTATATTCTTAACGCAATTTAATTTCTGATTCATAGGATGGGAAGAATAGTAATTCAGTATTCTTCCAGCACTGGTACATTTCGAGTACCAATCGGTTAAAATATTATCATTTTCTCCTCTTATAACTTTTATATCCAGGAATGGGAGAATGCCATCTTTTTCTATTTCACATGTGAATGAAGTCGATTACGATATGAATTAAATAAATTCAAAACATTATCTAATTCTCTTTTTTCAATAATTAAAAACAAATCATCGACAAAGAGTTTCATAAATTTTACTATTGTGTCTAACTCACTTCCAAAATACTTTAGTAATTCAACCATTACCACATTTGCGAGAATCGGTGTTATTGGAGGGCCAATAGGCAATCCAAACTTTTTTTTATATATATCTCCATCAAATATAAAATATCGGGCTTCACAAATAAGATTTAGAATGGATAAGAATTTCTGTTTCGTGATGGCAATATGGGGTTCAATTTTATCCCATTCCTTATTTATTATCAAAAGTTAAATCAATTGGTACGTTAGAAAAAAAGAGTTTAAACATCTAAAGAAATCATAATTACATTTCCATTTTGTACTTCATTCATTAAGGCTTCATTAAATTTTAATGAATTTTTAACATTGAATTCATTAGTGATAACAATATAATTTGGGCATTTCTCTAAGTATTTTGATATATCATAAGTTGGGCTCCGTATGAATGAAACATTGAAGTGAAGAGGAAATGTAATTTGATTAATCAATATATCCTCAGTGTTAATCCATTATATGATTTCATTAATATCTATTGACGAATATTTATCAAGTTCTTCTTGTTAAGTTCATCAACGACTTTATTTACTTTAGTACATAAGTCTCTGTATTTTCCAACAATATCTTCATTGTGACTGTATTGTATTATTCCTTTTAAAAAGGACCAGTCATCCATTAATCATAGAAGTGACATTTCAAATTTAAATAGTATTTATTCGGGTGTGTTAAGTTAAACATTGTTGATCGTTGCAAAGTTGTTTTAGTGACTTATTGGTTGTCTGGTGAAATTTGGTTGCCTTGCTTGTTTTTCAGTTCAGTATCAAGTGTTCATTCAAACTAAATAGTTCTTGTTGAATCCACAGACAATTTTTCTTAGTAAAATAATCTCTAATGTAATATTTAGAATTTTTTCTTTCAAAATTTTTAACTTCTGTAAGTTCTCTCACTAACCTATTGTCAAAATTTTTATTGTAATTTCTTATTTGTAACTAATTTCGCTTTTTATGTATGCTTGATTTTGAATGATCGAATTATTTCTTATATTTTCTCTGTTTTGTATGCCTATGGAAAAGTTTGTAAATAAAAAAACCGAAACGTTGGAAATGAGAATTTGATTTGAACTTGAACAATTGACAGAGTCCTGATAAACTTTAGTTTTGTTTCTATTTCACTGTCGATACTTTTACCAATATATATGTATATATATATAATTAAAGTTACAGCTAGAGAACACAAGAAAAAGGACGAACATTCACGAATCTCGATTATTTCGGCGTCTTGCCGTCTTCAGGAGAGTAGAAAGAAAGAAAATAAAGTAAAAGGAGAAAGAATGAAGGAACGGAGACGTAAATGCGTCCACTGGCCGATGTAAACTGGCGCGATACAATGACACGCAGTGCAGCCACCTTACCAACGTGAACCAGTGTAGGCTGTGAGTTAAAAAAATTATAAAAGTGATATTTAAGTAAAAGGGAGGAGAAAAGTAAAAAAGAGAAAGGAAAGGAAAAAAACATAAAACTAACTAAAATTAAACGAGAGAAAAAAAAAAAATAAATAAATAAATGAATAAATAAATAAAAATAAAAATAAAATAAAAAATCATCTGATTAAATTTAGACCAGGGGAATTTCTTGCACCCAATAACCAAATGAAGGCTTCCTCAGAAGCCCTTAGAGTGGTCTGGGTGTCATCATATATATCTGGGTGTATATATATATATATATATATATATATATATATATATATATATAACAAGATTTTTACAACAAACACGTGAAATAACAATCAAAGTTGAAACCACAATAAAAAATGGGGAAAAAGATTAAGATCATTCAGCTGAAACAAACGGTCTTCGTCAGAGTCGAATATCACCTGATGAAAACTGCTTGTTACGGATGAAAGGTCTTAGCCTTTTTGCTCATTTCTTATTGTGGTTTCGACGTTGATATATATATATATATTTTATTAAAGTAGACGGCAGCTTCCGCATTTACGACCTTTTTGCTCGTTTTCTCTAGTTTTCTTACTAGTTTTTTCTGGTAGGGAGTGATTTCATGGAGGAGTTGTCCCAGAGACATCAAAGAAATAATCTTTTAGCTTAATCAATAATATTATATTTTTACACTTACAAGCTTTCGATTTTCTCAGAAATCATCTTCAGGTATATATCATTATTAAACAGATTAAATTCACACAATAAAATTTTCCAAATGTTAAACAGACATTAAAAGGAATAAAAATTTAGATGTTAATAGAAGTAGATGAACTTTGTGAAAAAACAAAACAAGTCCACTGTGACAAGTGTAAGGTTACAACTTGTCATTCACATTGCCTGGGGGTCCTGTCAATGTAGGCTTATTAAGTTTATAAGAACTATCGAAGTTCTTACAACTTGGTATTATGCCTATACAATTGGCCTGAATGTTCATAGAAGGTTGGACGTCCTTGATGTATAAGGCCTCGAGGATATGAAGGCGGCTGGTATTATTTTCTATTCTTAAACTTGTTGTTCGTTTTTCTAACATTTCCCTCGTTAATGTTGTGTTATGTGCTTGTCTCGTATGGTTTTTCGGAGTACCTGCTGTAAGGTGGAAGGTAAGACGTCTTGATAGTCTGGTTGTGGTCATCCCGATGTACTTTGTAGGACAGGCTTCACAGTTCCCGGTATTACATGTATATTGGTACACCAAGTGACTTTTTTATCTCGAAGTCCTACGTCAGAAAAGTAGAAACAATAATTAGAAAATTGTAAAACTGGAAACTTGCATTTGTTTCAATAGAACACACACACACACACCCATATATATATATATATATATATATATATATATATAAAGATTTCACATAAACACGTGAAATAACAATCAATGATCAAACCACAATAAGAAATGGTAAAACAAGATCTTAGTCTTATTTTCCCATTTTCTTATTGTGGTTTGATCATATATATATATATATATATATATATATATATATAAGATCTTTCAACCGTAACAAGCGGCCTTCGTCAGAGTCAAAAACCCAACCGAGTTGGGTTGAGTTGACTGAGTCAAAAACCCAAACCATCAGTTGGGTTTTTTACTAAGTTGAAAAATCTGTGTAAATTTTCATTTTTATACAATTAAAAATTTTCCCATTTTCATATTGTGGTTTGATCATTGATTGTTATTTCACGTGTTTATATGAAATCTTTATATATATATATATATATATATATATATATATATATATATATATACAATTAAAAGAAACGGTCCAGCGGACTTTTTTAAATAAAATAAATTCATAACGAAGGAAACACACAGAAAGACACAGACATAACTCACATCGAAATATCGATGTGTGTTATGTCTGTGTATTTCCTTCGTTTTGAATTTATTTTATATATATATATATAAATAGGTGTATAATAAAATCGGGATTCGGTCAATTTTCCAGGATCAAAATCAAACTCTCAATGCCTTATGTTCATAAGGTCAGTTCAATGACGGAACTGAGTTAATAAGTTAAATTAGCCTGCTTTTCTAAAGGGTTTTCAACGAAAAAAAAGGAAAAGGATAATAATATTAATTTCACATTTTTTTGTCTTAAATGATTGTATGTGTTATCTGCTTCTGTACTGTAGACTTCCAGTACTAAATTTCAAATGAATTGAATTTTTTTAGAATTAAGATAAGAATAAAAATAGTATAATTCATTTATAATACATAAAGTATTATCTATGAATTTATAGCTATACAAATGTATACCAGTGTAATCATATGGTGGGAAAAAGTGCCAAAAAATGAAATATTATTTAAAAATCAATATAAAACTGCTTGGTAACAATACCTCCTTCAGTAAATGTGAAAGTCAACATGTAAATGAACAGAAAATGTTAACACACTATTACAGCTAGTTAAGATTTAGAGAAATCTGGTCATATAACCAAACATTTGTTATAAAACTTGTAGAGTATTACATTTTTAACTGTTCCTGTATTTTAGTTTTTCTTTAAAGTTGTCTGTTCTTACATTAATTGAAGCTGAATATCAGCTTTTCATATCTCTTTTAACTTATAAATTCTACAAAAATTTGAAGTTATGCAATCTAAAAAGCTCTCCATGTAGAGCTCATCATACGTAATAACGATACCTGATTTCTAGTAACGTATAGTCACTAATTAATTTTTGCTTGATTACTAATCATAAGTTTGTTGATTAGTAACTTACATAGAGAACTTAAGTTGATCTAAAATAGTGCCAATTGCACATTGCTTTAGAAAAATGCGTTTGGCATCATTATGCAAAGCAAATGCTCAAAACATAAATGGAACATACATTTTTAAATAGTCTGGTAAATGTCATTTTGTGATATTTATATATATTATCTTTCTTTACCTAGGATTGGTCCAGCATCAACAAATAAAAAACAAAAAACACCTTCAGCTAACGTTTCTTCTATATTTCTAGGCATCTTCAGTACTACACCAATATAGAATTAATTACCATAATAAAAAAAATAAGTTACATTATTTATATGGATATACATTATTACCTTGGTATTTGTGGTTAGCTTAACAAAGCGTTGGCTTAGGATGCTTCTTAGGACGCTGGGATAAACCTTGATAAAGAAACATAGTGTAGAATATATGTTTTAAGTTACTTTTAACACATATATTTATAAAACTCAAAAGAGTTTCTTGAGGATCTCGACCAAATCTTCAAGAAACACATTTTGAATTTTGAACAATCAGTGGTCGTAAAGCTATGTCAATATCAATACATATATATATATATAAATGTGTTTGTATATAAATAATTTATATTTATGTATATGAAAATAAACTTTTCTTACTTCATGAATGAGTAAGACAAGTTTACGAAGAAAAGGAATAAACAGAGTAAAAAAACACACTTACCCTAATTTTTGGAAAATCTGTCTTCAGAAGAGAAAAGATAGCACATCAGAATTGCAATTGAAGGTAACCGACAGTGCTACTACGCACACCCAGTTATGAAGTAGAAAAGATTGGAAAAAGAAATTAAGGAAAAGAGTACAAGGTAGGTAAGAGTAAATAAATCATAAGAAGACGGAACAATATGAAATGCAATAAGAAATAAAAATGATGAAGGTGAAACTTTGGTAGTAAGTCTAATACAAAATTGACACAAAAAATGAGACACAAGGAAGAAATTGGGTAAATAATGTGAACCATCTTTTAAGGTTTAAAGCTGGTGCACTATTCACCCTGAGCAACTACTAAATTTGTGCCTTCTCGGATGCTCTAACGGTCACGGTATTGTGAGCAGAAGAAATCTGTCGCAGAATCTGTAGTCCGAAGCATTCATTGAAAGATAAACAGACGATGGGACTTGGCGTGGATGGCAGAAGGTAATTTGAATCATTGTTAACGGATGCCCTATGACCATTCATACTCAACCTGAATATAGTGGAGGACAGGCCCACGTAAAACGAATAACAACCAGTAAAAACACAGTTTTTGGAGGTACTAAGAGAAATCCTTAGCAACAGGATAGGGTTGGATTCAGGAAGGTGGAGTGGGGTGAGAAATGGGTTGTGAAGCAGGCAGGTCAGGCAACCACGAGGTTCGAACTTTATTCACCCACAGGTGAGTGGTAACCCTCCCTGGGTTTCTTCTTTCCCTCAAGTCTCTGTTGGGAAAGAAGTTGTTAGGAGTACGTCCATAGCAGAGGGAGAGTTGAATGGGGAAGACAGAGGATTTGAAAGAAGAAGAGAATAGAATGGAAAAGAAATCCTTAAGGATTGGTTTAAGTTAGTGAATAGGAGGAAAGAAGGTCTTCAAAATGTCGGTAGATTTATTTTGGGGGAAGGGCGAGACAGAATGAGAAATGGTGAGCGTATCAGCAGAGATCAGTCTTCCTTCCAGTAACGTCGGAGGATAGACGCCGCACACCAGGAATTTAGTTCAAAGTGAGTTGAGGTGCAGTTTTTCTGTGTTTAAGTTTATTATAGATCCGGATGGACGAGAATTTAGTTATGGATTTCTTGTTGTAGGCACTGGTTGGGGTTTAAGGGGATAGAGTAGATGGTTGTAATGAGAGTATTACTCCGGAGGGCAACATCCATGTCAAAAAATGTAATGGATGTTGTCTGAGCATTATGGCTTCGGACATGAGTGAATATTATATTAGTAGTTTAATCAAAATTTTCATTTGGTTAAGATTTGATTAAAGTCAATATATTTAATTTTTTAAAGTCACCCATATAATAAACTTCGATTGTTAATTAATATAAAGTATATAAAATTCATTACATTTTTTAATAAGGAACTACTGAAAATGTTGCCAAGAGACCTATTGAAGTAGACTTGCTCCTTTTGTTGTGTTCCTCCATACAATTATTTAGTCACAAAATTAAGTCTTTTCAAATATTTAAGAAGTTAATCAGTGCATTATTTCTTCTCCTAGATTTCATTATTTAGTACCATTCTTGATAGCAATGTTCCTTAGATCTCTCTATCTTTAGTAGTTTTGTCTTTACTTTGCTATTAGATATGCAATAATATATTAAAATGATTGGTTGCTTCTAATAATTATGCTAAGTAAGATGAAGATTCACTAAATGATCTGATCATGTCTGCAATTTAATAATAACTCCATATCTATATCCAAGACTCTAAAAGAAAAATTAGTTGGTGTGAGAACTACGTTCTGAGGAACTAGGAGCTTTTTTAAAAGGTCTGTCTGCCATTTACTCAAACTGTTATAAAAGTTGGTGTCAAAAAGTAGTTACGTCATTTACAAACTTCAGGGCCTGTACAACGTTAATCAAGTACAGTTTGTTAGTTTAATTCAATGGAAGCTGAACTTAAAAGCATATTTTTTTACAATAAATAAGTTATAATAAAGAACATTCTGAGTAAAAGTTAAAAAAAATATATTTTTGTTGTCTGTTGACCTGATAAATAATTTTTCAAGCTGTTCAGGGAAACTAAAGAGTGAAATCAGGAATTCCTTGGTCTAGTACAGTGTAATGCAACTTTTCTAAATAGGATTTCTACCTTAATAAACCGAAATGTTTGTGTTACAATTATTATAGAAAATCAAAATTTACTTTAACATTGGTATACAAAACAATCAAATATAGTTGCAATGGCTTTAGTAAAATATCCAAATTTAATGAAAATGAAAGAAAGTGCCTTTATAGATCGCGTCCTATACTTATGCTCTTCCTGATACATTCAATGTGATATTTATTTAGATTAATATAATGTCTAGCTCTTCATTAAATATTTATACAACAAGCGTGTGAATGGTTCACCAACTCTAATAGTCTACGTCCCACAAATTGAAAAACACAGCGCTCATTTTGAATGTGCTCTTTCATAATATAAAATAGAGTGTTAGTTTTTTTTTTAGCTTTAAACTTAAATATACTTTACTTATATAAACCTTTTCTGTGAATAAAAAACAAGAAAATGAATCTTGAAAACAGAATTTAATTGTTACATTGAAATATTTTAGTGCCTCTGAAATGTACTAGCTCTTTTGTCGATTAGCTATTCAGTAGTTGGTGGCAAATGGTCCCTGCTGTTTTGTTGCAATAGCAGTTCACAATACTTCTTAATTTTCACACTAACGCAACTATACTAGCTCTTTTAAGAAATCTATCTTTCAAAATATTTTCAAACAGTTCACTCACAATCATAACTATTGTTTCAATCTGGTATAATGATAAAAAATCAAGCCATTTACTTAGTATATAATATTAATTAATTAGAAAATTTTTTTTAACCTAAAGCTAATGTTCACTAATAACTCTTAAGTAGAATTGGTTGATTTAGAACTGAGCAGATTAAACTGTTCATATCTAATTAATACTTTGTTCATTTCAAAATTTGTTCATTCCAAGTAGTGATTCAACAATTAAAAAACGTGGATTGTTATTATTATTTAATGTCTTATTGTGATACAATAATTTACTATTATTGTATCACAAAACACAATTACACTGTGTTTATGTAATATTTAGTCCATAATATGTAATGATTTTATTAATCATTTAATAAAATAGTGAAAAAAAGTGAATTTTTAATATAAGTATATTATAGTATAGTTGTATTATGCTTTATATATAGTAAATATAGTACTTGGTCGGTAAATAATTGGTTAATCATCACGTTGGGCCTACTCTCGAAGGTTTGAGTTACTTTAACCCTTGATTGTGAGTCCTATCCTAATTTTGTACTTCTGACAATAAATGGTGTTAGGAGTGATTAATTGGACCAAAAGTTTAATATATACGAGGTGTGTAAATAAAGTAGTGAGACTGATTTTTTTTAAATTTTCTATTCAAATATAATTACAATGTGATATTGTCACCTTCAAAATAGTTCCCTTCGGAAGCCACACAGCGCTGGAGACGGTCCTTCCAATCATTGTAGCATTGCTGGAACTCGGATTCTGGAATGGCCTTCAGCTGGTCGGTTACAGCAGTTTGTATGTTTTGTAGTGTCCCGAAATGAGTTCCCTTGAGGTGATTTTTCAATCTCGGGAAGAGGAAAAAGTCACAAGGACTCAAGTCTGGTGAATAAGGAGGCTGAGGAGCAACAGGAATGTTTTTACTGGCCAAAAACTCGTTTATTGAGATGGCAGTGTGACAGGGCGCGTTGTCGTGATGCAACACCCACTTGTCGTGGTTCGTCTTCAATAGACTCTCTTCCTTCTGAAAATTCCTTAAACCTCCGAAAAACCTGTGCCCTTGATAAAACACGTTCTCCATAGGCCTCCTGAAGTTTTTCAAAAGTTTCGGTTGCATTATGTCCAAGTCTGAAGCAAAATTTGATTGCACACCGCTGCTCAACTTTGAGGTCACTCATTTTTAAAACGCTCAAGAAAAAACCATTTCACGAAAACCAACGCTACGGACAAACAAATGACTGTGGCGAGTTCAGATTCATACTGGAGGCGCATCACACGTGCACCTGACGCTACTCAAGGTCACGCGTCTCCAGCGTTGCCAGATCAAAAGCGACGTTGCCAGTCTCACTACTTTATTTACACACCTCGTATTTCTAGAAAAATATGCATACGATAAGTCGAAACAGTACTTCCATTTTCAAAAAGCATGTAAATTCTATGTACTACGAATATAAAACTACCATCAACTACAACTAATCATGCTAAGTGATAGCTAATTATTATTCCTTTTAACATGTCAACAAGCTTGAGGGTAATTGACTTGAGACCTGAATAACACAAACCTTTTCAAATAACATGAACAGTTAGGCTAATATTAGTATTTTTTTCTACAAAGTCGATAATTTGTCGACTAATTGTCTGTTCTGATTTTATTCATACAATTTTTTGCTAATGTTGACTTATAACTCTTAAAATAGAATTGATATATTTAAAATTGAGCAGATTGAATTGCTCATTCCGAAATAATAATTTTATAATTTGCTCATTCCAATCAGCAATTCAACAATTAGAAAACGTGAATTTTCTTTATTATTATTTAATTTAGAATTATTATATCACCAAACGTAATTACATCTGTTTGTAAGCTACCTCATCCTGTGCATTTTACGGTTTCATAAAATGGTTTAAGTCTAGCAAAGCTGTTATCAAATGGAAATGAGAACCTGAGTGGTTTAGAGAAACTGATAGTTTATAGGATGCTGACTCAAACGAACATGTACCTAAGGGAAAACCCTCTTGTATCTCTGCTTGCCTAAAAAGCTTCATTTTATTGAATGGTAGGTCTGTTGAGCCATCTATTGCATCTTTATTTCACCCAGTATATTATCAGCCAATTAGAGTTCAGTTTAATCATGCTAGTAATTCTTGACGGAATTCCCTATCAACAATTTCACAATACAATCTTTCCTATGAATAATTTAAAAAGTAAAGTAAAAAAATCTAGTTTTGGATACTCAAATAAAATTTAAAGCCTTTTTAAAAGCTTTTCAGTATAATTTAAAACCTTTATATCTGGAAGCTTAAAATTTTTAAAAATAATAGACATGAACTATTGGCCTACAATAGTGAAAAAATTGGATATTTCTCAAGAACATAATAGTTTCTCCTTGAATCCAGTGTCTCAAAATAAGTTTAAAATCACAATTCTCGTAAGGAAGTTTTCATAAAACACTTTGTACATTTCCAAAAATCTTTAGTTTATCAGTTAAATTTTTAAATCTAATTTTAAATTTAAATTTAAAATAATTTTTAAATTATTAAATCTATTTTTACTACACACCATCATCACTTAATCAGGCAATGAGAGAATCTGTAGTTGGCTGTAATCAAAGAGCTCTGACCAATGAAGAAATATGTATTTCCAATGACATTTTTTACGTAGCCTCAATATTATTATAATATTGAAGTATGTCAATGAAAAGTGACAAATGTAAACCAATGGATTTGCGCTGACTTTTCTTGATTTGTTTCAATTGGAAGTTGTTTTGATTCCATTTTATTTATGATTGAATTATTCATCTTTATTTTAATTTGATAAAGAAGAATAATATTTGCTTCAATACTTATTCTCAAAGTGTTCATCTCTATTTAAAATTTTTATATAATTATTTTTAACTATATACAAATGTATACGAGAGATTAACAACACTATATTCATTTCAATATTTCGTTATGTGGGAAGAGCTTTAACCCTGGCAAACAGCAAATAACCACGCAGTCCGTGTGGCACTGCTACCATGTGATTCGTAGGATTGGCAACTCACAAAAAAATATCACTAAAACGACTAATAAATGAATACCAACAAATAATATTAAAAATAAGTAATTAATAGTAACATAATAAAAGAACATAAAATCAAATAATACATAATGAATTAAATAAAGCCAAACCAAAACAATGAATAGAATGCAAAAAAGATAATAATAAAAAAAATAAAAATTAACTGTGCAAATTGAGACGAGGACTGGAACGCGCTTTAAGGAAGGAATTATATGCCACTTCTAAAGCTCTTAAAGTAACAAGGAGGTACAAATCAGAGAACTATTTAGAAAACTATATGAGGAAACAGTCATTGAATCCCAGGTTCATGAGAGTTGGCTAACTGCGCTGACCAACGGAAACCCTGTAATAGCGTAGGAAGTATTACACTGTTTTGAATCAAAACGATAAACGCAGTTCTGGTATGAGGAGGAGGTGTGAGCAGGAATGGAGGTACATTATTATAAAGGAGGGATGAAAAGTAAGATGTGTGATTGATAATGAGACAGTTTTAACAGCTATGTGGTCCATACCAGCATGGAATATTAGATTCCATTGCTTCATTGCTCCATTCCTCCTTGTCACTACCGGGAATATTAGAAGAGCAATGGGTGAAAATAAATCTGAGGTTAAGCAGTGTACGGCAAGAGATAGAACGGGGGGATTAAAAAAGATGAATGAGTTAGAAGAGGAAGTATAAGGAAGCACTCCTTAACAGCAGGGCCCAGTTTGTGAACACCGGGGGGGGAAAAATGGTAGTGACAAAGGTGGTATCACTACTAAAATCCCTCCAAGGTGAGGCCGGAAAATTACATCTGCTAGCACAATACGTCTGTCAATTAAATTAGGGGGATACCCCAGTCTTATCAATTTTTCTTTGAGAATGTTAAGATTTTATTAACGATCGATTACTGCATATTTTATGAATACGGATGGACAGGAGATCTTTGGATAGTTTTTTTGAAATGATGCGAATGACTATTCATAAAGTCTAGGGACTGATAAGAATTCGTAAATTTAAGGTGGAAGGATGAGTAAAAAGAACCATTATTAAAAATATAAGAAGGAAATGGAACTTTTAATCGTAAAACTCATGGAGAAAGAATTATGGAAGGAAAT
This sequence comes from Hermatobates lingyangjiaoensis, assembly GCA_026182355.1. NCBI lineage: Eukaryota > Metazoa > Arthropoda > Insecta > Hemiptera > Hermatobatidae > Hermatobates > Hermatobates lingyangjiaoensis. Next base: position 11,137,636 of record JAPFBL010000084.1, on the reverse strand, counting down.
TTTAAAGAGGTCTAAGTCATATTTATCTTGTGGTCAAAGATATAACATCTTAGCGGGTCTAAAAAAGAGGATGAAATTGATGAGTGGAAAGGGAAAGCAAAGTTCTAATATGGCCATCAAAAAGTTAGTGATAATGGCGGTCATAATGGTACCCATGGCAATATCTTTGATTTGAAGTAGTAATTACAACTATAACTGAAAGGAGTATGTTTGGAGACAAGTTGAGCTAATGAATTAAGGATATTTGATGACACGGTGAGAGGTCCTTAGTTTCAAGAAAATATCATGTGTACTTTCAACCCTTAACTGTGATCAATATTTGAATAAAATTGATCACCAATAAAATTACGTGACTTCCATTGTAACTGTAAGCAAGGGATGATTGGTAGAAGTTGGTTGGGAGAGATTATCAGGATTTGGACGAAGTGAAATGTCCTTACTGTAGGAGGGTTGATGATCCACAATTCTACTGACAGGTTATCTGCTATGAGTAGGATAATCAATCCTCAATAATTTTTTTAATTCATAATTTCAAAATAATTTTAATTCTGAATATGCAAAATAAAACAATGAAAGTTTGTTTCAACCTGAAAAACCGACTAATTCTTGATAAATATTGATCAAATTAAATTAATAAATTATTTTTTTAATGTTTCATTTTCTTAATCAACTCTGAAAAATCTTTTCTTTTCGCTAATTTTGTGGTATCTTTGTATATATAATTTTCATGTTTATAGTACTTTTAACAATATTACATTTTATCAAATTCTTCACAAATGAGGTCTCATGCTATATTTCGAAGATGATATTTATTTTTATCTTAATTGTGTCAGTATCAAAATATTGATAGAACTCTGAGCGATTCTTTGTTAGCTGCTTAGAATAAACGTACTGGCCAAATACTATACAATAAGTAAAAATATGAATAAAGTAAATATAATAGCAAATTATAAATATATATAATAATTACTGGGCTAAAGGACTGAGTTCCTAACTAGGGATTTCTATACGTACCGGAATTCAGGCAAATGGATTATGCATTCAATTCAGCAAGATCTGGTCCCTTACATCTGAAATCCGTTAATGCAATGTCATAGATGAGAAATTCACTGAAAGAAATTGCAAAAAATTAAGCTAAGTTTTAATTGTATGTGATATCACTGAAGTGGTTTGAAATGAATTTTTCTATACGACATTATTTCAATGAAAAATTATTGATATTATGGTTATTCTTTGTTTGGTTCTTTTTATTTTCATTCACTTGAAAGACTTGTATTGGCGAAGAAAATATGGCGTAAGAAATGTGGCGGGCAAAGTTGGTATGTTTGTTATTAATTAAGTAGGCAGGTGGTAGAGAGGAGGTGCAACTCTGCCTGCGGCTTACAAGGCTGTCGGAGCACAGTGGCCAGTGCTCTGCGAGCAGGTGTGTCAGAACACCAGGGGTCAACCTGACGAACAACCATACCTTTGCATCGGCTGCATGCACTATTAGTCCAACTAACTAATCGACATTCCATCTGCCAATCACCTCACTCAATGCAATTTATTTGCATTTACAAGTTCTACTGCTGCCATTTTAAAGCACACATTGCAGCTGTATAATTGATTAGATGATGCAGAACAACAATTATTTGACTTGGCTGCATTCTAACTTTATGCATTTATGCCTAATCTGTTAATTATACCAGATTTGTATTTAAGTGCAAATCTGTGAAAAGAACGACAGTGCCAAAGCGATTGAGCCATGCTTATTTATTTTATTGGTTTTAAGGTTTATGGTTGACAGCTTGTAATTATTCATTTCATATTCATTTTTAATTTTTATTTTTGTGTAAAAAATCTAGAGTCTTTTATTCTTTCATAGAAACAGACAAATGTGGAGTGTACACCATATCAATTTTATGTTAAGGTATACTTAAGCATCATCAAACTCATTGACAGTAAATATTTTCATTTTGTCAACTATAGTAAACATGTAATATCTAACATGTGAACATGTATGAAACATAGTAGTCCTCTTAATACTTTGCAAGAATTAAAGTATAGGTATCATGAAAAAAATTGATATTGAGATTGTAAAGCGATTACATGTTTTGAAGTCCTGAAATTCCTTTTTTGATGTTTTTTCCATGATGTCTATGTGTGTATGAGTCTGTGTTTTACAGGATATATGTATTGATGGATCAAAATCAAATTTTCCCCATCATGGATCCTATTGCGTAAAAATTGCCTTACTGTTTTTGGCTAAAATTGTTTTATATAAAAAATAACTTCATTGGATAAAATAATTGGAACTTTGACAACTTTTTTTTTCAAAAATTAATAATTTTAGAGTGTTAAAATTTTGTAGCCATCATGAAACTAAGAGTAACATTAACTGAAATAACTTCAAATTTTTGAATAATCAAAAATCAGTTTCAACTAAAATGAAAAAATCTTCAACTACGATTAATTCTCAAAGCTTTTAAACACGATACAGGAAACAACCTTTGACGGATTGTAATGAAATTATTTCTAACAATATCATCTTTTGAGGGAGTGAGCTGAGTACTTTTTTGTTAACATTAAATCGATTAAAATGGTGCTATTTTACATTTTATGATTTCAATAATGTTTTTTTAACGCTTAACAGTTGAGCAATATTTGTATGTCAGTACGTTAATATATCTATGTACCACTGTGTATAATCTATGATCCATTATATAAAATAAACAACAATAGAATTCTTTTTCATCTTTTTGTAACTTCAAGGGTTTTTAAATAAACTTGCCAGCTGTGTATATCAGTTAGCGTCGGTTTAACATATATGAAGAGTCCTTACTGGTGTTAGTAGAAGAAGTATTTTTCAATTTTTTCTTTTTATACACGAAAGGGGTCTCAAACACGCGGTCCGCAACGTTTTTTTTTTGTGGTCCACGAACAGTAAAATTTTATTGACTAAATTTACTAAAGTTTCCTTGGTTTACATATTTTACTAACTTATTTTAGTTGATAAAAATGTAACAACATTTATATAGCACTGGATTAAACAAATGAGTATTTACCAAATCTGAATTCATTAAAAAAAAGTTAAACCCAAATGACTGAAAGAATATACGATGTTTTGACTACCTTTTCAGTAATCTTTCAGTAATTTTATTTGTGTTTTAAAGACTTTCATGTACTGGAGCCACAATTTCAACTATTATCAACGCCATTTGAATAAATCCTGATGCAAAGAAAGATGTGCAGAAGAAGGAGATATTTCAGAATTTTACAAATATCTTTCCCGATAAAGGTTTTCTAAGTTATTCTCTGCTACTGCGAGGATTTTAGAAATGTTTGGAAGTAGTTTGGAAGTTTGGAAGTTTGTGAATAATTTTTTTGATCCATGAAGATTAACAAGTCTGCACTAAGATCACGGCTTACTGCAAGCATCGCTCAGATTGATTTCTGCTAAAAAATGGAAGACCTTATTCATTCAAAACGCTACCAGTTGAGTATTCAAAACAAAATCTGACTGATACTATGTCTGACTGATACACAGTAATTAATTACAGGCTTTGGATAATAAATAGATTATCGAAAATACTGAACTTATTTTTTCTTACTACGCTTGTGACTGTTTTCGTTCGATTGAATAAAATTTATAAAAAACTGTTATAATATTTGTTATATAGCCCCTACTTTGTCAATCATTGTCAATATGTTGCTCTCAGGTAAAAGTTCTCATTCAGCCCTCGGATTACTGTAAAAATCATTCGGCCCTTGGAGAAATTGAGTTTGTGACCCCTACATGAAAGAAACATTTTAATTACCTTATAATTTAAACCAAAAGTATGTACTGAGAAAGAATTTTCTGAATAATGTGCTTTGTCGCAGAATATGCATTACTATGATCATTGTTATTTTATTTTAGTAACGCTGGATCTTACAAGTTGTAAATTGTATAATCATAAGAATACATCTGACAAGAGAACAAAATATTTTTATGATTGGTATCGCTTGGATCATTGGAGTTTGTTCATTGGCTGCTTTAATATCTTTATTAGATCAATTAGCAGTCTCCTTACTAACCAATACTTTTTTAACCAACAATATTTCTATTTGTTGGCGAAAAGAAAGCAGATTTTCTAGTTGGCTTTCAACACTTCGTCCTTAATCTCAGTAGTAAAATTATGTTTCCATTCTCTCATGTTAGCGTTGGGAAAGCCAGATTACGTACATTGAAGGAGCAATCATGTCAGAGAATTTATGTAGAAATGATTATATAATGAACTACCAAACGTCTTTGACGGGCACTTTTTCAAAAATTCGTAGATGATATATGGTATTCCAAAATATCATTCCAAAATAGTAGAAAATATTATTATTAGGACAGTGTTAAGTAAATATCTCTAAATACACCACATTAGCAGTCTGTCCTTTAGGTTCATGAAACAACAAAGAGTTAGAACCTCTGACTCTTGAGCAAGCAAACTACAGCTGACCATGTGAGAAAAACTTGGTCTCACTCATTTAAATTTCTGCGGTAGATAGAGTTTTCCCTTGCAACTTAGTTACCATCATTGCAAACAGACGCTGACGTAACATTATATCAGTTTGTTTTTCTAAGTCATATCTGTAAAATTATATTTATTAGTATCGTATACTGTTTAATTTACAGTCACTTCGCAAACCAAGTAGTTTACTGTTTAATTTTTCTTTGTTTTGTTTGTTAAGATGAGCTGATTGCCTCTCATATACCACAATTTATGTCATTACATAAAAACATTCTCAAAGTTTCGTCTTCCACCTGTAAAAGTATGTTCTTATGATATTAAGGCGTTCTTTAATTGCGGTAGGTGTTTGAAATAACATCTTCATAAGAGGGTGTACCATCATAGACGAGTGTAAAAAATATGGTTTTTCTAACAATCCGGTGTTTCTCAAAGTTAACGCATTAACATAAATATGTTTGTATGAGACTAAATAATTAATAATCTTGTGACTGCGACATATATTTCTTTCTGTAAGTATTGATTAGAAAATAATATCACATTTGAAGGATGTGTAGGCTTGTGGTTCCCTGAATACATTTTTGATATTTTCATTTCCATGTGCTGTAAATATGGTAATCCTGAAAAAAAAAATTCATTTGAAGATTGTGATTGATATATGCGCTTCCAGGCTCTAATTTTTACCTTTTCTGGATGTACACTTCTATGAAAAAGATTTTTCTGGAGTATAAACTTAATGTGAAACTGTACCTTATTGCTTCTGAACAATTTTATATGAGTCGTACTTTCATAAAAGAAAATTACTATTTTTAGCTACAATTCTGTTTGTTTTAGAGACTGTGAATTCTTTATTTAGTATTGCTTTTACATGAGTATATCATTCATAAAATTACATGAATCATAAATGAGAGAAAATGACAAAAACATTACGATTACTCCAGTATTGCCATGTCAGATTGATACCTTAATAAAACCTAAGTGTGCCATAAAAGCCACTTATAAAAAGTAAATTTATTTAAAAATTAGTATAAAAATGAATAATCTATTATTAACTGAAGTCATTCATGGTTTAAGATACTAATTACAAGAAATTATATAACTATTCGGTACTTAAAATCAAATGAGCTATGCAAAAATTTAAAATCAAATTACATATTTTATTATAAAATTTAAATACTAGTACTAATAATTGGTAACTGCTAATAAATTAGGCTAATTTATTTTATCATATTTAATGATCTCTTTATCATATTACTAATTGATCTCTTTGAGTGTTACAATACTAAGTAACATGGCTATTGGTTTATTTTATGATTGGGAATATAATTGCTAACCCATATATTTAAATTGTTGCTAATTTTACTGTTTGTTACCTTTCATTAATAAATCACAAACGTTCAACAATTGTTCTAAACAAGCATACCAATTACATTTACATCATAATGACTTTGCCACATTCAAATGTATAAATTACTTAAATTACAACATTTACTTACAGTATATAGAATTTAAAATGCTCACCAGTTACATTAATTGAAATAAGAGATAAAAAGTAGGAAACTGAATTAACATTTCAGTAAACAAATATTTAATAAATTATTTAATTAAATAATATTTAAATATTATTTAATATTTAATTAATAGTATTTAATATATACTGGAATTAATATTTAAGTTAATATTTAATTTAATGTAATATTCCACACGTTATAATAATCCATTATCATATTGTTTATTTGTTGGATATTTATATATAATTTCTTATCATCCTTTAATTGTAGGCCTAACCGAAACGTTGGCAACGAGAGTTGGTTTGTTGAACGTAGAAAATAGACTAAATCCCGATTACATAATACATCTAAATGAATATATATATATATATATCAATGATATATGATTATATATATATATATATATGATAAAACCACAATAAGAAAATGGGAAAACAAGACTAAGATCTTTCAACCGTAACAAGCGGTCTTCGTCAGAGTCAAAAACCCAACTGACTGACGAAGACCGCTTGTTACGGTTAAAAGATCTTTGTCTTGTTTTCCCATTTTCTTATTGTGGTTTGATCATTCATTGTTATTTCACGTGTTTATGTGAAATCTTTTTAATAATATATATATATGACGACGAGGACATCGAAATATAGTACTGAGTTCAGTGATTTCTTTTCTATGTGATCATTTGAAAATTCTAGTTTATATATATATGAGATTAAATTTTCTGCCCACTTTTGTCTTTATCAGTTTTCTGGATTTCTTTTCCAAATCTCGTAGTCTTACTTTGATTTCTCTAGGAACTAGGTGTATTAACTCACCATATGTTTTGCTGTCCATTTTTTTATTGTTACCGACGTTTTGGTCTTCTTTGACCATTTACTGGGTGACTTTTGAACATATATTTATACTATTTTAAAACTATTTAACAATTGTTTAACAAAAACTAAATTCTAACACTCGACTAACAAAATAGAAATATAAACATTAAAACTGGCAGGTTGCAATTCCTGTTATACACACACAGGTGTGTCTTCAGTTTCATCATTCCTTGTTCATCCCTTCATTCAGGGCCTCTACAATACCTAATCTGCTGTGATCTCGTTCTTGATATAATATTTCGGTGTTGTTTGTAAGCATTTCCCTGGTCAGCTTCACTTTATGTAACCTTTCTGTGTGGTCCTTAGGTCCTCCTGCAGCTAGGTGCATCGTGAGGCGTCTAGATAAAGTTGTGGTTGTTTCTCCAATGTAAATGGAGTTTAGGAGTTCGCAGTCTCCTATTTTGCAGTGATATCTATACACTACATTGGTGTGCTGCAATTGTGGTTTCACACAAAGGTTATTTTTATGATTAAATTAGTTGTACTAATTGTGTATAACAGGAATTGCAACCTGCCAGTTTTAATGTTTATATTTCTATTTTGTTAGTCGAGTGTTAGAATTTAGTTTTTGTTAAACAATTGTTAAATAGTTTTAAAATAGTATGTATATATGTTCAAAAGTCACCCAGTAGATAGTCAAAGAAGACCGAAACGTTGGTAACAATAAAAAAATGGACAGCAAAACATATGGTGAGTTAATACACCCAGTTCCTAGAGAAATCAACGTAAGACTACGAGATTTGGAAAAGAAATCCAGAAAACTGATAAAGACAAAAGTGGGTAGAAAATTTAATCTTACATGCATAAATGAAGAACTGTTTCCTAAATATACGAATATATATATATATATATTTCTGAATGGTAAAACCAATTTAAAGTAAATTAATAAAAGGTTCAAATTACTTTTTCGTTGCTATTTCATTTAATAATATAGTCTTAGCATTTAGGTATTAGCGTTTTATATTTTATAATTTAATTATATATATATTATATATATATATATATATAATATTATATTATATATACATTTTATATATATAATATATATATATACTAGCAAACGTACCCATCTTTGACAGAATCAAAAATTCTATTATACTTGGTATACCATGGAATACCATACCAATTATAATATTATACTAATACTATAATTATAAATTATAGAATAGTAGAAAATATCATTATTAGTACAGTGTTAAACAAAAGCCTCTGTATACACCACATTAGCTGTCTGTCCTTCAGGTTTATAGAGGAACAAACAGTTGGAACCTCTGACTGTTGAGCAATTAAACTACAGTTGACCATGTGAGAAAAACTTGGTCTCGCTAACTAGAATTCCTGCGTTAGATAAAGTTTCCCCTTGCGACTTAGTTAACGTCATTGTGAAATAGACTCTGACAGGACTCTGCAATCGTTTCAACGGAAACAGATAGTGGCTCGGAATCAATGGTATTGGTGGTATACACACAGACTCCCCATTCCACACCCAGTCATGTTCACCGCATCTATTTCATATATATATATATATACCCTCCCTTTCAATGATTGTTTCAGGGTACAAATCCTCAAACAAATCCCCGAGTCTAATTCCCACGTCACCCTTAGAGCTTCCGAAGAGGCATTCATATGCCTCCTTGGGGCTCGCTCTCCTCCTGGTCTTAACCTGTACCGTTAATTTTTTTTGTTATTGTCTTCATTATTATTTCGTATTATATACTTTTTATCTTGTTTTATAAATAAATATTGGAGGGATCTATTTTTCCTCTCCTCCGCTGGGGGGCAGCATTGCAGTGGTTGCACGAGTTACTCTGGAGGCCAGTAGCAGTTTGCTTCTCAACGCGAGTACTTCGCACTTCTTCCCGATGACGACGGATGTCGAAATATCGAAGTGAGTTCTGTAGTGTCTTTCTGTGTTCTTTTCTCTGTGTTAAAGTGCATATATATATATTAAACTACAATAATATGCTAGAAATCTAGACGACTAACTATTTAAACAATAATGCTCTTTGCTTTTCAAATCATATTTACTACATATGTTTACAAATATTAATTTACCATACCCCCACCGCTTGAATGCTTTCTCTTACCTACGTCAGTTGAGTACTGGTACTGTTGGAAACAACTTCGCCCGTCAAAGACGTTTGTGACGGCCTGCGCAACCCATTGCGTATTCTTTTCTTATCTTTATTATTCTTTTCTTTATTTCTAACTATACCTTCTCTATTAATTCTTACTTTCTTTAAACTCAATTTATTTTAATACCTTTTACTGTTTTTTATTAATATTTTATCCTTCATTTATTTTAATCTTTATTAATCTAGTTATTACCTATACAATTGACCTTTCAACTATTTTATTCTAACAGCTTTGTTTCTTGTTCTTAATTAATCTTTTATCTTATATTTATATTAATCTTTATTAATCTATTTAATCTATTAATATATTGATTATCTCATTCATTTTGTTTTACATGCCCCTTGGTCAGCGCCTTCTCCAGTTGAATCTTGTTAACAGGAAGTTAGTTCGTAGAATCGAATTTCTCAGCGTGAAGATCGTGAATGCCGAGACTGCTGTTCACTTTAACGATACCTTTTTGAAAGAAGATCTGCTGCCTATTTATACCAATATATTAATTAATAAACAACTAAATTGTAAAAAAAATTGTAGGTAACGATACTATCTCGAATGTGTTCCTTACAAGTGAAGCCGGTTATAGAGCAATGTCAGTGACAAACTGAAAGTTATTCTGAATAATTGTGGTTATAACAAGGCAACATTTGATCTTCTCTTGATTCTCTTATTGTCTTCTTATTCCATCGAAAATGGCCGATATTACTTTATTTTATAAAATATTACTATTATTTATTATCTGTAACTACTATTCAGTGTAATTGAATTTAATTAATCTTAACTGGTTTTTATTCAGTCTGTAGTTAGTCCCTTTGTCTTTTTACTACATGTCATAGAAACCGTCAACGATCTAAATTGGTCATCAGTCGGGTCGTTAGTTTGTTCAGTAATTATAGCCTTGTGAATTCATGTTTAAATATTCCAAGTGCTCGTGTTTCTGCCTGACTATGCCTTTTACATCCATATGCCACCAGCAAGTCCATAGAGTCTGCTATGTCATCCAGTCCACGTCCATGTATCATTAAGTGGTCTGCATGGTCGGAATTCGTTTTATTATATTTAAAAGTATTATATATTTTTTATACCATATTCTTAAGTTCATTATATTTGTTTTATATAATATTATCTACAAGTGTTGAATTTATTTTAATTATTGGTTGATTTTATATTGTAGAAGGAAGGCTATGATTTAATAGATTCTTTGGTTTAAATGCAATTTTTATTTCACTTATTTAAATATATGCACTTATAATTTATCTGTTTTCCTAGATAGGTGAACATTATCCTCTTTTTTGAACCTGCTTTGTTTGGGTCAACATTTTTATTCTTCATATTTTTTTACTATTCTCACACAACTTACTTATTAATGTTTCTTTGAAATCATTTTTAGTCGCTATTTTTATTGTTTTTAATAAATTATTATATTCCAAATTAGTAAAATAATATTAAATAAATATATAGAAGTTTCATAACCAATATATTTACCAAGAAGTTTGTTGTCTTATTAAAACCACAATTGTGCAAATTAACTTTCAGTTTACTCTTGAGAATGAATATGTTCTGAAACCGATCGAGTAGCAACAAAAACCTACGGGGTAAATAATTTTTTTATTATTTTAAATGAAATGCATTATTTAAACATTGCTATAATTTATATCACTTTAATAATTGACAGTTACATGAGCCTAAATTAGGATTCAATTCGTGCACATTAAACTAGGTTTTATTGCATCATTAGTTATAAAGCAACTGATATACTTTGTATACTTTTCTATCTTCTATAATGTTCTAATGCAAGTATGTCGGATTCAGTATCTTCATCTGATTGGAATTTATATCATTATGGCACAGATTTACACTTTTTTTTTGGTTATTTTAATTACATTCCTTTTCTTCTAATTCAAATTGTTTTAAATTGTAATACTTCAAGTATTTAATTAACCCCTCTTTTAGTTTAGAACTTGTAACATGTAGCTCACTTTCACATCTACCACTTCTTTGTAACATATTACATGACAATTTGTCGTTTTTTTCCTGATTCCCACTCTTATGTAGAGTCCCGTCTTTAGATTTCCAGGGTTAGTAATCAATTAACAGTTGGATTGCACAATCGAATTTCAACAGCTAAATAATCTTAGAATATATTTTTGTAATTTAAATTATTTGAATAAAATGACTAAGAGAACTTAATGTTTACTTAATGCTGTAATTTGATAAGTAAAAAAAAATTAAATTGGTGTTAGAGAATTATTTAACAACATCTAAAGATTATGTAAAAAAATCATAAAGAAGTTTCTAGGAATTTTGAACATAGTGTGATTACATAATAAGATAAAATTTGACTATCATGGCCTATCCTGACAAAAAATAATAGAAGTTATTGAAATCTGATGTGATCATACTGTCTAATGAGGATTCAATCCCATGAGGATGCTTACCGGAAATTGCGCGCATAGCCGTCAGTTCCGTGGAAGACATTACGTGTTGAGGACGGAGGTGTCATGAGTTCTCTTTTACTTGAACACTAAGTATTTTCAGTACTTATATTATATGAACTGCACTGATATTAAACAAATTCACACTAATTTATCCATCCTTTGAATGAAATTAAAGTTCTAATGGGTTTTACATAAAATAGCGTACTATGTCATGATGAAGAAGTAATGTATATTATTTATTCAAAATAATTACTTTTACGTATTGTTTTAATGTTGTAACTGCTGAAATCTTTTGCAATTTAAGATATTTCAGATCTATATGTTTATTTAAGAAAAACTAGTAACACACAAATACAGGCCAAACTCTGACTTTCACTAATTTTTAGTTAAAACACTTCTGAAGAAAGAAATGAAGAACTCCTGGGATGTGTCTTTGCAAAATGACAGTTTAGCTACACTATTGGGCACAAGATAATGGAAGGGAGAAAGCGGCAGTGGAAAGCAATTTGAAATTCTAAAGTAACAACAAGCAGACAATCTATGTGAAAGTAGGCGATACACGAGAAATATATTAAATGCATATAAATGTAATATACATATGTAGTAAAATATGTGATGTATATACATATATATATATATATATATATATATAGTTATAATTATACATTATTTTTATTTATCAAGGTTCGGTACAGTGTCTTACTATTCTCAAATAATAACACTTTAAACCAACGTTTCATCTGTATTTCTAGACATCATCAGGGATCCATCAATACAGAAGATGCCTAAAAAATAGATAAACATTGGCCTAAGTATTTTTGTTTATAATTGTATGACACTGTACAAGTACCAAACCCCGATAAAAAAATCTGGAGTGGCCTACACTCAACTTTACTATAAGTAACTTAATATCAAATTTCATGAGTATGTAATATATTACGTCTCTTTTAGGTATAATGTAAACATCTAAATGGGATATGATTATTAGTCTTTCATTCCTGAGGTAGTAGAGATAGTGATTGAAGGACATATCAATATATAAGCTTATTTTTGTATATCACACAGCTGATACAAATAATTTCATTAGTATAACTACAGCAGTAATAACATTTTTGAAAAACCCATGTCAACATTTCTTGAAACGAATTTTCTCCTACAAGAGAACATGGCTTTTGTTCAAATAGCCAGTGGATTTCTTACATCGTTTACTTGACATCCTTCTACATTGAATATTAAAGTAAAATTTTCAAATTTAAAACAGGAAAATACCGTTATTTCTCTGAAAAACATCATAAACAGCGAAGAAAATGTTGTTTTAAGAAGATCTATAATTAAAGATATACGATAATTACATTTATTAATCTCTGAACGAAAGATTTCAATTTTGAATTCTCTTTTACATTTTTGGTTTTTTACAGAATTATTATACTGGAAATTTTATGGCTTCTTAGTATATAATAAGATCATTTTGCTTCCCCTTTGTCAAATAACATATATACGAATTTTTTCTGAGTGAGTGTTATCATTTTCCTGCACAATATTATTCCTCTTACATCTCATATAAGTCAATAAACAATTTAAATTGTTCCTTTATAAATATCAATTTTATCTCAGTGGAATCGCTCAAAAAATTTCTAAGTCAATGTAAACAATGAAAAAAAAAATATAAAAAATTTGACAAGTATAGCAGGTGATCTCTTAGTCTAGGATAAACAAACAGTTTTTATAGCGTTATTGCTCTTTCCCGTAATTGAAGCTTCATTTTTTTTTTATGAACTGCTAATTTTTTGTTCCATTTTTGGTCAAATTTTCATTATTTTTTAATGAGCCGTTTAGCGTCAAAAAAATATTTTCTGAAAACAGAAATCGTACTGTAACGCCCCTTTAGCGAATGTAATTTTGAAAAAAAATATCTCAACTCATTCTCCAGATAATGTTCTATTTATAGGCATAGTTTCATTCTTGTCCGTCAAACAGTATGGCTTGTATCGCTCTCACAAGGTTTGAGATTGAATTATAAGTCGAAATTTGTACATTTTATTGAAAAAAAAAAAATGTTCTGTTGTTTTAAAATTCTGAATTTATTTTTCGTTTGTTCCATTTGTATTCTCAAAGATAATGCAAAATTTCAAAACTGTAGGGTCATCAGTTTAGGAGAAATAAATGTTTTAAAAAAAACGGTTTTTGGCAAAAAAAGTAACTTTCCCATCATGTATAATTCTTCCCAAAGAATAGGGATCTTCGTCTTTATGAGGTTCATTTTTGTGTAAAATATCAACTTGATCCATCAAAGATTCTGGACCGTAGTGTGGTAACAAGCAATGCTAACACACTCACCCACCCACCCACCCACCCACCCACCCACCCACCCACACACACACAGACATCATCGTAAAAACTTCATAAAACGACTTCTGGGACCTCAAAACATGTAATTCCGTCAAAATCTCGAGATCGAATTTTTTCACGATCACTATCCTTTACTTATAGTAAAGTAAAAAACTTTAATGTAATTATATAAATGTGCTTAATTATTAACAAAATTTAATATTCCAAAAGAAAATAACTAAAAAATCACACAACACTTTTAAAAAATAATTATAAAATGAAACAATACAAATATTTAAACAAATAATTAATCCTAGCAGAAATACTTGTCGTTAACTGAGTGTTACTCTGTCAAAAAGGTGTACTCTTTTACAATAGAGTAAAGAATTGTAGCCTGATTTTTGAAAGTATGCTTAGATATTATTAAAAGCCATGGAAGGGAATATCTGCAAGCTGATATTGCCAGTCATAAGGCAAGAAACTATAACACACTATTGAATTCAATCATTCATTATTTCTTCAACAAACGTTCATTCTATTGAATTGCTAGTAATTTTAATTTATTTTTATGTAAGTTAGTTAGTGACTTATAGAAATGGTGACACAGGACAACTTTCGCTGACTTCAATCAAAAATGTTGTTAAATAATTTATTGCCTTATACATGTGGTTTAAATTGAATCAAAATCATGTACGAGTAAATACCAGTAAGAAATTTGACAGGAGGCTTCATATGTTCACTTAGTATGGAGTGGACAAATACTCTCTTTCACTTGTTTACTTAGAAGGGCTTTTAAAGATTCATGATCATAACCGTTCCTTTTACTTAATTTTTTTTTACAAAATTTGATGTTTTACATGTGGTTTTAGTTTAATATACCCATAAAGTTTTAAAAGGGACTTCTTTCTCTCTTTTTTCACTCTTACTAGGACATTTGAAGGTCTGGATACTTTCATCAGGTTCCTTAGAAAAGTTTCTAAATAATTTAGTGTCCTATACATGTGATATAAATTTTTCAAAGTTGGATGTATAGAGAAAGTATTTAAATTCCCTCTGTCTTCTATAACTGCCTTAGAGAGTCATTATAATATTCAGAGTGGCTTTCATTTTCTTCCTTAAATTTTTTTTTTATATAATTCATTATTTCATACCTGTGGAATCCATTTAAACAGAGTTATACTCATATGAAGTTCTAAAAAGCAATGTAACATTTTAAGACAATCACGTCTCTACTTTTAATCCAAAACGTTAGTCCAACAGGATTTCTGTGGGTGGATTCTACTCCCCCCCCCCCCCCCCCCACCCCCTATCACCAGAGTTTCGCAACCATATTAAGTTATAAGAAGATATACCTCGCAATCTAGAACTATCACAGAGGAATTTAGCCATGACTATATTCACTGTCTCAAAAAATCTTTTTATAATCTTAAATGTTATATAAATATGGATGGAATTTAATAAACATTTGAGTTTTTAAACGAGCTTTCGACCTCTGTCTAATACATAGTTGTCTTCGGTTAGGTTGCAGTGGCAGCCCCACAAGGGAACACACGTAGGCCGACCATTGGCCCCTTTGTAATACTACACAATGAAGATTGATTCTACAGTGGTAATCCTAAATTTTGCCTAACTCAAGTGTAGTTAAAGTAGGGATCTTTAACGCGTACCTGACATCGTACAGGCTCGGGACTGACGGTTCAGTTGTCCGAGGGACGACTTCTCAGAGTTATTCACCTTCGTCGTGAATAAATCGAGTGCCAGGTGGGGATCGAACCCGGTCCTATTAGTTCAGAGGCGAGTACGTTAAAAACTGAGCTAACCTGACCCCCACACAGTTGTCTTAGTGGAACATTTAGAGATTCAGACCTCTTTACCAGAAATATTTTTTCTTTATATTACTTAAAGGTTTATTTATAACTTATTACTGCATTGTACATATAGTCTGACTCAAAGTATGTCATATTGATATGAATATGACCTCATATAAAGATAGCCTCAGCCTCCTAAATACTTAAAACGGTACATCTGAAAATTATGGATCATTTCTAACGTATTATTTGGAAAATTACACATTAAATTTTTTTAATAAATAGTTTAAATCTAATCCAATTGGAAAAATATGATTTTTAATATTTTTCTACAACCCACTCCGCCCTATCGGCACCAACGCCCTATCCTCCAGTAGATTTCTAACAGGTCTTTAGATACCTAACAACTTTTTCTGATTTCCTCAGCCAAAATAACTATGGCTGAGAAATAAGAAATAATAAATAAGAAAGGAATACTTTCAAAGGTACTTTGAATTAACCTAAATAAAAGGTAAATTAATGGTTAGTAAATAAGCAGAATTTTATTTATAAATACGAATAATTAGCACTCATTGATACGTAAAAGATTAAAATAAGTCCTAAAACTTAGGTTTACCACTAACATAAAGTTGATGCAAATTTCATATTACTCTAAAGTATTTAGCCTATTGATATTATATACCGTGTTTAAATAATGTAGACATTATGTCCAACTGCAATTGAAGAAAATGGAAGATTATACCCTGCATGCATGCAACTACTATAAGTATATTGCGAAACACCAGATTCCTAACATGAATTTATTATTTTATACGATACTTCAAAATCAAATAACATTTTTCTTTTTGAAAAAACAGTATTTGTACAACAAACTAAAGATATGTAATTTTTTAGAGAAACTAAATATTCCTTTCTGAATTTTAATGTCCTTAAAAGGGTATTTTGTTGGTTGGTGAATTAAATTTTACTCTTGGAAGATGTAGTTATCCACAGTTTTGAGGTAGAAAAAAAGAAGTATACATAGTTTTGCTATTTTTGTACATATATATATCCATAACAAGATTTCACGATAAACACGTGAAATAACAATAAATGATCAAACCACAATATGAAATGAGAAAAAAGCCTAAGATCCTTGAACCGTCACAAGCGGTCTTCGTCAGAGTCAAAAACCCACTCATTACTCCCTAATATTTCAAGTTCTTGACCAAGTCTAAGTTTTCACCGTTCATGTATATATTTAGTGATTGTGAGGCACCTTTCCTCTTAAAAAATAGTGCTTTAGATTTTTTCGAATTGAAAACTATCTTATTAACTGTTGCCCACTAAGCCTTACAAATACCTTCTAGTTCTAAGGTAGGTAGATGTGGATGAGACTAGTAAGAGACGATCGTCAGTAAAAGCTTGAACTTCGACTTCTTTAGCAAATGGCAACAGTAGTAGTGAATTGTACTTGATGTTCCAGAAACCGGGATCACATGGAGAGCCTTGAGGACATCTCGTATGTACTAGCTTAGTAAATTGAGAACTGTTAACTTTTAGTGTTGCCTTTCTGTCAGAGAAATATGCTCTTGCTAAATTGTAGAGGTTACGAGGACAGTTATGACATTTGAAGTAATAAAGTATAAAATGCTACCAAGCAGAATCAAAGACGCCTTCGACATCCAGCGAGATGAGAATTATTTTGCTTCTTTCATTCAAGTTGGACACAATAGCTTGTTGAATGGCCATTGCCACATCAGTTGTGTTTACTTGTAGAGTGAACCCAATTTGTGTGTGTGTGTGTGTGTGTGTGTGTGAGAGAGAGAGAGAGAGTGAGTGTGTGTGGTGAGAGAGAGAGAGAGTTGGAAGTTGCATGGATAATTCATATCAAATTACAGAGAAAGAACAGACACAGGTCACTTTTATATTCTGTATAGTCATCAAAGACAAGATCTATAATATAGAATTAAATTTTGTCTGTTTCTATGTTATTTTTCTATTATATATAAATTGATAAATGTTCTGTCTTACAAACAAATTTACAATTCTAGTAAAGCTATTTGGTTAAATTTAGGAGATAAAACATAATAAAAAAGAATAAAGTGATATAGAATAATGTGAATTAACAAAAGACAGGGAAAAGTATGTTGACGTCTTGAAACTGTCCAACAAGTAGTGAAATTTCTCATGTTCGTGGGACTGGAAAAGGAGCTAAAGATAGTCCTAGGTATTGTCCAGGGTTAGGGCTGCTAAACTGAAAACCTTATTCCCCGCTAAGCAGGAAGGGTACCACTTCATTGATAATAGACATTAATGTATATGATATTTACTTGCGTATTCAATTTTAAGCCAAAATTGAATAAAGCCAAAAAAAAACTATTGTTATCTATAATTTGAGCTGATAATAATGACAGTAATTCATTTTGACGATTTCAAGACTACTTTCCCAGCTTCTTTTTATTCATATTCTTGGTTATCAATAATTGTTGCTATTATTTGGTTATATGTTAATTATTTTATTAAATTCCTTTTTACCTTTTTTTATTATATTTCTTACTAGTTTTATACTTTTTGAAGACACATAAAAGTATATTTTTTTCATCTTAATTAATCCAACTGCTCATTTACCACATTTTCTAAAATCATTATGATCACAATGTTTCCCATAATATATCTAAAGATGGCATGGCATAAAATTACGGAAAACAGAAGAGTTTCTAATGTTCAACTTAAATTATTTCTTTGTTTGCACAATCAGTTTTTAACAAAAACTTTGCATATGCATAATAGTTTGCAGGTATAAGCATCATTTTTGCTTGTGTTGTTTATTTTTTTAATTAATTGGAGACTCTATTTTGTATGCATATATGCTAAAAGATAACCCCTACATTGATGTTCAGTATTTTCAGTATGTTCTATCCAGCTCGTAGTTTGGGAAATAATTTTGGTTGGTTCACAAAAATTGTATGTCCGAAATATCCGTGTCTACAATATAAAATTCTATATCATCTTCATCTGATCTATTTTAATCATAGGGTTTTTCATTCAGCATCTAGTATACTGCCAAAAAGCAAATGCAGAGCATCAGAGCCTGGTAAAAATACTATATGCTTAATCTATCTAACATATCTTCATGAATAAGTGAAGTAGTTGATTCGCTGTCATAAAATGCCTCAAAGCCTTTCAAATTTATAATTTTTTTTTTATAATTTTTTCGTAAACTGCTGGTTTTGGATGAACTAAATTGTGGCCTATCATTTACATTTATTATTTGAAAACCACATTCAGTTTAGTTTTTGTTAATATGATTTTCGCTTATATCCCTCTCATTCTTAATCATATCTCGATTTCTACATGAATACTGTTAGGATAGTTTAAGCTTTCACAAATTGGACAAACAGTTATATTGAAAATTGTATGCAATGACCCCCCCTTTTATTTTGTTTTGTTCCTAAGTCTAGTTTAGGTCTATCCTTCTCACTGAACTTCCGCTTTATTGGCACTCGAGTGGTGTCTAAATTAGCTACCTCCTCAGTCTATCAACAGATGCAATGTCACTTCTTTTCAATTTACTTTGTATGTATAAGGGAAAACCACTGAATTTGTTCGACTCATTTGCTAAATATCCTTTCCTATTTCTAGGAGTACTTTTTGCCCTCAGTTTCAGCTACTCAAACAAATTTCCACTAATTTATATAAATTAGAAAGAGTACCTTACATGAAACCAATTTTTAATAGCAACGACAGCTATAAATGACTGTGGTAATACTGTCCAGTCTTTTATTTCTCTTACACTATTAGACAAGTACCAATCAACTTCAGTGTCTTTTAAAAATACATCAAATATATACATTTTTTTATTATTACTTACATTGGACGTGTACACATAGCGATGTTTTTTTAACTAGCTAAATGCATAACCTTTGTCATTAAATTTTCTAAGTTAAACATTCTTTCTGCTTTACATAATTTAAATTACCTGCTTGGAACCAAGTATCAGCAAAGTTTGGTGTTATTTTCAGTAATATATATATATATATATATATATAAGTACTTTAAAAACTTTGAGAAACACCAATGAAAAAAAATTAAGATTCACATTCAATGTTTTGACCATTTTAATGGTCTTCTCAGGAAAGGAAGTTGAGTGGCGAGAAGACGAAAGCCAACTGGACAGCTCCACAGAATATGCACAGATTGGTCACAACGAAGACGAAAAAAAATAGTAGGAATGCTGAAGAAGCAACTCGTAGCAAATCTCGTAGAAGCAACGAGATAAAAATATAATAATAAAAAAATTAATAATAAAAAGAAATCTTCATAAATATAAAATTCAAAAGAACAAAAAATTGAAAATAAATAAAATAATAAATAATAATAATATATAATAAATAATAATAATAGATACATTAAAAAATTAAATTTATGGAAAAAATTAAATTTAAGAAAAATTTACCTCTGAATACTGCTTAACGGTTTAGGTTGATGCCTGTATTTGAACGAGCTCCTAAGAGCCCATATATGGGCTTCTTCACAGGCTCTTAAAGTTAGTCAAGGGACTTTTTTAAGTATCTGAACTCTGGAAACATATATAGAAAATAAAAGTTTATCAGGACTCGGGCAGTTCTTTTTTTTTTTAAACACTCACTTATTTCACATCCATATGTTCTCACAAAAACCCATAATTATTATCTCAAATATATAAATATTGGTGAAAGTATTGACTGCGAAGTAGAAGCAAAATAAAATTTTATCATGACTAGGTCAGTTAGAACTGACTTCACTGATTATACTTATATATATACCATTTAAAGTTTACTTTCAAACAATGTTCAAAAAAAAAAACTTTAAACCAACGTTTCTTCTGTAATTCTAGACATGAACAAGGTTACATTAATAAAAAAATTAATTGCAATAACATGAAAAAATAAGTTACATTATTTACATGGATATACATTACTACCTTAGTATCAATTTTAATCAAGGTAATTAGGATACAAAGATACATTAAAAAAAGGTAATAATGTATATTTATATAATAATGAAACTTATGTTTTCATGTTATTGAAAAAAATTGTGATTAATTTTGTACTGATGAAACCCTGAAGATGTTATGTTTAGATGACACCCAACCTACGAGCTAGATAGAACATGCTGAAATATAAACAAAACGTTGACTCTGTTTGAGAGTTGTTTGACACTGGACCAAACTAAGAAAATCAGTTTGTAAGCAATATATGTTTGTAAATTTTGTTAGCGGCCTTCCTGCAAGCATATATTATTAGAAATATAACCATAATTTGCAGAAACTTGTTTATTGTTAAGTTTCTTTGTCTTCTAGAATAACGTTTTGTTGTTGGATCTAGACTAGAGAACATAATTCCTATTGTCAACATGTTTCAACTCTTTCCTAGAGCCTTTTTCGGGACAAATATTTCTAGGAACATTCGTAGACTGTAAGAAGTATGTTATCTAGTTTAGATGAAATAACAAAAACGTTATTCAGGAAGACAGAGAAACTTAACAAGAAGGAAGTTTCTGCAAATTATGATTACATTTATATATATATATATACATGAGAAAGAGGAAGATTGGTTGAGTGTGTATATTTGCGTGTCAACTGGTACCTAAATGATTCGGAATGCAATATGTATATTTTCTCAATAGCTGTTTTTGATTCGCAATCTGAAAGTATGTAAATGAGTTCTGACAGTTACACGATACGCTCCGGTTTTAATTCAGAGCAATTTAGATGATGAAATACTCTGGCAGATCCGTCTGCTTTTTACTGCCAGTCTATAAACGCAGATAATTACTAATGTATACAATGAATACATTACAATCACATATTCCCTAAACAAATAATTGGTCTCAGATAAATACATAAGGAGTTACATAAGTAGCAGAATTTTAGAACTTCATCATACTGCCAGCCACGAACGATGTTATTCAAATTCGTGGCCATTTGACCGTGGGAAGTGATTTTTAATGTAGTTATAGTATTAAAATATAACAATATTTTGCACTCTAAACAAGTGTGAACAATGTTTTCATGTTCAGGAGTACAATCTTACAAATAATATTAAAAGTTAGGTTAATATTACTCAATTCAGAATTAATAATAATAATAATTATAATTATAATTATAATTGTAGATGACGCCTGTTTACGCCGGAGGAAGTCGAATCGTCAATAAGTCCCTCTACCTAAACAAAGCACCTAAACTTTGGCAGTGTTCCAAGTATTTCCCAGGATGGTAACAGCTGTGTGCCATCGGTGTCTACTTAAAGGAATTTTCCCTTCAGCTTGAAAAATATCAACTAATTCTAATAGAGAAGCCTGGAAATCAAGATTCAGGAGATGTATCAAAATATAGACCTATCAGCTTACTGCCGACAGCTGGGAAAGTACTCATTCGCCTCCTCACTTTTATGAAACTACCACTTTTTAGGTATTTCACCACTTTTACTACTATCATAATATCTGGCGGTGTTTGAAATATGAAATAATATTTGGTTAAAAAGTCTCTAATAAGACACAAGTCTATCAGAAGTACAAAACAATAGAATTAGCTCTGAAAATTTTGGTTAACAAAATAGAAAAATGTTTTAAAAAAGACATTATAACATTCCTTTCAAACCATTACATCAGCGCTAATACAGGAATATGTAATATTAATTAATATTGTATATAAGTATAAGTATTTACAATACTTCAATCTAGCAACTTTAGAAAGGATTAAAGCAATGATAAGCACAAAGAATAATTACTGTAAGTACAGGATTTACCACAAGTTATATTATGACCACTAAAGGGTGTCTTCAGGGAGGTGTGATGTCGCTCTTATTGTGGTCATTAATTGTGGATTATTTACTAGATACTCTAATCAATTAAGGTTACGATACAATGTTATAACCAACCAATTTTTTTGTAACTGACTGCTCAAATGAATATTGTCACATTAAAATAAAACCATAACTAAATATAGTCTACTACAGATTTTTTAGGCTGTAGTATTTGCATTTTTATAATATATGTATATATGCATAAGATGCCAGACATTTTTTGCAAATATATTTCAACGAAATATACCGTTGCTTCTACGAGTACATCAGCGACTCTATGATGATGTT
The DNA here is from genome assembly GCA_026182355.1 of Hermatobates lingyangjiaoensis. NCBI lineage: Eukaryota > Metazoa > Arthropoda > Insecta > Hemiptera > Hermatobatidae > Hermatobates > Hermatobates lingyangjiaoensis. Next base: position 11,114,956 of record JAPFBL010000084.1, on the reverse strand, counting down.
GGTATTTTAAATCTCCTGACAATTTTTCTTATGTTATATGCTATATTTTAAAGTAGTTGTCCAAGGGATATTTCAAAAAAACATTTTCACTAATAACAAGTGAAAAAAGTGATTATTTTTTTAATCTAGTTTCTTTGGAAGTAGACTCCTATTTCCTTTAATATGTATATAAATCTGATAATGATTTAAAAAATTGAAAGCAAGAATGAGGGTTAAAGGAGTGATAATATAAATCGAGGAGTGAGGAAGGGCCAAGGACAAAGTGAGGTTGTTTGTTAATTTATACGCACAACAGAGATAAGGAGCAGAATGCTGGATAAAGAGCGATGAGAGTACAGTCAGAGAGTGAAAGCATAGAAGTCCAGAGTAGGGAGATTTCTAAGTTATTAGAACCAATGAGCGATGCTCAGAGAGAGTGAGTGATTGATAAACAACAATATCGTAATATTGTAATATATGTAATGAGGAAGGATATAAAGACATGTGGGGGTAATTTTTTGTACACTCAAATAAAATAGGGATATTTAAGAAGAAAACCCGAGAATAAGGGATAAAAGAATGGTGTATAAACACTGAGTGTAGTGGGATGAAATGACACATAGAGCGGAAATTTCTAACATGCACTTAATAAGAGGGATTTAGTGAGAGAATGAAGAATAAAGGATTATTGCGTTCATTCCTGGAGTTTGAAAAAATACAAGGACAGATGGAGGGAGGTTTTTAGTTTGCTGCAACATAAGAGGGATACTAAATCCAAAATGAAAAATGTGGTTAGAGGTAATTAATACTAATCGAAATATTAATGCAGTGAACGAGGAAGGATACAAAGACATATGGAGACACTTTTAACTCGCCCTCTCAGAAGAGGACATTTAGATCAAATGACTCATAATACAGGGCACAGTTAAAATGATGAAGTATAACTGACTGAAGAAACTTTAACTCTGTAGTAGATTTGAAATAAGTGAAGAGGGTGGGTTTTGTTAAAGAATGTAGTCATAACTAGTACAAATTCTGTCACTATATTCTTTGTAAAAGCGTATATGATTTAAATATCCAATAATTTTATCAGTAAAATGAATATGTAACATACAAAAATATAACCAACTATAATATTAACACTAAGAAGATCGAGAAATAAATATATCAACATTCTACATAATGCATAGATATCAAATTGAAGACTTTACGTTAAAAAGAAATGTATCATGTTAATCTTATTACTGTCATTAATACTGTATAATACTGTATTTCTTATATCAGCACATTAATACAATGTTAATTACTAGGCTATAAAATGGTAAATTATAAATAAGTTAAAGTCCAATAAGAGCAGTCAAGGACATTTACAGTTAAACGGTTTATGTTTCAAGAGTTTCATGTGAGATTTAATTCATATATACATTTATTATTACGTTTTATTTTAACGTTTCTTCTATCGATTATCTATGACCCTTCTATTCATATTGTATCACATTGGTATGTGATATAAATAATTTTTTATTTATCTTTGAATTCAATAATTCAAACTTAATCCTGTAACTTATTCATGTTCTGTTTTCTTTTTCTAGTTGGTGTTTTAATTTCACATTTTTCAGTTCATAACTGGATATATCCAATTATATGTCGAATTAAAAAAGGTAGATATTAGTAGAATATTCGAATATTGTAGAAAAAAATCTAGTCTCAAATTCTCTACTTTTTTTAATAAAAATTGTATTTCATATCAAAAATATTCTGAAGTCTAAAGAGTTTGTTTTGTTTGAGTTTCAAACAAATTCTTTGAATTTGTATCATACTAATCTCTTATTTTAGGTGGTTGTTTTACAAAAACTGTTAAATTTTTCCAGCTTTACGATGAAGTAATTTCTAAATTCATCAAATGTACTAGAATTCATTTTTTTTAAGATGCTTTTTATAGAAAAAATTGTTTTCTTATTTTCCTTTAAGGAGCTATTTTAGAGTTCTGTTTCATCTTTATTCATCAAACAGTGTGACCAGTTATTTACAATTTTTCAGATTCAATTTAAGGTATTTTTTTTTATTTTTATTCAACGATAATCTTTCTTATTAATGATAATAGGTATTTTGTTTTCAGTTAACATTAATATCAGTTACATACCAACTGCAAATTTTCTATTCTCTTGAATTTAGAGCGTAAAAAATATTTTCATTATTGAAAAGAAATGAAATCTAAAATGATATTAAGTGACAATAAGGTAAATTCCCCATGTTGCAATATTGATACAGCTTATCTAAACTACATGGGCTATTTTTGCGTATAATATCAATTTAATCCATTAAAATATTTAACCTCCAGGGTGTCAACAAACTTCTAAATGGTTATACATTCGCCCATAGGCACACAATCATACATACACACTCCATATAGAGGGAAGGATCTCAAAAAATATAAATAAATCGCTCAAAAACTTGAAATTAAATTTTTTCATAATTTTTACACAGTCAGGTGTAATAGGTACTTCAATCTTCTCAAGTCAGGTAGTTGTTTGCTCAGATTAGATAAGTGGATCTATTTTTTTTCGGCAACAGAGGGGACAATACTAGTTTCAAAAACTATAAAGTTTCATTCTCTCTCTTGATTATATTAATTTAATAAAAAAAATTAATTTTATGTTCAACAGAATAAATTTGATTGCTTATTTTTGCACTATTTAGTTAAAGGGGAACATTGACTACCACTAATTGTTTTTTAAAATAAGTACAGTGGTACTTTGTATGTTAAAATGGTTGTATGGTGCGACTAATTTCCCCATAATAATAAGAAATAAGGCATAGAACATAGCCTTGCCTTAGAGACTGGCGGGTATAGGTCGGAGGGAGACTGATGGTGTGGAGACAGAGATACGCTAGGTCGTGGAGCGTACGGTAACTTACATTCTAATTTACACTATGTAACTTAGCTTATTTATTTTTCTTGTTTATATTTTACGCTTCACTTAAAGTAAAAAAAATGTTTACAAAATTTTCTTAACTTTTTTGTCACTGAATTTAATTTTTGACATTGACACTTCTTTATTAATCAGTCATTTGTGTCCAAAAGTCTTACTTAATAGGTATATGATTTAAAAAGTATTGTTTAAAAAAAAGTTTCTTTAAGTACAAAATATGGAGTGGTAGTATTGATATTAAAGGATTGAAGAGAGTTCAGGTAACTTTCACGCAGTGCCCGTCACGTGTGCCTTTCCAGAATTCTATTAGCTACAGCTTGATCCACAGATTACAAGGACTGTATCTTATGAACCGACTAAATTGATGTCCTCTTAAGGTACTGGAAAAAAAGATAACTGGAAACAAATTTGAACGGATTTATTCCCATTTTTTTTTAACAAAAAACAAAATTTTCTTTGATTACAGAACTGTTCTTTTAAAAATCAGCCAGACAATTAAACTTAGAAGTTATGTCTTTAATTTTAGAAAGTTTTCTTTATATCAGCACAAGTTATTAATTTAAAGAGACCAAGTGATATATTTGTTAAAAAAATAATGATTGCACCTCTGTGCAATCAGATGTCAATCGTATTAGCATACGTTATTATCCTTGACCGGGTACAAACCTCATTCGTTTGTAAGAGTAACTTTTCTTCTGACGTCTTCAAGAGTTGTCTTTGAAGATTCACGTGGCGTAAACCCGCTTAGTCTCGTCATCCAAGTAAAGACAGGATGAATTTATGTATTATTCTTATATTTGTATCCTTGACCTGAATAAAAAACTAAGAGAGTGACTTAACTGAATGTGATAGCAATATGTTTCTTTAAGAAATGATCTACAAGGGAAGCTTGTATCCTTCCATTCCTTCCTTGGCTAAAACTGGTTCACAATTTCAGCCATAACATACTGGAGCCATAACCTTATCCATCCATATCTGTAGTATTGTGCGTCCCATTGTCACTTCTAAGTAGGAATGCATATTTTAAGTTTTTAATTAACTTAATAATTGTTCCTAGAGAAGTACCTCTCAATTCTATTAGTTTTAGTATGATTTGCCAAAAATCTTCATCCTCATCAAAACGATTGCCTGGCACTCATATCAAATAGAATAAATACATTTCGCCCTTTCTAGTCAGTGACTCTGCATTCTTCATATGACTTTAACTGCATCTTCCATAAGTAGTAGTTAAGAAAAGAAATTCAGGATAGATATTCTACATGTATTTCTAAATTCTTCATTTGAAGGTATACTATTTTCTACAAATGTAAGTTCAGTTGGAATGACCTTTTTAAACGAAATTTGACTCGGTTGTTCTTGCTATCTTTTGCCTGCTACATTCTTAATCTATTCATCAATTACACTCCCGTACAAATTGAAGTTGTAGTTCAAAACAATTTGAACCTCAGCTGGTTTGTTGGTTCCAATCTTTTCCAAACAACTCAATGCTTCAATCACCAGTATTCGGAACTTTTATTCCAAAGAACCAACATGAGTATCAACTTATTTAAACAATGGGTTCATTATTAATCAATTTTGACGTTTAAATACGTCAGACTGGAGGCTCTTTCATGAAATATGGAAGCTTTCAATCCAGGTGATAATTTGTGATACCATTAATGCTTCTGTAAAATATTCTATGAGGAGTTTATATCTGGTAACATGTTGGTAAATCAATTATTGTTTCATTTCATTAAATTTTAGATTTTTTTACCAACCATAGTAGCCTTCCCAATTTGTATCTTGCTCCATTGCTCCATTTATTCCTAGGACACACTTCTTTCTATATATCACAAAACCAATGACAGTAAATATTTAGTGTTAAGAGTACATGTTCTTCCAAAAAGTTTCGTACAGAAGAACATTGCTTTTATGCCCTTGGTCAATGTATTTGTTACATGGCTTTTCCTGTTTAGTCTTTCAGCTATCGAGACTGAAAGAAAATGTCAATATCTCTAATAATTCTAGATTAACATTTTTATAGAAGGCTATTCTCACACATGTTTTTTTCAGTTTGACAAAAAGTATAAGAACTGTTTTAGTTGGATATATATCCTGATCTATCTTCTTTATGTACTTTTCAACAATTTGGGAGCATACTCATAAACTCAATGGCAGTAGCATCAAAGAGTTCTCTTCTTATAACAACAAATTCATCTACATAACATTGACTACATAATAACCTCTATTACTAAGAGTATCCAGTAGGTCATTCACAACCAACCATCAAAATAAGAATATAGTACACCTGGTGATGACGGTCTATGGTGTTCTCAATTTAAGTTGAGGTAGATCCAAGATTTACACTATTATTTCTTCTATTAGAGTACTGTAATTCATTCTATGAAATCAGTATAAAATTTATCTATATATCAGTGCTGATTACTAAATTCCAAGGTATCTATCAGGAGTTCATTCTATATCCAACTAGCGCCAAAGTAATTCCTTTAAGACTTCAAGATGTTTCTATTTTGTTAATTTTTTGGAAATAATTCTGTTGATTTGTTATTGTGATGGGTATGCTGTCCCTTATGAAGATTCTCATTTGTCATGAACACTTGTATTCTTTAAAGAATAGTAATTGTTCGATATTGTTATGTTATGAAATATTCGTAGCAAGGTAACACCTATCACGATATTTTATAATTGTTTATTCACCGGGATGTGGCAAAAAAAAATAGTTGCCGTATTATCATAAGCAACCAAAAATCCCTGTCTTATACTCCAATATTGCCTAAAACAATGGAGTAGTTAAACATACTAAGAACTATGTACCTGATAATTAGATATGTTAAACTCGTCTTTTCAAGGCAATACATTTGCTGGACAATCATGCTTCATACTTGCTAGCATCATTAATAATTGCCTTCTTTGAGATTTATTTTATTGGTCTAACTGAGAAAAACTACAGTCAGTAGTTTTGCATGCAAAAAATTTTTCTGAAATTATAAAATGTACTGTCATGTTCATTTTTGTTCACGTAATTTGAATAGACAGGTATTTATGGTAGCTCAACTTTTCAAAACACACTACTTTGGAGTATAATTTTATTACGATCCGTTGAATGGTGTGACTTGTATTGAGGTAAGGAACTTTCAGAATCAATCAGAAGTCTAAAATGTCCAATTTTCTTTTAAAACTGACCTTTTTGCATTTTTAAAAATTCTCAAGTTTACTTCAGTTAATGATGTTATCAGTTCCATGATAGTTTCAAAGTTTCACATTCTAGAGTTCGTAGTTGAGGCGAAAAACAATGTTGCCTAAAAGGGCATTTTGCCCAAAAAGTGAAGAACACGCTTCATAACTCAAGTTCTGTACTACCTCCCGCACTTCTTCTTATAATAACAAACTTATCTATATCTCCTTGCATAACGTAACCTTGATTATTTACAGTCTCTAGTAGATCATCTATATCTGATCAAATAATAGGAACGAACCAGACCTCTCTTCGTGGACTCAATTTCATTTGTGGTAGATCCTAATTATTCTTGCCTGAGATTGTAATCTGTTCTATAGTTTTTGAATCAAAATATCTATTGACTAGTTCTGATTCAGTGGAAGCGGTATTATCAAAACTGCTTCAATATCCAAAAGTAGCCCAGATTTATTTCTTTCACTCTTAAAAAGTTTTCTGCTTTCAAAATCAAAATATGCACTGATTTGTACGTGGCCACTGATAAAAATGCTTATGTTAATATGCATTCAAAAGGTTATTGAAATAATAACCTTTTATTATTTATTTTTTTAATAAACCCTCTTAGAGCTTTGTGTACAGAAGCTACTAGCTGTTATTTTTTTTTTGGAGGCCATGAAATATTTTTATCCAAAAAATACTTGACACAATATTTTATGTTTCTTTAATCACCGATGATGGAAGATGAAAGTGGTAACCTTATTGTCATGAACAAAAAACTACCTTTTTACAAAAAACAATGGAGTTCTTACATATATCAAGAACTTTATATATCTAACAATTAGGTATGGTAAAAGAGGCAATATGTACATTTATCCCAGCGCTTTCGCTAAACAACCATTCTTCACTATGGAAAGCATCGTGAAATAACTTGTTCTTAGTCGTTTGTTACATAGTTTTAAATATTCATTCTTCTTAGATATATTAGAAAATCATTCAAACATCTTTTCTTAAAATTCCTTGTATTAAATCTTCAAACAAGAATTATGTCTGACTCTATTCTGATTAAAAATACATAAGTATATACTAAGTCAATATACATAAACAATTCGACTATTACAAGTACAGGAGGTAGAGCATTATTCTAAGTTGGGTTTTTAGGTTTTATAACTACATTGCCTTTTACAGTAATAAAAATGCCTTCCATTTTTTTAACATACAAATTTTTGGTATTTTTTTTACAAAATTTTATCATTCTACAGGTGAATAGAATGATAACATTTTCTATGTAAGAAAAAACATTTTCTGAAATCATAAATGTACCATAACGTCCATTTACGTCCAAAGTCCAACACTTTAGAAGTAGGAATATAAGAGAAAAATATTGTTGTCCAAAATGCGTTTTACACAAAAGACTAACTTTCTCACCCTATAAATATTTCCCAAAATCAATTGAGCACATCTACACTATAAGATTTATTTTTGTAAAATATGAATTTAATCTATCAAATGCTGTTGCCTGTAGCACCCAGAAAAAAATCTGGAGTGGCCTACACTCTACTTTACTATAAGTAACTTAATGTCAAATTTCTTGAGTATATAAGACATAACGTCTCATTTAAGCATAACGTAAACATCTAAATGGCATATAATTATTAGCCATTCATTCCTGAGGTAGTACAGATAGTGACTGAAGGACATATCATTTTATAAGCTTATTTTTGTACATCACAAATAATTTCATTAGTATAACTACAGCAGTAATAACAGTTTTTGAAAAACCAAAGTAAACATTTCTTGAAACGATTTATTCTCCTACAAGAGAATGGCTTTCGTTCAAACAGCCAGTGGATTTCTTACATCGTTTACTTGACATCCTTCTACATTGAATATTAAAGTAAAATTTTAAAATTTAAAACAGGAAAATACCCTTTTTTTCTCTGAAAAACATCTTAAACAGCGAAGAAAATTTTATTTTAAGGTGCTTTGTTAATTAAAGATGTACGATAATTACATTTATTAATCTCTAAACGAAAGATTCCAATTATGAATTATCATTTACATTTTTGGTCTTTTATAGAATTATTATACTGGGAATTTTAATCTTTAAAATAATAATAAGCTTCTTAGTATTTAATAAGATCATTTTCCTTCCCCTTTGTCAAATAACTTATATACGAATATTTTCTGAGTGAGTGTTATCATTTTCCTGCACAATATTATTCCTCTTACATCTCATATAAGTCAATAAACAATTTAAATTATTCCGTTATAAATATCAATTTTATCTCAGTGGATTTGCTCAAAAAATTTCTAAGTCAATGTAAACAATGTAAAAAAATATAAAAAATTCGACAAGTATAGCAGGTGATCTCTTAGTCTAGGATAAACAAACAGTTTTTATAGCGTTATTGCTCTTTTCCGTAATTGAAACTTCATGAATTTTTTTTATGAACTGCTAATTTTTTGTTCCATTTTTGGTCAAATTTTCATTATTTTTTAATGAGCCGTTTTGCGTCAAAAAAACATTTTCTGAAAACAGAAATCGTACTGTAACGCCTCTTTAGCGAATGTAATTTTTAAAAAAAATATCTCAACTCATTCTCCACATAATGTTCTATTTTTAGGCATAGTTTCATTGTGATCCGTCAAACAGTATGGCTTGTATCGCTCTCACAAGGTTTTAGATTCAATTATAAGTCAAAAGTTTTACATTTTATTGAAAAAAAAATATTTCCTGTTGTTTTAAAATTCTGAATATATTTTTCGTTTGCTCCATTTGTAACCTCAAAGATAATGTCAAAATTTCAAAACTCTAGGGTTATCAGTTTAGGAGAAATAAATGTTTTTAAAAAAAACGGTTTTTGGCAAAAAAAGTGACTTTCCCATCATGCATAATTCTTCCCAAACAATAGGGATCTTTTTCCCTATGGGGCCCATTTTTGTGTAAAATATCAACTTGATCCATCAAAGATTCTGGACCGTAGCGTGGTAACAAGCAATGCTAACACACGCACCCACCCACCCACACACACACAGACATCATCGTAAAAACGTCATAAAACGACTTCTGGGACCTCAAAACATGTAATTCCGTCAAAATCTCGAGATCGAATTTTTTCACGATCACTATACTTTACTTATAGTAAAGTAATATTGGATATACATACATTCACCCACAAATATCAAAAAAATGTCAAAAAAGGATTTTGGAGACCTCGAAATATGCATACTCGTCAAAACCTGAGATCGAATTTTTTCATGCTTACTGTGCTTTACTTATAGTAAAGTATAAAAAGTTCAAAGTACTACAACATTAATAATCAATGAAGGAAGTTTAAAAAACGGATTCGATTATGTATGTACACTGCTTATTCATTGGGATCTATTCTGTATTGGATAATCTATGTTCACAGCACTTACTAAAAGTGAACTCAGAAAATAAAAATGAATTCAGAAAGAAAGACGATTCTCTAAATATATGAGGTGTTTTAGTGGTCAGTGTTCTAGGTTAATGTGACCCTTCCAAGGTTGGAAGTTAGCTAGCCACAATTCTTTCGTGTGGGAGATGGAAATTGATCCATCCCTGACGGAGTATGTAAAGCCGAAGCTCCGAATTATCGAGAATACTAGATACTCATTAATGACCTTTTCTGCAATTTTTGATCAAGTCCGAAATGTGGCTACTCATATCTAAATGAGTAGCCAATTATACAAATGAGTTACAAGGTCCTCTCTTCACCAAACATGGAGGCTTGTCAGGGGATATAAGAAAGATGATAAAAGAGTGCTGTTAATTGTTAATGATAATGATAAATGTCGTATACCTTCTTTTTCAGAAATATTAACAACTTAAATTACTCATGATTTGAAACAACAGTAAATAACATATGTCTTCGGTGGAGAATCTAATATGGAAATCAATCTGTAATTATAACCCATAACCAAAAAAAAGTTGTAAATTTTAAGTGTACTTAATAAAGTGTACTACTCAATTATTTCAATTTCTGTGTAGTGTTAATTAATTAAAAATTTCGTTTTGACACAAAAGTGTGGTCTGACTTACTCCAAGTCAGACCATACATACCAACAGACGAGTCACGACTAAACAGGTATCAAGACCTCTCTGCCCTCTAGCGGTGCATGCTACTACTAACCCTCCCTTTCATCGAAAACAACCACACGACAACTTTTAAACAGACAATATCAAATCCAAAAACAAAGATTAATATATAATAAGGCGTAATATTGTGCCAAGAAAGCGAACATGGACTAATCAAAGATTATAAATATTTTCAGGTATAAAAAAAATCAATTAAGAAATGTTTATAACTTTACAGTTATAAAATGTTTTCAGTGCCACTGAATTTTCAGTTTAATTACGAATTGCATCTAAATGAAAACATAAAATCCCTTTCAGACTATTCATTTAATTGTAATAAAACAATCAAATAATTTTTAAAAATATAATAACACATTGAAATATTTCTTTTAAGTGGAATTTTTTTATAACATTTTATTAAAAAAAAATACTGACAACCACATTTTGACTTAAGATCAGAACTTCCATAATTGTGGTAAAATATCAGAAATTTTCCTGATAAAATTAAGACTTCTTACCATAATTGAAAAAGTCTTTTCGTCTTCTCTTCTGATGGAATATTTGTGTTGTTTATCCTTGTAAGAAGACCTTTGTTCGTCTGTCCAATGAAAGAAATTTCACAGTCAGTACGTGGTATCCTGTATACACAACAGTCCTTTCTTTTTGGCTTATTATTATTGACAAGTCTGTTAAACAAGTTACCATCTATTACTGAACGCAACAGAAACGTCCAACCTTTTCATAAATGAAGCCATATCTTCCAAACAAGGACTGTATGGAATGACTAACAAATTCCTTCTTGTGAACTGTTCTTCATTATTTAATATCATGGATTGTTTCACCTCTTTTATGATATTGTCGATTAACCTTTTTGGATACATTAAGGAACCTGCAGGTTTTGACTCTGAAGAAGACCGCTTGTTACGATTGAAAGATTTTAGTCTTATTTTCCCAAAGTCGTTTGACATTGATTTTTATACATGTGTTTATTGTTAAATCTTTATATATATATATATAAACAAGATTTCACATAAACAAGTGAAATAACAATCAATGATCCAACCACAATATGAAATGGGGAAAAAAGACTAAAATCTTTTAACTGTAACAAGCGGTCTTCGTCAGAGTCAAAAACCCAACTGAAACACTAGATGCAGAAACATCTGGTGAGGGGTTGAGAAAAGTGGGAGGAAATAGTGGTATTTTAAAAGGGTGAAAGTGTAGGAACGGACAAATGTCCGGAGAGGGATGTTTGGGGAAATAGAGGAGTACAGTAAGAAAGAGTAAAAAACTATCTGCTAACTGTCAACCCTCTTATAAGAGGCTGTTGCCCTCGTTTACACTGAGTCAAGCCATGAATATGACTCCTGCAAAAAGGGATTTTTGCATAAAATCTATTGCTTTTTAAATACGTTATTAGAAATTCGTCAGAACAGGGAAGTACATATCAACTATTAATTAAATAAAGTGCCGAGTTATTAACTATTTCAATTATCTTCTTGTATTGTATTTCATATAATATAATTTAATGTATGGATTTAAATAAAATTTTTGAGCACATAATAAAATGAAGAATTTATTGGTGTACATTTGATTACATTATTATAAGATTTATTTTGATTAGCTTCAAATATCTTCTTTAAATGATTTCCAAACTGAAGAGCCCTAAATGAGTTTCGTACGACAAAAAAACATGTCTTATGGGGGTTCTAGGAATGGAGCAGGCTCACTGAAGGAGTTGTGCAATTTATGGCATACTTTTTCAAATTAAAAATAGTAATAAGAACAATAATAACCATTTGTATTGTATTTAAAACAAATCGGCATACCTGTGTCTAAATCGGCTTGACTGAGTTTTTCCAACTCATTTCAATAATCTGTCATTCAATTCAGAAAGATATTAAATAAATTATTTACTTTTTACAGAAAATATTTATATATAGATTACATATTTCTAAATTCAGGTACAATATACAATTTAGAAAAAGAGTACTTTTCAAATTCTCACAACTCAACAAAAAATAACAATAATTAATTTAACGAATTTCTTAGTTTAAAAAACAGGAAAGCCTACTTTTGTAATTTCTCTGTTGTATAGCTAAATTTCAGATGGATCAAAATTAATGCAATAAATAAAGGTTATTTAGAAATATATGGTTGTAATTTATTTAGGGATTAATTTAGAAAGAATTATCATGAAGAATTACTATTAATTAATTTGCAGTTCTAAACCTCACCAAAAGAAATAAATTTGAAAAAATAAAACATTATCAGATCGCCAAGTAACAAGAGTTAATAGGAAACTGTTCGTTAAGAATGCCTACATCACTTTCAGGTGAATGTGAAACAGTCATATAATAGATACATCCAAATGAAATTAAAATTTACAATTTCACTAAAATGACTTAAAAGTTTATCATTCAAAACAGTATTTGAACTATAAGTAGTACTATATCCAGCCTGCGTACTCTATCGCTGGAAACTCTAGTAAGTTGCAAATTCCACCCATATTATTTGCTGAATAAATGTTTTTTCTATGATTTCTTTCTGGCAATTTAATCAATGCAAATCACATTGAATATTTATTAACTATAATTTACCACCTTTTAGTTAATATCAGAATCAAAGTATTCAGAGTTCTTTAAAGGTTTTTAAAGAACTTATCTCTATCCCAGAACAGGTTTTTGAACCTTTGAACCTTTGGTTTTTGATCGGTAAGAACAATTACTGCATGGATCGCATACCTATATATATTAGTAAAGAACCAACAAACCAGAACCAAAGGGATTTTAATTAAAAGTGTGTGGATTGATTTCCAACAAAGAAAAAAACATCAAGATTTTTTTGCATAAAGAACACTTAAAAACATATATTAGCTGCTATTACGTCTCAGGACTAAGAGAATCTGGAATATAAAATCTGGCCATTTTAGCTCTTTTGGATTTCATGATATCCTTCACACACAGACACACATAGACTGCAAACCAATTAGAGAAAACTATTTTATTGAACTCAGAGGACTTAAACTTTTTTTCCGTTGAAAAGTTGATATCCAAATCATGATTTCGAATGTAATACTTTTATCAATCTCTGTCAATGTATAGATCGTAAATGAAAATAATGCATGTTAGCTTTAAAAGTAACTTGAAGAAAAATATTTGATAGTCGTATTACTACATGAAAACGTGCTAACCATGATGACAATTTCCCCATTCTAGGAAGATTTTTAGTAAATGTTACTGAGTTTATTAAAATAGTTTCTTCTAATATTATACATGTTTGAAAATCAATATCACTTTTATTTCTTTTAACTACCTTTTCAAAATTGGTTTTGATTTTTCTCACTTCTTCTTTTATTTCGTTATAATCTTTATTTACTAGACTATATTTAGCAAGGTTTAAATGTCTTTCTCAATGCCAGATAAATTTATCTGTGATAACTCAGTTTGTTATTAACTTTAAGTTCTCGGTAGTTCGAAATTTGACTTGTGTGCAAGCCGTTTGGTGCCAGATAGGTCCATCTCCTGCAGGATCGTTTCTTAAAGAAGGTGTTTACTATTTTAAATTCATTGATTTGACACAAGCTGACCAGCCTCTCTCCTCTCACATCTCTTGATCCACAACCATACGGTTCTAATATTTCTTTTTCTTCCTTTATTGCCCAACCGATCTGGCTATTGGATTGTCTCATGATAATTAATTGGGTGTAAAACTTTATCTTGATATCTCCAATAGTTTTCTGGAATGTTTCATAAAATCGTTCCACTTCTTCATCACTAGATTCATTAGTAGGTGGATATACTTTAACTATTGTTATTGTCCTGTTATTAAACAGTTTTACTTGAATTATGGCTATTCTGTTATTCATTCCTCTTATTTCCAAGACCTTGTTAGTAAGCCAAGGGTTGACCATAAATCCTACTCCTCTTCGTCCGTTTATTATTCCATTGTGTTGAAGCAGAATTCCAATTTTCTTTGAACCATAGCTTCCCATCCTCTTCTTATTTCTGTCATTCTTAGGATGTCTAAGTTTGATTGTGAGAATGCGTATTCTATTTCGGTTATTCGCTCTTCCAACCTTGCAAGAGGAATTATTACCTGTACGCTCGTTTACTTTTAACAGTGTATCATATATAAGTCATAATGTCATATAAGAGCGTCCAAAACCTTGGTCAACAACATGAACCCTGAGAGCATCCTCTTTCTAGCTATTTTTCTATTTTATATGTTATGCTAATCAAGACTACCTTCCTTCCATCAAAGTAGATTCTTGACAACTCAAAAGGATTACGGGACAATGGTACTACCTAAGTTGGTGCAAAACTGCTGGCCACCATGCTGCATAATGCTCCTTGAATGTCCAGCGATATCATTAATGTTTCGTTTCCAACAGTCAGCTGCTCTTCAACTGTGTCTCTTACCATAAATAAAGCGTCAACAGCTACTCCTGTGGTGTAAAGCCAAATTGTAACGGTGAAAGTAGTTTATTTTTTTTAAGGTTATGTTGGATTCTATTCATTAGTAATTTTTCTAGCAGTTTGCCCCATACAGATAATAAACTAAAGGTCTGTACTTATTTAGATCTTCTCTATTTTTTTTACCTGGTTTCACTAGTAATAATATATTGCACTTCTTCCATATTGTGGGAAAAACAGCTTTAATTAAAGATGGATGCACCACGGGTACAACACTTGCTGTATGGTGATTTTCGTAAATACGTCCAAACCTGGTACTTTGTTATTGGAGAAGGTATGTTATGTACTTAACATAACAAGTTAAGTACTTACAGTAAAAGTTAATATCTTCTATTGTAAATAGTTTATCATCTGGGGTTGTATACCTTGAGAGATTGCTTGTTTTGTGGTAGTATAATCCGGTTCGTCTAAACTGTCAGTAAGAATGATAGATTTCATGATTTGTGTGAGAGTTTCTTGTATATTTTTTGTGTAAGTGCTGTTCAGTTTTTTTTTGAAATTGGTCAATGGGAAATCATAATAATTCCTAAATTATTATTTTTAGAATTAGGAGTTTAGGAAAAGAAAATATGGTTTAACATCACATAGTGCAAAAAAAAGTGACTTTCCCAACATACAATAGTGCAAAGGAAAAGTCACATTAATATAAAACTCTCTAACTTCCTTTTTTGAAGTTTTTCCGATAAATATTTATAAATATTTATACAATAAATATTGTATACATATTTATCCCTTGTGGATATGTATACAAGGGATTGTAGGCCCGCTACAGGCAACTCCGTTTGATGGATCATGTTCATATTTTACTATAAAGGGTACTCTATAGTGTAGAAGTGCCCTACAGTTTTCAAAAATATTGCATGATGAGAAACTTCTTTTTCTTTGTAGGGAAAAATGTGATTTTGGAAAAAACTCTGTTTCCTCTTGAAGTAGGTACTAACTGTTAGTATTGAAATTTGGACATTATCATTGAACTGACAGAAACAATAACTGAAAAAAACTCTCAGATTCTTAAAATGTTAAGGTATTAAGTTCTTATTCGTAAAGAGATTTTAAGCACTAAAATCTAAAAATGTGAATTGCTGATTTATTCTAAAAGTTTCTGGGGAGGATACTAAGCCTTGCCGTTTGATGAATCAAAATTAAATCCACACTATTATTTAAAAGGGAATGTCTACTTGTACAGTATCTGTAC
The DNA here is from genome assembly GCA_026182355.1 of Hermatobates lingyangjiaoensis. Lineage (NCBI taxonomy): Eukaryota > Metazoa > Arthropoda > Insecta > Hemiptera > Hermatobatidae > Hermatobates > Hermatobates lingyangjiaoensis. The sequence goes on along the minus strand of JAPFBL010000084.1, from coordinate 11,099,100 downwards.
GTCTTAATTGCTACCTACTAGATTAGCTGTATCAAATTCATAATTGGATAGCTAGTAAGCAGTCTGGTTATGTTAGGTGACTTTCGTCAAAATATACCTGTTATCCCAAGAGGAACTCGTGCTGATTCGATAAAAGCTAGCCTGAAGTCATCTTACCTGTGAAAAAGTTAAGCCTTTCTACTAATATGAGACCCAAGTTGATGAAACTGCTAATATATTTGGTAAAAGACTTCTTCAACTGGGTGATGGAAGGGTTTCTAATGAAGACAGTTAAAATGTGCCCACTCTCGACAGTTATAGCATCAGCTGAGGAATTAAAGAATAAAATATTCTCATACACTGCTCAGAACTTTCATAAACAAAAATAGATTTGTAAAAACCTATCTTAGCATCAAAAAATGTTACTGTCGGAAACATCAACTTTCAGCTACTGCCTGACACAGCAGCTATGTATTTACAAATCTATATATGCAGTTCAAAGTCAAAACAATGTTGTACATTACCCTGTAGAGTTTCTAAACTCTCTCGAGCCACCAGGGGTGCCTACCTTAGCACTAAAAGTAGGAGCTTCCATCATGCTGCTTCGAAACCTGGATCCACCAAAGCTATGTAATGAGACAAGATTAATGACAAAGAAGCTCTTCCTACAGGTCATAGAAGTAACTATACTCTCTGGATGAGCTGATGGTTTTATTCAAATTACATTAACAAAAGGGTCGTTTATTAAAACTAGCTTATCTGCACTAAAAGCCGCACAGTTTAACAAATAACGATATTTAACTGACATTTTGTTCTTAGTATGGAAAGACCTTTCGTTTTTTTGATAACATTTAAATGTCGGAAATCGTAAAAATTTGTATACCGTTCTTTAAATCATAACCGGTGCTAATTTACCGCACTCTTCTAGTAATTGTACAAACTCCTAATTTCATATTAAGCATTCCCTCAGTGTATGTTGCATTAAATTTCTATAAAGAGAACTAAATTAAGTTAAAAATAACTTTCTGAGTTTGTCTTCCTACGTAACATTTCTATGTATTACGACATCAACTAGACATTTCATACGTCCTAGGTTGAAAGCTCAAGTCGAGTAGAGTGGAGTTTTCAGAAATACAAAAGCTTTGAAACACAGTTGTTTGTTAATTGAGTTTCCAGCTCTGCAGACTTAGACCTGCCATCTCTTACGTGTTTCTTTCTGGAAAAACTTGCTTAAACTAATCTACTAGTAGTGGTAGACATGTGATGAGGTCATTTATCAAGCAAATTGACTGCTAATTGATCTTCTTGCTGCCTTACAACTATCATATAACCCATTTGATCGTGCATATAGAAGCCTAAAGATTGCAGACTCAAAGATTATTAAAGCATGGCAATAATCCTTAACGGATACCTGACATCGTACACATTGAATATTCACCTTCCCTACAGAGATGGTTCGCACAAGATTTCCATCTCTTGCTAGAAAATAATCAATTTTCTAGAGTCATCATGGAATTGAACTCCTAACCGTCTATACCAGTGGTTAACCAGCAGGCCACAGGGAAATTATTAAATTATTCTAAATCATATAAATATTGGCAACTGAGATATAATATATATTACATATACTTTCTTCCAAAGTCATAAACTTATAAAATAAACTGTTTGAATCGATTTGACTCTTAACATACTATTATTATTGCCTACATTTCATTACAGTAAGAGATAGGAAATTATGACGCAATTGTTCTCGACAAATGCCTCACCTAACAAGCATGTTGTATCAGTATAACCGACCTGTTCTGAAAAACAACATTATCTCATAATAATCTTATGAAAAGTTAACACTAACTTTCTTTTTCAGATGAAAACGTTATGAAATCAATTTGAATTGTTGAACGTTAAAGCAGAGCGAACAAAAAAATATTCAACTTAAAGCTCTTGATCAAGATTTTACAAACAAAGAATCCAGTAAAGAACTATTATTTTTGAAATTATTTAACATTAAAAAACAATATAATGTACAAACTTCTAAGATAAACCATGTAATAATTATTAACTCCAACAAAGGATTATAAAAAAGTCTAGAGTGGCCTACACTCAACTTTACTATAAGTAAATATAATATAAAATTTAATGTCACAAGAAAATTTACGTCTGATATTATGTCTTGTTCAAGAATGCAACGTATAGATTGTTAGATCATTTGGTTAGAGAAATCTTTCATACCATGGAAAGTATAGAAATTAAATATTTGACTGGAGTTGATTTTTTACATGTAAAATTAATTATATTCTACTTATATCCCATATTATGTCATTAAATCATTTCATAGAACCTATAAACATCAATTTGATGTCAGTTGATTCGGTTAAAAAATTTCAAAGTCAATGTAAACAATGAAAATATATGTCAACAAATCGACAAATATAACAGGTGATCATTAGGATGAAAATTCAGTTTTTATGGCTTTATTGCTGTTTGAGATAATTGACATTTCACGAATTTTTTTTTATAAATTACTTATTTTTTGTTGTATTTCGTTACAAAATTTCATTGTTCTTTATTAAGCTGTTTAGCGCCAAAAAAAATTTCTGAAAACAGAAAATGTACAACAACTCCCTTTGGGTTAATGGAATTTTGAAAAAAATACCCTATTTTTAGGTATAATTGCATTTTGATTCGTCAAACAGCATGGCTTGGATAGTCCTCACAAGCGTTCAGATTGCCACATAAGTCATCATTTTTACATTTGATTGAGACAAAAAAAAATTTTTTTTTTTAATAAACCATTCACACACACAAACTCACAGCCATCACCACAAAAACTTCATAAAACAACTTTGGGATCTGAAAACATGTAATTCTGTCAAAATCTCAAGATCGAATTTAAAGAGTTTAATATCAAAACTAACAACGCTTTTCGAACACGAAGTGTTAGTAGATTTGATATTAAACTCTTTTTTTGTGTGGAGACATAATTTTTGAAATTCTCCTATATGAGTAAATAGCACACTATAACAGAGTTTACAAGTAATCAATATATGTTTTATTTAAAAGAATGTTATGTCTTTTATTACATTTATAGAAAATGGAGAAAACAAGGTTAAAAAATGTTAAACGTAATTCGTAAACTTAGAAGCATTAGAACATGTGCTAATACTTAGAAGTAATACAAGTACAAGTGCTTATTTCTTACAGGCAACATTATTTATGCCTGGCCCGCCACGGGCTACAGGATAAAACAAGAAATTTTGAGCTATGACTAAAAAATTTGTTTTGCAAGATCGTTATAAAATGATTGTGGAATTTTATGATTTTTTTGCTTTATGATTTTTACCTTGTATATATGCTTATCATCTCTCATTAAAAGTTCATCAAGAGTAAAATTATTATAAGAGATAAAATACACTTTTCAGTTACTTTAATTTTTTTTTTTTAGTAGATATCAGAATAATGCTAGAATTTGATATGAAATTCTTTCCAATGACAAAAGTTTCAATGACACAGAATATGACAAAGAAATTCATTTTTTTAACTGAAAATTTTATTAATAATTTAATAAAGTTAAATCTTTAAAAGTCATTTTGCGTGGGGGGGGGGGGGGATATTTGAAAACTGAAATTAGATAGGGGGAAAATTGTTATTGTAGATAGTTGAAGAGAGCGTTGAGGGATGACATGTGGGAGAGATGAGAGTTCTCACGCCTCACCGGCCCAGTGACATATGGCTTCCTTTGTACTAGCCTTGCAACAACACCTATGTTCGTGTACCAAATTAAAAAAAAAAACAAGATTGAAGCACCATTCTCATGCAACCTTCCGTCTGTTTCTTTGTATTTAAATGAATTCCTTTCCAATTTATAGCAGGAAATACGAATGAATTTGGAGAATTCACGCCAGTTCTTCAAAAACAAAACAAACAAACATAATTATCATTATTTCAAACCAAATAAAAACTTGTATTACAAAATATCAATGAAATGGTTTCTTAGTTGAAAAATGAATTGCATGGAGGAATACTGCTTTATATAAACAAATTTCTGATTTCATATTTAAAAATAAGATATGTTTCATGAATTTTTAGAATAACCTTCTTAATGACATGGGTCTTTAGATCAAATGGAAGAATATGAAGAGTTCAAAAGTGATGTTGTCTTAATAGGTAAAATATGATTATGATAAGATGACATTTGACTACAGAGTGTAGTAAAAAGTTACAGATTGATTATGTGTAATAATCACATAATATATATGTATAAACATTATTGTAAATAGTTTATAATAATAAAATAAATAATGTGATATAAATATTAATAAATATAAGAGCAATAATCAAAAATTTGTAATTTAACAATTTTAAAATCTTGAACATATTTTCTAAAGAGTTTATTTGTTATCACAGAAGTAAAAATGTACAATTTGACATGACTTTCTCATGAAGAGTAATGATAAATAACGATTAGCTAAGCTCTAAATGCTGTCAACTATCGACTTCCAAATATTGCACTACTCAAAAAAAAAAAAAATTAAAGTAACAGAAAAGTGCAATTTATCTTTTATAATCTTTTACTGTTGATGTAATGAAAGATGATAAGCACATATCCCAGGTAAAAATCATAAAGCAACAAAAAGATAAATTAGATTTTTTTTTTATACCAGAATCTTGCTTACTCCAAATTTCTGCTTTGAATATCCCTGTATAAGAAATATGGAAGTATACAAGTATTGGGACTTGTATCAAAATTACAACTTTTTTGGTTTGTTCACTTCAATAAAAGAAAGTTTTGCAAATTCCTCCTTCTTTATGTCAGTGTGTGTAAGTGAGAGCAGAATATCTCAAGAACAGAAAGAGCTGTAAGTTCGTTCTAAGTGCCTTTAGCTGTGAGACAGAACAGCAAGCCGGAAGTATGTTGTTTTATTTAAGGAGTACATACATAATTGAATACTATTAAATTAAATTGAAATTAAACTGAACTCTTTAAGAAGTATCTATGGCAACTAAATTTGATTTATTCAGCAATTTGGACAAGCATTCAAAACACCAGACCGTATTATTTTTGACTGCAAGATTGGGAGGATCGTAGTTGAACTGCTCCTGCGAGTTCTATTCACTCTATAAGTACTATGGAGTATGGAGTCCTATAAAAATCGTGAAGCTGCAAAGTTACATAGATAGGTTGACTGAGTGGTATTCTGACTGGCGACTGCGGATCAACCCGGGTAAAAGCCGATATATCCGATTCAGTAAAGGTTCGACCCGTCATCCTGCCCCTGTCTTCATTGATGGAATCAGCATTCCATTTACAAGGGAAGTCCGCTATCTGGGAGTTATTCTGGACAGCGGACTGGAGTTTTGTTTGCGGACTATTCTGGAGTGTTTGTTAGCGGACTAACCTTCAAATCTCATCTAACAGCCAAACACAAGCTGGGCACAGCGTTGTTGTGTCATCTGTATCCCATCCTTAAATCAAGGGATACTCCTCATGCGGTAAAGGAGGTCGTCTATAAGGCGGTTATAAGAACTAACATGACCTATGGGTGTTCCGTCTGGTACAACTCTGCGATAACGAATAAAAAACGACTCCAGATTGTCCAGAACAAGTGTGCTCGCCTTATAGCCAATGCTCCTTTCTATGCGAGAAATGTTGATATCCAGCGTGATCTAAGGATGGAACCAATACAAGATTATATTAGGCGTCTGACTATCAATGAAGAAAGAAAACTTCCCGTACACCCAAACCTGCTAGTAAGAGCACTCTTACCTCAACTTCCTTGAACCCATCCTCCTCTGAATAATTGGATCACCAAACTCACAACAGAATCTAGGACTGTAAAGACCATCCGACCACGAAACATACTCACCCTAGACAGAACAGAAACTAACATACCGACTTACCTGACAGACCTGCACAGTTAAAGCAGTACTAATAGACAAGCAGGTGAAAGCCTCTGGCTTGGAACTGCCTGACTCCAACGTGCAGCATTGCACGGAAACTCTCGTTGGTCGTTGGTCGTTGGAGTCCTATAATATGAAGTCCTACATAGTAAACTGTAATACTCAATAATACATCGTTAATATATTAAATTTACAAATTACATATCATTTTCTATTACCTTAAATTCATAATGTAATAATTAATGTTATAAATTAATATAATAATGTCTATTAATAGTTTCCAAAAAATGCATCATTAACATTTTTAGCTGTAATAATATTCTAAAGTTTTTTTATATAACTGGTGTTTGTTATCTTAACATGGCATCTTCCTAGGTATCTTAAGTACATAATTGTACAATGACTTCTTCTTACATGTATATATAGGTAATATGTTTTGAATCGTGATTTATTCTAATGTATTATATTGTAATGTATATGTGGTAAATGCTGAAATTCTCTAATAAAAGTATTAGTTAAATGATTACAAAGAACCATGCATTTTATTTTTGATGATTACGTGATATTTGTAATGACTTATTTGTAAAACACACTTTTTTACAAGTAAGGACACTTAAATTTTTGTGTAATTTGGTCATTTTATTCAGGATTATTCCAAGAATGAAAGTTATTCAGGTAACCTCGGGAAGCTTAAATTGACTGTTGAGACTTAAATGCTAAACAAACATACAATGTTCCGAAATAATTTACAATGGTAATCATTTAGAGGCTTTCATTTATCTATTTTAAACAATCTTCTTGAGGATTCATTGGCGATAAAACTTATAAATGAATTGGTTTATTGTTATGACTGAATGGTGTTGCAAGAATTACTTAGGTGTTAGGACTGACATTAAATAGTTGAAAAGTTTGTTTGAATCAAAGTGTATTAGTGGTTAGATAATTTATTTATGAGGGCTGGCAGGCACGAGGCACTTGTCGCGCAGCAGGGGGCGAGACCCCACTGACTCCGTGCACTGCTGTTTGGGGGCCGATTGACGCGGTGGTGCATCGCCTGACGCCGCATTATTTAATTAGCCTGAGTCAGAACCAACTGTCCCCTAACATCGCAGACCTCTGCTCTACACGACTCCGACTCCTTCTTAACCAAACAATGTCCACCACTGCTGCTTTTAGGTGTAATCAAATTACTTCTACTGCGTTACTATGATTGCACAAAACAAATTCAATTCCCACCAACACAAGCTGACACAAACAAACGTCAAATGGGCAATTCAACCAAGCAGTTTACTGATTTATGTGCTCATGTTTCTTTGTTCAGATATCTTTACAACTTCTAATACTACATATTAATATTTAATTAATATTCAAAGAATTTTATGTATAATACACGAAAATGTCATCTTGGTTACTATCTATGAAAAAAAATAGTTAAATATTTAGTCGATTTCTGCAGTTTTTTGACCCACCATTAATGTTATTTCGTTGCGTATTTGTTTTTCTTTTAAATCTGAAAATAGTTGTTAATCTCTATAGTTATATTTGTTAAATGCTTACATTTCTTTGAACTTACGATTTTTTTTCAAATTATAAGTGTAAAACAATTTTATTTATACTCTTAAAGTATAAGTAAAGTAAACATTTAACCATATAGTTGAATTAATCTAATTATTGATAATTTATTTGCAATAACTATCTATTAAGCCATAAATATTGTTTGTTTGTTTTTTAACGTCGACGCTTATAGGGCTTTCACCTTTTAGTGCTGTTTTTGGGGTGAAAATTGTAGTTCATTCATTATTTAGCACCTACTTTTGAAATGGTAAGGCCAGATTGCCTGTTAATTCTACATTGGGAAACCTAATTTTGCCACATGTATTTAGAGTAGTGATCTTTAACGAGTACCTGTCATCCTACATGCTCGGGACAGACGGCTTAAGGTCCTCTTCGAGGGACGACATGCTCAGATTTATTCATCTCCTACATGAATAAATAGAGAACCACGTGGGTATTTAACACTGGATTACCTGTTCAGAGACGACCATGCTGCTACTATGCTAACCTATCTTCATTAAACCATAAATATGAAACTTTAAAATTATTATTTATTGTTTAAAATAGATAAATTACAATTAATATTTTAAGATAATAACAGGCTAAATAAAAGTTATACTAACTTAAATAACTATAGTATATAAGTATATAAGTATTATTGCAATTTCACAAAACATTATCAACGTAATTTTTTTCGATACCTTTTAGTAAAATAGAAATAATAATGTTAAAAACGAACTGTTTTGTCTCAAGGTGTTATTTCATAAGAACTTAAATTTTTGTAGCCTAAATATGATTATGTTAGAGCATAGTTGAAGAGGATTGATGCAGTTTTACTTATCGACATCCTCCGATGTTCATTCCTCCCCACACAAGGTGCATTATTTACTCTATTTTTTTCGGAAAACAAACTAGTAATATTTCTAATATATCAGGAGCAAATGGAATATTCACTTGCCTAGTTTATTTTTCACTTTCTCCAGAACTAGAATTTGGTCGATTCCCAAATCTTTACATAATTTTCCATATATTTTTCATTTCAAGTTTAAGAAGTCTACTTTACTTTAACATGATAACAGTTTCTGAGAAATATATTAAGGCATATTAGTTAATTTTCTGTTATAAATATGCATAATTAATTTTACACCGCAATAATAAACCTCCTTAAGAGTCATAATTTAGGAATAGATATGACGAGAAAGAAGAAGCCCTATCTTTTCTTAAAATATACTTCAGATCAAAAGCAAGTTTGAAAAATGCTTATTTTTTTGGATTACAAAAAATCCTCCCCCGTTTAGCTGTGCCAATCTATCAGTTCCTTTGAGGATGGCCGTATTAAGGCGGTTTGGGAGCGGGCATGAGAGGATTTGATTGAGTGGCATATAAATCAGAAAAGGTATCTGTTGACACTCGTGCTTGGCTTAATCAGGCAGTCCGTGCCCCAGCGCTGTGTCAGACAAGTGTCGCAAGCCCTCCTCCGCCACAGTCCTTTGACAAAAACTCTTCCCTACACATCCCAACGCTTTCACCAATCTCCGCTTTCCCCCTTTTAATATATTACTAGCCATGCGTACCGTCATATTTATAAACCACTTCCAAGCCATTAATCATAGCCTCCTTTTGGTGAAACCCCTGACCTCAAGGTTTAATTTATATAGAAGTAGTTATTTTCACATGAGCCGTTAAATAACCTACCAGTTCAAATGAATGAAAGAGTTTATTTTTTCACTTTTTTAAATCTTGTTTTTTTTAATGATGCATAAATAGACTGATGTTTTTCTTAATGAACTGCATCTAAAAATGTATGTTACCGATTTCTTGATTTAATAGTGCTTACAAAACATCTCAAGTGCCACTGACTACTCAGCCACAAAAAATAAGATGACCATAAATGTATACAATTTTACTTTCATGTTTCTATCTAATCCATCTAATTTATTACCTAAACTACAATAATCACATTATCTGTTTCTTTTTTTTTAAAAAAAATTTTCTTGAGTTAACTTCATTTTAAGGCAACACTTCATCAATTCTGTATGAATTTACTTAAGTAGTTTCTTTGTTTTACATTCACTTTGTTTAATAAATAATTTTTCTAACATACAATCAAATTGATTATTAACTTATTTTCAAGAAACTTTGAGCATATTTTGCTAAATATGACAGAAATTCGATAGTTAGTCATGGATCTCGAAATATTTAACTGTTTATTAATAAATATAAATAAAATACATAAAATAATGGAAATTCAAGCAATTGAAAGTACAAAGAACGACAAAATAAGTTTTTTTTTTAAAAAAAAAAAAAGAAAAGGTTTTTGATTGAGATTGAGTCCAGGATTTAATCTGGCACCAAAGATACAAATATTGCCTTCTTTAAAATATCTCAAAGCTAAAATTGGTGTTACAATGTATTTAAAAATTCCTATTCATCAGTAGTCATTCAAACTAAGTCTAGGAGAATTAGCATGCTCTCTTGATGACGATTTGTCGAAATAACGGAGTGAGTTCTTGTGTTATTTGCTTTGTTTAATATTTTCTCTTTGTGACTTATATACATACGATTAGTCGATTTATAACCAATTTAAAATGCTGTCCTCATAATGTTGGTTAAGTTGGCACTTAGGATTTTGTCTTCTAAACACTTAAGAATAAACTACTAAAATGCTACTTACTACTGAAGCGATTAACCATAACTGTTACTTTTCTGGGGTTTCCTCTGCCAGTTTACTGAAATGCTCCCATTCCGATTCCTATAAATCATAGTATCTAGAAATGGTAAGCATGTTGTAGTTTCCTGGTCCTTTTTTCTTGTTTGATATAGTTTTAATGAGCTTTTAGCGTTGTTTTGAGTTATCAAGTCTGATTAGAAGGTTCAAAAAACTGTCACTAGGGCAGCATACTAACTGATTTGAACACAAACCGTTATGTAGTTAGTTCCTCATAATAGAAAAATACCAAGGTAATTATGTATATTAATTAAATAACGTAATATAATTATGTTTCATGTTATTGTAATTAAACTCTGTATTGATGTAACCCTGAAGACGTCTACAAATATAGACGAAACGTCAGCTTAAAGGTGTTGCATTATTGAAGCTAGACCAAACCTCGATGAGAAAGAAAAATATATATATATATATATATATATATATATATATATTATTTATATTATATATTATATATGTCATGTGAAAGAAGAAGAAAAATTGTTGAAAGCGCCCTCATAAAAGACTTTTCTAAGAACTTGGTCAATACTGTCCAGGCCTTTTTAAATTAGATGAATTTCTAATTGAAGGAATTATCAAACAAATCAAGACTATTTCAACAGTTATAGGGAAAAATACTGTCAATGATGCCATTCTTACTCCTTCTTTAAATCAAAATTCATAACCTGCTTACAACTTGTATTCACTTGCTCTCTCTCTCTCTCTCTATATATATATATATATATATTATTTTTCTTTCTCATCGAGGTTTGGTCTAGCTTCAATAATGCAACACCTTTAAGCTGACGTTTCAGAAACAAATTCAGCTGAATTTGTTTCCCCAAACATCCCTTTCTGGACATTAGTCCTTTCCTGTGCTTTCACCCTTTTAAAATACCACTCTTCCCTCCCACTCTACTCAACTCCTCACCAGATGTTTTCTGCATCTAGTGTTCAGTTGGGTTTTTGACTCTGACGAAGACCGCTTGTTACGGTTGAAAGATCTTAGTCTTGTTTTCCCATTTCTTATTGTGTTTTGATCATTGATTGTTATTTCACGTGTTTATGTGAAATCTTTTTATATATATGTATATATAGTATAGGTGTGTTCTCTAATCGGGGTTCGGTCATATATTATTGAATTTGTTATATATATATATATATATATATATATATATATTCAGGTAACTCACCACAAATTAGAGAAGATAGTCGCCTTAAGGCCTTTCGTTTTCACGTCGTCAGAGAGCAAGTGAATACAAGTTGTAAGCAGGTTATGAATTTTGATTTAAAGAAGGAGTAAGAATGGCATCATTGACAGTATTTTTCCCTATAACTGTTGAAATAGTCTTGATTTGTTTGATAATTCCTTCAATTAGAAATTCATCTAATTTAAAAAGGCCTGGACTAGTATTGACCAAGTTCTTAGAAAAGTCTTTTATGAGGGCGCTTTCAACAATGTTTCTTCTTCTTTCACATGACATAAAAACCAACTCCTTTGCTTCTTTCCGCTTGTCATGTGAAAGAAGAAGAAACATTGTTGAAAGCGCCCTCATAAAAGACTTTTCTAAGAACTTGGTCAATACTAGTCCAGGCCTTTTTAAATTAGATGAATTTCTAATTGAAGGAATTATCAAACAAATCAAGACTATTTCAACAGTTATAGGGAAAAATACTGTCAATGATGCCATTCTTACTCCTTCTTTAAATCAAAATTCATAACCTGCTTACAACTTGTATTCACTTGCTCTCTGACGACGTGAAAACGAAAGGCCTTAGAGCGACTATCTTCTCTAATTTGTGGTGAGTTACCTGAATATTTATATCACGTGTTATTGTGACAATTTTCTATATATATATATATATATATATATATATATATATATATATATATATATATGCCAAAAAAAAACACTCATCTATCACTGGTGGAGTCGTCCACCAACTGGTGGCAACTTGTAGCTGGTGTGGCACCAACAATATGCAGGTATTTAAATTAAAAATAAATATTACTTAACAGAAAGACCGGCAATAAGTATAAGAAATATTGTCAAAACAGATAATGAAGATATAAACAGTAAATCCCTCAACCAAGTAAAGAAATTAATTAAATAACTATAATATTACACTATAAAAAATAAAAATAATAATGATTTAGACTGCTCTTTCTATGTAAAAGAGAAAAAAGAACTTTTAGTATAGTTCCTAAAAACTTGCCAAAAGCACATTTGGCATAGATCAGAACTGACAGAATGGTATTATGTATTGTATCATAATGTAACTTACAATGTATTTGAACCAGACAGTCTGGTGTAACCCTGATTCACTTAATTCATATGCTATTAGACAATCCATACATCATTCAATTTAATTATCATTCTGTATATATATATATCAATGATCAAACCACAATTTTTTCCCATTTTCTTATTGTGTTTTGGTCATTGATTGTTATTTCACGTGTTTATGTGAAATCTTTATATATATATAAATAAAATAAATTCAAAACGAAGGAAACACACAGAAAGACACAGACGTAACTCACATCGATATTTCGATCATCGTCGTCATCAGGAGGTGTGAAGAGCGAAGAGTCCTGCAGGAAGGCAGGGCGGTGACTGAGTCACTTCGTCATTTCGACGATGGTCAAAATATCGATGTGAATTATGTCTGTGTCTTTCCGTGTGTTTCCTTCGTTTTGAATTTATTTTATTTAAAAAAGTTGCTGGACCGTTTCTTTTAATTGTATATATATACAGAAAACTCCTAACACTTGTAATTCGAGGTCTGATATTGAAAAATACAGAAAACTCCTAACACTTGTAATTCGAGGTCTGATATTGAAAAGTTTGGCCATATTTATACAAATATTCTTTCCCATCCCCAGTTACAATAACAATAGTAAATCATTGTAACATGGATGATAACCTTAAGTCATAAACTAACCTTTCTTTATTAACCTTCATATGTTCACCCTCCCTGTCTGTTAAAATGATAGATGAATATAACAAAGTAGTGTTTTTCGTACTTATAACCAATTAATTCTCATGTAACTTAAATAACAATTAGCACACTTTCCAAGGTAAAACTAATTTCCTTTTGTCCGATACTTTAAAATAGATGTGTACTCAACAATTCTGATTATAAAATAACCTTTTGTATGTATCTGTTGGTATCAAAAAAATTTGTGTTAGTTCTCTATGTGAATTGTAGATTGTTTTGGTAAATGTATTATAGTTCTTACTCTAATTTTAGCCCTGAAGATGATGTAAAAATACATCGAAACGTCGGCCTAGGAAGGAGTTTATTTTCTTTTATTTGACCTAGCCCTCAATAACAAAATATAGAATATATATATATTATATATATATATATACAGAGCAGCAGTATTACAAATAACTAAAAAAGAAAAAATAAAAGGAAAAAGTGTAGTGATATAATGTAAAAATGAAGATGAGTTTATTATTTGTCAACAGAAAATAACATTTTTAGTGCACAAATATTTAGTCCAATATTATGGAATTAAGTTATCATTTTTTTTCTTTAACTCAAAAAAAATATTGTTGATTAAGTGCATAAAAAGTGAAACAATAGTTTGTTAATGTTTTCTAATATGTTAAGAACACCATGATGAATGGAATACAATACCTACTTAAAAGTTCACTATTCTTGATCAGATTCATTTGCGTTTATTGGCTCTTCCAGGACCTGTTCAATGTAGTAAGCGATTGCTCTGTGACTCAAGTCAATCGGTGGGAACAGGCATGGTTCTTCGCTGAAATTAATACTCTCGAAGTGATTAAGATTTTCAAGCACTACATGTATATCGTCTCTCACAACTGAATCAGTTTATCATGCGAAGGTATTTTGAAATTACTTCGGGAACAGAGTCATAATGCTTTATCATTGTCAGAAAGTGTCTGATGAAAACATCTATCCTGTCTGCGGCTCTTTCAAAAATTACAGCTTGACGTTTAAAAACTATTGCTAGAATAGCACTATTCCTCGCGTCGGTAGAATTATCTGTTAAACATGCCTCTCGACATTTATTTCTCAATTCCTGAACAGAATTCCTGTAACATTCTCCTTTACTTCTAAATCTGGTACCCGCCTGATCGACGTTACTCGCTTGCATAAACATCTCAGTATTCATATTACCGAACTAAATTTGACTTAATCTAAAATTAAACTAAATGTTAGCAATATTTAAACTAAATTTCACACTTTATCTCACATTAACTTTTGAATTGTTTCCATGGATACTGAATAACAACAAATATATGATTTTAAATCAAAAGATATTGCAATGTTGCTTTTTTTGTATTCTTATTAATTAAAAAAATTAAACTACTTTTATAAAACTATTACATTAATTTGAGATAGCAAATTAAATTTTGTTATTAAAAACAGCATGATTTTGACGTATTAATAGACATTTTAAAATACTTCTACAAATTTTACAAAATGATGCTAGTAATAAACAATTAAAATGATTCAGATCTACTCTAAAATTAGTAGAATTTCTTAGCTTATTTTTATGACAACCGTGTACCTAATTGGAAGTATTACTAATATTTTAGTTGTTTTATTTTAAAAATTAATTTAATTTTTTTTTAACTTCTGTTTATAAAGTGATCAGCTGTTATCCACTTCCACAATTGATTCTAAGTCAACTCTTTAACGTAAAGCTATCACAATGCTTTCAAATCGTTCCACTAATTCAATTAAATAAGTAAACCGAAATAATGAAAATATTTATCTGCAAGATAAGACCTAGTTATTCATCTACAGTTTTGTGAAAGCGGTATAAACATTAATATAGACCTTTTCCTTTCTTAAATTAACTAATTTCAAGTTTATTTTAAATTATTGAACACAAATGATTACCAACCTAGGTTGGGTTCTGTTGAGTTGCAGTAACCGTTTTACGAGAGAATACACATTCTAAAGGCCAAAGACTGGCCCTTTGTGATGCAGCATAATTACAACATTTCACATTGGAAGTCGTAAATTTTACCTAACACATGTGTATTTATTTAAAGATGGATCGATCTTTAGCGAAAGCTCGGTATTGTACAGGTTCGAGACCGACAGCTTAACGTCCTCTGAGAGATCCAGAATGGGTATAGGTGAGCACGTAAGCCACTGGACTACCTTCGAAATATTTCCAATCTTATTCACTGAAAATTTCCTAAAAAAGGCTATTCTGGTGAGAAGAACACGCATATACCATAAAAACCATTTACCTCCGCCTTAGCATAAAATGTTATAAAACAGTAGTCAACACTTCGGTGAATCATCCGGCAACGCGTCTTTCTTGCCACAGATACATGGTTTATTTGAATCATCCAGAACTTGCATAACTGACGTTAATAACTGTGATCTGCTATATCTCTATTTGAAAATAATATATTGCACAGTACTGATTTAACTATGGTATATTATATGGTAAAACTTGGTTTTGTTAAGAAATAGTTTAATGGGAGTATCATTATCTTGCCATCAGTAATATATCAAAACCTAATCGACCTGATCTACCTAACAAATTACCATATTCGTTTAACATGAAAAATATTTGACAAAATTGTGCCGCAACCACCTACCAAACACAAACAATTGTCACTTAGTATTCATTCTGCACAACCTCGATTATCCGAGAAGGAAGCATTGCATATCCTAGAATGAATATGAGTCATTCCCCATGGTAAAGATCTAGGTACCCCAGGTAACATAATGAAAAGATTAACTGCTGTTCCTATAAGCACTCTTCTTGACCATACGAAGAAAGGAGACCAGCCTGACCTGGATTAGACACCGCAACGAGCCGAGTTCGACAGTGTTTGCAAGATCATTTGAGTCAATCCCTCTGTTGGTTAGACTTAACGATTATAAACATCAACATTACCGTAAATCAGGTAATTCTATTCTAATAATTTTTTCCTACGGGAAAAAAAATGATTCTAAAACACATAATAGGCAATAAAGTGGACTTTGTAGTAATAGCGTCCTAAAACTATACAATTTATTTACTGTATAAGATGTATTTTTCTTATTCAACGAAAAGGAGTAGCCCTTAGCATGTTCACAAACCCAATGAAAAAAATGTCAAAAATTGACTCAGAGGTCCTCAAAATTTGTAAATACTCGCAAAATTAATTTTTCAATGATTACTTAAGTTACTTAAGTACTATTACTATAGTACTTCACTTATAGTGATGTAAAAGAAATTATCAGCAACTGTATTAAAACAAGATTCTTTAGACTTGAAATATTAAAAAAAAAAAATTAAGTACATTCATTCAAACAGTTAATTTGTTGTGTAAATATTAAAAAAAAAGTATTAAGACATGTCCAATATGTTAATATAAATTTTAACTTACTGCACATAATTGATGTTAAGATACAAATGCTCAAATTGTAGTTGGTTACTACAAAACGTAGTGACGATAAAACGTAGATACTTCGAGATTTTGACTGACTTTAGATGTTTTGGGATTCATTGAATCAGTATTTGATCATTTTTGGCTTCCATGTCTGGTTGGTGTCTATCAAAAGTGATGTAAATAATCTTCGTGTGGCATCATTTAACAAATCTCAATGATTTGTCATTACGGTTTTAAAATGATCTTATGATTTCTAACATCAAAAATTAAAATCAATATGGTCTTGATGACTTAAAATTATCCATAATTTTAACAAATTATACCAGGGTTTTATATGGTATTACTTAAAATATAAAAACGAATATGACTACACGTTACACAATTTTTTTTTTTAAATTTCCTGAATTTAATGTTCATTAGTGCAAGGTCATATATTGTTGAACAATAGACTTATTAAAAATGTAACCTCAGATAATTCTGTTCGTTACTGGTTATCTGTTCGGTTGCATCAATAAATATTTGTAATATTAAGAAGAACTAAGTGATAGGCGACTAGGGGAGAAAGCTATTACTTAGGAAGCGGCAGAGAGAGGATCTTGGTGGCACGCGCCCAGCACGTGGCCGCACCATCCGGCAGAGCCTCCTCGCCAAATCCCCACTCAAAGGGTTTTAATAAGCAAGCCTCCAATAAATTATTTATAGTCAATAATGTCAACGGCTAAGAATCATAATAAATGATATTTTAACAATAAAATAATTGTATTAATAATGTAATAAAATGTTGACTTCAAGAACAGTTAAAATATGTCTGAACCGTTTATTTTCAAGGTTAAATAAATTTCACCCTATAAAAAAATTAATTTTCATAAACTGTTTAAATTGTTTACACTGACAATATCAGCATATTGAGCTAATGAAAATAAGTTGAGAATCTTATTAAGAAAAACATTACAAACATAGTTAAAAGGAAAATCACCTTGAATTAAAACAAAGTGACATAGACAACTTTCAATAAAGAAACATAAAATATATATTTATATATTATAATATATATATATATATATTAATATAAATATATTAATATATTCGCTGACTACGAACTTCAGCGTAGTCACTTAATATATCAATTCTCATGCACCCAAGGGAACTGCGAATCCCTTCCCTCACGATATATTGGGATGACTGCAACGAAGTTATCGAGGCGTCTTGCACTTCATCTATCTTCCGGAGCACCAAAAATGCATATGGAGAAAGAACATGGTACTCGTCTAACGAGGGAAATGCTAGTGAATGGAACTTCTGTCCTCATTACTAATAAAAACCCCCTTCATTTACATATTTTGGAGGCATTGTATATTAAAGAAAAAATCCCCTCACTAAATTGGCAAATTAATGATATGTTTGTCATTCCTAGTTCTAGGAATATTAACCCTAGTTTTAAATTTATAAAAAGTGATAATGTTAATTCATCCGACTGAGCGCTTGGAGCGCTAGCAGGTTGTAACCTTCCTTGCATCACTTGTTATTTATAGTCTTGTTTATCGCTTAATTTCTATTCTAATTTTATTCCATTTTACTTTAGTTTAGTGCTATATATGGTTTTACTTTGTACAGTACCTTCTGTTTTGTTTTCTACCTGATGATGGCTAATGTGAGCCGAAAGCTTGATATAATATAGATAAGTAAAGGTATTCAAAAACTGTGTAGTTAAAATGTACCTAGGACCTCCTAGTACCTAGTACCTAGGGTTACTCCACCAATTAAATGTTCAACACCGGAAAGTGTTCAAAAAAAAGGAACAATTACTGAGAAAGATCGTAAATACTGAAGCCGCTGTGGCCTTCAACAACATTTTTTTAGAAGAAGATTTGCTGCCCATTTATACGAATATATATATATAAAAAGATTTCACATAAACACGTGAAACAACAATCAATGATCAAACCACAATAAGAAATGGGAAAACAAGACTAAGATCTTTCAACCGTAACAAGCGGTCTTCGTCAGAGTCAAAAACCCAACTGAACACTAGATGCAGAAAACATCTGGTGAGGAGTTGAGAAGAGTGGGAGAGAAGAGTGGTATTTTAAAAGGGTGAAAGCACAGGAAAGGACTAATGTCCAGAAAGGGATGTTTGGGGAAACAAAGGAGTACAGTAAGAAAAAGTAAAAAACTATCCGCTAGCTGTCAACCCTCTTTGAAGAGGCTATTGCCCTCGTGACGAAAGTATCAAGTTTGAAGAGACCGTTACTAATGTTTATAATATTAGATCTATTAAATTTAATTAGAGACGATTCAATAATATTTCTTAACAACATTGATTTTTCATAGGTAATAAATTTAGCTCCTGTCCAATCAATATGATGATTTTCATTTTTTATATGCAAGAATAAGGCACTACTGTTTTCCTGTCTACTTACGTTATATTGGTGTTGTTTTACACGTGTTTTTAATGATTTACCAGTTTGACCAATATAAATTTTATGGCAATTTTTGCACGGTATTTTATAAATACCAGCGGACTCCAATTCGCTTGGAGAGTTTTTTATTAACATATTACCCACGTTATTACGATTAGAAAACACTATATTAAAATCAAGTTGTTTGGCTAATCTTGGATGGGGGTCCAATGATTCGTGGTATGGCAAAACTATAGAATTTGATAATAAAAGGGGCTCTTTTGAAGTATTAGAGAAAGTTTTTTTAGCACCCTTCAAAGCTAAATCGATATAAGAAGAGGGGTATTTTAATGAAAGGGCAATTGACCTAATGTTATTAATCTCTTCTTTAAGAAATTCTGGAGAGGAACTCTTAAGGCTCTCAAAAACATATTTCTAAAAACAGAAATTTTAACATTTTTTGGATACGATGAATAAAAATGAACGTATGCAAGTACATTCGTAGGTTTTCTATATACACTAAAGCGTAACTCATTAGGTAACCTATGGATCAGGACATCCAAGAAGGGCAAATTACCACTTATTTCTTCTTCCATTGTGAATTTGATTGTCGGCAATAATGAATTCAATTTTGTTAGGAAATCAACTTTATTTAAAGAATTGGGACAAATGCAAAGAATATCGTCAACATATCTATACCATTTAACATTTTTGGGCAAAATTGAGCTTAACATTTTACTCTCAAATGTACTCAAATGTACTTGCATACGTTCATTTTTATTCATCGCATCCAAAAAATGTTAAAATTTCTGTTTTTAGAAATATGTTTTTGAGAGCCTTAAGAGTTTCCTCTCCAGAATTTCTTAAAGAAGAGATTAATAACATTAGGTCAATTGCCCTTTCATTAAAATACCCCTCTTCTTATATTGATTTAGCTTTGAAGGGTGCTAAAAAAACTTTCTCTAATACTTCAAAAGAGCCCCTTTTATTATCAAATTCTATAGTTTTGCCATACCACGAATCATTGGACCCCCTTCCAAGATTAGCCAAACAACTTGATTTTAATATAGTGTTTTCTAATCGTAATAACGTGGGTAATATGTTAATAAAAAACTCTCCAAGCGAATTGGAGTCCGCTGGTATTTATAAAATACCGTGCAAAAATTGCCATAAAATTTATATTGGTCAAACTGGTAAATCATTAAAAACACGTGTAAAACAACACCAATATAACGTAAGTAGACCGGAAAACAGTAGTGCCTTATTCTTGCATATAAAAAATGAAAATCATCATGTTGATTGGACAGGAGCTAAATTTATTACCTATGAAAAATCAATGTTGTTAAGAAATATTATTGAATCGTCTCTAATTAAATTTAATAGATCTAATATTATAAACATTAGTAACGGTCTCTTCAAACTTGATACTTTCGTCACGAGGGCAATAGCCTCTTCAAAGAGGGTTGACAGCTAGCGGATAGTTTTTTACTTTTTCTTACTGTACTCCTTTGTTTCCCCAAACATCCCTTTCTGGACATTAGTCCTTTCCTGTGCTTTCACCCTTTTAAAATACCACTCTTCCCTCCCACTCTTCTCAACTCCTCACCAGATGTTTTCTGCATCTAGTGTTCAGTTGGGTTTTTGACTTTGACGAAGACCGCTTGTTACGGTTGAAATATCTTAGTCTTGTTTTCCCATTTCTTATTGTGGTTTGATCATTGATATATATATACAAAATTAAAGTTTATCAGAACTCGGTCAGTTCTTCAGGTTCGAATTAAACTCTCATTGCCAACGTTTTGGTTTTTATTTAAAACCTTTTTCATAGTCCTACAAAACAGAGAAAATATAAGAAATAATTCAACCATTCAAAATTTGTTTTGAATTTAAACTTAAATTTTGTTTCTATTGCACGGTTGATACTGTTCTCAATATTTGTATATATATATATTTATGTACGTATTTGTACTGTATTACTTTATCAAGAAAATGACCTGAGAAGGCTACACATTCTGGAAGCGCTGTGCAAAAGGGAAAAGAAGCCGAACCTGAACAACCAGACTACGAGCTTCTCAAGAATATTAAAACTGCATGCAGGAACGTAGGATATTAAGTTCAATCCCTGATTATTTTCAAATTTGTTAGTACTTTTAATTAATAACAACCCTGAGGACCGTTATAACCTGTATAACCTCCCACTCAATTCATGTAAATATTTCTTATTACGTTAAGATGTTAATAACTGTGTTAATAATTTAGAAAGTTCTTATTTTTGTATTTGAGTTCTGTGATGATTCAGTTATTAGTCCCTGAAGATGGTCAGAGCTGACCATATAATTTGTATGTATTGTTAATTTGTTTGTTATGGTTAAAACTTGTTTAGTGAAAAAAATGGAACTCAAGAATAAATCTTTTGGCGAATTACTTTATATTTTACCAGAAAGGTGGAAATCCATAGGCAGAAAACTTGAAAAATTAACCCGGAAAAGAACAAAAGTTAAAATTAGCATAATTTTTAATAAAATATATATATCGATAAAAAGATTTCACATTAACACGTGAAATAATAATCAATGATCAAAACCACAATAAGAAAATGGGAAAACAAGACTAAGATCTTTCAACCGTAACAAGCGGTCTTCGTCAGAGTCAAAAAACCAACTGACTCAGTTGGGTTTTTGACTCTGACGAAGACCGCTTGTTACGGTTGAAAGATCTTAGTCTTGCTTTCCTATTTTCTTATTGTGGTTTGATCATTAAAATATATATATATATAGTAAAAGTAACACAAAGATACACACATCATAAATCACATCCATATTTCGCCAGTTGTCATCAGGAGGCGTCAGAGTACCCCAGGTGGTGACTCCATGCGAGAAATTTATATTTATTTATATACTATTTCTTTCTTATCGAGGTTTCTTAGTTTTTCGAATGCGTGCAATAAAAAACGGTACAGAAAACCTAAGTAAAATATATAGTATATTACTTAGTGATTAGTAAATATGGTTGTAGTTTTCTGGTCCTTTTTTATTGTTTGATATAGTTTTAATGGGTTTTTAGGGTTGTTTTGAGTTATCAAGTCTGATTAGAAGGTTCAAAAAACTGTCACTAGGGCAGCACACTAGCTGATTTGAACGCAAACCGTTATGTAGTTAGTTCCTCATAAAAGAAAAATACCAAGGTAATTATGTATATTAATTAAATAATGTAATATAATTATGTTTCATGTTATTGTAATTAAACTCTGTATTGATGTAACCCTGTAGATGTCTACAAATATAGACGAAACGTCCGTTTAAATGTGTTGCATTATTGAAGCTGGACCAAACCTCGATAAGAAAGTAAAATAGTGTTAAATATATGTAGTCGAGATTTGAAAACATTCGATTATTTATTTATATATAATATATGCATTGTTTGTATATATAAAACATATATATATTTCATTCTGAGTTAAAATGGATAAACAAACAAGAGTCTCCACCACAAAATGAAGTTTTATTCAACGCGTTTCGAACACTTTGTGTTCATCATCAGGAAGACACTATAATACAAATTATATCTAATCCAGTTACAAAATTAGAGTGAAATAATAAAATTCAATTATGAGAATTCAAGACATACCCAAGGATGTCTGTTGGTCCAGTGAAAACAACAAGTAGGAAATAGATCCGCTGCGAAAGAGTGGGGATAGGCATTTAGGAGATAAGGTGACAAGGTGTCGGGTATGCCTTGAAAACTGTTAACTGAAATACAGAAGGCCAGAACTACTAATTTAGAGGAAAAACTTTTTTTTTTTTTAATTTATTCTTTGTGTTTCTAGGAACAGTTTAAGAAATTTTGGACACTCTGGAATTTGATCATTAAGACATACAGAGGCAGAAGGATTTTTAATGAAGGCTTTGTTTATTTCGAAAGCTTCCAAATTACAAATTTCTTTAAACTTTCTATTCGCATGTAAGATGGTGATGTTCAAGTTTGGGTCAAAGCTGTGATTTTGTGTGACAAGGTGTTTCGCAAAATGTGAAAAAAATTCTTTATTATTCTCATTGTCATTTTTCCTTTGCAAATATTCATTAAAATGTTCATGGGTTCTTTTTTCAAAGGAGCGCACAGTCATACCAATGTAAAACATTGACAATTGTTACAGGACAACCTATTAACTCCACTCAATGAACTGGGATAAAAAATCGATTTAGGGGTTAAGGATTTTAAATTACCATTCGTTTTGTAACTGACTCTAAAATTAAATTTTCTTAATATATTAGCAATTTTTAACGAGGAGGTTCCCACATAAGGTACGGTAATCCAGGAATTTGGGAGGGATTCTAAGCAGTTTTGAGGAAAAATAGTGCTTAAAAGAGTTCTTCTTTCTTTTTTATGCAACAGCTTGTTTATTAACTGTATAGAATAACCGTTATTTATTGCAATGTTTTTTATTGTATCTATTTCTTTTACCCGGTTTTCTTTAGATAAAGGTATAGTAAACAAACGATGTATCATCGAATGGAACGCACTTAATTTGTATGGTATGGGATGAAAGGAGGAGGAGTGTATGACAAATATATATATTTGTATAGACCGCGGAATATTTATTATCCCAAATTATATAAATTTTGTTAAAACTATCAACCGTGGAAATATATTTGTATACAAACATAGAATATTAATGTATCTATATAGTCATAATTTTTCATATATTTAAAATGATTCACTAAAAAAATAAAAGAAATCACATTAAGCATGATTCAAAAATATACAGATAAAAATTTGTTTGGTTATATTTCAAAGAAGTTTTTGACGAGCAGCAATCATCAAACAATTGATGACGAACAGATGTCTTTTGCATAAGAGGTTAAAGGAAGTTGTATTTCAAATGAATTGCTGATACCTCTAAAGTAGAAAACCTCCTCTCCTGACCATGAAGGATGATATTCATCACGGATCATGAGTTTTTGTTAATTTTTGTTAGTTTTTTTTCCTGTTAGCTTATATATGTATATTTATATTAAAATTACACGGAGAAGGCACAAAAAAACCTTCATTCTCCTAATGAACAACGATTCATTCATTCTCCTAATCAATGGTGGAGTTAAAAATGTCGTAGTAGTTTTTGTTGATTTCTGTGTATTTTTTTCTATATATTTTATATTATATATATCAGTGGCGACTCCTGACCTTTTTCTTTAGGCATGCAATTTTCAAAGAATAAAAGAAATACAGAGAAATACCCTTCTAATTCTCATGTTCAGTCTTTTCATGTTGCACAAAAGGATAATGATGTATTAAAAACATTTTATGGGGATTTGAATCAGGTTTTATTTGGAAATACTTTTAACATTAACTTTTATTAACCAATACAATAAAAATAGACAAAAAATGTTTTTATTAAAGAAAGAGATACACAATACATCATTTGAATAAAAACTTCTTGCAAAATTCTTCGATAACAAAACCATAAAACTTCTCTCTATCTGCCATGAGATCTTTAAAGTAAATTTCTTTCAATTTAAATTAGGGATAAATTAGACAATCGCTCTTCACTTTGGGAGCTTTGTAAATAACTTTTAATTCTTTTGAGGGCAGAAAACGATCTCTCAACACTTGCTGTTGTTATGGGAATAGTCATAACCAAATTCATGAGTTTATAAATTTCCGGAAGACCTGTGGGCAAATCACTTTCCAGTATGTATTTGAGGAGCTCAGCAAGCCTGAGTTGCAGTGTATGCAAACTTCGTTCTTGTTTTTCTTGGCAATTAAAACCATTTTCATTAACCAGAAATGATAAGAGTAAACCCCTGCATTGGGAAGCTTAGCGCAATCATAGAAAATGGTTCCTTAGCGTGTAGTGGAATAAAAAAAAAGGAGTTCCTTTAAATATTTCGAGTGTCGAACATTTTGGTTTTTTTAAAGATGAATTCTATGCATGCAATGCATGTGTTGCATTCCCTGAGAAATCGCCACTGATATATATACATATGTAATTTCAATATGAAAGGATTGAAGAAAATAGAATTGTTCACCCCGTCAGAATAGCCATCATTATGTTAGAAATTATAATTGTTGGATGTTTTGAATTCTATTCTGAAATCTTATCCCATAATAATTATTTTAAACTTTTAAACAGAAAACATATTTCACATAATTTTGGCGTCTAAATTTTAATTTTGCTTAAAATAACATAGAATAGAGACATCATGTAGGTTTTGTTTAGAATACAGAAATGCTGCTAATTACCGTAAAGAAGTTTATTTAGTTATAAAATTGTTATTTATAATATGTATGTTTATAAATTAATGTTTGGTGCAGTTTAAAACTGAATGATAAAGTTATAACATAAAACCATTAAACAACTTAATTAATATATGCACTATTCATTAATATGTAGCAAACACAATAGAAAAATTATAATTTTAAAAGATTAAATTATCATAATATTGAATTGTGAAATTAAACATAACAGAATAATTATTTGACAATTTAACGGAATAATTAATTACAGATCTCAGAGAATAGCTATTTAGTATAAGTCAGGAGAGTTTTTCACGAAGAAAGAATTCTAAAAATTCTTTTTAGAATTTTCCTTCATTTTTCTAAAGTTTTTTTTTAAGTACAAAAAAATATGACTCCTGAAAATAATAAAAATGATAAAACAATAAATGGTGTTTTAAAATCAAAGTTTCTTATTTTCGTTATTAATTGGAATTTGCAGTTAATTTGGAATTTTTATCCTTTTAGGTTTGACAGGTCAGTTTATTCCAATAAAAGAGTTGCACAATAGATCGATCTTCAGTTTTGACATATTGTGAGAATTAATACAAATAGTATAAATCCAAGTATTTGAATTCCAAAGTGAAAACTGAGCTAGAGCTTAAAGACATTATTCTGTATGAATTAGATAACCATAAACATTAACAACTGTTGATGTAATTTCCTATAAAATTCCATTTCTTAATTGTCTATTAAATTACATAGTAAGTTTTAAATTGCATTTATTATGCAATTTAGTGTGACGTGATCCCTACAATACTACACCCAAAGATCAATTGTCCAATCACGTCATACGGGCTAACTCTCTAGGAAAGCACGGTAGACATAGCCATCCATCGAATGATGGGTGTTGGTAAAATCAAACACATTTTGTTTTAACTTATTATCATCTAAGGCATAATTCAAAATTATATTTTTATAGTTGAAACCGTTTTTTTTTCTATAATGACTGAATTCATTATTTTTTTTTAGAAACAATAGAAAATGTAACGATTGCACAAAAATCGTACGTTTTCTGGTTTAAACGCAGTTTAGAATGATGAATTAAAGAATAAAGATGTCTTTTGTCAGGAGTTGAGATCAATATTTAATTAGATATACAGGGGAATTAAACTTCCCAGAACTCCACTGGTTTGCTGAGTAAACATGACCCAAGTTTCTAAACTCTTCCCCCATGAATAAGTCAAAAGTATGCACAGTAGATCTGTTAACATGTCACCCAGGCGTTTATTAAATAATATAAGAAACTAACCACGGTGGTTTTTCAAGTTGATTGTTGAGAGATGTGACCTGTAATCAATCCAGATATCTAATGTAAAAACGAGTAGCACACTAATTTGAGCCAATTTATTGATTCTGTAAGAAATTCATCGACAGATTTTTTTTCATTTTTTTTTTTAAGCTAGGTACTATTTTGAACTTTAACGACCACATATATTTATTATAGCTTAAATTAACTTGTTATAAAAGAATAATGTTTTTCCAATAGGTGTAAATATTTAAGAATAGGAAAAAAATCTTTCATTGAAGTTATTGACAATGACTTGATTATTTTGAAATCGCCCACTTCTAAACAGTTGCAAAAGGAACTTATATTTGTATGAAAGAACATTGCAATTAATTTTGGCACAAAAACTACTCAGGATGGAACTGTAATTTATAAAAAAGAAGATAAGATAAGTAAGAGATGTTGACTTATATTATTATTACTGTCAATAAGTAAAAAATATCTTTAAGAGAATTCATTGAACTTAGAACTACTTTTTAAACTTTTACGAATTGCATAGTGTTAGTACCAGAGAGGTTTGAGGCGTTAGTTAACATAGTGAGACACCATCTTACTCATACTGGTGTTTTCATTGGCTGACCAGTTCGGATGAATAGTTCTTCTTGAAGATAGAAATCCTCCCAAACATGATTTGGATGCTAATATTATATAATTTAATAAAATTGAGTATTATAATCAAAGTTTTAAATTGAATAAATCTGGGTATCTTAATTTTTAGTAGGCACTTTATATTTATAATAGGAGCAAAACCTATATACAATAATACCTCCAGATAAGAACTCTCAAACAAACAATTTTCTTGTTATACGACAACAAATTTTACATAAATTACGCATGAAAATAACTAAGATATTGAGATAGGAATAGCTAGTACAGGGACGCCAGCGATCATCCGGCTACCTGGAACATTCAGCCCTAAGTGGTAGTGATAAGCCTTAGCATTAGAAATAAATACATAAAATGTGTAACTAAAAAACACAAAAAATAGTTTAGAGTTTTAGTACCATTTTCCCGCCCACCTCTTCAGTAGTACAAAACGAATTTCTGTTATAGCGTAAGTAATGATGTTTAAGTGGTTATTATGAGCTATATAGAACATGTATCATGCATACAATAGACATTGAATTTACGTTATATTAAATCTATATTTGGAAAGGTTTTTAGAACATGTTAATTTCTCTGGCGGCAAATTTGTATCTCTGGAATGAATTAATTCTATTTCCATTAAAATCTATGCGAAAAATTGTTTTGATATACGATATTTTTATATATATTATATATTATAATATATATTATATTATAATACTAGCTGATCTGCCCGGCTTTACCCGGGAAACAATTTAATTCCAACTCTAATAATAAATTACACATAACGAAAACAAATTTAAATTTTCTATAGTTCCGTTACACTTAACTTTTTCCAGATAAACGAAATTAATACAGAATTTAAATGATAGATTATGCAAAAAATATATAATTTAACACTGATTATAAAGTGCACAAATTGTCTAATAATATTGGAAGTTGATAGATTAGATTAAACAAATAATAAAAAGAATATTTTTTACCGAACAATACATCAAGAAATGTTGAAAGAAGTCTTAACTCTTTAAATGTGATATGTCTTATATTTAAACAGATGTCTTATCTGTTAAATATAAAGAACACGAATTTTAAACCCACAAATCGTTTCAATTAGGAGCCAGTTAGTTGAAGAGGCTAAACCATATCACATTACATTTCATTCAAAAATTTCAATTTGAAGACTTCACACAGTTTTAAATGTTTAATTAAAATTATATCAGTATACAAAATTATCTCTTGAAGTTTTGAATAAGAATATTTTGATGACATATTCATCAGATTTATGAAGAAGCATTTTGTGAAAAGTGTCAGTTGAGTGCTAAATGTTAAATTGTACCTCCATTTTTCATTATATTATGTTAAGAATTGTGTTTATACACACAAATGCATACAGTGATTAAGTTTTATACATGTACATTTTGATTTGAATATTTCTTAATTATTTTTTTATGCTGTATATATTACCTTATAAGTTTTACTGATTTAGACATAGATCTGATCATAAACATCTTCTAGTTAGATATCATCGATAAATAATAACTTATCTTTTTCTTATATGGAGTAGGACCAGATACTAATTACTAATAATTACATATTTTAAACAAAGGAATTAATCAATCAGAAATAAATAAGCAAGTCTTAAATCCATTAAACTTTAACAATACTTTGAATTATGGCCAAAAGATTTGAATTATGGTTCAAATGCTATCATTAATATTCCCTAATACTATCATGCATACTTAAAGTTAATAAGTTATTATTTAACGCATAACTTTCTTTATTGCTTAAAGCAAGTTAAACCAATTGGATAAGAAAAATTAATGGTAAACTGTTGCTAATAACTAAAGCTTTGATAAAGTTAAAGAGAAACCCATATAAAATTACAATAATTGTTTTTATTATCATTCTAAAAACAATAATAAAATTTCTGGTACATGATCGTTTCCAGATGAACAAAGCATGGGGGAAATATTAGAAGTAGGTGATATGGAATAACCTTCCTGCGGCCGCTATTACCAATTAAAGTCAAAATGTAAACAAACAGGTTATACAGCAAACCTTATCTATTACGATATTTTTGGGATATTACCTGAATCACAACTCCGATTTTTAAAAATAGCGAGTTGAAACTTTGACACTAGATTTGTGTATGTCTAACTTAAACTGTAGGCTCTGAATAGATTGATAATTCAGTGTAGAAGCAAAGTTATATACCTTTAAGCTGTATTTTGCTAACTTCACAGACATGTTTATTTCAAAAATATACAGGCATAGCATGTAAGTATTGTTAGTTGATTTTAATTTCATTTGCGTATGTGAATCTATTGCGTATTTGAGATCATTGAAAAGATGTTTCCCAAAGTTCAAATATAAAATCATTAATATTTCTCTCAGATTTCAATTAATAGCGGAAGTGTTAGAATTTAGAGATTTTTCATTAAAATTATCAAATGTTTCAATATTGTCAATGATATACCAAATACGTTTTATCTTTGGAAATCAACAATAGTTGTTATACTAAATTTTACTTACATTCTTTAATAGTCTACTTCCTTCACAAGTTCCTATATCAATCATGCATTGTTTTCATTCTGTTCCTGTTTTTAATTTGCACTTCATATTCAGGTGTATATATTGTTGCAAAAAATTAGGTATAGGTATTACAACGACATAAAACATAAAATCTACAGGTAGAAGTCGAGGACTTGGTTTATCATATTTATATCACTGAAATTCCAGAAATAATTCTTATTCTTATAATTTTCAAATTCTAATGGGGAAATAATTATTTTTACATTAACAGATAATTTTTACAAGTGAACTTACTTTCATCATAAAATAATGTGAAACATTATATTAGATGAAAAAATGATATAGAAATTTAAGCAGTCAGAATTTACAAAAAAAGGATTATTTTTCACCTTTCATAATGAACAATATTACAAATGTGATATAAGATTATATTTCCAGTAAAAAAAAAAACAGAAAATCGAAAATGTATGAGATTGAAGAAGTAGTTTTAAGGATGCTGGTATGAGAATTAAAGTTGGATTAGGGAAGAGGGTGCAGGAGGGTGGTGTTTGAAGTGAGGAGTTGAGAAGGGAGCAGAGGAAGCTGGGCCAACTGAAGAGCGAATAATGAGTTAATGCTCGGGCCAATTACAATCAGGGACTGGGCCTTCTGTTTAAATAGACCCTAATTGAGTCGCGAGTTGTCTTTGATCTCTTGATTTGAAATGCAAAACCGAGTCCACCCTCGCCCCTTGGTTATTACCTATCATTAGGCAAGCGGCGCTACTAGTCTCGCCAACTGATCCCTCCCGACAGCCACACATTGTCTCCTTCACCAAATTCAAACTTCTATTCCAAATTTCTCTCTTCCCCTACTCTTCAGCATTTCAGAACTCTGTTACAGTGCTTAGCACTTATATGAATAAAATTACCCCTAATTGTATTGTAAGCGATTCATCAGCAGCTGCTTATTCAAATGCATACCTCTTTACATCCTTCTGACACCTTCAGCAAGTTATCTTCATGTTTTAAATCAATCAATCATTGCATAGAGTAAGATCGATGTTTAAGATATTTGAAAACACAACAGATTACGGACACTCCTGGGATCATCAATGACTCAAACTTTACAAAATTTTGCCACCGTCTAAACTGGCTGTACGGATATTCCTTCAGGAATACTATTACTCTGAAATTGAGTTAACAGATTTAGTGTCATATTTACACTGACATTGCTTTGTAAAAAACATTTTGCACAAATATAAATTAGTTTTCAGAGTCACCCAAAGAAAAATGGATTCCAATTTCATAAAACTCATTTCTTCAGTTTTTGCAATTTAAATTATAAATATAAGTGTGGAATGAAAAAGTGCAGCTTTATGGACGATATCTGCAGAAATTCTCATTTATAAACGTGGTTTTACTTGCGAGGTGCTATACATTTTAAACATTCATCTTATACAAGAACTAAGTCCACTCAGCAAATAAAGAAAGCGAGTTTTGGAAGAGAATCTGACACTTTTTTTGGGTTTTTTTATTTTTATTTATAGACGTTAGTTGAAAATCAGAAAAGCAATATTACATTGTAATATATAAGAATTGCAATATATAATGATAAAATTATTATTATAATATTGCATATTCAAATATGCACTGTTATATAAACATATCATATGTTGTTCAGTTTAACTGAAATCTTATAATTCTGGTTTAAAAAGTGCTATTTATCCACTTTAGTAGACTTAACCATACCTTAACTTATGGAGAATGTGTAAAACGAGAGAAATAGTTTTTACTACATGCGACAAAAATTGATAGAACTCCGAAATAACAACATAGGCTAAACTAAAATTTGAATTCGAATCTTTATTAAAAATACCGAAGTGACCTACACTCAGTATACTGTAAGTAAACAATTTCAACTCGTTGAAAATGAAATGAGTTTTTGATTTCTTTTAATATATCTATCGTGTAGGTAATATCCAATATTAATCAGAAATGTATTTTTAGTTCAAGCTGTTTTAATGTGGCTATATCTGTTATATCAGATAAAAAAATATATTTAAATCATTCATCTAGAAGAATATGACAAGTTATTATTATTGAATTGAGGCCCTGAATCCCATCGGACTGGTGGCACGCTGCCACACGGGCATAGCTCTCCTATTGTGTTTCCCTTCCTCGTTTGTAAATTCAACTTCATATTTTAAGTACTTTATTGAACTATATAATTGTCTTTACAGAAGTAACACTTACTTCTATTGGCTTTAGGTATGATTTGGCAAAACTCTTTAACCTCTTAAACGCGTTTGCCTTGTATTCACACAGAATGTGTTCAAAGGTTTCCCTCTCTTTCAGACCGAGTCTGCATTGTTCGCATGATGTTAATTGTAACTTGGGTAGTAGTTAAGAGAACAATGTACGCTTTGATATTCAACGTTATTTTTTAATCCTTTTTTCAGATATTATTTTCTTTGCAAATTTGAGTTGAATTGGAATGATCTTTGTTAGACGAATTAGAGTCAGTTCTTCTAGTCAAGTTTTATCTGCTTTCTTCTTTATTCATTCATCAATTACCTTCTTGTAAGGCTGAAATGTATTATGCAGAAAAGCTTCATTCTGCAGAAAATTTGATTAACTTTAAACTTTTACATCAGGTCCTCATTCCCTGAATTCCCTTGTGTCGGGGAACCCAAATGAAAGTTAACTCATTTTTATTCATTTTGTTATTAATATTTGACCTGTCCGTTTAGCAAGCAAGAGCACCTTCTTGAATGGGGAAGCTCTGAATACAGATGATAATCTGTGACCATTTCTGTTACATATTCATACATTACATACATGTTCATTACATAAATTAATATACTGTTAAATATTCTACATGGAGTTTTGGCAAAATAATGCCAAATTATTAGTATTTCGTTCTATTAAATTGTTGAACATTTTATAATCTATGAAGACATTTCAATATCGTTTCAATCTTCATTAAAACGACTGCATTGAAGAATAGACTGCAAATTTATAACTTTCTTGATAACATATCTAAATGGAGATGGAAGTTATATAACTACCCGATATCGGATGTAGAACAGGAATTTATTACTTCTGTTATACTAAAATACTCTTGTCTTTGTAGTTTATTAAGGCTAACGTAGGTATTTATTTTTCATTTTACAACCAATACTTTGTTTTATCACAGCAATAATAACAATTTTGTAGAGAGAAAAATATAGCTTTGAGAGTAACACCCTGTGTTCTACGAAAGGGTGTATTTCTTACAGTATAACATTGTTTTTGATCCCATAGCCAATATATTGGTTTCATGCATTTTATAATTCTAACGTTTTAACATACCTTTGAGAGTTCTAGTTTAACTTTTCGAACAAAGGGGTGTTTCAGACTTAGTTTTTTTCTGTATTAGAAAAGTATAACAACTGTTTCAACTGTATTTATATCCAGATCTTTCTCCTTTAGTCATCTTCCACCAATTTTGAGAGCCTACTGCATACGTCATTATCATCAAGCATTCCTCTTCTTACAATAACAAGGTCATATTCATATCCCTTTGCACCATTATTTAGAGCACACAGAAGGTTATCTGAAACTAATTACCAGAGTAGAAATGATAGCACACCTTGAGGACAGCCTTTAGAGTTCACAATTTCATTGTAGTAGATCTTATACTTCCACTATTTTTACATTAGACTGTTTTAACCCATTCTATAGTCCTTTGATTGAAACATCTTTATATTAGTTCTGATTTAATGGATTTGAAGGCGTGTCATTAGAAGCTCCTTCAATATCCGTAAAACAGCCCACGGTAATTCCTATAAGACTTCAAAGTTAACTATTTCGTTATACAAAACTTTCGGAACTGATTCTTTTGAGTAGCCCTTCTGATTCTTCTTTTTTAAAAAAATCTAATGTTACCGACCTTCTTTGGAACTTAAGAGTTGTCATTCTTAGTGTACTAATAAACTAATATTGTATACTCATGAACTATTCGTAATAAGACACTACCCAATACCAGATTTTCATACTTTTGAATCATTGGAGAAGTCATTTATTTAATAGCCATTTTTCATAAAGAACGACTTCATTTGTCATAAATAATGTTTGTGTAAAAATGCATGTCCAGTTGCATATCGTTTACCAAACCTGTTTGGATGCCATGGGTCCCATTTTTCTCAAAATTCTTGTGGCAAGTTTACATATAAAAAGTTCAAAAAATGGTCATGTTTTTTGAAAAATATAGAATTTTATTAAGGTAATGTGTATGATATCTTTGTTTAGATTTTACCACCTAGCAACCACTGACAGCAAGTAAACTTCAGTTTCCAATTATTTGAAATAATAGCTCTGGAAGGTCGTATTTCAACCTTTATTATCACTATTCTGAGTCAAATAGAAGGTAATGTAATATGAGTTAGTGGATCAACGCTAACTTACGTTATCGGACACCGTATCCAATAAATTCTAAACTTTCAGCATATTTGTCTATCAATTATTGTTTTAATAATGATACTTAAGCAATTTTTTTCTAGATTACTTTAAGTACTTATATTATAATTTTTATATTATACGTAATATAAATAATATACGGCTGAATCTTAAACAAAATAACATACAATTTTAAAAGTTTACCATTTCTGAATTTATTAATTTAAAATTAAGTTTCCACTGTCTTTGATTTGTCTGTTGTCAAGCGAAAATGGCTGCTGATTATTTATACGTTTCATTCTAACAACATTTAATAGGAGTAGTTATGATTACTAATATACTTTAATAATTTTTAATAATATGTTATTAAAAGTAGATCTGTTTTATAATACTGTTAACAAACTTAAAAAATGTTTTATCTTCTGGATTGAATAAAGGATAAGATTTCAGTACATAATTCAAAATATCTATCTAATTTCTACAATGATCTTGATCTAAGTAGATATAAAAAAAAATTCTAAGACATTTAGAATATTTGTACATGAAATATTCTAACTTTTGAAATGTCCAAATATTTCTATCCAACTTTTGGCAACTTCAAATTCATGGTTCCATTCCTTAATTTTTTCTATTGTGACAAATTACTTTATACTACATATTTTATCAAGAACTTAATTATCATTAATTAAGGGAAAACGGGTATATTTTCAAGGATAAATTTTAGTGTTCCATTAAGTGCTGTCCAGAGAATTAAGCTGGTAAAAATTCCCAGTTAATGTTTTCTATTTCCTCATAATAAACGATCTATTCATTCAAATATTCGATGTACTAACCCCAGAATGACAAAGTAGCTTTTTGCTAATTCTTCTCTTGTTTCTCTAGATCCTTCAGCATTTTATCCACCGGTAATGGAAAAAACGACTCCTGCTTTCTTTCAATGAATTGCATTACAAAAACTTTAAAAATGCATGCAGTCTTTGTCAAAGATACCCTTTAAGATTCCACCTTAAGAATGCAGTCGTGAAATATTGAACTCTCATTGTGTAAAAAGTAAAAATATATTTCAACAAATGGATTTTCAAAAAACTGTCTAAGTATCACTTTACTTTGTATCTAAGTATCACATTGTTTGTGAGACAAAAGGTATAT
Organism: Hermatobates lingyangjiaoensis; assembly: GCA_026182355.1. Lineage (NCBI taxonomy): Eukaryota > Metazoa > Arthropoda > Insecta > Hemiptera > Hermatobatidae > Hermatobates > Hermatobates lingyangjiaoensis. The sequence goes on along the minus strand of JAPFBL010000084.1, from coordinate 11,063,935 downwards.
TGTTAGAGGGTTGAATAGCTTAAGAACTCTTTCAATAGCTGGCCTCAAAGCTAACCTCCTGGTCTTGCCATAGCCAAATATTTGATGGAATTCGACATCAACAGAATCACAAATAATTTTTAATTCTTCAACCCAGACTGAATAGATGTAGAAAAAATGAATAAATCTTTACAATTATAACTTCTATATCAAAAGGAAGAGAATCGCAGGAACTTCTTAGAGCATTATTCAAGATATGGTGTAAACCTAATTTACACCAATTAGTTTTTTCTCTGAATTTTGCTGCAGTTTAAAAAAAAAACATTGTTTGTCCCCCTTCGAGATGGCCCACCAAAATTTAGTTACCAAACCCCATGCGCAGAGTTACTAGAACTTAGATAAGTAGTCGGGTCTTTGATAATCAGTCGAGAACATGCTTTAAACATTCCTTGTAGAGAATAAATAGTAATTTAAAAAAATATATATTTTTCATCTGACAATGCAGGACATCTTTACATACTGGGGGACAAAAAATTTTTTGCAAAGACCTAAAAAGACCACAAAATCCGAGACGTCTGGCCAGCCTACCTAAAAAGTACATTGAAAAACCATTTATATGTCTAGAATCATAAATTTTGTCTTCATAAATTTCATTATCAGTAATTTTACATTATTTCGTTATTAGCTTTTTTGAATTAACGAAAATTCTTTAATTTCAATCAATTATTTTAATTCTTTGCTTTATTGATTTAAATACGTAATTCAATCTTAAATATTTTATTATATTTTTATATAACACCAGCTAGTGCTTCAATATTACTCGAAAACAACTGGATTCGTAAACATATCAAAAGTCATATATCTGACATTAAGATTGGTTAAAGTGTGCATCATGTAGATTGATTTTTATAGTTTCCAGAATTACATCTTCTTACAAATAGTATTAACTCCTTAAGAGACTTCAAATTTATTTGATAAAACATTTAACTATCAATTCTGTTTGACTCGATTCTGACAAAAAATTTCTAAGCCAACCCAAACATGACAAGAACAGCAGGTTGTTTGTTATCTAAGTTATGGTTTCAATTTGTAGATAATGTTTCCTTAAAGTAAATTTCTTTCAATTATTTTTATAGTAACAACTATTTTAAATTTATTTTTTTCACAAAGTTTAATAATATAGTTAACCGTCTGGCGTAAAAATTTTTGTTAAAAATTATAATGTACTGTAATTCCGTTTTCTGTCCTTTAATTTTGCAAACAAGTTTTCAACTCATCCTCTATTTTTGGGTGTAATATATTCCCATTATAATCAGTCAATGGGTGAATCCTGTGTTGTAACTGCAAGATTTTATAATCAATTATAAGTAAAAAAAATACATTTTATAACAAAACTAACTTTTGCTGTTATTGAGGAAACCTGAAGTTCTCTTTCAGTTAATGCCACTTAAGCTTTCATCTTAATCGCAAAACTTCAACACTCTAGCGTTAGTAGTTTAAGTAAAAAAGTATTGTCTAAAATGACATAGAGATAATTATACATATGCATAAAATATTTTAATATAATAATATATACTTAATATATGGAACTTATGAAATGGAGGAGCCAGAATTGAACTTTTTTTCTTGACTCCGACTCCCACTTTTCATGTAACTATGTTGCGATGTTAGAAGTGTTCAACATGACAACTTTAACCTCACCCTTTATTTATGCAATCTCCTTGTTGAAGATCTAAATCGAAATCATTATCAAGAAAGCTTTGAACCACCTGGAGTGATGGAACCACTTGTGTTCTTGATTTAAATTTCCTTTAACATTATTTGACCAGTCATTAAAATTAGCTGTCGATGAAGTAATCGGAAACTACTTTATCTGGAATTACCTATAATTACATTTTGTTAGCTATTTATAAGATAAATTGGTCCTAATTTGGTCAATTGTGTTTGAGTAACTTGCAATTTGAATTCAATAAAACTAGAAAAATTTGAATAGGGAATTGATTGGTAGGATTTTTGGCTGAGCTGCTAGAGGAGACACGTGGTTAGGATTGGACTGAGCCTTAGTAAGTTTCGTCACGTCGGCGCCCCTTTGCTTGGTCTGAATTCAAATGCTCTCCTCCCACTTACCTCTTCAAATCTACCGTGCTTTACGCCTAATTTCACCGCTCCAACAACCATCACACTCTCACCCTCCTTCTAGTCATTGCTTTTGACTAGTACAAGAAAAATTTGCGAGGATAACTTCTATTTGACCAAACAACATGATATCATCTGTCATTATAAGAATGTTAAATAGCAATTGTAAAAACAAACAAGGGTGGTAGTTTCAAATAGCCTACAATTTTTTTTTTGTTATTTAATAAGAAATAGTATAATTTGTTGTCATCAGTTATTAACAAGATAAAATATTAAAAGCCCTGGAATATGAGTTTCAGCGTTATTTTAAATTCATAGAACTAAAAGTTTCAGATTAACAAAAACATTAACAAAAGAAGAGTAACATGAAAACTGACAGTCAATTGAACTAAGATGCAATGGTTACCAATGATTACATCTGACAACTCAATCCAAGTGATGTCAACATCCCATTCGTTCTAAAACACACTCAATTCCCAGTGAGGCTTTCATATTCCAAAATAATCAATAAAGCTCAGGACAAACTTTCCATAAGGTTGGCATCTTCCTGCCCCAGCCTGTCATCATTCAAACAGATTTTTAAAAAACGAGAGCGTTGAATAGCGTTCGAGTTGAGGTATGTCCTCAAAATGATTCCACTCACAGACGTAGGAGAGGAACTACATTCAAAATATTGTTTATGGAGAAGTTTTTTAATTTGTATTCAAACTTTTTTTCTAAGTAGACCTTAATATACCTAGATACTAAATACAACAGATCTATAAAATATTTATTAAAGCCTCTCAAAATATCTCTGCAACACTTCTGTGATAGATGTATTATGATAGCTGCCTTAAATTTACTATTTTGACATCGCTTCAAATATCGAATCTGGGTTTTGCACTAAGAATGTTTAGAGATGTTTGTATTCGGTTATTTCATAATATAATCTTGAAACGTAGCATAAATTCCTAAACATATATGATCTGGTTATAATAAAAAGAGGAAAGCATGATGGTACTGTATTACTGTATTCATGATGATAAGCTCATCTAGCCTGCTCACCAAATTGTTGAAAGATGACTAAAGGAAAAAGGTCTGGATGTAAATCTGGCAAAAACGGCCCTTATACATTTTTCAAAGAGAAAACAACTACATCTCAAAATTTTCATCAACAAAAATACTAAACTAGCCCTCTGAAATAAATACAGATACCTTGGAGTCTCTTTAACAAAATGACTAAGCTAGAATCAAACATGTAACACATACATTGGCTAAGTCCCCAGAACCAATTTTCTGCTTCTAGAGATACTTTTTTTTGAGAGTAAACAGAATTGTTATTTTAAGATTTAGTAAAAAACAATTTAAAGATATTTTCAAGAATTAAGATGATATGTAGGGAAGTTAAAATTTTTAAAACTATATCGGCAAATGAAATTCGTCCATATATGATGCTCTCTAGTGTTTGATCGATGGTTTCCTTAGGCAAATGTTGTAATCAATCAAAATTACACAATTTTTAACAAATTTTAATGTCAGAATTGCTTGGTGTGTTTAAGGAATAATTAGATTTGGGTAATATTGAAGTATAGGATTTTTGTATATAGCAAAGAGGCTATAATTTTAAACCATTTCTTGAGTGTCTCTGTACACTTAAAATTTCATATTAATTGTCTTAATATGAATATTTCATCTGCCCAAAATATATTACACTAAAAATGTCCAATATTATCTTCTATCTATAGTAACATAGGAAGTTTTGGGTGAATAAGTATCTTCATAACTGTCAATATATCTATTAGAAGTTCAAATCAACACAATCAGGCCAAGAAATTTAGGTTAACAAAGTAGAAAAAATTCTTTAACTTAATGGAAGCGCTCTGGGACTTTTCTTGATAACACGCCTTCGAAAGCATTGAATCAACAATAATATATTGATTGATTTATCCAAAAGTTATAAAATAGAAAAGGTACTTTTTGTTCATTATGACAAAGCGGTTACTAGTATCAAGCCATTTCTCCAGTTATTCAATAACATAGAATGTTGTGTTAGGTATTATCTACTATGAACATTTCTTGAGCATAAAATATTCGAAGAGTAATATTACGCTAAAAATGACAACGATAGGTTCTATCTGTGATGACATGAAATATTTTTGGTAAATAAGCACCTTCATAAGAACAACAAACCTATCATGTGGGTAAATCAACAGAAACGGCATTAAAAATTATGGTAACAAAAAAGAAAAATCTTCAAGTTTTAAATAAACGACTCTGAGCTGTTTCCTGGAAACTTATTAACTTATTTCTTAATAGCTATATAAGTTTAACTGTTTATTTTATTTTTTGGCAGACACTTCATCAATGGTTTCATAGAATGTCAAGGTTCCCTCATAACATTGCAAACCATGGCTGTACTGCAATTAAAAAGATATTGTCAGTGGTATTGAATTGTTTGATCAACATTATATTCTCAAATTATATCTGTTAAAAAATTAATAGATGATTTATGCAACAGAACGACTTTTTTTTCAACAAAAATGAATTGGTTTTATTTTTTTTAAAGTTGTAAAAATGGAAACATAATTTTAAGATAACTGTGATTGGTAAATTATTCTTCTTAATTTTAGGATTAAATGACAAGTTGAGTAGAAATCTATCCTAATCAATGCCAATGAACTAAGGAAAGGAAAAAATTCTTGATTCATTCTATGAAGATTTTATCAAAGAAAAATATAAAAAAATATTCATGTTAACGATTTTTCAATTTTATACATAAAAAATTACAGAAAAGAGACATTACAAAAAAAAGTTCTTCCAAAAATATTATTAAATTAGTATTAAATTTATCTGTGATGGTGATTTTTTTTAATTTTGTTTAATTATTGTTTTCATTTTTATTACCGGATTTTAAATGGTCAAATTCGTTAAATTTATTTGCTTGAAATTGATGTTAAAAATATACACATTATCGTTTATTCAATACTTGCCTTATGTCTTCCTGTAATCCATCGTCCTTAAACATTAAGCAATTTCTTAACCTTGATTAACTTTGAAAAGTAACAATTTTTTTTTGCTTTGATACATTATACATTATAAAACTTATTTATTTTCATGAATTAAAAACAAATTTTCCTTTGCACAAGCATAAAATTACAATTAACATTACTATTAAAAAAGTATAAAGCATCTGACTCGTATATTTCCTTCTTCTCTCCCTGATTTTGGACATCTTCAACTTTCATAATGAAACTTTCCACTTAGTTTTATTTCGAAGATTGATAAGATCGATTGCAAATGAGAATTTACTGTGTAAGATGTTTCAGTCTTCATTGTCACTGACAACCTCTTTGGTACTATCAACGATAATTCACGAGCCATGCCAACAGATATCATGTGGTATTTACTTATGATTAATGAAGAAAACACATTTAGTCTTTACTACTAGGATTTAATTGTACAATGCGTTTCAAACACTTAGCGTTTATCGTGTGCTATAACGGCCTCACTAAGGTGGTGTTGAGAACAGGGAAGTTAACAGACATTATTGGAAATGATTTCCTGATATAATTAAATCCTTGTGGTGAAGGCTTAATGTATTTTTCTTCACTAATCAAGTCACATAATATTTAACACATTGATTGCTTATATTCTTTTAGATAGATGACTTGTATTCTTTTAAGATTTACAAAAATAAAGAAACTTTGCAAGTATCCTGTAATTTGGTTTAACTATCACGAAATCAAAAAATCAATATTATGCCAAAAATACACGGCTAAAGAAATGTCGAAACTGCTTCTTGCTGCTTATTTATTGTATGATTTTGTTATTAGACCATGTAGATACAGTTGAGAGGTGTTTATATATATTCATGATCCTATATTGGTTCATGTCCTTCATGGATATTGCTGGAGGTATGGTGATGAACCTGATCAGTCAAGTAAGTATGTTATTTTTTGAGCCACAAAACCCTCTCAATTTAAACGTAAATTTTGTTAATTTTTCTTTTTACACATATATATTACGCATCTTTATAAATAAAATAATGATTTTGTCTGTACATTGCTTAGAACTGACTCATTTCAAGTTTTCTTACGTTTCATACATTGGAGAAACCGAATCCACCCTTAGAAAAATTTCTGTCGGTTTGTCGGTTTGTCGGTTTGTCGGTTTGTCGGTTTGTCCGCAAAACTTTGTCACAGGTAAACTCAGCTACCATAAGACATATAAAGCTGAAACTTTTACAGTAGATTTGTGTAGGTCTAACTTAAAATATAGGCTCTAAATGGATTGGAAATTCAACGTAGAAGTGAAGTTATGGACGTTTAACGCAAAAATGTTTGTCACAAGTAAACTCAGCCACCATAAGACATAGCGAGCTGAAACATTGACACTGGATTTGTGTATGCCTAACTTAAAATATGGGCTCTAAATAGATTCATAATTAAATACAGAAACGAAGTTATAGGGCTTTAAGCGTATTTTCCTAACTTCACAGACAAGTTTGTTTTGAAAATACACACACAGGTGAAGCAAGTAGGTATTGTTAGTTGATTTTAATTTCATTGGAGCATATGAATATATTGCGTATTTGACATCTTTGAAAAAGTGTTTCCCAGAGTTAAGAATGTACTATCTATTACGAATAAATAGTTTTGTAAACGAGCAATTCTCAACTCTTAATACGAACAGGCAGGAAAAATCAACAAACAAGTTCTTACTCTATATCATATCGAGGAAAGACCTTACAAGTCAGTAAAGAGATTGGATTAGTGATGAAGAAGCAGTTCATTATCTAATTGAATTTCTTGACTCTGAATTTATTTCTCCTGGACTGCCTGCTCATGAGTAAAAACTTAAAGTAGAGCACCAATCATGCTACAATTTAGTAGCAGTAACAAATTTCATGTTACGAAACATGAGTGCCCCAAAACTGTGCAACGGGACACGACTCTGAGTTCGTGCTCTACACAGATATGCCATAGAGGCGGACATAATGACTGGATGTGGTATTGGGGAGTCTGTGTGTATACTTCACATACCATTGATTCCGAGCCACTGTCTGTTTACGTTGAAATGATTGCAAAGTCGGGTCAGAGTCTATTTCGCAATGACGTTAACTAAGTCGCAAAGGGAGACTTCATCTAACGCAGGAATACAAGGTAGCAAAACCAAGTTTTTCTCACATGGTCAAATGTAGTTTACATGCTCAACGGTCAGAGGTTTCAACTCTTTCTTCTACCATGAACCTGAAGGACAGACAGCTAATGTAGTGTATAAGCTGGAGGCATTTGTTTAACACTGTAGTAATAATGGTATTTTCTACTATTCTATAATTTCTAATGATATTTTGAAATACCAAAAATGACGGAACTTCTGATTCCTCCGTGGTATAGCCGAAAGGCAATAGGCACACGGCAATAAACCAAAACAGGAACTTCTGATTCCGTCAAAGACGGGTACGTTTGCTATGTATTATATATAACTGTCAACTTTTTTTTAATTTAATATTTGCTTAATAAATACACTGGTAATAATGTAAGGTATGGGACCAGAGTAGCCCAGTGGCTTGCGTGATCGCCGATGACAGTAGTGCAAATGTATTATAAATAAATGTAACAAACAAATATTTTTTTGAATTTAAAATGTGGATAATATAAAAGATGGTAATAAAGTAAAGGGATCTAGCCAGGGTTGCCAGTAGCTTGCTTGCTCGCCGATGACAGTAGTGCAAATGTATTATAAATAAACACAACAAAAATATTTTTTTTTAATTTAATATTTGCGTAATATAAACACTGGTAATAAAGTAAGGTATGGAACCAGAGTAGCCCAGTGGCTTGCGTGCTAGCTTTTGACTGGGAGCACGTTAATTAGAACTAACTCATTTCAAGTTTTCTTTACGTTTCATACTTCAGAGTAGCCACATGTACCCTTAGAATAATTTCTGTCTGTCGGTTTGTCCACAAAATATTGCTACCATAAGACATATAAAGCTGAAACATTGATTGTAGATTTGTGTATGTCTAACTTAAAATCTAATCTTTGTATACAGAGGCTTTTTTTTAGCACTGTACTAATAATAGTATTTTCTACTATTCTATAACTTCTAATTGTAGTATTAGTATAATACTATAATTGATATTTTGGAATACCAAGTATAATAGAATTTTTGATTCCGTCAAAGACGGGTACGTTTGCTAGTATATTAATAAATTTACTTGTTTCTAGTGTTAATTAGTAAAAATGAATTAAATTAGAGCAACTTACAATTATGTCATTAGGTCATTAAATTAATTTTGCACAACTGAGTATTGATTAGAGTTTAGTATCGATAATTTTGATACCTGTGTTCTTAAAGACCGATACTACTTATTATCATAACATTGCACTTTGAGGGATTTTGTTAAGCTTCCAGTTTTTAGTTATAAATATTAATTTATGAAGACTGTTTCAAACTGAATTGGGTTATATATATATATATATTAATGTACTTTTTTAGCAGTCCTTCGGATATAGTTTTGTTAAACACGACAGAGTAGTTCCTGTCTATAAGTTTCTTCTGGAAAACTTCGATTTGCCGAAAAACAGTTTTTTCGTTGTGTCAACAACGGTTGAGGAGGTCTGCAATTGTAGTCGACGCGTTTCGATCACTTTCCGTGGTCATCTATTGATGTCCAGAAGATGACCACGGAAAGTGATCGAAACGCGTCGACTACAATTGCAGACCTCCTCAACCGTTGTTCTAACAACGAAAAAACTGTTTTTCGGCAAATCGAAGTTCTCCAGAAGAAACTTATAGACAGGAACTACTCTGTCGTGTTTAACAAAACATGTATATATATACATATATATATATATATATATATATATATATATATATATATATATATATATAAAATTAAAGTTACAGCTAGAGAACACAAGAAAAAGGACGAACACTCACGAATCTGGATAATTTCGGCGTCTTGCCGTCTTCAGAAGAGTAGAAAGAAAAAAAATAAAAGGAGAAAGAATGAAGGAACGGAGACGTAAATGCGTCCACTGGCCGATGTAAACGTCTCCGTTCCTTCATTCTTTCTCCTTTTATTTTCTTTCTTTCTACTCTCCTGAAGACGGCAAGACGCCGAAATTATCGAGATTCGTGAGTGTTCGTCCTTTTTCTTGTGTTCTCTAGCTGTAACTTTAATTATTTGTCTGTTTGGACCGTCTGATTTCAATTCAAAGTGTATATATATATATATATATAATTTATTATAACGAAAACAACACAAAGATATAGACAGACATAACTCACTTCTATATTTGGACAGTCATCTTCATCAAGAGGCAAAGTGTTCTGCAGGGAGGCAGGGCGGTAACTGAACTTTATATATATATATATATATATATATATATATATATATATAAAAAGATTTCACATAAACACGTGAAACAACAATCAATGATCAAACCACAATAAGAAATGGGAAAACAAGACTAAGATCTTTCAACTGTAACAAGCGGTCTTCGTCAGAGTCAAAAACCCAACTCAGTTGGGTTTTTGACTCTGACGAAGACCGCTTGTTACGGTTGAAAGATCTTAGTCTTGTTTTCCCATTTCTTATTGTGGTTTGATCATTGATATATATATATATATATATACAAATGATTTCATAATAAACAGTAAAATAAGAAATAATGTATAAGCATAGTATGAAACTTCAAAATTGAGCTAACATCTTTTGCTCTTTGACGGTTCTCGTAAATGCTAATGAATAAATATACGTATACCGAAATGCCACAATGAACATACTGGACTCTACAGTCAAAAACATTTCCACAATGTCAATAAAAAAATATCTTTGGCATTGTAATTACTGTTAAAAATCTTAACACTCAACTTATGTTGAATGCTTAGCTGTTATGTTGGGATTTAACATTCAAAATGTTACTCTCCTTAATATTTCGAAAAATACCTTTACTTATGAAAACAAAACAAGTTTATGGAAATAGTCAGACAATTGTGTATGCTTGATGTCATCAGATGCTGGTGACAAATACAAAAATAATTAAAAATTGAAGTAACCACCACAAGCTCAAAATGTTATAAGTATTACAAATACAAAAAAAGGAACTATATTTAAATATTTAGATAGAGAATAGTAACAAAATATAAAGATTTCTTAATCATAGGAAGGGTAAACAGTGCCTTTGCAAGTCGTCCCTCAGACCACGAGGTAACTCATCCCACAGGATTGACTAACAGTTAATTACGAACTTAAGGAAAACAACCTGTACTGTCTTCACTTTCTTTTTACAAACAATAATTCTCCCAAAAGGTTATTTATTTCCTTAAAATGAGTTACTATCATTTGAAATATGTTAACTGTAGGAAATATGGTGTACTGGTAGACGACGTAACAAGAGTGTATATTAGAAAATTGAAAAGGTTGTTAAGAAACAAGCATCAACTAAGTTTGTTGTTATTTTCAATAATTTATGCCTTTAAGGAGGGACTATTACAAAAGTTTACAAATGTATATATATCATCATACATTTGGACTACAATTTTAAATTAATTTAAAACAGAAAAATCTCTTTTTTTAAAAGTGGAAAGAAACGAAAGGGGGATACTGATTCTTAAGCAGTTCCATGAATATGGAGTGGGCAATAAATTTGACGGGTAGCCGGGTCATACAGCCATTGTAAAGACAAACTACGGCCCATTTACAACAGCTGCATTGAACTACAGGCACATTGAGGTTTTCTTCTATTCAGTTTTTGATTAGGATCGCTGAAGTTGTGCAAGAAGTTTTGTTTTGCCAACAAAAGGGTTGTTTTATGGATGAAGGTTGGAGCCAAGTAGAGAGAAGTTGACGGTTCTGGAGAAAGAATGGTAGGCGGGTACTGCCAGCCGCCACGCCTTCACCACGCCAATTAAACCTTCTGTCCAAACAATACTCAGTCTACTCGACTCTCACCCCTTTTTCTTTTATTTATTATTATTTGTTGTGGAAGGTTTGACAATGGAGAAAAGAGACTCCCCATGGCATCTTCTCGATTCAGTCACGCGTATCACTAAAATCAAAACAAACGACTCGTCCTAAACGAATCGCTCTCTTAGTGCAATATGCAGCCAGCATCTGTTCCATCAACATTGTGATATAATATTTATAATTCTTCATTTTTAAAGTTGTATCGAACTAGATTGGTAAAATACTGATAACAAACGCACAACAAATTAAATTCAATGATTACGTTATTTATATAAAGGATAATATTCTTTACATAAAAAAAACAATAAATGTTGAATAAATAATAATTTAGGTCATATAATTTAAATGTATTAGTTTCATGGCCATTAGGAACAGAAAACATAATTCAAATGTAAAAGAAAAATCTATGGTAATGTACAAGGTGCTATAATTTGTCAATATCAAAGAATACGTTTATAGTCAATCAAAACATGGTAGTTAGGATAAAGATAAAGCAAGTCTGATAGGATAATTATTTTCATTGGGACTATTCATCTCGCACCGTTCCAATAGTGATCAATCGTCTAATCTATATTGTTTCTATTGATATTTTTTCTCCATAACATTAAAAATTGATCAAATAAATTGCCAAGTTTATCGTTTACACCTTTGAAATCACTAGAAAATAATTAATTCAAATACCTCTTGAAGGATGTATCCTGATATTCATGTTACAATAATATAGGACATTTTAGCAGACACAAACGGGATTTTGCATGTTGTAGGCACAAGTTAGGTATGTTATATGAATTATGAATATTAGGAAGTAATAAAAAACAGTACAGTGGGGAGAATAAGGAATAAGGGTTTTAATATTATCATAGAAGAGATCTTTGTTAATGATACTGTTATTGGGAAAGAAAACTAAATCTAAAAACAGAACGTTATGATCAGAAGGAACATGTCGGTTTAATGAAAGAAGAATTATAACATCAATCTTTCACTTCTCTTCGAAAATTAATCATTGCATACTTCTTCTTGATTCAATAAGTTTGGCACTCGTATTAACGAATTGTCCCTATTCTATATTCTTTTTCCTAAAATTCGCCTGTCGTTAGTTACTCCTGTCAAATTCTTACTGAAAACCAATCTGAAGAGCATTTTTTTCGATATCCCTCCCAAGCTAGCAAGTCCTGTTAATAGAATAGAACGATGTGGACATCGTCGCTTTCAAACATCTCCCGATGACCTTAGATGTCGACATATTAAAATTAATTATGTTAGTTATTTTTCAATTTAGTTGTTTTCCATTAGATTACTCTATAATCTAATTTGTTTTTTCTGCTTCTATATACACTGGTATGTCACTTTAGAATATATATCGGTAATATCCAGTAAGGTAAAATTATCGCATAATATAATTTTATATGTGTCACTCTTTTCTTGTCAGTAAACTGTGAAAGCAAATGGCTTACAATTTAAAATAATATTTCTTTAGCCCAAAGTATTACAAATATTTTTTGAAAACGTTGGCTGGACTGTAATTTGTTGCAACTATCAAGAATATATTTTATTGCTATAATAAGTTTGTAAAGAATTAATACAAACTGTATTAATACAAATATATGTCACAATTTCTGCAAAAAAAACAACCACCCAAACCAACAAATAAATTGGACTTTAAATTCAGGTAGACAAAAGGCAACATTATTAATTAAGATGTAATAATCAGTGGCTTCTTTACCCATGCTTTTTCTATTATTTTGCTGAGGACGGCGTCAGTGCCAAAATTATAGAGAAATTATTTTTTCAACATGATTTCACAAAAACACATAAAATTAAAATCAATGTCTAAACAATACTAAGAAAATCAGATAAATGAAAAAGGGCTACAACTTGGAGCCCTGACGATGACAAAAATATACGTGGAAATGTCAGTGAGAGAAGTAGTTTCAATCAAAAGACCTCCACACTCAAAATATATATATATATTACAAGAACAATAAACAAATGAAATAACAATCAAAATTCAAACCACAATAAGAAATGGGAAAAAAAACTAAGATCTTTCACTTATAACAAGCAGTTTCATCAGAGTCATGAGTTGGGTTTTGACTTTCACGAAGACCACTTGTTACGGTTGAAAGATCTTAGTCTTTTTTTCCTATTTCTTATTGTAGATTGAACATTGATATATATATATATATATATATATATATATATATATTAAATTAATTAAATTGTTCTCATGATTGAAATAAAAATAGGAATCATATGTTATCTTATGAGGATAGCCGAAGAATTAAAAGGATACCCAGATGTTTGTTGTAAGGTCAATTAGGCCCTTAGATGATGGAAAGGTGGTATTTCGAACCTAGTTATTAGGCCATTGAGGAAACGAAATACAGGGAATGTTGTTATTTGTCCGCTGTGGTCTAGAGACTACTGTAAGGTTTAATGTATATAATCAATGTGTGTGATGCTAATGGAGTGGTGTACCTCGACCAGATGTTGACTTGCTGAGACAATGAGGCTCCTCACATGTCTCTCTCCCTCCATTCCACTATCTATTGTTTATTCAAATTCAACCTGAATTCGTATAAATAGGAGCAAAACTTCAGGAATATTAAATTCTGTTTTACTGACGGAAACAGGAAAATCAAAATATTTCATTGTAAGGAATATTTTATAAATTTAATTATTGTGCTTAAATATATATATATATATATATATATATATATATATATATATATATATATATATAATAATTGTTGTAGAAGCAGCGAGTGTTTCAAGAGAAAATGTTTAGAAACATACATATATACGTGATTATGAACTTATAAAAATGAAATAAATAAATAAAAAACACCCAAAAATAAATATATGCAGTAAAAATAAAATAAATAAGTAATTTTAGTGAGAATTATTTAGTTTTGATATTAATTGGTAGCGATGGTTGTTTTCGAACCTTCTACTACTTCCTTCTACATCCATCTCATTCATAGTTACCGAAATCAAAGATATAACATACTGGGAAAGTTTTATCAGAGCTGTAAAGATCACAGGGATAGGTAATAGTTTAACAGAAACACTTAGTGAGAAGTATATAGTGTTGTTGAGTATCACAACAGCAGACAGAGACTGATGGTCAGAAAAATAATACGCCGTATTAAAAAATGACCAAGTTAAAGAACCATAATGAAATGACCTTAGGAGAAAACGACACGGTTCTCCTAGGCAATACGAAAAAGCCCTTTTTTAGGACATTCACCCATATAAGCATTACCCTAAATCAATCATCTTTTCGATTTAGGTTGTTAAATTTAAATTAAAAAACGGCCACTGAGCCTTCTATATCTCTCAAGAATACCAGTCAAGTTATTATGAACACTATGGAGAGTCTATAGTCTTATTAGGTCTCACAACAGCACACAGACATTAGAAAAAACTTCTGAACAGGAATAAAGGTCCTGACCATATGGAAGAAAACGAGTTCCTTTGATCATCGTGATATAGCAAAGAGAATCCTCATTAAACTAACAGTAAGGGGTCTACTTACTCTAACTTCTCTTGAACTTATGAAGATGGCTAAAGTAGCTATGATTCTGAAGCCTCCAGCATCTGGCCACACGCCTGCAAACGACCACCCTATAAGCCTTCTTTCCTGCCTTGGTATGTCGAGGGAGATAATTATTAAAAAGTCAAGAATTTGCTTTCTACCAGCCCAAGCAATTTGGGTTTAGTACTTTACACGGAACCACAATATAAGGTCCATCTAGAATTCATTAAGACAGCTATCACATTATTTGGTGGTTCTAAACCATCAATAAACCTGAGCAGTTTGTCTAATTCAAGCATGCTTTTGACTCATTCTAGCACAGAACACTTGTCTAAAAAATGAGAAGTTCCATCATATCCGAGTGGTTCATTGAATAAAGCTGTAATTCCTCTCAAACAGACATGTTGAGAAGTAACTGTATATTTAGCAAAGAATGTTCAAATATGAAGTAGATATTTTTACTTTACTATAAGTACAGTATACTAAAAATGACCTCATTTTTTCACGATCTTATAGTGATCGTGAAAAAATTCGATCTCAAGATTTTGACGGAATTACATGTTTTGAGGTCCCAGAAGTCGTTTTATCAAGTTTTTTCGATGATGTCTGTTTGTGTGTGGGTGGGTGGGTGGGTGGGTGAGTGTGTTAGCATAGCTTGTTACCACGCGACGGTCCAGAATCTTTGATGGATCAAGTTGATATTTTACACAAAAATGGGCCCCATAAAGAAGAAGATACCTATTGTTTGGCAAGAATTATGCATGATAGAAAAGTCACTTTTTTTGCCAAAAACCGTTTTTTCGAAAACATTTATTTCTCCTAAACTGATAACCCTAGAGTTTTGAAATTTTGACATTATCTTTGAGGTTACAAATGCAACAAACGAAAAATATATTCAGAATTTTAAAGCAAAAGAAAATTTTTTTTCAATAAAATGTAAAAATTTTGACTTATAATTCAATCTCAAACCTTGTGAGAGCGATACAAGTCATACTGTTTGACGGATCAAAATGAAACTCTGCCTAAAAATAGAACGTTATGTGGAGAATGAGTTCAGATATTTTTTTTTCAAAATTACATTCGCTAAACAAAAAAATTTTTAAAAATTTTTGACGTTAAACGGCGCATTAAAAAATAATGAAAATTTGACCAAAAATGGAACAAAAAATTAGCAATTCATAAAAAAAATGCATGAAGTTTCAATTACGGAAAAGAGCAATAACGCTATAAAAACTGTTTGTTTATCCTAGACTAAGAGATCACCTGCTATACTTGTCGAATTTTTTATATTTTTTTTACAATGTTTACATTGACTTAGAAATTTTTTGAGCGAATCCACTGAGATAAAATTGATATTTATAAAGGAACAATTTAAATAGTTTATTGACTTATATGAGATGTAAGAGGAATAATATTGTTACATGTAAAAAAGTCTCCGCCAATAAACATAAATAAATTACCTTTGTCTTCCATGGCATTTGTCTCATAAAATGCTTTAATAAATCTATATATTGCACTCTTGAGCAAAACTTAATATCAATTACAATTACATTATCATTGTGAATGTAGTACCTTTCCATACTATTTAAATGTGATGAATGACTCATTGCTCAAGAAAGAGGACTTATGTTCGTTAAGAAATATCCAGATTGTTTTTTTACAATTCTAGTCTAATAGTTCATATTTATTATTTTCAAAAATTAGAAGCTCCCAACTATAAAAAATTTAAATTATATTGAATAGCTGGCTATGACTTCGATTTGAGTATGTAAACTGTCTAATTACTAATATATTTTTTTCTGAATATACATTCATAGCAAACCTATAACAGAGGAAAGGAGGCAGGAAAAGGATAACACTAACTCAGAAAAAATTCGTATTATTGATATTTGACAAAGGGGAAGGAAAATGATCTTATTAAATACCAAGAAGCCATAAAATTCCCAGTATAATAATTCTATAAAAAACCGAAAATGTAAAAGATAATTCAAAATTGAAATCTTTCGTTTAGAGATTAATAAATGTAATTATCGTACATCTTTAATTATAAATCATCTTAAAACAACATTTTTTCTTCGATGTTTATGATGTTTTTCAGAGAAAATAAGGGTATTTTCCTGTTTTAAATTTGAAAATTTTAATTTAATATTCAATGTAGAAGGATGTCAAGTAAACGATGTAAGAAATCCTCTGGTTATTTGAACAAAAGCTATGTTTTCTTGTAGGAGAATATTTCGTACCAAGAAATGTTCACTTTGGTTTTTCAAAAATGTTATTACTGCTGTATTTATACTAATGAAATTATTTGCATCAGCTGTGATGTACAAAAATAAGCTTATATATTGATATATAAGTCCTTCTATATATATATTGATGATATGTCCTTCTATCACTATCTGTACTACCTCAGGAATGAAAGACCAATAATCATATCCCATTTAGATGTTTACATTATGCTTAAATGAGAAGTTATATATTATATACTCAAGAAATTTAATATTAAGTTACTTATAGTAAAGTTGAGTGTAGGCCACTCCAGGTTCTTTTTATTGTTTACATTTGAAAGTTGTATTGATGTATGCATATCCATGTTGTACAGTGATGCGGTTGATGCATTCATAATGAGATTCTTTTTTCGTCTAATTTATAGGTGTAGTTCTTATAAAACGTAACTTTTTACCAATTTCTTTTCCGACGTTACAGTTTTTATATTTACTAATCGAATTGAATATTGCCATACATTAAAAAAAATCTCAGTATGAAAACCTTATTAGAAGTCCTTACTTGTGCTGTATATACTGCATGCAGAAAATACATAAAAATCCATCATTTTTCACAAAAATTATATGTGGAGTGAATTTAAGAGATTTAATTTTTCAGTGATTGTTGCTACTAAAGTTACGGTAAAAGTTACCTAATTAAATTTAAATTTAAATACTGGTTTAGCGATTAAGTGTGTATAAATTAGTTAAATATTGATAAAAACAAATTAAATTAAATAATTTAATACAAGGAGAGTTAATAGAGCTATTGAACCATGATAGGATGCGCAACATTAAGAGATGGAATTCAAAGTGCTAAACTCTTTGAACGCCTAAAATGCTTAAAAATTTTCTTATGCTCCAAGCATGCCTTTAGAAAAATCTAACTTAGATAGTTTAAATGAAAAAATATAACATTTGAAGTAAAATTTAATTTATACTCCTTGCTAAATCATTCCTGCGGTCACTGACTACAAAATGTAAACAAAAGGTTAGTTTACTTAATGCCCATAAAATTTTACTTGAGTTGTTCTTTTAAATGAATATTGATTAAATTTCATTTTTTTTTTTGTTGCAGAAGAAAAAAAATTGAATCAGATACAGAAAAGTTCAGCCATATCATCATCACAAACTATAGTAAAACCTACCCTCCTAACTGTGGTAAGCGCATGATAGAAGTAGTAGCACTACGCAATATTTGGGGGCGTACATTGATAAACGACTACCCTAAAATCTACTCAGCAGACTAAAACAAAAAGTCCTGATGAGACAGTACAATATGCTATCTAGATTTCTCGGTAAACGATTAACTCTGAAACACAAGGGATTGATATACATCAGAGTAATGAAACCTATTTGGATTTACAGACTGAAAGCATGGAAGCTAGCAAAACATTCTATAAATTCAATCTATACAATTAATAATATTTCATGAACTTGTTCCAGCTTCCTGTTATTTTTCAATGATACTATTCATATTAATTTCATCGACGACGTAATATAATCCTCACGAAAAAGGTTCCATCAATCATACCGCCCGCTCTAAACCCGTTGTTAAACTTGTATTTAACAACTTGCATCCGGCCAAATCCCTATTATCCCTTCTTGAATGCTAAACAGGTTGGCTTAGAACTTAGTGTCAAGTAATGATGAAATAAAATAATATTTATCAACTCATGTTTAACTATTTACACATTAATTGGAACCAATGATATTAGGATTCCTTTATTTTATTGTGATTTATTGGTATTCTTTATACTTATTCAATATTACTTATTACTCATATAAGTAGTTATAATACACTATAAAAAAACTGTTTGTTAGGATTTTGTATTAAAGATATCCCAGTCAAATTCAAAAAGTGAAATTGAAATGTCAATCAAGTTTATGTATGGTCACATTAACACACACACGCACACACACACACACACACACACACACACACACACACACATAAATATTCTTTAAGTCCTACTTCAGATCGATTATTATTTTGACATCGTTTATACTTTTGATTTGATGATATAAGATATAATATAATTAATATTAAATAATTATACGTTATATATACTGAGCTTTACTTATTCGAAATATACCAATGTAGTATAATGGTGACGTGTAAACGTGGGGGAAAAAAAGGTTTCTTAGTTCAACAAACTCATTTCTGCCGTACTTTCAATATTAAGTGATTCTGTTACATGGACTAATGAATTTCCAGAGTATAATGTAATATTCATCTGTTCTTCTTTTCACAGTGTGAAGAACAGAAAGGATGTATGGATTAGAATTTCAATTTTCATCAAATTCA
This sequence comes from Hermatobates lingyangjiaoensis, assembly GCA_026182355.1. NCBI lineage: Eukaryota > Metazoa > Arthropoda > Insecta > Hemiptera > Hermatobatidae > Hermatobates > Hermatobates lingyangjiaoensis. Next base: position 11,044,756 of record JAPFBL010000084.1, on the reverse strand, counting down.
GTGTATATTACAGGAGGTGATGTCAGAAGAAGTCTGGTATGTTACTATGGGTATCAGCCTGTAACGAATTACTATCAATTAGATACAAAACATCTCTAATCAGAGCCCCTCGAGTAGACGCCGTCTACTTATTGTTTCTCACCGTCATTAGGACTGCCTTGCATTACAAACACTAAGTCAAAATCCTCCTTGTCCGCCACGCGGCAGCCATTCCGCAGTAATCAGCCATTTCAGTGGTCACTTCTCTTATATTATGAGTCCATTTCTCTTCCTGCTACAGCAACATTTTAGCTCAATTAATGTTCATAATTCCAATATTACAGGTTTATGGTTAATAATTGCTATTGTATAAATCTGATTCAGTAATGTCAAACATTAAACTAAATTTTAGTTTCCAAAAGTCACATTATATCAAGCCACATTTAATACATTGAGTTTTAAACGTGTACAATATATAATGACGATATTGTCATAATCAATTTAATTACTAATTAGTGAAATTCTATTCAGTTTAAAGTTTTAAAGGTCATACATAAGCATCGTTCTTTCAACTATACTCTAAGTAAAATATAGTAAGGATCAAAAATTAAATTTCGAGATTTGAACGGATTTAGAGATTTTGAGGTTTTCTGAGTGCAATTATTAACCTTTTTGGTAATATATGTTTGTAAGCAGGTGGGTAGATGTATAGCCCAAAGTTTTTGGATACTGTAAATCACTCTCTTTCATGGATAAGTTCATATTATACCAAAAATTACGAATAAGTTGATGAAAATGTGCTGTTTGGTTTTTGGGGAAAATAACATCGTGAACAAGCCCTGTAAAAAATTGTAAAGTAATGTTGAATTCTTTTATTGCAAAACTACTCCACTATGGAAATTGAAAAAATTAAAATATCATAATAACAATTTGAAGAATTTTTGACCGTTTGAAGAGGTAATATGACTCCAAAAATATGAAAATGAACTTAGAATAGTTACAACATGTCTTAGCTGTTTGATAACTTGTATTAACTTGATTATACAACTTGATAATAATATTAACTTTATATTAACTTGATTAATGGAATCAAACCAAACTGATATTTTAAATATGAAATGACTTTTAAAGAAATTGTGAATTTTTTATCAAATGAGAAATATAAATGTTTCATGGTATTGTGAGAGTCTTTCAGCGTAGTTTCTCATAATATTAATGCAATATTTGGCCTTTTTCTATGAATCCGTGATTTATGAATGTAGTTTGAATCAAGAATGATATAAATTGAAATCATTGGTTACACTGATATAATCTTCCTTTTTGGCTCATTCTCAGACAAGAAACTGTAAAGAATCCAAAAAATTGCTCATTGGTCTTTCTTGTTATATGCGCTTAAAACTTTAAAAACGTTAAAAGAACTGTTTCGCATCAAAATTTATTAATTAATTTCTAAAAAAAATCTAATGTATACTCAAACCCCTGGAACCATTCACTTCTTGAAACTTAAAACTCATCTGGAAAGGATGATCTTCAAAGATAACTTGAAGCTAATATCCAATCTTTGTGGTATTATTTTTTGTAAAAGGTTGTGAAATTGTGAAAAAATATTAACTTTCTGTCCCACAAGGGCTAACATTTGACGTTCAAAAAAAAAACTTTCGTGTTTTCTGCCATTTAGCTATAACGTCTATCCTGTTTCGGTTTTTATTTCAGGCGGACACGTACCACAGTTGGGGAACAGTTTGGACCCCCACTCTTAACTATGTTCAAAAAAGCAAAAAAAAAAAATTGAAATTTGTAAAAGGATGTTTGACAAATGTGGACAATGGAATGCCAGAGTCATTGGCATCAAAGTTGACTGGTGGACTATAATCATTCAACTATTGTATCAATAGGCGATTTTGCAGCCACATAGTCAATAGTGTTTGCTGAACAGATATGATACTGTCCACGCTAAAGCTCTATTCTTTGGTGGTCTTATGCCTAGTGAATGGAAACTAGAGGCGACTTTTGGCCAAACGACACGGTCGGCGGACAGTGCGTGATGAACGGCTCGAGTGGTTTCTGAAGCCCTTTGTAAGAAAAGCCTCGAGACGTATCATCGACGACAATGACCCTCCTTCGACTATCCCTCTGATCCATTAAGCGACCCCAACATGACGTCCACACAATCGCACATTCTTCTCACCAAGTCAGCTGCCTATTTGTTATAATCCACTGTTCAAGAATCGTTTGATGCTCTTTCCCCCACAATCGCAGTTATACTGTTAGTTCATTTTCTGCTTGCTAGCAAGAACATATTAGTAATACTTCCATAGAGACAAATCTTATCAATAAAATGTCAGATTATTTTTTTAAAACAAATAATACATTTTTTTAGATACCTAAAAATAATTGACATATCATAGTACTGACTAACATAGTACTTACTGACATAAGTAATTGTACTGATTAAAATGATAAGTGCTATTTAAAACCAAAATGTTTAACGTTTTTGTTTGCATTAGTTACGTGTTAACAAAAGAGACATGGTACACCATTTTAAATAAAACAAATTATTACTGTCACAAAAAATATGTTTTTGAATTTGATTAAAGCACTCAATATTTCAAAATCACGCTATGAAGTTTATGATGCTTGGGTGATAAATGCTACCATAATTATGCTAATACAATGCAAAAGATAAGGAGTTAAATTTTGCTCTAATACTTTTTTGCTTATTAATTAATTATGCAAAAGTTATTTATAACTTATACAAAGTTATCGGACGGAAAGGTCAGTCACAAACTGATGTGTGACGAAGTATATGGTCTGCGATGGTTACCTGACTAGACTACATGAGAACAGGGTAATATCACTCACCCTAATGCTAATTCCCTCATATTACCATCAATTACCCAATGGACTATTACTATACTGTTACTATTACTATTATTAGAATAATAATGAACTAAATGCAAATCTATAAATTTTGATGATTTGTTTTCAACAAAAAATTATTGTATATAATCGATATTAATTTTAAGTAAACATTTATAAATAGACTTTAATTATATAAAAAAGTAGAAATAATACCTACACTAGAGGAATTTGGCAACTGACTTTCTAGGTCGGTTGATAATAATATGTTTTATATTTTAAAAAAAAAATTGTAACTGTGTGCACTCAACCTTGCTAAAAGTAAATATATTATTAAGTTAATTGACAAGGTATCTAATTCAATGTTTCTTTTTAATGAAGTTATCTCTATTTTGCTAACTTTAACAATTATCACAGCCTTAAAAAAAATCAAGTGAATCACGATGAATAATAATTACGACTGGAGTCAGTTTGTAATATTTTAAATTAATTTTCAATATGTTGCAAATTTATACAGTAGAGTTTACATAGTTCATTATTATCATTTCAAAGAGTTTGTAAAAGATAAAGAAATAATAATACATTTAATAAGATGGAAATATTTTTTTAAAATGTTACAGAGAACTTTAAGTATCTCACTTCGATTATCGGCTTTGATATGTCACAAGGAGTGTATCTGCCCGCTTGATCCTCTTTTCTCATCTTTTCCTCATAACAACCTTTATATATTATTTTTTTAACATATATTAGTGTGTGAAACATACTTTGTGTTTCGATATCCACAAGAGTTATGAGATATCTAGTGTCATAATATGACCTATTTTGAACCAACTCATAGTTTATTTTTGATTATGACGGCAAATAACCCAGTTGTATATTACTTATAAATCCAACAAAACTTTTGTAACCACATACTGTATTGATAAAACCCAGTAATGTTTCCTCCAAAAATTAGTAGTATTGTTTTAATAATAAGTATTTATTAAAACGATCTCAACACCGTTTCATGATAGTTCTGAAAATCAGGACGCTACAAAACACTTCATAGACAAATGATCCGAATCCATGACTGTATGACCAATCTAAACTAGAAATGTGCAATTTTCTTAGCAAAAAATAAATATTTGTTACAAGTGAAAACCTATTACTGCAACAATATTGAACACAAAAGAAAACTAAAACAATTTATCTCAATGTTAACTGTTAACCCAATGCATTTAAGAAGTCGATTCACTGAAATCCCATGTAATTTAGGGAATAAAGAATTAAAATATAAGTAATGATCATTGGGCCAGGGTAGCCCAATCGATTACGTTCTCGTCTCTGGACTGGTAGATCGGGGGTTCGATACCTGCTCTGGCACTCGATTTATTCAGGTACGAAAAAAATTTAGTTGCGTCGTCCCTCGGAGGACGTTAAGTCGTCTGTCCCGAATGTATGCAATATCAGGTCTCGTTAACACCCTACTCTAAATACACTTGAGTTAGACAAAATTTAGGACTTCCAATGTTCCCGCTTTCTCTCCTGGGACAGCTACTACAATCTAACCTATAATTAATAATTGTTCATATCATAATTTATTTAATTTACGTTTTGCAATCTTGCTTGAAAAATCAAACATTTTCAATCTTTAAGTTATTAAACCAGTAAAACCTGAGAATTCCAAGCACTCCTCTTAATAAAATCTTGTTTACACTCATGGCTGGGATGAAAAATGACAGACATGTGGAAAAACTAGTTTTCAGTAAAGATTTAAAATGTCTTCATTTGTCTTATTTATACTTTAACAAAAATACAGTTTGACTAACGTACTATAAGTTGTAATTAGCGCATATACACCTATAAAAGCTAAATATTACTTTCAATTGTATTACATTTTAAATATATAAAGTTATAAGACCTTCATATATTTAGTTGTTATTTACATAAAGCAAAAACAGTTTATGTTAACATTAATAATTTAAAAATATAGAATATATAAATAATTGGTGGAAATAGAAATGTGGGAGAACTGTTAATAAGCCGAGGAGAATACTTTTAGTGTAAAATATTTGAAAGTTTTGACATGTATTCATGTTGAACAAGGAAAAAACATAACCGAACTATGGGTCTTACATGTGTTATAAATCATAAAAACACCGCATTTTTAATCACGTACATCAGACAAAAAGTGCAAATTCATTCAAACTGCAAAATCGTTACATAATGAGATCTGTATGAAAGTACCATTAGTGGGAGTGGTAGTGCCTCCAGGGTGATACACCTACTAAAAAAAACATGCAACTCCAGAGTCAATCAAAGTATCATAAGAAAAAAGGAAATAATACCTGTCGGATAAATATCTGGCTGCCTCAAAAGACCTTCATGCTTTCTCACATTTTCTTTATCATTCCAGGGATTTCTTTGAAATACAATTCACTAAGAAAAGTAATTCAAATTAAGAAAATAGCAATTATTGCCAAATAAGTTTTAATAAAAGTTATTATCTAACAATAAAATGATCAATTTTTTTATCATATTTAATTGATCAGTGGCCATTGAGAGTGTACAGTCAACCATTTAAAAAAAAATCCTTTTATTAAGAAAATATGTTTATAATTGATGAAACTTGTTTTTTCATGACAATCAACAATTTACTGCATTAAAATGTTAAATGACTGTCTTTATGTTTTATTTATTTACTTTTAGTTTATGTCAATTTAATCCACGAATCCACGAATTTGTTTTGTTTTAATTAATTAAATATAATATGATCAGAAAATGTTTTAATATGTAGATTACATATATTGCGTATTTTTTTTTCATTTTTAGGACAAGAAGCGAAGGTAACTATTATTTTGCTTTTTAGCTTCCTTGCATATCTATTTCGATCTTATTGACGAATTTGACTCAGGGTAATGAAACTGAATCAGCCGAAATTTCAGCGCGACTCCAACAGTTCTGTAAGAATAACTACATTATTCTTGTAGTAGTTATTCTTATGATCTTAAAATACACCACATGTTTAAATAAACACTAAAAGTTAATTTATTTAAAATTTCATCATAAAATAATTTTTTTTTTGTTATCCTCTCACTGGATATGTCTCCTCATAAATATTCGAGGTGGATGGTTTTCTCCCTGAAGGGAATTGAGACCAAATCTTTCCTGTTTTTCTTAAATGAAGACCTACTTGAAAGTTTGTAACAAGGGTTGTATATGGATGGCAAAGGGTTAAATGGTAATGTCTGTGTTGGAGGCCATTTTGATACAGGTGTAATGGCCGGTGGGTGGGTCACCTGTATCCACCCTGCTGGTGCAATTACCAGCGACCATTCACTGCCCCTCCACCACCCCATAGCCTTATCAATTAATTAATCTTGACCTGCTTAAATCATACCCTTGCCTAATCCCTGTCTTTCACCTGTCTAAAAATCATCCTCTGTACACATTTTTGAAAACAAGTTAGTGTTTATTATCCCATAGATATCTCTTTCTTTAATGTCGCCTTCAATCTGATTTCCCACGATTTAACTAACAAATACATTAAATAAAAACACTCACGCCCCTTTGCAAATAAATCAAATGACAATTTAAAACATCGTTTTCTAATATTTTATATGACAATTAAAATAATTAATATTCCCTTATATATCCGAGAGAAGTATAAAAACGAATAAAAATATTATTCAGTTAAGAATTACCCCGTAATTCATTCATTAGTAATACAAAATCTCAATTAGCATGTTAAATTAGCTCTGTACAACTAACTTCTGTTGCAAAACTTCCCCTCTCTCTTAGTATGGTGTGACTAAAATCTGTTTTCTGATTTTATAAATAATATAATGGTAATTATAGTAGTTCAACTCGAATTATTCAAATCAGATAAAAGATTAGATCTTTTTCATTTGTAAAAGAAACAAATTGCTTGAAATATAGACTAAGTTACAAGAGAAATACTCACTGCAGGCTACTGTTGATGTAAGGTTCTGTTTCTCTGACCATGACCACCTCGCATTATATTACTGAAGGTTCATCACTCTAAAGTTCATTCTGCAATCAAAAATGCTTATTGCTCACTTTTCAAAAATGTATTCATGTTGAACAAGGAAAAAACATAACCGAACTATGGGTCTTACATGTGTTATAAATCATAAAAACACCACATTTTTAATCACGTACATCAGACAAAAAGTGCAAATTGATTCAAACTGCAAAATCGATTTTTGTATATAATGCTGGAGATAAATGTTCATAAGCCAGTGATATGCATCTTGAATTCTTTACAAAAAGTGTGATATTTAAAGCAACAAAATTATTATAATTGGAAAATATTCAAAATTCGTAATTTCTTATCAAAATAATTATAAATCTGTGCGCAGTGTTTAAAATACGGATGCAATGCAATTTAATATGCAACCTGATTTCAAAACCTTCAAATATTTTACACTAAAAGTATTCTCCTCGGCTTATTAACAGGACTTCTATGCACTAGTCATAAATGAATGCTGGTTTAGAAACATTGAACTTAGAGTTCCTCCTGAGAATATTAATAATATCCTTGGATTGAATCCAGGTGCTCTTGAATTATATTAACCTTCCCTACTAACTACTCACAATGAACTGAATTACCTTTTATGGTAAAAAGTTGCGGATCTGAAGTCAAATTTCAAACGTTGAGCACTATAACTTACATATTTATTTTCTTTTTCAAGAATATTATTTAATTTATTTTTCAATCCGATGTATTTGCCTTCAATTAGTTTTACCAGTTCAACTCCCGTCGCTTTGACGAAGGATATAATATATTTTATATATATATATATATATATATATATATATATATATAAATGCCAAAAAATCACAATAAATAAACACGTGATGCAATCAATGAAGTTTAAACTATAATGGAAAAAGGAAAACAATAGAAATAAATGCTCTGAGGCATTTCAATTCATGTCATCAGAGAGCAAACAAAGTAACAACTGAGTTGTTACTGAGTTCTTACTTTGTTTGCTCTCTGATGACATGAATTAAAACGTCTCAGAGCATTTATTTCTATTGTTTTCCTTTTTCCATTATGGTTTAATAATATATATATTATGAGATTCATAAAGAACCAAATTTATATAACCACAAAGAAAAACGTAGGTTATATAAAAAACTGCACATTTTGAAACGAATTTATTGAATCTTCTTTACAAAAGAAAATGAACAACCTAAACAGTTTGTCTTTTCTTAAAAATGATGTTTTTTATGATAACATATACTTCCATGACTATTTAAAAAATAGAATAAATATATTTCTAATGATATCATCCTAATAATCATATTTTCTACTACTTTAGAATAGCACTTTTAGGTTTTATCGCAAAAGACGTATTTATGATTTAAATCATGCTGATGTATCTAAACTTAAAATAATACTTATCTTTATATTCATGCTCACGTTGCTTGTTTATATATCTGCATATATACAGAGAAACTTTAAGCAAAATTAATGAATAATTTCTGAATATACATTTAGTGTTATAATTTCCGAAAATATATTTTTTATTATTCGGCATGTGTTTGTTTGTGCCATATGCTAGTAGCAAATACTGCTGATGAACACAAATGTCTATGTGGTTTAAAACACCAACACGACTTAAAGTAACATACAACTTACCATAACTGGTAAGGCTTCCTACGTATGTATTACAGGACTACCACAGGATTCTTATGAATTCTGTTGTCCCCCTCCGAAGAGGGCAATGACCGTTTCCCCAGGACCAGGGCTTGCTACTGATGGTTAATCTGACCCCATCAGGGCGTCATTACGAGGAGTCTTTAGTACCATAGTGAACGACTCATAGAGAGATTGCAAATTTCTCGTTGGCATAACGACACCTGGTCCGTGTCAATAAGTGCTAGAGAGCCTTTAAGGTCTCTCTATTCGCAAAATAAAAGGGCGCGAGAGAGGGTGGTATCTAATCGTACCCACTCTGAGATCCTGTCAAAGCCAGAGCCTCTACCAGGCAAGTACCAGTTTTCCAGTCCATTCAGCTGAGTCCTGGTCAATTCCCACTGGAAGGGGTTTGGGGTCTCTAGCTCTTCGAAAAGCTAAGCAGGCATCCTTCTGAGAAGTTACTGCTTCTCACACAGCGACCAAAGAGTCTACCCAACTTGGGTAAGAACCAACAGCCACTAAGAGACCAACCTCAATTGGCGGGATGAAGAGAGGACCCCGCCGCCCGTAGTACCGACTTATTTTAAGAGTTTGTATCTCCTGGTTCAATGAACCTGTGGATATATGTAAGCCAATGCAGCCTGCGAATATAGCTGCATGGCCCCACTAGGGGCGTATACAACTGGCTATGAGTAAATACTGGTGATGGTAGATAGAGGCCACATTTACTAATACTCTGTTCCTGGCTTTTATTAATTGACATTGCAAAGGCTGGCGTGATAGGACATTGACGCCTCTTGAGAATAAATGGCAAGTCTGAGTCAGAAGGCTATATTCATATTCTGTGAATGAGAAGAATTTTTTCTTCTTCAACTCTACCAAGCTTCCTTGCAGTGATTAATGTTTCTGAAACTGCAATAATTGTGTATTGTGAAACAATGATTGCTATTATGTTTACCTATAGTAAAGTTGAGTGGAGGCAACTCCAGTTTTTTAATATGCATAGAAATTAATGTTATATATTTATAAAGTAAATAATATCAGCAGGAATGATTTTTTTATTTACAGAAGCATCATCTCTATATATAAGTTCGAGAGTTTGTTTGTTTGTTCACCAGTTTTCCGTGGTGACAGAGACCCGAAATTATAATATATATTATTTATTACCTGAATAATGTTGAATAAAAAAAATTATTATTTAATTCTAAAAATTGGACCCAGGGTAGACAGTGGCTTGCGTGCTCGCCAGTGACAGTAGGGCAAACGAGTTATATATAAATGTCAAAAAAAAATTTGTTAATTTAATATTTGCGTAATATAAACACTGGTAATAAAGTAAAGTATGGAACCAGCGTATCCCAGTGGCTTGCCTGCTCGCCGATGACAGTAGTGCAAATATAATATAAATAAATGAATGTAACAAACATTTTTTTTAATTTAAAATTTGAATAATATAAAAATGGCAATAAAGTAAAGGCATGGAGCCAGGGTAACCAGTGGTTTGGGTGCTCGCCGCTGACAGTAGCACAAGTATATCAGTACAAATAAAAGAAAGGCTTTGTCTGTGCATTGCTTAGAACTGACTCCTTTCAAGTTTTCTTTACGTTTCATACATTAGAAAAACCGAATCTACCTTTAGAATAATTTCTGTCGGAATGTCAGCAAAATATTGTCACCAGTAAACTCAGCCACCCTAAGCATAGCAAGCTGAACCTTTGACAGTAGTTTTGTGTATACCTAACTTAAAATCTAAGCTTTGAATGGATTGAATATTCAATTCAACGATGAATGAACTTCAAGTAGGAGCGCCATCATGCTGCGATTTAGTATCAGCAACAAATTTCATGTTACGAAACTTGAGTGCCCCGGAAAATGTGCAACGGGACACGACTCTGAGTTCATGCTCTGCACAGGTACGCCATAGTGGCAGACATCATAACTAAGTGTGGTACTGGGGAATCTGTTTGTATACCACGTATACCATTGATTCCGAGCCACTATCCGTTTAAATTCAAACGATTGCAATGTTCCATCAGCGTCTGTTTTGCAATGACGAGTTACTTAGTCGCAAGGGGAAACTATATCTACCGTAGGAATTGAAGTGAGTGAGACATGAAGTTTTTCTGACATGGTCAACTATAGTTTGCTTGCCCCAGAGTCAGAGGTTCCAACTCTTTTTTCTTCCATGAAACTGAACAGCAGACAACTAATGTGGTGTATACAGAGGCATTTGCTTAATATTATACTAATAATATTATTTTCTACTATTCTATAATTTTTAATGATCTTCTTCGATAAAGTATCATCTTCGATTTGTTGAAAAAGTACCCGTCAAAGACGGGAACGTTTGCTAGTGTTATTATGTTAATGTTTAATGATAACATTATCAATGTTTGTAAAAAATAGTCCCAGCATTTTCTTTTTTGATCTGTATCGAAACGTTTATGGGGACGCTGCAGTCCACAATATTTGATGGATCAAATTAATATTTTACACATAAATGAGTCTCATAGTATAGATGTGCCTTATTTTGGAGGCAATTATGCATGATGGTAGAGTTACTCTTTTTGTTAAAATGTTTTTTTTTAGATACTTTTTTTCTTCTAAGCTACTAATTCTGGAGTTTTGAAATTGTGGTCATGGAAACAACAAAACAAACAGCTAAAAAAATCCTCATATTTTTAAAGCAACTAAAATTTTTTTATTTTCAAAATGTAAAAATTTTGGCTTATCCTTCAATCTGGAAGGTTGTAGGAAGGATACAGGTCATACCGTTTAAAGGATCAGCATGACATTATAAAAAAAATACAGCACTATTTGGGGCATGATATGAGTTATTTTTTTTTAAATTACATGAATAAAAAGTGCGTTAAAGAATATTTTAAATTTTCAGGGAATGTTTCTAAAGCTAAATTGTTTATTATAGAGCAATAAAATTTGGTCAAAAAACATCCTAACATTAGGAATTAACAAATAAAATTGCATAAAATTTTGTTTACAGTAGAGAACAATACACCTATAAAAACTAAAATTCATATTTGAATAATGGATCACTTGCTATAGTTGTCGGATTTGTTGACATTTGTGAAGGCTGGACAGACTGACACGGCTATTTTATATTTGTGTGTGATGTTTTATGAAAAAAAGTTCAGTTTTATAACTGTTTTGGGAATTGATCGATGTCAAAGAATTAAAACTTTACTAATCTTTATATACTGATTTTATGAAACATGGCTTTTTATACTAACGTATCATTCTTTTTGTTCATACATTCTATATACAGTCAAATGTTACATTTTCAGTATTATTCTCTTGTATTACTTGGGATCACCACAATTTTTTTTTTGTTCTTTCTATAAAATGATCAATTTTACTCTTTTCTTTTTGTTATGCCACTATTTTTAGGTTTGACGAGGGCGGATTGATAAGTCAGTGACTTTATGAATTTCTGGCGCAGTTACTCCAAATGCGTCATCTGGAATCTATTAGTGGACAACTATCTAATTATTAGCCAGCGACCACGTGCAGTCGGTGTTTGATAGTCATTTAAAGCAGACAACCTTGTGTATTTTTACGAAAATGGAAAAAAGTGTATTTCATGTGCTGATTAAGCATTACTTTTTATGTAAAAACTCCATCACTGAAACTAAGGAAAGAGTTCATAAATACTAATAACGCCGGAAATCGTCAATAAAATCCATGAAATGATATTAGATGATCGCAGAATGAAACTGCGAGAGTTGGCTCATGCTGCAGTAATCTCAACTGAACGGGTACATCATATTTTACAGGAATATTTGGACATGAAGAAACTCTCCGCGAGATGAGTGCAGCGATTGATTACACTTGACCATAAGCGCAATCGTGTGACCACTTCAAAAGAGTATTTAGCAATGTTCAGCCGTAATCCAGACGAATTTTCGCGCCGTTTTTCTACTGTGGACTAAACATGGATCCATCACAATACGCCAGAGACCAAGGAACAATCGAAACAGTGGGATACTGTGGGCGAACGTGGACCAAAGAAAGCCAAACAGAGTCTGTCAGCCAACAAGGACATGACCACAGTTTTTGGGATGCACGTGGTGTCATTCACATCAATTACTTCGAGAATGGTAAAACGATCACCGGCGAATATTATTCAAAGTTTTTGAACAGATTCGACGTTGATTTGAAGCAAAAACGGCCGCGTTTGGCAAAGAAGATAGTGCTGTTCCATCAAAACAATGCACGTGTACACACTTGTCTAGTCACGATGGCCAAAATCCACGAGTTGGGATACGAACTGCTACCCCATCCAGCATATTCTCCTCATTTAGCCCCCTTCGACTATTTTCTGTTTCCAAACCTAAAGAAATGGCTGGGCGGTAAGAGATTTGAGTCGAATGAACAAGTCATTACCGAAACAGACGCGTATTTTGAGAGCTTTGACAAAACATATTATTTTGAGGGAATAAAAATATTAGAAAAACGCTGGACTAAATGTATTGAGCTAAAAGGTGACTATGTAGAAAAATAAAATATTTCTTTGCCGAAAAAATTTTGTTTTATTGAAAAAGTCACGTACTTTTCAAGCAGCCCTCGTAGCTTGTGAATTTATAGTCTAACGGGTAATTTCAGATTGGAAATGACTGATGGAGCTAAATATCTCATTATGAAATTATTCCAGGGTCAACGTTTTCATATGATCACCTAGCTGGATGAGCAACTATGTTTCATCCGCTACAGACTGTATAGGGTCCAGCAAGTGTGATGAAAGTCGGATAGTTGAACAAACACCATTTCAATCACTGCTGTTTGCCTTGAAAAAACTTTAGTATAGTCAAAACCTGGGTCCATCACCTGATAAATTGTTTAAGTGGTCGGTGTTTAAGCGAATGCTCAAGTAGCCATTGCTTGCTTGATGATAGGGTCACTGATGTGTTTAGTGTTCAGTAAAAGATGTTCATCAGTTTAAATAGTAATTAAGTTAATAGTGACGTCCTTGGTCGGTAATTCATCCAACATCACACCAAAACCTGCACTGAGCGTTCCATGATACTGAATTAGTGAGGATAGTAAGTGTCTTTTACTGTCGTCTGTCATATATGTATACAATTATGATTTCAGGTCTTATTTTAAAGACAAGATTTAATGAAGTAAATTCATAAAAAAATGACAGAAGACACAAACTGTTGCTAACTACTATAGTTTTTCAGTTGTCATCTTGTTCGGCAGGAATATTTACCCTTTGGGGATTAGTTTACATATCCTATAACATTAACAGTTTAAAAATATAAATTTAAAATGTTATCAAAAATGAAATTTATATAAGATAATTTAAAGGTCATTAATGAGGTTGTAATGGATAGAGTTGGGGGATAAATAGGCCGATTATGACAAAACCGATGTTTACAAAACCTGTTTTTACAAGAGTTCAGGTAACAAATAAGTAATAACGATTCCTTAAGAACCTCTCGTTAAAAGAATCAACAGTGTGTGCAAAAATGGTAGAGTTAAGCGTTACATAATAGTTAGACTGTGGGATTTGGGGACAATTTTAAGAAAGGGGGAAGTGTAGTGTTAGCGTGGCCAGGGAGCAGGCGTGCGTGACGCTCAGACGGACAATAGCCAAGGCCTTTTCATCACTGTCATCACCCCAATAGGCCAGCTACTCTGCACTAAACACCCTCTAATTGCACCCTTTTGCCTCATAATGGCTTCGGATTAAGGTGAACGCAAGGTCTCTCATCCATGCCCGTGTTCCACTTTAAGTAACATCCTTATGAAACATCACACTTGACAAATTTCTATCAGTCATAAGCCATGAATAGTTGGAATTCATTAAAAAAGATCAATAATTACTAAAATAAATAAAATCTTGTGGCTTACATTCAATACATAATCAGATTTCCTTAATACATGTGGAAAGCCTTCCACAGGACCTGCTTAACCATAACCAATTCTTACTTACATGTGTAAAACTTACGGTGGAATGCATAAAATCCAGCTCACGACCTAACAAACTCAGCCTATATTATTTTAAAAGTATCATATAATATACTACTCACAAGGTAATCAAAGAATAGATCTCAATGAATAAAAAGAATGAAGAAATAGTGCAATTTCAACCCCAGTCAAACACTTTACATGGTAATGGTCATGGAACATTTCATCAATCTTTCTTTTGAACTATTGAACAGAAATTGAATAAGATGATACTTTTTAACAGTCCATCCATCGATTGGAATACAATTTAATAGTATAAAATAGTGTTCACTTTGAAAAAAGCTCTGCAGAAAATTCAATATATTAGAAGAAACTGCATATATTCTTGATAAATGTGGCTGTATGTATTTCACAGAAAAGAAATAAACTTGAACCCTTGGATCCAATATCCACAGACCTTTTAAAAATACCGATTTAACAGGTAAACGGTCGAGTGGAACGACTGCAAAAGATGTGTTTAATTTTCATCTGGTTAATTACTTGACCTCTAACAAACTATACAAATATAAACTCCAATAGATTTTTTTTTATACATTCCATGAACTAGCACTTCCATTCTCCGAAACAGAAGATTCTCTGAAAATAGATTTGTCAGAAAACCTACTTAACAAAATCTGGAGTGGCCTAAACATTACTTTACTATAAGTAAATATAATATCAAACTTTTTTGGATACATAATGTCCCATTTTGAAATAACATAAATGTCAGTATTGGAGATGTTTATTAGTATTTCATTTCTCAAGACCATACAGATAGTGATTGAACCAGTCGTCAATATTTAAGCTTATTTTGGTATATCAGACAACTGAATCACATAATATCTTTGGTATTACCATATCAGTGATAACACTTTTTTAAAACCAAGGACAGCAGATCTCTTACATTTAAAGTCGTTTATCTGAATCACTGAATAATTAGCTTAATAGCATCCGTTTTGTATTATAGAACGAAGGAGTCTATAACTATATTACCCAAAGATCGTAATATAATATGAACTAGTCTACTTTACCAAAAGATAATATGATTCATAAACACAAGAAAATTTACTTCCGATATTAAGTTTTGTTCAAGAGTGGAACATATAGATTGATTAGAGCATTTTGTTAGACAACTCCATAATACCATGGGAAGCATACAAATTATATGTTTGATCGGCGTTGATTTTCTTTAATGTAAAATTTTATTCTTCTTACATCTAATATTATGTCCTTCTGAGGTAAAATGGATAAACAAACAAAAGTCTCCACCCAAATGAAGTTTTATTCAACATTTGTTGGTTTATCCATTTTACCTCAGAATGAGTAAATACCACACTATTACGTATTGCACAACTAATGATTTAATATTATGTCATTAAATAATATAAAATATTTTCACTAAATTGGTAAACATTAATTTTATTTCAGTCAATTCAGTTGAAAAGATTCCAATTCCATGTAAACAATGTAAATAAATGTAAACGAATCCGACAAGTATAGCAAGTGATTCATTAGTCCATGTAAACAATGTAAATAAATGTAAACGAATCCGACAAGTATAGCAAGTGATTCATTAGTCCAGGATAAATATTCAGTTTTATAGCTTTTTTGACCTTAAGAGTAGTTGAAATTCCACGATTTTTTTTTCATAAATATCTTTTTTTTTCAATTTTTAAATAGCATTTTATCATTCTTTAATCAGCTGTTTAGCATCGAAAAACATCTGAAAACAGAAAATGTACTATAATGCCCTCTAGATAAAATTAGTTTTGAAAAAAAATACTAAACTTATCCACTATATAAAACTCTATTTTTAGGTATAATTTAATTTCAGATATTATTTCATTAGATATAATATCAACATATTTTTTATATATTCCTTTAACATTTTAAAAATTGTCTAAAACAGAAATTGATCAAATAAAGTATGACGTAAATCAAAAGATGGATATGCATTAGTTTTACAAACGTATACTACGTTTAGTTCATATTACTACGTGATTGCTAAACGTATTTATTTCTATCAAGAAAGCTCTTTACCTCAGTTCAGGGGTGCTCAATATGACGAGTGCCAAACTAATATTGGTAGAACTCATAGAATTAAAGAAATTAACATCAGCCTAAATTCATTCCGTCACTGATTGATATACAGCACAGGCAGTCGAATGAATGTTTGATCTTTTTGATACTTAGGTCACTGTGCAATGACCAAAGTAGCTCTAAATGAAGTAAAGCTAATTCATTTCATTCTGGTCTAATTCATTGGAACTAGAAGTTGGAGTTGGCCATGCGACATGTATAATTAGGATTATACAGAGTAAGAGATCTAGGAAAGAAATAGAATCAGATCTATAGGTGAAGTTAGGATAGGTTAATGTTGCAGTCTCACAAGGGAACTAACATAGACCAAACATTGACCCTTTGTGATACCACACAATGAAGATAGATTCTACTTGGGAGTCTTCAATTTTGCATAAATCAAGAGTATTTAGAGTAGGGATCTTTAATGTGTACCTGGCATTGTACAGGCTCGGGACCGATGGTTTAATGTCCTCTCCGAGAGACCAAATCAGGTTTATAAAGGTTTAATCGATCATTTAAACTTTCTTATTTTAAAGTTTATATAATAAGTTTATATAAAGTTTAAAGTTTATATAAAGTTTATATTATAAACTTTCTTATCTTACCTAACAATAAATTAAAGGATACTTTATTTCATGAGCAGATTTAAAGTATAACCTACGATATGCTGCAATTAATTATATATCGTCACAATATGATATTTCTGAAATCTGTTTTAGCGATTTATACCTGCAAAAAATATTTTTGCAATGAATGAGCATTTCGCTTAATAATAATTTGATGTTTCAGATTCTCATTCTGAACAATGATCTTGCAAGTATTTGATGCTCAATATGTAAATGATTGTCTCACTATCAGTGATTATTTTCTTTCTCCCTCTGTGTCTTTTATATTATATTTGATTCTAACTGTTATTAATTATATTTTTTTATAAAACAAAAAATATGATTGTATTGTTGTTATATGCAAGAGATAACCATTGATATATGTAACTTCAACACTGTACAATATCAACCGTTCTTTGATTGTAAGGTCAACTGTTTTTAATAAAAAAGTAAGCAAAGAACATTCAGAACGACAAGAAAACAAAGAAAAAAAATTATATGATTATAAAATTAATCAATATATACAAAGTAATAGTACCCTAAATTTGAAAATTTGCTGTGAATTCAACATTTCAACAGTATTGAGTAATAGAATTAAAATGGATAAAAGATCATTTCCGCTGACTGAAAGATAAAAATAATATGTGGTTCTTTTACAAGATGATAAAGAGGCATCATAAATTAAAATGTCAAAGAGTTGGGGATGTAGATTGGAGGCACCTGGTGTTGTAAAGCTCCTGCCAAGAAACATATGGCATTCGCCTCCTTAATCATTCCATATTTGTTATGTCCTCGATTAGTGTTTCAAATCAAAAAAACTTGCTATTAATAGCATTCGACATTCATTCAAGTAGTTATGGGAATTCGCAACATTGTAAGCTACATTTTTTTAGGAAAGGTTAAAGAATAATTGACTAAATAAGGTGTTCTACGTAGCAAGTTGAAAGATTGTTTTATTAATACAAATAACTTTACAGGAAATATTCCAAGTGCTCAATATATGATTGAAACATAGTTACTTCACTCACTGTTATGTGTTTGTTGTCTTACCTACGAATTTCGGTTTAATAAATGAAATAAAACAAAATTAAAGTTCTGGTACTTTTGAATAATATTGTTCTTATAACTTGGCATAGCTATAACTCTTATAGCTATGTTTTCCATTGCAGTATTGGAATTTCTTAAGTTTTTTTTTTTAAAAAATTACTAGGTTGGGTTTTTTTTTTGAGAATATTTTATTGTTCTATATTGCTATAATTAGCTGTTCAGCGTTAAAAAAATTTTCGAAAATAAAAAAGTTGACAAAATTTTGAAAAAGAGCCTTCAGCTCATTACAACATAACGTGCAGTTATTATGCATTATTTCATTATGATCTGTCACACTGTAAGGCTTGTATTCCATAACTGCATCTGATGGTGTTCAGTATACCCTCTATTTTTCCATAATTATTTAGTTTTTGGTTCTGTCAAAAGTGTAGTTCATAAAAAAAAAAATCTGTACCTTTTGTCTAAAAACTGCTTTTCAAACGTTATACGAAATAGAACTTAATAGCTGTCATTTATGGTGCAATATTACTCTTCCAATATTTAAACTCAAAAGTATGTAGTAATACAATACTTCATTGAATCACTGAAGAAGTAGTTTGAAATTAGTATCCGTTTTATAATAAATAACGAAATAGTACCTTTACTGTACTTCAAATTTACCAAAACACAATGAGGTTCTTAAACATTTCAAGAACTAATGTATATAATACTAAGTTTTATTGAAAGGAGCAATATATAGTTTGATTACAACACTTATTTAGACAACCATCTATCTATCTTGGAAAACATCATAACATAAATGTTTGATTGGCGCTAATCTTTTATATTTAAGAATTATATTCTACCAACATATCAGATTAACTCATTAAAACATCTCACTTCTTTTTTTAAACCTTTAAATAAAAATTTTCTTTTAATTGATTCTACTGAAAAATATCTACGGCAATCCAAACAAGTCCTAAAGTATAGCAAGATCTATTATTCCAAGATGAATTTTTAGTTCTTATAGCTATCTTGTCCTGTGCAGTAATTGGGATTTCTTTAAGTTTTGTTTTAGAAAATTACTAGGTTGGGTTTTTTTTGAGAATATTTCATTGTTCTATATTGCTATAATTAGCTGTTTAACGTTAAAAAAAATTTCTAAAATAAAAGAGTTTACAAAATTTTGAAAAAGAGCCTTCAGTTCATTACCACATAACGTGCTGTTACAAGGCATTATTTCATTATGATCTGTCAAACTGTAAGGCTTGTATCTTGCTCTCAATTTTTATAATCAATCATAGGTCAAAATGTTTATTTTCTTAATTAAAAAAAAAAACTTTCCAGTTGTTTTGTGATTATTTTTTTTAGTTATTTAATCTGTCAGTTCCATGATAATGCTAATATTTCAAAACTCTAGAGTTCGCAGTTTAGGAGGAAAGAAATGTGGTCTGACATCATATTTTGCCCAAAAAATAACTTTTCATGCAGTATTGTCCAAAAACAATAGGACACACTTGCAGTATAGTACCCATCATTGCATAAAACATAAATTTCATCCATCAAACAATGTGGACTCTAGTGTGTCCACAATATTTTGGAAACGCACTCACCTATCGACTCATATACGCAGAAATACATCGAAAAGAAAGTAAGAAAAAGACTTCGGGAATCCCAAAAATTAGAAACCCTCAGAATATTGAATTCGAATTTTTTCATGATTTTTATACTTTCTTGTAATAAAGTAATAGTATTTTTTTATAAAATACTAATGGATAACTATGAAGGATATACTACTAAAGCAAATCCTAGAAACAAAAAACATGTAAAAGGACAAACATACACTTATGCTCTTCTATATTCATTTTAAACCATCTTCAGGATAAGAAACAGAGGGAGACCAAAGGCAGCGACGGTTGGAAACCGATCGGTTAATTCTTTTTGAAGATGGTCAAAGAAGACGGAAACGACGGAAATAATAAATACGTTTATAAAATGGACAGCAAATCACATGTTGAATTAATATATCTAGTTCCTAGAGAATTTAAAGGACTAATAAGAGAATTGGAAAAAAATTCCAAAAAACTGTTCAGGACAAAAGTAGGCAAAAAATTTAATCTCACATGTATGAACGAAGGACTGTTCCCCAAATATACGAATATTGACCGGGACTCGGTCAGTTCTTCAGGTTCAAATTAAACTCTCATTGCCAACGTTTCGGTCTTTACTTAAAACCATTTTCATAGGCAGATGTATAAATTTTGAAACAGAAAAACTAAGTATTACATTACAAATTATTTTACAAAGAAAAATAGTATGTGGATTTTAACAACAACTGTAGTCTGAATGAACACGCAACACTGAACTGACCGAGTTCCAATAATTAATTTGAACCTGAAGAACTGACCTAGTCCCGATAATTGATTTGAACCTGAAGAACTGACGGAGTCCCGATAAACTATAGTTTTGTTTCTATTCCACGGTCGATACTTTTATCAATATTTATATATATATATATAAATGATCAAACCACAATATGAAATGGAAAAAAAAGACTAGGATCTATCAACCGTAACAAGCAGTCTTTGTCAGAGTCAAAAACCCAACTGAATTGTTATATTATAATATGTCAAAAACTGTTTTTATCAATAAGTTAGCAATATTTAATTGAAGTTTATCAATATGCAATAAATGTTGCTTAAAAGTCTTTATAAATTTATGCTCACCGTCTCTTGGAGTAAACATAAAGCAACTATAACCAAAGCCGGTGATAAGAGACTTTACTTTACTTTGACATATGAGTATTTGTCAAATACTCATTAAAAAAACCCCTCTAATGCTGGTTGGAAGTGTCTATAAACAGCATCTTTTCCGGACAATGACCCTCTACCACAGTGTGATTAGTATGATGTTTTAATGTTTAATGTATTAAACGTGTACAGTAAATTTTTCATGAGTATTTATGAATATCGTATATACGTCCATTGGTCTCAAATAACTATAAAAAGCTCTTTTTCCTCCCTTCTGGAATTAAAATAAATTTATTACACATAAATATATTTTTAAAAAGTCTTAGTGCTCTATCAAAAGATTAATATAATGTGTATAAAGTGGAAAAAATTTGAAATTATTAAAATGAATATAATGAAGGTATCTCAGACATTTAAGGTGATTGTTTAAGTTCTTTGAGCAGAAAGATTTCACGCTTCATTGTTTTATCGTATTGATTGCTTTTAGTAGTTACAGGATATTTATTAATACGATGGTGTATTCAGTTATAAGTTTGCAATAAAAATATAGTATTATATATAACTGCTGCTTTGGTATGCGACCTCAGCTGTAGTATGATGTGATCAATTCACTCTACACTATGATAAGTGACCGCAAGTATTTCAGAACATACATACATATTATGATTAGTTAATCACGGATAATTTTACTTTCCGACCAGTGAGTATAAGTGCACTGAGGAGTCAAATGATATTGACAAAGCAGAATGAAATAAAATATCAACTCTAAAAGTTAACAAAGGGTTAGTTTGAAATTTACCCTACCATTGAAATGGATAATATGTTCCTGGGCAAGTACAGCAAAAACTGGTATCTTCTATTCATAAATAGAAACGTAAAGCTAGAAATATAACTTGAATTTCTAATATCTTGAATTTCACATACAACTTGAAATAGACTAATTTTCTTGATTATTTTTTTTGGTTTAAATAGGTACTTCAAAGAGAGATAATATCCTCTCTGCATTAGTCATACTGCATTCAGATTAAGTTAACAATAGATCAGATCACATTTAGCATATCTGATATCACACGGATATCAAAGTAAGTCTATGATGGGTGGATCTCTCAAAGAATATTTTAAACACTTCACAAGTCACACCATTGCTACATCGACATTTGACACTCACATAGTTCTTAATGTGGGAAACAAATTGCTTAGGGTAATTTTGAAACATGGGAAAAATAATTATTGTTTATATTCCAAAACGGTTACTAATTGGAACCCTCTAGTCTCGTGATTTTACAAATTATAAATTTCGTATTAAATACCGCCGTAAAAATACCACATGATAAAAATATTAAGAGATTTAAATTGTGGGAATAAATACCAAGCATATAGTTTCTGATGCTTTCTATGGCATTATGGATTTGTCTAACATAATGCTCTAATCAATATCTATGTTGCACCCTAGAACAAAACTTAAAATTAGATGTAGACTTTTTTGTTTTTATGAATCATATCATCTTATTGAAGTATAAGAAATGGCTTTTCTCGTTCTATATTACAAAACGGATACTAATTTTAAGATAATTCTTAGGTGATTTGATGATACTGAAATCTCTTATTATTTGTTTCTCACATTTTTCAAACAAAATAGAAATATTTTGCAGTCTTAAAAGGAAAACTTTGGCTTAAATATTCAAAATAAAAGGACGTCTGAAAAACGAAGTTAAACATAACTGATTCACTGGTCATGTAATGTTACAGATGACCATCTATGAGATCTACTTGGGTAGGAAAGGAGCGATTATGCACCTCTCAAAGTTGTCAGGCAACTTTGCTGCACAGAGGTAGGTGCTTCAGGACACTCAACAAAACCATAGAGAAACGTTTACCTCTGGACCCAGCAAAAGTGCTAGTGACTGTAGCACTCAACTACGACTTTCGGCCTTTGCGAGATTATCCTGTTAACCTGCTATATCCAAAGATAAACGAAAGAAGAGGAGGTGACCAGGAGCTGGGCCTGACCAGCTTCGTGTCACATCCTTCCAACTTCCCAAATTCTCTCCTCTTATCCCAACTCCAATCTAAGGCGTTATACGATCCGTGCCGAAGGATGGATGATACAGGGGTTACTGTATTACGAGCTTCAAGGGTACTCCGGTATGCGACGCTCTGCCGGAGCAGACAAAATACCACCGACAGAGCTTTAAGGATTCTCTCCAGTATGATACTAAGGAGAAAGAAGTCTGGAGACCATCCTCTGAGAGCACAGAGGATGTGCTCTGTGCTCTGTGCAAAAAAAAGTGCTAACTAGTGAGAGCTAACCTCCCACAAGTGCACATAAGGACCCGAAGAAGGAAAAAGGAAGTCACTTTCTCCCGAAACTTAGGAGCTCGGAATAAGCATTATCAATGATGGTTTGTGCAGATTCTGCAAAGAAGAAGAAGAAACGTTGAAGAGAGAAAAAAAGTTGATTGTAAGGCAACTTTGCTGCACAGAGATAGGTGCTTCGGGACACTCAACAAAACCAATGAGAAACGTTTACCTCTGGACCCAGCAAAAGTGCTGAGCTTCTTGGAGGCGTTGAAGCACTTGAGTAGAGAAGGAGGGATGTAGAATAGTTTTTAAGAGGCAGTGCTATAGTAACCCTCAAAAATAATAATAATAATAATAATAAGACCACTGGCTATGGGAGCAAAATCAATGTTCTCATGTAAGAGATAATTTTGTAACACTTTTTTACTTTACTATAAGTAAAGTATAGTAATCGTGACAAAATTTAATCTCGAGTTTTTGACGGAATTACATGTTTTGAGGTCCCTGAAGTTGTTTTATGAAGTTTTCTCGATGATATCTGCGTGTGGGTGGGTGGGTGGGTGAGTGTGTTAGCATTGCTTGTTACCACGCTACGGTCCAGAGTCTTTGATGGATCAAGTTGATATTTTACACAAAAATGGGCCCCATAAAGAAGAAGATCCCTATTGTTTGGCAAGGATTATGCAAGATGGGAAAGTCACTTTTTTTGCCAAAAACCGTTTTTTAGAAAACATTTTTTTCTCCTAAACTGTAACCTTAGAGATTTGAAATTTTGGCATTATCTTTGACGTTACAAATTTTAAAACAAAAGAAAATATTTTTTTTTCAATAAAATGAAAAAAATTGACTTATAATTCAATATCAAAGCTTGTGAGAGCGATATACAAGACATATCGTTTGACAGATCAAAATGAAACTATGCCTAAAAATAGAACATTATGTAGAGAATGAGCTGAGATATTTTTTCAAAATTACATTCACCAAAGGGGCGTTAATGTACGATTACTGTTTTCAGAAAATTGTTTTTTTGACGCTAAACAGCTCATTAAGAACTCATGAAAATTTGACCATAAATGGAACAAAAAATTAGCAATTCATAAAATAATATTCATGAAGTTTCAATTAAGGGAAAGAGCAATAAAGCTATAAAAACTGTTTGTTTATCCTGGACTAAGGGATCACCTGCTATACTTGTCGAATTATTGTTTTTTTTTTAACAATGTTTACATTGACTTGAAATTTTTTGAGCAAATCCACTGAGATAAAATTAAACTATTCTAGTCTAATAGTTCATATGTATTATTTTCAAAAATTAGAAGCTCCCAACTATAAATGATTTAAATTATATTGAATAGCTGGCTTTGACTTTGAGTTAATTATGTAAACTGGTTAATTACTAATATATTTTTTCCCAATATACATTCATAGCAAGCTTATAACAGAGAACAAGACGCAGGAAAAAAGATAACACTTCCTCAGAGAAAATTGGTATATATGATTTTCGATAAAGGGGAAGGAAAATGATTTTAATATATACTAAGAAGCCATAAAATTCCCAGTATTATAATTCTATAAAAAACCAAAAATGTAAAACATAATTCAAAATAGAAATCTTTCGTTTGAAGATTAATAAATGTAATTATTGTATATCCTTAATTAGAAATTATCTTAAAACGACATTTTTTCTTGGATGTTTATGATGTTTTTCACAGAAAATATGAGAATTTTTCTGATGAAAATTTGACTTAAATATTCAATGTAGAAGGAGGTGAAGTAAGCGATATAAGAAATCCACTGGTTATTTGAACAAACACATTTCTCTTGTAGGAGATTATGTCGTATCAAGAAATGTTCAGTTTGGCTTTTCAAAAATGTTATTACTGCAGTAGTTATACCAATGAGATTATTTGGATCAGCTGTGAGATTTACAAAAATAAGCTTATGTATTGATAAGTTGATCAATCACTATCTATACTACTTCAGAAATGAAAGACTAATAAGCATCTCCTATTTAAATGTTTACTTTATGCTTACATGAGATATTATATATCATATACCCAAGAACATTGATATTAAGTTTACTTATAGTAAAGTTGAGCGCAGGCCACTCCAGATTTTTTTTCTTTGGCTTTACAAAGGTATTAATAATGCTGTGGTACTAATGATATTACATGCATCAGTTGTATGATATACAAAAATAAACGTATATATTTATAACTAGTTCAATCAGCATCTGTAATAGTCTCCAGGAATGAAATACTAATAAGCATCTCCCATGTAGAAATTTATATTATGTCTAAATGGGACATTATATATTATATTTCCAAGAAGTTTGATAGTATGTTTGCTTATAGGAAAGTTGAGTGTAGGCACTCCAGATTTTTATATATCTAATTCAATTGGATGCATAAAATATATTTGAATCGTAAGCTATTTATTTAAAGTTTTAATGTCATCTCATATATACCTTAAAAGCCAGATTATTCAAAAGTAAAGTGCTATTGCCTTTTGCCTCATGGGTATCACCATATTTTCTGATGGATTATGGATGTGAAACGTTTAAAAACTACAGAGCTGGTGATTTTAAAGATGTAATATTTTCTAATTCTTTAAAAACATCAGGCTCATATTACATCAATGCATGTAATTGATATTTCTTTTAAAATAGTTATCTGTTTCATTATTATGTGAAAAATGAACGAAGACAAACTTTGTTGTTTTAAGTTTAAAGTTTAATAGTTATCATTTTTTTAAAGAATAGATCGACTACCATACAAAACGTGGATAAAGCAAACAAATAAGTGTTAAGAGTATTAGAGGGCGTGTATTTTTGGCACAAGTAAGAGCGTGACTACCAATCAGGCCTCCGAGGCCCTTTCACTTTCTCTTTATGTATTATTTCCAATGAATTTGTTATAACGTTTAGTTTTGTATTAAAATGAGACACCTGATTCAAGACTCAGTTTAACTGAACGAGAAGTAATTTCTGATATGAGAAGTTTACAAGACTAGCATCTCAGTTAATATATTTGCAGTAGTTAAATGTTAATCATGTATACAAAAATAATAATATTCAATGTTGATTAGAAGAAATTTGTTTTGTATATGGTATGAGTGACATTTTCAACCCCCAGTTGCTTTCATAAGTGATAATAAGGTTATTCTTTGATCGTTGAAGGTTCCATTTGGTTTTTAGTGTAGGACGTTATGGATGTCAGATTTCTTGCTTCAGTAGCTGTTAGCCACCAATTGTCGCTTGCTTCTGGAGGGAGTACATGTGTTTATAAATGTATTTTTTCTCCCTCTGTAGAGATATAAAAGAGCGAGGGTTAATGGAAAGCGCCGTGACTAAGGGGGCGATGCCTTTTAGTGGCCGTGAAAAATATATAAATGTGAGGGGAGTAAGGAGTAGGACAAAGGGCCCAGTCAGCCGGCTATAAATCTGTCGACCACAAAGCTGCCCTATTAGGTCTTGCCTATTTGTTACCAGCCTCTCGCGCCCCACCCCATTGCCCTCTTAACATGTGCTCCACATTCGCGCTCCTTTCTCCCTCGCAATTTGTCAGCTAAACCGACATATACATTGCAAAAATCCACATATAATGCCCGTTATCTATTCTATTCATCACCTTTGTTCACTTATTTTTTTTATAAATTGACAAATGAGTTCGGGATAGTTTTTTCTAAAATAAATAAACTATCTTCGAGATTTCATTGACATTGAAAAGCCTAAATGAAAAGAAGATGATTATTTATGTCATATGCATGAAAAGCTGTGAAGTAGTTTAGAGTATGAAATCTTATGGCTTGAGGAATCAAATTAAAGTGTAAAGGACTTCTGACTTCTTATTACTAATTTATTAACCTTTGACTGATGAGGTTGATTTGGGTAGGTACACTATTATTAGAGGAGTGGTAAAATAAATGGAAATGAAATTTGCCTAATTAGACTTATTGGTTTGTTTGAGGGAAAATATAATGGTTGATGAGTGTGGTTACCCACTTTGGGCTGCTTAGCAAGGGAAGTGTGGTAGATGGTAAATAGATGGTTTGTGGCAGCACGAAAGTACGCTATTAGGTTACAGCAATGTCCAGTAGAAACCGCTGTACTGGTCAAACGAAAAATCCTAATGACAATGTAGTTGGAAGTAATTGGTGTCATTACAGTGATCAGCGAGGCAATTCATTACAGCAGGATGACGTTCTTAAATGACAAAGCCTATTGTTGTCTAGTGTGCCATTATTTATGTCGTTAGAGGACGCCATTAATTGCAAGCTGATTGAAGGCTCGCCGCTGGACTTACGACGGAGCACTGAGGCGACCCGTTTCACCTACCTTTGGCTATGCTGCTATTTCACAGTGCTACTATCCATAATTGATTTGTTCTTGTATCACGAGAGGCTGTTCCGCTCAGACTTCTAAAACCACAAATTAAAATGGATTTATGGTTAAATATCCTACAATTACTTCTGAGTTCTGACATGAGACCATAATAGGCCGTAAAATCTTTACATGAGATATGTTTCATCGTATTACATACTACTGCAAATAGACAATAAATTATCATATAAGTTGCAATATAAATGGCATATATATTGCAAATATTGTTATGATAATGAAATTATTTAATCTTATCAGTAATTAAGTCACAGTTACTAAAGAAGATCTGGCTAACACTCTTTAATTATTCCCTTACTACAAAAATCTAAACCCTTTTTGTTCTTATTGTGCATAAACCTATTGGAACCAAGAATTTTGATAAATTTACTTTTTTCAAAGGCACAAAACTTACTAATATATAAGTTACCATCCAGTAAACAACACAATTCTATTGTCTTAAAAAGAATTTAAAAGTAAATAGTTGAACACTCTTTGTAATAGATTTGTTATTTAGTATAGAATTTACATGAATAATAATTTACGATTTAAACAGTTTAAAGGAAGTAATTGTCAATCTTATCGAATCATTAAACAATGATGAATATTTACATTTATTTATATATTCTTGATGTGACTGTCACATATAATTTTATTAGTTTGTATTGGGTTTGAAATATATTACATTAAAAAATAAATGATTAATTAGTCCCCTTTATTTGCAATATAACAGTTGAAAAATTCTCCTTTGTATTAAACGTTTACTAACCAAAACCACTCAATCATCTTGGATAAATAGTTTTCTAGAAAACCAATGCTATTCTGAAGGAAACCTTTTATCCTAAATCAATCACATATGAGCCGTTTTCTCTGAAACTGGTGAAGTCCATTTGGACAAAAAGTTAGGTAACAATAAAAATGAATACATTTTATTATATACTTTTTATTTATAAACTTCTTTCAAATAAATCTGTTAAGATTTTCATTGAGTTTAACAGATTTTTTTGAAAAAAGTTTATAAATAAAAAATCTGGAGTGGCCTACACTCAACTTTACTATAAGTAACTTAATATCAAATTTCTTGAGTATATAACACATAACGTCTCATTTAAGCGTAACGTAACGTCTAAATGGGATATGATTATTAGTCTTTCATTCTTGAGGTAGTACAGATAGTGATTGAAGGACATATCAATATATGAGCTTATTTTTGTATATCACACAGCTGATGCAAATAATTTCATTAGTATAACAACAGCAGTAATAACATTTTTGAAAAACCAAAGTGAAATTTCTTGATACGAAATATTCTCCTACAAGAGAACATGGCTTTTGTTCAAATAGCCAGTGGATTTCTTACATCGTTTACTTGACATCCTTCTACATTGAATATTAAAGTAAAATTTTCAAATTTAAAACAGGAAAATACCCTTATTTTCTCTGAAAAACATCATAAACATCGAATAAAAAACGTTGTTTTAAGATGATTTATAATTAAAGATGTACGATAATTACATTTATTAATCTCTAAACGAAAGAAAATTATTACATTTTATTGAAAAAAAATTTCCTTTTGCTTTAAAATTCTGAATATATTTTTCGTTTTTTGCATTTGTAACCTCAAAGATAATATCAAAATTTCAAAACTCTAGGGTTATCAGTTTAGGAGAAATAAATGTTTTTTAAAAAACGGTTTTTGGCAAAAAAAGTGACTTTTCCATCATGCATAATTCTTCCCAAACAATAGGGATCTTCATCTTTATGGGGCTCATTGTTGTGTAAAATATCAACTTGATCCTTTTAAGATTCTGGACCGTAGCGTGGTAACAAGCAATGCTAACACACTCACCCACCCACCCACCCACCCACACACACACAGACATCATCGAAAAAACTTCATAAAACGACTTCTGGGACCTCAAAACATGTAATTCCGTCAAAATCTCGAGATCTATTTTTTTCACGATCACTATACTTTACTTTTAATAAAGTAAAAATGCATAGTAAATTGTTATGTTTTTTATCGTTACCTAACTTTTTTGTCAAAAGGAAAACGGCTCATATCAGGATTAATTTATGCAAATGCTATCAGAAATCATCTTGTCAAACTTGTTTTGCAATTTCTTCTTCACTATTACTATTTTTAATACTTGTTGAATTGTATACAGCTTTGTGTTCGGTCTAGTACACCTTTTCGATTGAGGAATAACTTTTGATATTCAGAGCATATCTAGCTTTAATTGACTGAAGTGTTCAAAAAAAAAATTCCATTCACTTTGAAAGTAGCTCAATTCTTCAAAATTACCCTGATGTGCGGCACACACACAATGTTTTTTTTTTTGCTTTTATTATTGGATTTTTTTATGATTCCTATTTTGATAGAACTAAGAAAATCAGAGGGAGAATATCCATAAAATTTTACATCCACGAGAGATTATTATATCAAAATCGAAGATCTTTCATCAGAAAACTGCGGAGAAAAAATTAAAAGAAAAAAAAAAGAAGAAACATTGGTTTTAGTTGGTCGTAGGTTGAGAGATAATGATACGTAATGGAAGCGAGATTTCCCCAAGACCCATATTAACTCGGAATCATTTTCGAAGAGCACTGATGGATATCGCCATACATCCTTGGGGGCCGTTTACAATGCTACTCCCTCGATAATGATAATTCCGTGTAGGCAGTTTAACTAACTCTTTTATAAATGATGCAGTTATTTTTTGATTTGTGTACATAAAACTCAACGTCCAGTTTAAAGTGTTTCCAAGTTTTACATACACACTCTTCTGTCAATTATCTCTGAATTCATTCCATTTCTATTGTTTCCATTCTTTTTTCCCTATAGTCGTAATACAACATCTGAAATGTACTCTGCTTAACACATTTAAACTACTTTATTGTTTAGAATGTGTCATGTTAATCATGCTTGTTATACCGTTATTTTAACTGAATAATGATAAAATAAAACTATGCTAACTGTGTCGCAAAAAAATATATTATATTCTTTATCCTTTATGGAAACAAGTCAAAGATTGCTTGCTGAATGATCTTATTTCAGTTTTGAAAACTCATTTACTTAGTGCAAAAGACCAGATTGTTGTGAATGTTTTTTTAAATTTAAATCGTACTGCATTAGTAGAAAAAATGTTCAATGTAAATAGAAAACGCAAATAAACTTAAATAAGACATTGCTATTTTATTTTATTAGTTCTGTTATTAAATGGTTCATCATAGTTCTGTTGTGGTCAAAGGAGGGATTGCAGTGATACTACTTTTTTCATTACAACTTATTTTCCAGGTGCTCATGGGCTAGTTACAGTAATCAAGGAGTTTTTCTGTATACATTCTTTGTCCTCCTATACTTTTTCTATCTTCAGAAAAGCACATTCTCCTACCGCAAACCTGCTAATCTAAGATCTATCTTTTCATATATCTATTCTCCAAAGCTTCCCTATACTGTTAGCACAATTGTTAAATGTGGACATTGTGATTGTCTTTTTTTGCCCTATCATCAATCCTGTTCCTCCCTTTACTTCCTTCTTTAGCGATCACACCTACTCTATTCATTACAAGTTATGAATGAATAAGCCCTGTACTTCTTGTAATCGCGGTTGTCGATCGGACAGCACTCAGTTTGATGGTTTCTATGTAAGCTTTCTATTAAGAAGCACTTATTAGTCTCCTGGGAAGTAGATCTACCCCTGGGATAACCTCAGTCATTCATTATTCTTTAGTATCATTAATTTCATTTTTTAAACCATTTTATTATTTCTATTAAAAATTTTTTATTAATTTTATTAATTTCTAATATATTTCTTATTTTTAAAGGATTTTATTCTTTTCCATTTTTTCATTTTTTTTAGTTTTTATTTATTTATCCTTGCGAGAAGTATTGTGTATAAAACATTTGAACAATTGTTATTTGTATACCTGAAAATTTCAAACAACTTATTAAAAGGCTAGAAAAGTTAACTAGATAATTGACAAGAACAAGGATCCAGAAGGAGTTTAATCAAATTTATATATAAATCTCAAAGAAATTATTAATAAAAATAAAGTTCTAAGTGGTTTAGAGTATTACCCTGTTTTTAAAGAATCAATTGTTTGATTTGGTTTCATATCAGAACTGAGAAATGCCTATAACACAAGTGTGAACACGAAATCAATTACGAAAAATTGTCCTTTCATAAAGTAATTAATGGCAATTGAAAACTATACCAAATATTTAGGAAAATTTTGAAATGTATGAAAACGTTATGATCATACTGTTGAGGATTAAATTGTAATCAATCTTCGCGATTGTTGCTTGAATAATGTTTTAAAATCGGCTAGATAAAAAGTGTTAATTTTGCATCATATATATGTATGAGGAGTCCAGGTGCTAATTCAGTTTTACCACCATACATTTGACGATGCATCCAGAATGAGATAAAATTACTCATCTGTTTTTAGAAAGTGTAAGTGGAGAGTACTGTGGCGGAGACCCACTGATTGTTACCTCACCGTATTGAAGGGGTAATGAGGCCGGACTAGAAAGGCGGTCCGCCCATATTATCTTGAGCAGTGTAATTTCCATAACATTGAAAGAGACCTAGACGGAGCTGTGGGCTCGTGTCACTTCTACCTCCCTGGCATCCCACTGTCTTTTTGATTGTGCCACTATCTCTCTCTCACTGACTCCTTCCATCTCTCTTACCTTTTCTCAATGCCCACACTTCCTATCCTCTATCATTTACTATTAAACATCATCAATGTCCAACTTCTTCATTACTTCCAGCCATAGCTCAGTCCAACAAACATTTCAAATAATCTACTCCTGAACTACATTTAATAAGAGCATTTAAAATGAACAATAATGATAACTTACAAGCTGAACAATTAGTCAATAGATAACTTATGGTTATAAATTATAAGTTATGGTCACCAATATTAATAGAAGTGGAATACTATATGAAAACGTATTACCAAAATGATATTATGTCCGTATCATCAGACATGATATCAATAGGGTTTATTTTAACATAGTTATCCCTATGTTGTCATCATTACTAGAATTGGAATCATACTTAGAGCACTTGAATAAATAACAACAACTGATAATATTAAATAAAGTTAATTAATTAAAAAAAGAAGATTGTTTGTTGGTGCTGCCTTTCAGTTTATACAATATGCTCTACACAATGTTGAATGATGGATAGAAACCAAATGTCTGGTCATAAATCCAGCAGAAACGATCCGTATTCTCTTCTGAAGAAGAAAATGCTTCAAAGACCGCTTCATTCCATGTTAATGGAACCAATCTTGTTTAAGAGGTTTACGAATTTGGGCATATTATACCTATAACCAATGAAAGTAAGAGATACTTTCCTAAGGATAATTATGAGGATCATTAAATAACTTAAAATGTTGATTTAGAAACAATAAAAGAAAGGACAATAGGACAGATTTGGTCACGTGTTCATGAGTCCGATGAAACTACGACACCAGCTTAATAATAATGACATGGCAGATTGTACTACATCAATAATTTTAAATTCGTTACAACTGATAAAATGAAATAACCACAATAAAAGAGATAAAATCATTAATTTGATTATCTATACTTGCATAATTCATTACAATTTCTTTTACACGATAGTAACATGTATAATTATAAAATGATCCATACTATAGTTACACAAGACTTACGGTAACATAATACTAAAACTTGATCAATTATAAACGTGATTGATATAAATTTTACTTATAGCAAATTTGAGTGTAGGTCACTCCAGGTTTTTTCTTTTTATTTGAAAGAAAGTCAATAAAAACATGTTGAAAAAGCAAAATTAGTAAAAGAAAACTATTAATATACCTTTTTTTGGATTATTTGTGATTGTACTGGTTAGATAAAATGAAATGGCAAACGCTGTTTTACTGGTTCACTATTGATTTAAAGATAGAATATTATAAATATCGTTCTAAGAATAAAAGATTTGAAAGTTCTACGAATAATGCATGAAAAATTACTAGAAATATTATAAATAATTAATATTAAACATATAATCTACCGTCTCACCTCGTACATTACTGCCCTAGTTTTTACCACACTCATTAGTAGGTTTCGGGTGTCACCCATCTTCAACACGAACTGATCTAATCCACATAATACTTATTATAAATAACTATTTCATTTTTATATTTTTAGAGTGCAGTTTATACTAAATTATGTGAATATTGTGTGATGTTTTTTACCTAATTCTTGAAATATGAAGTATGGTCAATTGAACACTGATTTACTGCTGATAAATTACTTATTTTGAACTTAATAAATTGTAATAAAATTGTTTGTTTGCATCTGAATACCTAATCAGTAGTCATTCATTTCAGTAATTTACAACCGCTGTCAATAATCCTAAATTAATAAATTGTTAAATCATGTAATACTCATACTAAAACCATACTTAATAAAAATTCTAAGTTTCGATCATGACATGAAGAAAAGGAAAAACTGAGTACCTTTCCCATTCTTCAATGTTGTCTGAAAACAATAGGTTTCTCTCTAGAAACTCTGTAAAAAATTTATGTTTATCTAGCTAATAGATTGACTGGCAAGCTCGACCGGTTTTGGATTCTTCTGGCACCCATCTTCAAGAGTAACTGCTTCCTGGATTTGGTTTCTTATTTATGTAAACTATACCTGCTATCTATATAATAAAACGTATGGAGTCTGCATAATTAACTTTATTATTTAATGTTATGGTTAGTAGTTATATTTAATACTTAAATTTTTTTCTTTAATTCCTCGTCTAATCAACTATTTCAAGTCTGTAGTTTTTTTATAGGTCTGGTTAAAATATGTTTAATGATATTTCTGTTCATTAATTATACTGTCTGTTATTTTTATGCTTGTGAATTTCTATTTATTCCCTTATGTTCATTCCTTGCCCCTTTTGTCCTGTCTATAATAGGTTCATTGTGTTTTCAATTCTGTTTGATACATGTTCAAATTTATTTAGGTGGTTTTTGTAGTTTTCTTTACTTGTGTTATTGATCTAGTCCTTAAAGTACTCTTTGAATCTATCTTTTAGTGTTCTTCCCGTTTGTCCTATTTTTTTACCACACTCATTACATTTAATTTTATATATTCCACTTTTTTCATATTTATTTTCTGTCGTAATGGTTGTGATTTCATATATAGTATAGTAGCTTGACAACCTATTTTTATAGATTATTTTCTTTAAAGGGTAGCAACTTAATTTTACAAAGGGTTTACCTTAGTAAATGAAGAACGCGTATCTGTTCGTTAATTTTGGGGTTGAATTGCTATTATTGTCTTTATTACTTCTCTCATTTATTATTTTTTCTATAATTTTTCTGTATACCCGTTCTATGTTGCTATTGTTTCCGTGGTATTTAATTCCTTATTGCAATTACTTACTTTCAGAGATACATTTAATAGTCTATCAATCATATATCTATATCCGGATATTTTTTGTTACGGAAGATGTTGATTGAGGATTCATGTATACTTATATTGATGGCAGTTGGTTTATGGTAACTTGAAAACTGAGTTTACCCTTAACTTTTTCTATTGTTAAGTCTATGATGTTTAATTTATCATTTCCTCTATTTTGTAAAAACTTGATTTTGCTTTTTAACTAGTAAAGTAAGTTTTTTATATCTATTACATTTTTATTACTATCGTTATTGACGATTAGAAAGGAGTGAACTACATATCAAAATATAACCATATAAACAATTTTCATGACTTGATGTCTGTATGTCGATGACGTTTCTCATTGTTTCTTGTAACCGAATAACATTTACAATACTCCAACAAAACTTTATTTTTCATTAATAATCCTCTTTTTTCATTAATATCTATAATGCCAGTTTTGGCACTTTTGCAAAGTACAATATATTTATGCTTTCTTAAGAATATACGAGTTTTAAAGTATTAAAAATTGTTCAGTACAACCATTTTATTGAACCATCCATTGCTTAAAAGACTTATTTCATTTATTACTAAGATTTGTTATAATATTTACACACTGGCTTCTAAAAATATCACAATTTCCTATATTCATACAAAAAAATTATCTTTTTTAAAATCCTTATGATATGGAATGTAGAAATATTTTCTTTTTAACAGTTGCCTGAGTTACCTGGATATATATATATAAACTAGAATTTTCAAACGAACACACAGAAATGAAATCACTGAAACTCACTACTATATTTGGATATCCACGTCGTCAGGAATAGATGTGAATCGCTCCAAAGGCTGAAAACGACTTTTGAAGGTATGCGTGGCATCCATGAATACAAAATTGTCACAATATCACGTGATATAAATATTCAATATTTATATCACGTGTTATGTGACAATTTTGTGTATATATATATATATCAAAACCCAACAGTTGGGTTTTTGACTCTGACGAAGACCGCTTGTTACGATTGAAAGATCTTAGTCTTTTTTTCTCATTTCATGTTGTGGTTTGATTATTGATTGTTATTTCACGTGTTTATGTGAAATCTTTATATATATTGATAATTAAGGAAGGTACGGTACATATATTCAGAAAAAATTTTTTTGTAATCATTACAAGAAAGTATTTGGTAATTATAATAAACTATTTGTCAATTTCCCTGTTGTTTAACACGGAAAATTTTTTTTAAAGTTCTATTTAAAAGACAAAGCTTTGATAAATGAATTATGAAATTTAACATGATAACATGAAGTAACATGATTATACTAATTTCAGTTTTATGTTTGAACAATCAATTCAGTTTTCTTTTGGTTTTTGGATATTAAAATATTCTAATTTTAATTTCATCAAGTTCTTTCTAACAGGTTACTTTCATCAAGTCGAATTATTCTTTAAGAAATTTAAAATTTGTGGGAAACATAAAATTAGCATTAGTAGATTGCTCAACATTTCCCAGTTGCTAATAAGGTAATGTTGTTAATGAAGGAACAAAAAGCACTAGTGTATGCAAATTACGAACTGTAATTGTAATCCAAAATTATGCTGTAACAATAAAATTACACCTTTTGAAGGAATTATGGAAATTTGTTGAATTTTATCTTTATAGAGGATCCCTTTATGACTGCATTCTTACCTATACTCCTCATTACAATTTGTCCAACAATGACAGTATATTTTCGGATTAAAAATCGTCCGTAGTACTATCAATAAAGAAATACATTATTAAAGCGTATACCATTATAATATACTATTATTGAATTTATAATAAAGTAGAATGTCATTAGAATAATATTTTATTCAAAAATGAATATTTTTTGGGAAAACATCCTTTTCAAATAATTAGTCATTCGAAATTAACAATTTAGTTTAATATATTAATAATTCAGAAACCCGAAGGATAAGTTTCAATATTTCTTTATTGAGTTATATTTTCAAATATGATTTCACAATTAATAATCTACTCATATATGTAAATATTAATGACAAATAATACAACTAATGCTTTAAAAACAATAAAAATGGTTAAATCAGAATGTAACTTAGAAATTATAGAAAAAGATTCTATATAACCATATATTTATTATAAAAATACTCATCAGTTTACTTTTTTTGTTTCATAAAATACAAAACAACTCCAGCCAACACTGATTTTTTAAAAAAATGTATATAAATAACTCCAATGTTTTGTCAATTGTATTTAAGAGTAAAATTTTAAAATAATTTTAATATGTTTAAATTAATCTGGTCTGTTCGGTCAACATTAAGAAAGCAGTTTTTGAAGAGCCAGATTTGTTCATTATGATATTTAAGTGTATTACGACTCTGTTTATGTATGATATACTAAACTGTATTACTGGTACTATCTTATTACTTAACTTACGTTCAATAGTGATTTAAACATAAGAGTCTGTTGGGTATGAAAACTCATTACTATAGACTCTCCAGGTCTCGTGAAGACTTTTTACTGTCATCAAGTCATCATTCTGGTAGTTTCAGACGTTGGCAATTCTCAATAAAACTAATTATGCTAGGATATAATTGATATATAAAAAATGAAAGAAATCAAGGAAACTTCAGAACTGACCAAGTCCCGATAAACTATAGTTTTGTTTCTATTCCACGGTCGATTCTTTTATCAATATTTATATAATTTGGGAAAATAAATATGGGAGAACTAACCGAGTCTCGATAAACTATAGTTTTGTTCTATTCCACGGTTGATACTTTTATCAATATTTATATAATTTGGGAAAATAAATATGGGAACTTCTGCCTATGAAAAAAGTTTTAAATAAAAACCGAAACGTTGGCAATGATAGTTTAACTTAAACCTGAAGAACTGACCGAGTCCCGATAAACTATAGTTTTGTATATTTATATATATATATAAATATATATATATATATATATATATATATATATATATAAAGATAATTTAATAAAAAAATGAAATAAACATCAAACGGTTCTTTTATTTGAACCACTAAGAAAAATTAAAAGACTACTAAACAGATGTAAAAATGACCGAGAGAACAGTAAAAGAAACTAAGGAAACTGCTGAATAAAATTAATATAAAAGGTATGAAATATTAATATGAAATAAAATATATATAAGGCTTCAGTGAATATATGGTTAACCTAAAATTCACGCAATCTTCAGACAAGTTTAGTTTTGAAGGTGGACAACGTCTAAAACGGGTCAAACAACTCCAACACCAGTACAACAGGTAAGATTGTTTATCAATATTCTAATTTTGCACTAAAAATATATGTATTTAACTTTTTACTACTTATGAGTGGTTTGGTTAGTGTATGGTCAAAAGTTAATCAGAGGAGCAATATAAACTATTAGGTCAATATAAATTAATATATGGAACTTTTAGAAATAAATAATTCAATTCTGAGACGGTGAAGAGGGTATGATATAAAAAAGACCGTTCTAAATGACATGTCGTTTATTGAAACAGACCCTAGTAACCTTTGTCTTCATAAAATAGACCTCTGTCCAGGTAGAATCATTGTTGAATCAACATTCTCAGATTATAAGCATGCACTAAGGAGTGGAGTCAGTTTAAATGAGCAGGAGCTTTCAGTGATGAAAGAGGCGAGAAAACAGGCACTATAAGGACAAAGGAAAGTGGGGAAGTGAAAGGACCTCCCAGGGTAGGCCCACGCCTCCCGGGACCTCCCTCCGTCCTATCGCCACGAGCGATCAAAAGAAATCACATCCGACTAGCTTAAGTGATTGAATAAAGGGTTACCACTGTGCAACCCTTTGTGGTTTTACACATCAAAGAATGGCACTAACCATTGTGGGCAATTTACCACGAAAGGGTTTGTTAAATCAATTAAATGAAGTATTGTACCTGCGCCAGCAGGTCACCAAGACTGTTGGTCGACCGACACCTTCCTAGCATCAACCCCAACTCCAC
Source organism: Hermatobates lingyangjiaoensis (assembly GCA_026182355.1). Taxonomy (NCBI): domain Eukaryota; kingdom Metazoa; phylum Arthropoda; class Insecta; order Hemiptera; family Hermatobatidae; genus Hermatobates; species Hermatobates lingyangjiaoensis. The sequence goes on along the minus strand of JAPFBL010000084.1, from coordinate 11,005,755 downwards.
ACTTCAGTTATTCTTGCTTAACACTCTTAGACGAGAAAAAAATGTTCAAAAGATATTTCATTCTGTATGAAATATTAACTAAATCCATAGTTCCAATCTTTTGGCTAATTTTTAGGCTATTTTATTTGAATCACTAAAGAATATTTTCCGTCCATTTATATTGTTTTTGATAGAAAACTATTGGTTTACTTTTTTCAAAAACATTATGTGTCATTTTAATATGTTAACTAACTTTGAGATACATTCTGGCCTACTGAAAATATATTTTCAAAACGACTTCTTTAAATTTGGCAAATATTTATACAGGCTGAACCACATTTCTTATTTAGCCTTTAATAGCTTCTCTTATTATTTTCCACTTGCTTAGGCTGCTTAAAACTTTTTATAGAAAATTTGCATGATCCTTTTTTTAAAAATGGTTAATTTTCCTAAAAATAGTATCATATTGCATAGTATCTGTTGAATAAAAATTGATATAAGCTTTTAAAAGCCAGGATCAGGGACCATAATCATTTACAATCCAGACAAAATGAACACGAAATAATTGAGGCATTACTGTAGCTGACTTAAAAAAAATTTTAACACCTTGGAAATTACCAATATCATGTTATATAAAGTAATTATGTCAATCATTACTTTATTATTGTAGAAGTTAAATATTGGTGTGATTTACAGTTATGAGAAATTGATATATGAGAAATCATAAAGCGCCAAGAGATCTTTGTTTCTGCTGAGAACAAAGATCAGTAATGAACTAAGGCAATAATTAAGTTCTTGTTTTTATATTCAAAAATTTAATATGATGTTGTTTTATATGTAACTCAGTTTTTTTTTGTAGTCATAAGAATGTAGCTAGTTGTGAATTTACAAGGATGGTTTGTTCTTTTTGAGTCGAACAAGTGAGAATAAGAGTCGAGTTAGGAACGTAAGCAATTTAGTAGAAGCGCGAAATGATGGAGGCCTCTATTGACGGACTCCACCTGCGTCCCTTGTTTCTGACCTCTCTTTGTAACAATTCCAATAATATCGTAATTGAGGGTCTATTCCACTCTGTACCTGAGACCACTCATATTCTATTTCCTTTTTTAGACGCTAGTTTTTTTGGAGGATGGGCATTCAAATAATCTTACTAATCAGAGGTCATATTCCATTGGATCCCATAGACTATTTGAAAGATTTTTTTTAAACCTGTTTAAGTGTTATTATGATTTCTTCATGTAAACTGTATGTTCTAATTTTCTATCTTTCATGTTATTTAAACCATTTGTAAATTACATCTCTTCCATAATTATCTTTTCTGGAGTTGTTATTCTGAAAAAAAAAATACTACTACACTTTTTGCAGAAACCAGTATGTTATTCGAAATATTTTTCAGAGAATGATAGAATTTATAATTTCGTTTGTCTGTTAACAAGCACTTGTGAGTTTTATTCTAGACTTTACTGCCCTAGAAATGCCACTTCTTTATTTTATTAAAAGTTATATCAAATTTAAACAGCACAGCCTAAAGTTAATGAATTCTAACCAAGTAGCTGAAACAAGTAACCTTACCGACTATGCTAAACACATAGTTTTTATTAAAATATTTCTGCAAGTTTCAAATTGTTTAAGGGCTGGTTTTGAAATAATATTATATATTAATAAAATAAATAAAAAGACAAAGAAACTGAATATTTTCAAACTTGCTTTTTCATTGTAAGTGGGATGTAAATAATTTGGTAGCTTACCTCCAGTTATTTTGCACTCATGAATTTAATCTTCATTAAACTATGGTATGGACTGTTTTTGATAAAAAATCTTAAAGTTTTTATTTTAGAGTTTTAGAAGTTTATTAGACCATCGATGACGTCTCGCGTCATTCTACTAACCGGCTCAAGGTGGGCAACTTACTTAGATGTCCTGATCCATAGGTTACCATAGGGTTACGTTTTCGTGTACATAGAAGACCTACTAATGTACTTTCGTATGTCCATTTTCATTCTTCCCATCCAAGAAATATCAAAATTTCTGTATTTAGAAAAATGTCTTTGAGGGCGTTAAGAGTGAGCTCCCCTGAATTTCTTAATGATGAGATGAATAACATTAGGTCAATTGCCCTATCATTAAAATATCCTTCCTCTTATATCGACTTAGCGTTAAATGGTGCTAAAAATACTATCTCTAACATTTCAACAGAGCCCCGTTCATTGTCAAATTCTATAGTTTTATCCTATCATGACTCATTGAACCCTCTTCCTAGGCTTGCGCATAATTTTGATTTCAATATAGTTTCTTTTTTATCATAAAACGTAGGAAATATGTTAATAAAAAAATCTCCTAGGGACCTGAAGCCCGGTATTTATAAAATTCTATGCAAGAATTGCCATAAAAGTTATATTGGTCAAACTAGTAAATCTTTAAATACAACACCAATACAACGTCAGTGGACAGAAAAAAAGTAGCACCCTATTCTTGCACATAAATAATGAAAATCATCATATTCATTGGACCGGAGCTAAATTATTACCTATGAAAAATCGGTATTGCTAAGAAATATGATCAAATCCTCTGTAATTAAATTTAATAGATCAAATACTATAAACATTAGTAACCGTTTCTTCAAGTTTGACTAGCTAGCGGAAGTTTTCTACTTTTTTTCTTACTGTACTCCTTTTTTTACCCAAACATCTCTCCCTAGACTATTGTCCTTTCCTGCACTTTACACGCTTTCCTCTCTTCTCTCCTACTCTTCTCAACACCTTACCATGATGTTTCTACTTCTTGTGTTTTAGTTGGGTTTTGACTCTGACGAAGACCACTTATTATAGTTGAAAGATCTTAGTCTTTTTTTTTTCATTTCATATTGTGGTTTGAACATTGATTGTTTTTTCACGTGTTTATTGTGAAATCATATGTTATATATATATATTAAAAAGGATCGAACATTTTTACTTCTTTAAAAAATAAAATTACTTAAAAGGTAAATTTTTAGAGAGGGATTAGCACCGTATTCACTACTCTCTACGAGAGTTAACCGTTTAACTGAGGGAGCGAAATTGTATCCTTATATATGCTCCCCATAGGAGTAAGCGCTGACCAAGAGATTTGATGTATGAATTTTTGTTTAAAAAACATTATTTTTGCTTTCCGAAGTCCACACTTATAAGGCTTTCACCTTTTAGTGCTGCTCTAGGGGCGGAAATTGCGACTCATTTATTATTTGGGACCAATTTTTAGTAATGGGCGAGCCACATTACCCAATTATATTGGGAGTCCTAAACATTTACTCGGGATCAACGGCTCAACGTTTTTTGAGAGGAAAGGCGTGATCAAATTTATTCAGCACTTACATCAATAAATTGAGAGTCAGAGTGGGTATTGAACCCTGAATCTACCTGTCATAGGGCGAACATGTTGACACTGTGCTAACCTGGCCCGCTGTTTAATAACACAGAAGTACAAGTTATTAATCATATCTTCCATATTTTTCAGTAAATATGCTCGATTTATCAAAATAGTATTACTTACCCAGGACTCCATTATCCTAACGCCAAAGGATATCAATAGCATAATTGATAACATTGCTATAACATATTTTGATTAATGATTTTGATGCTAAATGATTTATGAGGATTTATGCAAGAGTGGTTGGTCAAGGATATGGTTAGGCGGACATAGTGATTAACTTTAAAGTGGAGGCTAGGAGGATATAGAACATGATGCTATTTTATTGTTCTTTCTAAATCAAGGTCTCAGAGATTACTCAATAGATAGGATCAAAATGTTACAGATCTTTATCAAGTATTAATCTCTGCGTCAATTAAGCAATTTAGACAATCTTGAGAGAGTTATAAAATATTATTAATTGCGTTTCTAATTATTTAACAGTAGAAGAGATTTTCTCTTGGGATTATAGCTGAGAGGTTGGTTGAGTAGGGGTCTGGTATCTAGAAGCCTGAGACACTTAGTGCCAGTGAGAGAACAGACAAAAACTACTTTCATAACGTTAACTCTCATTGTTCCACACCCAACATATTCATCAGTTTCAAATTTTAATTGTACTTTTCTTGCTTCACCCAATCTATTTATTAATCTTTTTTATTATATATTATAAGACTGCTATTTAAAATTTGAAGATTATAGTATAATTATGAAAATTTAAAGACCAGGTTCTATAATGTCACCCACTTTGAAAGTGGATGAGTGAGTGAAAAAATAGTGAGTTAAGGAGACATGGTTTTATATATAAACGAATCAGAGAGTACGATAATAACTACTAGAAACTGCAAAATTGATTGCTAAGAATTATGATAATATTTTGTCACCATGGCATTGAGAGATACTAGAAGGATATTCTCTCTCTCTCTCTCTCTCTCTCTCCTCTCTCTCTCTCTCTCTCTCTCTCTCTCTCTCTCTCTCTTCTTTCGGTTTATATTAAAAACTGACCGAGTCCTGATAACATGTTCTTGATATATATATATATATATATTGATAAAAGTATCGGCAGTAAAGTAGAAACAAAATTACATTTTTATCAGGACTCGGTCAGTTTTTCAGGTTCAGATTAGACTCTCATTGCGTTTCGGTTTTTATTTAATACCTTTTTCATAGCCCTACAAAACAGAGATATAATACAGAGATATAATAAGATATAATACAATCATTCAAAAATCAAACATACATAAAAAGCGCAAAAAGTTACAAGAAAGAAAATACAATAGAAATTTTCACAATAAGTTAGTGAGAGAACTTATAGAAGTATACAATTTTGAAATAGAAAAAACTAGTATTACCATTAGCGATTTTTAAAAAAAAAACACTTTGCCGATTTTAGCAACAACTGTATAGTTTGAATTAACATGTGACACTGAACTGCAAACAAGCAAGGTAACCAAATTTCACTGAAACCAAAAGTCGCTGAAACAACCTTGCAACGATCAACTATGTTTAACTTATCACACCCAAATAATACATAAAAAAAAATACATAAATAATACATAATAAAAGATTTTGAATTGTCACTTCTACAATTAGCGGATGACTGGTCCTTTCTAATATATAACATTTCCAGAGTTTTCCTTTTTTATTCATCTATTTCTTTGACTATTATTTTTATTTCACTAAAATCAAAATTATGTCCTGCTAATGCAGTAGCATTGATTTTCTTTTTTGATATAGAACATATGTGCGGGTAAGTTCTTTCTTTAACAACACGACTGGTTTTTTCATAATAAACTTTGTTACAGTCTTTGCACTTTATTGCATATATAACATTACTTTGTAATTCCTTTGGAATCTTCTCTTTTATATTTGAAAATAAAGGTTTCACTTTTCTTTTGCTATAAAGCGCTAAATAAACTTTAGTTAAGTGTCTTTTAGAACTTCTTTAATTGTTTTATAATCTTTCAACATATGGAAATTTAAAAATCTTATCTTGTACTTCTAAGTCAGTATTTATGCCACTGGGTGGCTCTTGTTATTGTTTCAAATATTTTGACCAATAACGTTCAATCAAATTTCCTGGATAGTTATTTTTCTGTAGTAACTCTTTTACCGTTTTTTTTATTTTCATGTATGTAACATGATGAACTTACTTCTATGACTTTTTTACCATATTCTTACACAATTTAATTTCTGATTTATAAGATGGGAAGAATTACAATTCAGTATTTTTCCAGCACCGGTAGGTTCTGTGTACCAATCGTTAAAATATTACCATTTTCTCCTGTTTTAACTTTTATATCGAGGAACGGGAGAATGCCATCTTTTTCTATCTCACATGTAAATTTAAGTTCATTATGATATGAAGTAAATACATTCAAAACATTATCTAATTCTCTTTTTTCAATAATTAGAAACAAATCATAGACATAAGGTTTCATGAATTTTACTATTGTGCTTATCTCACTTTTACAATACTTTAGTAATTCAACCATTACTATATTAGCGAGAATCGGTGTTATTGGAGAGCCCATAAGTAATTCAACTTTTGTTTATATATATCTCTATTAAATATAAAATGTCAGGCTTCACAAATAAGATTATACACAAATATCTGTATTGAGATGGCAGTATGTTGTTTAATTTTATTGCATTGCTTATTTATTAAATCAATAGGTAATCAATCGCTAAGTTAGGAAAAAAAAATTGAACATCTAGAGAAATCATGATTACACGTTCACTTAGTATTTCATTCGTTAATGCTTGTTTAAATTTTAATCGTTGACAGTAATTTGCAGCGGAGTGATAGTACAGGTAATGTGGAAGAATATGGTTGGAAGACTGGTGTACATGGAGGGCAATGCAAGAGTAATCTCAAAATAAGATATGCTTCATTACCCCAGACAAGTGTCTCCTATTACTTAATTATCACAGAGCACAACCTAATACATTACCACGTTAAAAATTATTATGTCCAATTGAGTTTATGTGTCAAATTGTGTATTGTAGTTATCAATTTATTTTTTGTACAAATAATGATGAACTACATCGAGCATCAGTATAAAAAAGACTAATGGAACTAGAGAAAAATGGAAATTAGAAAAAGGCTATGTATGAAATATATTATTTTATTATGGAGGTCATCATGAGATACATATATTTTCACCAAAAGTAATGACTAAGTTTATCGAAGTCATTTTATTCGATGTAAAATAATTGTAAAAAATGGTTCAAAGTTGCTTAAGTTATTCAAAATAAACATCTTTTTTTACATACATGAGCCTCACTGTCATTTCCTAATGCTTTATATATGAAATATTTATTGCAATCCAATTCACTCTAAAAAAAAAGACAAATGAAAGCAAATAACAGGACGAAAGAGAGACTTTGACGTAAATAGGGTATTTTTGACGTAAAGTATTAAAGGAAAGTATAAGTATGGAATTAGGGGTTTTGAGAGGGGTTGGAAGAAGTGATGACCATGTTTATAGAGTTGAAGTAAGATCCAGTAAACCTGCAAAACCCTTCCCCTCGTCTATTATTTACACAACCGTCTTCTGCTAACTATAAATCTCAATAAACCCAAAATACAATTCGACTTCTAGCCACCTGCACTATATTATATCTGTTATTTGTTTCTTCTTTTCTGTTTTACTTTATACTTTACTAGCTATATGTCAAGTATAGTAATCATTTAAGAAATTGATTCGATGTTTTAGAAAAATTCTTATGCTTTGAAGTCTCTAAACTTGTTTTTCATATTTTTCTTATAGTTCTGATCATGTGGATGGATGGAACATAAAGAGTGTCTGCCGTTTCCACGGTTTAGAACACATGGTTTGAAGGATCATAGATATTTATACATAGATACGTATAGATATACATAGACATGTATATATCTTTGATCCTTCATAGATATTTAAAATAAACATCTTTTTACACATATGAACCTCTGCCTCGTTTCCAAATTCTTCAGATAAAAAATATTGTATAATGAAGTTTACACAATATTTTATTGCATAAACTTCATTAAAATAACATTGAATAACATTACACAGTTCTTGCCAACCAACGTCCTTAGTTAGGACAAGAAATGCGTAGTTTTTTGAAAATACCAAATCATTTATTAATTAATTCACACGATAAACTTGTGTGAATTTTGTTTCAGAAGAAGAAATAGTTCAATAGTCAAAATTAAATTAGATGTAAATTTACATGTTAACTTGACTTTTCCTCTTATGGCTACATCATGAAAGCTGTGAACTAAAGGTAGTAGTGAGTGTAGATGAATATACAAATGTAATTTTAAGAGCACACTAAAGATTTAATATTTCAAATCAAAGATAATAAAAATTGATGGTTTTCTATGAATATAAATGAACGGAATATCCGTAAATAAGTGTGTCTTCTTCCAGTTTTAATAGCATTCTATCTATAGTTTCATGCAATAGGCGTTCCTAAAATGTTTGAGGACTCCCTGAGATCAACCTTGTCAACAGTGTAATTCCTTTGACCTATAAAAACTAATTATGTATATGTAAAGGTTGGTAATAAAATTTTCTTTGTTGTTAAATTAAAATAGAAATACTCTATTATAATTATAAAATAAAAAAATAAATGCAAGTATGTTATTAATCAATAAAATAACGTGCAGCAACGATTTACCTATTTCTTGGAAATAGATTGAAAAAAAATTTAATATAGTGTAAACAATTTTAAAATTATTTAATCTTTAGGAAAGTAATTGGAACATTGTGACTGAATTGTACGCCAAGTTTGAATATTCAACGATTATTTAGATTATTAGTACATAACCTTAATGGTCGTTTCTATATTATATATTAATAAACTGTTTAAATATGTTATTAATAGATACTTTAATTTAATTTATTTATTAAAAAACTCTTTCGAGTGACCGCCCCCTTGGGTCCATAAACCTATAACTCAACACCCTTGAATAATAATCAGATTCCTAGACTAAATAACCAAATGAGTGACATTTTAATAATTAAATTAAAATAATTACTAATTGAATATTTATTTAGAATCCAATAGATGTATTGTTTCATAGCATATTTATGCAAAAGAATACACAATAAAAGAAACTTAGGTGAGAATATACTTTTAACATAAAAATGAATTATCAAAACAAATAATTTTAAGAAACTGTTTCCTAAAAGTTTACATGTTGTGTTTTCACTTAAATTTACAAAATTATATTGCATGAACATTTTCAATTTATGAAAATAGAATCCCCGCTCCTTTTTGCATTACCGCCCCCCCCCCCCCCCCCCCGATATTAAAGCATCGCCCCTAGGGGGGCGGTACCGCCCACTTTGGGAAACACTGGTCTAGGTGGTTTCGAATCTCCACTCACAGTGGTCAGTGTAAGCAGCCAATAACATCATACGGTATATGAGAAACCGAAAAACATTGCGCAGGATAAAGAGAAATTATATAACCATTTTGTAAGTTATCAGATAACAGTTAAAATTTTATTCTATTTAATATTATACAGATATATTTATCCTGAAATTTTGCAATTCAATCTGGCCATTCATATTTTACAGCTAGTCTATAAAACTCAACGTGACGGATTTTAAATTAATAAATTTAACAGCCGTTTTAATGAAAAATAATAGTTTTATTTAATGTATTTGCCACAATAAATATTGTCATTACTGTTACTTCATAAAAACACCACTTTCATGTGTTTCATATTAAATGGGTCTTTGGAGCTTTAGCCAAAAATTTTACTAAATTGACTCGAATTTTTGTGTTTGAGTTGTGAGTTATAAAACACTAACTTAATATTTTTAAAATCCTACCTATTTGAACAATGCTATGAAGTAAATATTGGATCCATACATACTACTATTAACTTTAAAATAGGCAAACTTAATTTCAAGAATATAACTTGAATAGTCACATATTATTTTTAGTTACAAAATGTTAAATAACTCAGTAAAACTATGAAATGAAAGTAGGATATTCTATCCATGGCAGCAGAACAAATCTATCTCTGGTTCAACCTCAGCTAACTTTGTTTACACAAAGAGAATATGTAAATAAGATGAAATATCAACACTAAAAGAAAAGAAATGAAAGGCGCTAAGTATTTGGAAGCATACAAAATAAATGATAATGATCAAGCGACATTTAAAGAAATAATCTAGTTTATCATCATCAGCTCATGAAGACCACATTTCATTTGTTTATTTAAAAAAAAGAATACATAGAAAATAATTAAAATGCTTATAAACATTTCCTAATTTCAAACAACAGGTTATACGATAATAGCATTGATTTCCGTTTAAATTAATCAGTTACATTTAAAGCTTTTTTTATTATTATATAATAATACTGGTAGTATAATTGTATTTTATAATAACAAATATAATTTATAATTACTTAACTTTATATATATTACTTAACAATATCACATTGCATAAGCATGTCCAACACTGTCAAAGCTATCCGACGCTGACGTAAGTATCCGGTCATACCAGTAACACGGTTTGTAATGATACAAAAATTTAATTTTCAGAAATATTTATAAACTACTAACAGCTTATTCAATGTGGATAGTATTTAACATTGCATAACACTACTAAGTCAAATTCAACTTCAATTTGAGAAAAACAAATAAATGAACTATACTGAATAAGAGTGTTGCCGTGTCTCTCATTACTGTTAAATAATTGTTATTCAATAATCTTTAATTAGTTACTATAATTTAACTGACATATTATGTTGGAGTTGATATTTCTATTCAAATTACATTACCCAAAACTGGGTTAGATTACATTTTGTGTATTCAAAAAATGTTTTTTTGAAGTTAAAGGGCTCATTAAAAAACAATGAAATTTTGCCAAAAACTTGAAGAAAAAATTAACAATTTATAAAAAAAACTCATGATATTTCAAATACGGCAAAGAACAATAAAGCTATAACAACTGAATATTGATCCTGGACTAATGGTTTACTTGCTATACTTATATTTGTTAACAATTATTTACATTGTTTACATTACTTACAAGTTTTTTGAGTGAATCCACTGAAATAAAATTTTGATGTTTAAAGGTTTAATAAATTTTTTTTTTAATATTTATTAATATTAAGAACTTAATATCAAAGTAAAAAAAAGTAAAATTCATACATATAAAAAATTAACGCCAATCAAACATACAATCCCTGATTTATGATGGATTTGTTTCACAAAATGCTCTAATCAATCTATATGTTCCATCCTTGAATAAAACTTAATATCAGATCTAAATTTTTTTGTGTTCTGTGAGTCATACTATCTTCCAATATAATAGGAGCTATTATGTTGTTGACATATATCCAGTTTTTTCACTATTCCAGTCTAGAGTTAATTTCTATTATTTTTAAAAAGTTCGAGCTTCCAGCTACAAAAATTTTAAATTATATTGATAAGCCGGCTTTAAATTTCATTTGAGTATGCAAACCTGGCTGTTTACTATTATATTTTTTCTCAATATACATTTGCAATAACCATATAACACAGATAACCCTCGGTCAGAGTAAATTAAGAATTTTATGATTTTTGACAAAGGGAAAAAGTGATTTTTTAAAAAAAAAAACTAGCACGCCATAAAATTTCCAGTATAATATTTTTATAAAAGATCATAAATGTAAAACATATTTCAAAATTCTAAACATTCTTTGAAAAATAATAAATGAAATTATCCAACATCTTAAAACATTTTTTTTTTACATGTTTCTGACATTTTCAGGCAGAATAGGAATATTTTCAAGATTTTATTGGGGAACTACGTCTTAAATCTTCAACGTAGAAAAAGCTCAGATAATCTATGGAAGAAATCCACTGGCTATTGGAACAAAAGCCATGTTCTCATGTAAGAGATTATTTACGTAACTCGAAATACACACTTTCGCTTTTCAAAATTGTTACTACTACAGTTATACTAATGATATTATATGTATCAGTGGTGTGATATATAAAAATAAGCATATATATTGATAGATGTTTGGGGACATTACATATTATATACCCAAGAAGTTTGAGATTATGTTTCCTTATAGTAAAGTTGAGGGTAGGCCACTCCTGATTTATTTTAATACACAATGTCATACTTTCTGTGTGCTATGGAATACTTTTGATTTCACAGTCTTTGTATTTTAATTTAATGGTAAAGACAGCATTTGCATCCATTCATTTCCAACTATACAAGTTGCGATTTATTCTGAAGTTTTTATTCGCACATATTTTTTTTATAAAATTAAATTTTATAACATGCATAATTTCAATACCTCCAAAGATTTTACTCATAAAAAAATGTTATAATATTATGAAAATCTTGAATCTTATTATTCATGGTTCAATTATATTTTGTGATGTGTTATTCAAAAGAAACATTGTTCACATATACTCTTTAATTCTAGTCTAATAGAATTAAAGCAGGTATAACCATAACAAAAATATAGTTAATTATTTCATTTTATGTTTTAAAGTTTTAATTTCTAAGACATTTTCTTGGTTTTGCTCTAGAGCTTCGTTTTAACATCCTTTAAATGGTGATTTCTCGTCATGAAATATATATTGCAAACAAAAAAACCTTCCTGTTGTGCGCAATGTAGTTGGGTCAGAAAAAATAATACAATCATATGAAAGAGGACAAATTATAAACCCTCTGTGGAGGAAGACCGAGCATAGCTTATTAAATATTCACCAACAACTCTGTTTAGTCAAGGTGAATTTGTGAGTTGTCTGAATAATGAATCGCCTACATTATTAAGTTGCAGGCACACACCTGACGGGGTTCTCATAACGGAAATTTATAATTCTACCAAAATTACACCCTGTAACCAGTTGCCAAAATTATAATCTATATATACCTTAATTCAATTATTTTGTCCAAACTTGTTTGTTTATGAACTTGTTTTAGTTGTGAGAGGATTTCTGTTCTGTCCATGAACTGTAGGATAATGTTCTCGTGAATCCAAGAAAGCTGAGGGACATTGCGATTTAAATCAATTCAAAAATGCCCAACTTTCTGAGAAATATTAAAAATTCCTCATGCTGAGTTTCTACAACGATAAAACACATTACTTCAGTTTTTATATAGTTTATATAAAACAAATGTCTATTAATTAATAAATGTTGATTTGACTTATTAGCATTGTCAATCATCAGAGAAAACCAACTCACTCATCAATTACTTATATTTGGGGTCAAATCATTTGTAAACTTATTTCTGTTCTAATTTTATCAATTACTAATCTAAGCATCTTTAATTATATAATATAATTTATATCTGTAAATACACTATACCCTCAATTTCCGTACCAATGGAGATCGAGCCAGGTTCGGAATCAAAAAAAAAAACACTGGTAAGTGGTAGCCTAATGGTGGATAGGGTAGGCTAAGTGGTTGACAGCATGACGTACGCTGTTAGTACATGCACATCAAATGGATTATTGTACTTACTGGAAATATATAAATTAAATACAACTATTGTAATCATATCGATTGCTTAAAGAAGAAACCTTTACGTGAAAAGATCGAAGAATACGGAGAACAGAATTGACCAAAGAAAGTTCAGTGTCAAACTAAACATAAACTAAACTAAATCACACAGCATGATTTGAGCATTTAAAATAATTTGAATATCGTTGGTTGTTTCTTTTTTTATGCTGTTTTCTTCAAAAAATAACATAAGGCATAATTTCAAAAGATTCTGTAACTCCTATGACATTGACTCAGTTACAAATGAAAATGTGAAAGCTGGAATAACGAAATAACTTGAAAATTAAGATTATGAATTATTGTTGTAGGCAGTGGTTTTAGATATGCGTATGAAGGACAGGTTTGGCACAACGACAGGGAAGGGTCTTAAACTGTTTCTTCATCATAAGAACTGATGTAGTAACATGAAAAGAAAATATTGTCTCGTCCCATGTCAGTGACTACACCTTCAATAAGTCAGTGCCGAAACGTTCAACTTACAGAAATGAGAAATGAAACCTCAGGCATTTAAAATGTACTTCAAAGTAGGAAAAATATGTATTCAACAAATAATTAAATCCTTTAAACATCGATAATAAATGCTATCAAATGTTCATCGTTGTTCTCTCTAATGTAACTAAAACAAGTCCCGGGAAAATTTAGCCTCATGGAAAATATTTAATTTCAAAAACAAGAAATTTTTCAAATGAAAGGGAAAATAGCCCATAGACTCACTCACTGAACTCACTAAGTGTCTATTATTACCAGAAGATCATAGAAATCAAATAAAAAATGAACTTATACTACTAATTTCGTGTTATATTTTCTACCTTGTTTAAAAAAAAACAAGTTAAAACAACAATAAAATGATTCTTCGATAATTTTGAATAATAAGAATAATAATTATTACATACCTAAAGCAAACCCTTAAACAAAAATGTGTCATTTACCTTACTGCAACTATTGATAATATTTACCAATTTATGCTTTTGAGATCCCGTAAGGGTATTTTTGATATTTTTAGGTTCATGTCCGTGTGTGGGTGGATTTTAAATACTCTGTAATACATACTCTTTGGCAAATCGCATTGATCAGAATGTACTCATTATAAATACTTATTGAATGTCTTATACTTTCAATAATTTATGAACTGTGAAACATTTATTAAAACTAAACAGTTTTTTCTAACAAATTAGCTAACATGATATCAATTTTAAAAAAAAGGAGATAACTTTTTTTGAAATTATATCTGTGGCGTGAAACAGGAGTGAGAAACACGACCTCATCTAACACCTCTACCTCTGATGTGGCGCACAGCTCCTATTTCAAAGAAACATTTCAATTACAAGCCAACCTAACAATTACAAGTCCATGCTTAACTCAGCTGAAATACGAGAAATTAAAGTTAATGGGAGATACAATTATCCTGCACTCAACTTCTAATAATTAGCAGGATAACTGGATCAAAAACACATTAGAGCGTTTCATTTCCCATCTGTCTGATGTATCTTTGTAAAAAAGAATGTTCTGCTTTGGGTAGTATGAATAGCATTATAACACATATATAAACAAACCCTCGTTCTGAAATGTGGAAAAGAGAGTCATCAAATGATTTTATACTTATATTATGAAATCATTCTTTTTATAATTGAAACAATCCATTCTGAATTTGTTTAAAATTTTTGAAAAAAAATCAATAAATAAAATTGTAAGCATTAAAATTCAATTTACTTACTGCTTAAAGACGAAATGGAGACATCAGTTGTAATTGGTTTATCATTTAAATCGTTTGTTATAATTTCAACAGTCAGAAGTATAGATTTCATATCAAATTTTAATTATTTTTTTCCCTCTGACGTCTTCAAACCTGAAATTCAAAATAATTATGAAGTGTATGTTCCAATAACTTCATATTCTATGTTCATATTATTAACTAAAATAATATGAACATGTGTGTACAAATATTTCCCATATTTCAATATTACCCAAAAACAATAGGCTATTAAACACTCTAAGCTCTAAATATCATCTGTCATTAGTATTTGCTCAAGGGAAGAGAGCATATGGGATTGGTAACTACACTTTCTGTAAACAATATTCAACACCCTGGTAAAGGGCATAAAACATATTTGTTTGTTGTTGATCTTTTACACTTAAGAATGTTATTCTTCTTACATATCGTATTGATTCATTAAAACATCTCAAGTTTATTTTCTAAAATTTTAAATAACACGTTTCTTTTACTTGATCCTTCTAAGAAATTTCTAAGTCAATGTAAAGAACACCAACAAGGAGATTATTCATTGTTCCAAGATGGGTTTTCAGTTTTTATAGCATTATTGTCTTTTGTTTCAATCAAAATTAATTAAATTTCTGGCGTCTGATTTTTTTTTTATGTTTGCCTATTTTAGGTCACATTTTTTGACAGAATTTTATTGTTTTACAGTTAGCCGTTTAGTTTCTTGTTTAGGAAACAATTAACAAAATCAAGTGAAAACAAAAATATTGTAAAAAAACAATAATACATACTTAAACAAAGTGTGTATAATACAACAGTATACAATTAAAAAATAATAATATCCAAGCATGATACATTTTCTAATAATTTTTTACAAAAACAAATTCGACAACTTGAATGTTGAAGGCAGTAATGTTACATTAATAAAAAACTCACACTTAATATTCTTTACACCATAAAATATTTATATTAACAAAATATTTAAGACCAACTAAAACTATATTCTTAACCTTGATATCAAACAAGGAGGATATTAACTTGATGTAGTTAATGGATGAAACCTGCAGAATGGCCTAGATAGGATGAGTAATATATTAAAATACAAATAATAATATGCGTCGAAATAGAAATTCCATAAGTTATTGAAAACTTTAAAATCTCTTAAATGTTGCTTAGCGCAGAGCAAGGAATGAATTGGTTTTAATGTACTTTGATTCACCAGGCTGTGATGCTTTTTCCATTGCAAGTGAAAAATGAAGAACATTCTTTAACTTTTCCAAAAAGAAATAAAAGGCGTTGTAAGATTATTAATTAATACATAAATACACCTGTGTACAAACATTGTAAAAAAAAACATCAGCTTTATTTGTCTCCTGAATTAATCTCTATCTGAAAATTTACACATATACAGGCAGTCAAGGAAAATAAAAACTCAAACTTTACTCAGAATAATAAAAAATGGTACATCTTTCACAAGAGGATGGAGTGTAGATGGTAAAACTAGAACACCAATTTGACAAATATCAAAATCAAATAGTACCTTTTTTAATCAAATCATTAACATCAGTTTTGCAGATATGGAGCAAAGCGTACACATATATTTTAATAGTTGTTAAACTATTTGAAATTACTCATGTTAATGGTTTGAAAGTACATAAATTTGGTGTTAATTTAAATATATTGTAGATGACTACTCGAATATCTGTATTTCTCTAGTTTTTTCAATAATGTTAATAACTTTTAAGTAACTTGTTATAATAAATTCTAGCTTTAACCATTAGCAATTAAAACATTAGAAATATAATGTAGGGAATCCTGAAATAGGTTAAGCTAAGTAACAATGTACAATGCACGAGAAAACGACGGAAAGGATGTCATATCAGCTTGATAGTTAAATGTCATAATGCAAAGTTCTGAAATAACTTATAAAATACTCCATATATGATCATTATATATAATCTAGAGCAGTGTTTCCCAAACTTTTTCGATCGACCGCCCCCTTGGGTCCGTCAACCTATACTCAACACTCCTCAATTATAATCAGAATCTTAGACTAAATGACGAAATGAGTAACACTTTAATAATTAAATTAATACAATGACTAATCGAATATTTATTTGTAATCCAATATATGTATTGTTTCATAGCATATTTATGCAAAAGAATTAATACACAATAAAAGAAACTTAGATGAGAATATACTTTTAACATAAAAATTAATTATCAAAACAAATAAGTTTAAGAAACCTTTTCCTAGAAGTTTACATGTGGTGTTTTCACTTAAATTTAGAAATTATATTGCATGAACATTTTCAATTTATGGAAATAGAATTTCAACTCCTTTTTGCATTAGCGCCCCCCGATATCAAAGCACCGCCCCCAGGGGGGCGGTACCGCCCACTTTGGGAAACACTAATCTGGAGCATCCGATACATTGGGAATTAGATACATACGAAGAAAAATTAAGAACTAAAAAAAATTTTGATGTTGCATTATTTTAGAAAATATCCATGATTTTTTTTCATTTGTTTCAGCAGTTTCATTCTCCATTCGCTTTTAATTTGTCGTTAAAAATATAACATAAAACTAAATAATGGTTTGAAAATAAACTGTTTTAAAGAAGATTAGTATTTTTTTTTCATCAAAACAATTCATAAATACTCAGTATTTCACGTTTTTAAAACTTTAACCCAGTCAAGGGCAACCTTTCAAGTACTGGGGACCGCAATACAAATTTCCAAGTGAGCGCGGGCCGCATGGAATTACTGTGGTATTTGTATTCATATGTCCTATATATATAATTACTGTGCGCTATAATATTGTTTCAATAATTATTTATTATTATTCAAATTATGAAAATTTGTTTTGTTATCTCATTATTTCATAATGATAATGAAGTAATTATTACAACACGATCCATGAAGATTAGTATCATCTTATAAGAACCAAATAAAGCACTTGTTGTTGTTATGCGCTTTCTCTCTTCTCACTTCAAAGATGTAGTTTCCTTCCTAAAGCATTGGTGAGCTTTTGTTAATAAGCAAAAAACAATATGATTGTTTAAATAACGTCCGGTTTGGAAAACAAATAATTGTAGCTTAATTATTAAAAAATTATGAAAAGATACAAAGCAATGGGAACTGACAACTAAAAACTAAAGCCAATATACCTCAAACATTTAATTCTTTGTGAAGTTGAAAAATGTCTAACGGTCTTCCCCCAAGCAGTGTAGCAAAAGCGACTATCTTCCACAGTATTAATAGCTTTGCTTTTGAAGTATTTTTTCGAGTATTACATTGACTCCATGCCAGTTTTATTCCCATTTCTTTAAAATGAATAATAGTTTTTTAGTTATTTTTCTTAGTATAATTTATTTTCTGTCCTGTTAATTCACATTCGGTTTAAGTTAATATATAAATTAATAGAAGAGTTTATGAATGCAGTTTTGGAAAAAGAAGGAATTAGATTTAAAATCTTTAGAGTCAATGTCTTTAATGAACTTCTAAAAGAAAAAAAATAAGTAGATGACCAGGTAAAGCATGTCTGGCCCACTATTCCAAACAAAACCAGACAATTAAATGGTAAAGCAAGAGATTCCACATGTGTAATTTATTCAATGTTTAATGAATGAAAGCCTATCTAATATGGAGAATGACACTTACTAATCATTTTAATGTATACAATAGAAGGGAAAAACCAATTTTCTCCCTTAGCTCCACTTTTATCTTGATTATGCCAAATTGACCTAATTGTCAGTTGCTGCTTCAAAGTTAATATGGGAAAAAGGTTGTTATGCCACACAGAGCTAAATTATTCAGAAAAAATAACTCGAATAAAAAAAGAAACAGATCATCTTTCTCATCAAATCTTCTATAATTAATTTTGAATTCATTTGTTTTAACATTTTCGTTAGAACATTTTACCTATTTTTTTAAACCTCTTCTCATCAATTCATGTATATGTAATACTTTTCAGATGTTGTCTTCATTTACTTCATATTTTTCTTAGAATATTCTATATAACTTTTTAAAGCTTTTGTTTTCAAAATACTTTTTGATGCATTTTGAAACGTAATACATTTTGAAATATATTTCACAGTTAAAGAGCTTAATTTTTTTATATGAATCCATTAAATAAATATTATTTCACTTCATATACTCCAAATTGGCATAAACAAATTATTTGCTTATTTTTTATTCCATTCATTGAATATGGTTTATTAACTAGAAAGTACGTACTAAGTTAATCTGTTTAATTGTAATATTACCCAAAGCTCACATGACAGAAATGGGGAAACAGTCAGAACCTTGAAGTTATAACTGTTTATTCCCCATCAATGAGAATAAACAGTTATAAATGACTGACCCTGAAGGACAATTTTTATGCAGACTACAGCCAATACATATTAAATGTCAACGAAAAAGTCGTAACCACATTGATTTTAATCAAAATCGTGTGGAAAAATTTCTATTAACTATGAAAAAAAAACACTTTTTTCATATACAGCATCCGATAAAAATGTGGACTTAGAAGACTTCAAAATAAGTTTTAACGATAAAAACCCGGTATCAAAAATTTGACCCGAACGTAATTTTTTCGTATCTCTATATTTTGCAAAGAGTTTAAATGAAAATAGTGTCTGAAAATACCTTCCAGTGGAAGGGGAAATGGGATTGTGATAAGGGTACTCTGAAATATGACATATTTAAAAGAAAATCACCTAAGCTCTAACATGTTACTTTATGTAGCACAAATACGCATGTACAAATATAAGTAAAATCAGTTTTGAAATCAATATTAGGTTCAACCCCAGTAACTTTATATATAAAGCATTCAAAATTTAAATTATTTTTACCATAGCTCAAAATATATGGCTCAAAAATATTTAAAATATTGTAAAACTTTTCGGAAATGGTTTAAAAAATTGATATAACTCTTCTATTTAACTTAATATTAAAACTATGGACATTAAACTGAAAAAAATACTACAATTTCAAGCGCTCAATGACATCGTAATAAGAATTACTATAAAGTATATTAAATTTGATTAAAACTATGTCTTGGATTGTTCACTGGATAAATGTTTCCAATGCTTTGGATGTTTTAAAACACAATTATGCTTTTATATACAAGACATATGTAGGAATAATCATATCCTTCAACATAAACATCAAAGATAATCAGATGTAGCATTCATTAATAGAAAGAGTTCTGCTTATCTAGAACAAAAATAGCTGTGGAGTGGAGCGCCCGTCATGGGCCTTGGCTAGCCGGATATTATCTTACACTTTACTTCCATTTTCGCGGACCTCATTCTTTTGGCTATGCCACTGAACCACACCAAACCAAGACGATGCTTTGACGTGTTACCCTTTAGTAGCACCGTTATATCTACAAACCAGAAGTGTCTGAGGTGGGTCACGCATAGGCGAATACCACAATGCTTCGTAGCGCATTTGAGATATATGTATCTTATTACTCACTTGTCAATTGATCGCCATTTCCTTCAAGTTCATGATGCCAATAAATCACTAGACTTCAAATCAGGGCTCCCATTGATGGGTGTTTCTACCTAGATCTGAGTTTTTAGGACCCCACCTAGGTTTCTAGGTTTAATATCCAAAAATCTCAAGAAATCCGGGCTTGATTCGAATATACAAGACAATGTTAACAACTATACAATAATAATTACATATATTCTACGATATAAAGTTAAAATTCATTGCAGAATAACACATGACCAACACCTGGCTTGAAACGAGTATCCAAGGTGTTTAAAACCCGCATGCTAGCTTGATAGGACGTAGTACTGCTCTCGCGGGTAACCTGGTAGGTAGTACTATGTTTTTCCGTATATATTAATGAAGGCATATTATATTTCAGATATAATACTGTAAGTCTCTTATCAAGCAAACATGGCTAGCCCTCCTAAAAAAACAAAAATTGATACAGTCTTTTGAAACAGAATGGCCGAACTATGTAAATCTTAAAGATTATTCTTTAATTATTAAAGATTGCTAAAGATTATTGGTTAATTATTTCAGATTGACTGTAACACAATTATTTAGTATGTGAATACTTAGAACAAACATATCTTCTTGACCTGAGCCAAAGAGGATATTTGTTTCAATAACAATTAGAATTAATCCTGTTCATTGTACAATCTTAAAGGATTTATAATTCTGAGAAACATAGTGTAATTAAAACTAAAACTAAACCACTGTATTTAAAAAAAAGTAATATTTTTATGCCATAAAAATAGTGAACCAATGACTTGAAAAGAAATTGGAATACCTGGTGGCCCAAGAGAGTTTAGAATTTCTACAGGTTATTAATAACTGGGCTTTCATGAGGTGTACTGTCCATGGGAGGAGATAGGTGAATCGTCTGGTAAATTTTGATAATTGAAGTGGTAACAGTTTCAATAAATAACTCATTGACAAATCAGCTCTTCAAGAGGGTCTAACATGGTTCATGACAGAAACTTGGGTATATCATCATCTGCTCCTACAGGCACTTTACTGTCATAGAGAGTTAACAAATTGACAAATAAGCTGTCCATCCACCAACTTATTTTTTTAAAAATAATTTTAAAATTCCTTAATTCATTGTTTACTTCTTTTTAATTACTTTTCTTAATTATAAGAAGTAGCACAATATCACAGGAACATTTATTTTGTACGTTGCATAATAATTTATTTTAAAAACCATTGAGCTTAACTGAATACTGTAATGTATAAAAGGGGCATTAGAGTAATTCAAATGCACAATGAAGTTTTTAATTTGAAGGAAAATGTCTTCAGAGTTATTAATCAACTCTTTACTGCCTTAGGAATAAATACCCAACCATTTTCTTTAGGATGCTTTGTAACAGAAAAACAGAGTAAAAAGTTATAACATTTATCTAATTGCCAATAGATACGTTGGATCAAACCATGATGTACACACTATCTCCAGTTATACCCGCATATATAATGAAATCAAACGATATTACTCATAATGCAGAACTGTAGATTATTTTTTATTGCATCTCATTAGAGTACAATACCCGGCCAAATATGTTACGATTTTCTTTGAGACTGGTTACTGTTATTTGAACTTAACATAAAGTCAAAGAAATGTTGGAACTGCGACTGAGTCAGTAAAAGCACAAGTTGGACAATCTGGGAAATGATGGAAATTTCGTCTGAGTCAATAACAGTCTGGGGTTTAATCCACGACCAAGTAATAAAAAATAAATGATTTGAGAACTCAATGAATAGTTAGCTTTAAATTACAGAGATCCACAAGTAAACTCTTTGTAATTTCAAAAAAATTCTGTATAGCTTACAATTTTAAATAATAAATGTTTAAATATATGATTGGTTTATCTACTAAAATGAAAACGAATCGTATCACACGGAGGAAAGATGAGATACAAGTCAACACCGTCGTTTTGAATTGACTATTTTAAACTTACGAGAATAGAAAAAAAAACAAGCAGTCATTTATTTGTTTCAGTTAAATACCAAAAAATCACACAGACAGTGGTAAACTCATAGACTGGTGGGGAACAAAAAATGCCCAGTAGGTGTGTTGAATTGGCAGATTACAGAATGAAGGTGTGCGATTGCCCTGGTGGCGGGCAAGCCTTGTTCGTACGCCTCACCCAGCCTTTTATTAGTTAACCACATTTCCTATTAAACTCACTTTATCAGAAAAGAGTTAACTTTTTTTTTCAGTTCACCCGGCCTATCATTACTACAAGCGATCGGCTACATTTGATTGTACCTCTTATAATTCCTTTCGATACAATTTGAACATTTTTTCCCCTTCAAATCACCGATTATGCAAATTTTAAAGAAAAAAACAAAAGGTTGATTTTATGAAATTTTATTTAGAAAATTGGAATGTGTTAGCGATAAGTAATGACCAGTAAAGGCTTCGTCGACCTCCTTCAGAGCAATCTGTCACATCGTGCTGTTTTAATTAGAGAAAATGACTTTGATCCTCTATCAGCCATTTAAAACATGTCAGGGCTTAGTGCATAATAATTATCAATTTCTGAATAAAGCACAAGTTGGCTGCTTAAGCGTGCAGTCGTAGTAGTAATTACTACCAGGCAACATAAAATTTCCTTAAATTATTTGAGACAAATTTCATGTTACTTTGAAGTAGTCAATTATTCTCTATTAGTTAAAATTAAAGACCTTGAATGATTATTCTAGTAGCAAGGACTTTGAACATTTCTGAAATAATGATACAATTATTTTAAAAGTAGGCAATTATTATCTTTATATAAAATATTGTACATGACGAATAACGTAAAAGTCATTTATATCTAAACAAAACGATGCTTAAAATAAAATTTACCTTTTAATAAGAAAATGATTTAGTTGCACCAAAAAACATCTCTTTGAAAGAAAACTTCAAGAAAGATCAATGAATAACAGCTACATCAAGTTTGAATTCTTTTGCTGCCTTATACTAAAAAAGTTTTCTTTTATTTTTGAAAATCTTATAAAACTTTACGGAAATCTTGCCTACGATGATATATTAACTATCAATACTCTAAAATTTTCTGACAACAGCGTGATGTTATCATATCAACGGATCTAAAATATGATTTCTTTTTTTTAGAAATCGGATTTGGAAGTTGAAACACGAAATCTTATAATGAATTAATAATGCAAATTGTAATTGTGAAAGGAGTTGCAAGTGCAAGAAAAACAGAAGAGAATAATTCTTAAATATAAAAAATCAACGCCAATCAAGCATATATTTTCTAAGACCTTCCACGGTATGATCGTTGGTTGTCTAATATAGAGTTATGATCGAACGACTTTAGAACAAAGTGTCAGATAACTTGTCCAGTCATATGTAAAGCTATAGAAATAAGGGTTACTTCTCTATATCCATTTATGATGTTCATAAAATAATTTAAAATTTGAGGTTGAATTGAGTTACAGCAATATAATATACAATATAACTGGTATGGCTGCATAGTGTACGAATCTGATAAGATTCAGGGCCTCAGTTCCATAATTGTAATAGCATGGTAGATTGACCAATGCTTTCAAAATTCTTACACCCGATAAAATTATTGCAGCCACATGTGAACAAATGTATATTACTGATTAAAATGTGTGTATATGCACATTAAAATAAAACTAAAAATCAATTGGTCAATGAGTTGATATTATGTTTACTTATAGTAAAGTTGAGTGTAGGACACTCCATATTCCTCTCTCTCACTCTCTCTCTCCCTCTCTCTCTCTCTCTCTCTCTCTCTCTCTCTCTCTCTCTCTCTCTCTCTCTCTCTCTCTCTCTCTCTCTCTCTCTCTCTCTCTCTCTCTCTTTATCTATCTATCTATCTACATTCACCTTAACTAAGCAGCTCAACTCAACCATCAACCAATAATATTGAAAGCACAGTACTGTTTTCTTAAAATCTTGAATTAGATTAAAAGTGTACTAGAGGTCAGCATTTGAAACAAATTTTATATAATCAAATTGATATAAAAACATACTATAATGCAGTTATTTATAGTTACATTATAATATTAGTGGAATACGTGTTGTAATGTCTACAGGAAATTGATTTAATAGCTCGATTTACACTGTAAAGGGACGAAGGTTTCAGTTTCTTAGAAGATAAACACTTAGTAAGATGTAGGGAAAAGGGGAAGCTGAGGTGGTGAAAGGAGAATAGGAGGACGGTCTATGAGGACGGAAGGTAACCGGAGAGGGCGCACATCTGCCCCAACACAATGCCGCCGTCTTCGCATGCCTGTCCATTGTTCCGGCGACAGGAAATACAGCCATCCAAAACACTACCATCGCCACAACAGCATAATTCCTGTCCATCCTTTTATTGGGGAAAAGATAATACTGCTTGGCTATTTGAATCTGAGGACAAGCAGTTGGCATCCTCATCGATTAAAAGTAAACTAACCCTCACAGGTCACATCTAAAAATTAAATTGAAGAAAGCATTTATTTCGAGAAAAGAATTCGTCCTACAGTTTCAATTTTTTATACATCTCAATTAGAAGAGTTTACTGTCATATTACCTTTTTTAGTACATTATTATGTAGAATGAAATTATTAAAAAAAAAATAATAACAATACTATTCTGAACCTGGAGTTAAGAGAGACATCAATTAGATCAATAATTTTTATCTATGTATTGATTACAATAGTTTGTAACCACCTTCCGTTAATTTATACTTTAATATTATTTAATTGAAGAAAACGTTTTATGGATTTCAAAGATAAAAATGGTATAGAAGTGCTTAAAAGGTACGTTAAAAAGTGTATCATATAAATACTTTAATATATTAAATTAATGTTAAAAATTAAACAATCTTTTAAGAAGTTACATAAAATTTAATTTTACTAATCAATTCACTTCGAGTGGTTAAAAGAGGTTGCATTTATCAGTCATCTCCGCCGCAAGTCATTTTGCCTTCATTCATATCGTCACTTTGTAAAAGCTCAACAGCTTTTGTCAAGCTTTGTTTTTTTTTTGATTTAGTAAGTTGAAATCGACAAATTCTGTCTTGGAGTTATAAGAAGGCAGAATATCCTTTGTGCTCTTATGTTGGTTAAGCTTGAGAAGTACCAGGAATGTGTTCATGAATTGATAAGTTCAACTGGAAATTCAAATCATTTCATTGTCACCACTATAGTAAAATTCTCGACTTTCATTATTCTTTATAATATTTCTCAGTCAACTATATCATCGTTATATTCTTCATTATATTTAATAAATATGTATTGAATAGGAAATACATATTTTTGGCATTGTTAAATCTTCAAATTCATCACTGCACCGTCATCACATATAACCCTTTACTCCATTATATCTTTGCATTCCTGCTCATCACAAACATTATTTCTTAAGAACTTCATCATTATTACATATAGTACACAACTGTTAATTGTATTATATCTTCACATTTATCTACAGCATAACATGCAACATATGTTCCTTTCCTACACATGTGATGAAAATACACGTGTATAGTAATTTACAACTCTTCTCAACAATTCAATATTCATTTTTTAAACTGCTTTCAGCAATTGTAAATAATCTCAGGCTTTCCAGCTCTTTTTACCTTCAGCTAGTTTTTGAACATTCTTCATTCCTTATATACTAGTAAACTTATACTCACTCATACTCCCAAATTTATTTTATGTAATATAATAAACCTGGAATTTAACAAAAAAAAATTAATATGAACTAGACATCAGAATTGCTAATCTGTTGCTAATGGATTCGAAATGGCGTCGATCCAGTATAAGAAACTTGCTTTGAATATAATTTTGAATATTAATTTTCATGAAGAGGTTGGGCAAAGGCGTTATCTTCGCCCAAGGCAGACCTCTTCTTATCGCTTCCATCTAACATTCCATTTAAACACAGGGAATGGAGGAGTTAAATTGAAATTAAATGTAACTATGGAAATGGAATGCAATGGGTCCCGCTAAATTAGGAAATTAAGTACAGCTCGTAATGTAATGAATTTATCTGGGAAAAACTGAATTAACTTAAATGAACAACATGTTTTCCTTGTAATTTTCTTAATTATAAACTTGGCTTGACCACGCCAAAATTACTATTGTTAGATATACAGATTAGTCCTAATTATGAATGCCGAGATAAGGAACAATTCTCATGTTTACTAGCTAGATATTTTCTGCACCCAAAAGAGTATGAACGTATCTTCTGCATCGTGAATTACTGCAGTAGAATTTTTTTTATCTCTAAGGAAGTTCTCTATAAACGGAAGTTCATTGACTCTTCCTTGTAATGGTTTTTAAAGTTTTAAATTGTGTATTTCAAATTTATTGACCAATATATCAAAAAGATTACGAAAAAATTCAAATTATTTATACTTTTTAATTTTGAGATAAAATGTAATCAATGACTATACAGACGAGCAGTGGCCTCGATGACGCTTAACGTCGGTACTCGTTTATAAATGGCAATTTAAATTTAGACTACAGAGCTAATAACATCTTACTGGATGCCTAACTGATTTTGTGTTCTATTTGCGTTAAAAATGTTCTAACAGTGTTAAAAGTAATTCTAATGCGATTTAAATGTGATGGTCCCGTACACGCCTTAAAAAGAAGTCACAAGTTAGAATGTTATATCTCAAAGCGATTAAAAAATTATAATAAAAATTAATTAAACAAAAATAATTAATTATTTGAAGTTTCTTTTGGACAGTTTTTTTACAAGCTGCGATCCATTAAGGGTTAAATTCATTGTGCAGAATAAATAGGAAGATAGTAAATTGTGGGAAAATTTGTGATTAAAAATTATTTTATAATTTTGTTCAAAATTTTTTATTGGAACAACTGAAAACCTGTGTAGCTTCTGATAGTTTAATTTCGTACGGTAAATAACAAATAATCTCATCTGAAATTAGCTAAGAAACATTTCTAATCATAAAAGTCGTAGTCTGCAGAACTGGTTAAAAGAATGGCATTTTTACCCCCTGAATAATTCAAATGGAAAAGTATTTATATAATAAATTATCTACGAGGTCCTCCAGCTTTGTGTTCAAGCCTTTTGTCCTCTTGTTGTTTATTAAAGATTGTTTGACACTAGAGATTACAGAAGACCTAAACCTTTTATATTGAAAAATGCATAAGTCTATAAGTTGCAGTCTTCAATAATACCAACATTCTGCAGTCAATAATCGATGCTTCAAAAATCCAAATAAATTTTAACATTTCGTGCAGAATGTTAAACATCTAGCCATTTCATAAATAGAAATAATGTAACATTTTTCACAGTTTTTAGTAATTATTACAACAGTAGATTTACCTCTGTTGAAAACTATATACAAAAAAAAATTGAAATGATGTCTAATTAGTGTGGTGACGTCGACTGACATTTCTTCAGTTTCCATAGCTTTTATCAACTTTGTTTAACATTCGTCAATTTGTCTGTAGATTATTCATCTATCATATGTATAGAATTTCACATATTTTTTAAAAAAAAAAAGAAAATAAAAACGATTTGTGTAATTAAAACAAAGTAGTAAGTAAATTCATTGAGTTTAAAAACAAATATAATGAAATACAAAATAAAAAAAAGATGTTTTAAAAAAGTAATTTAAGTAAAAAAAGAAATTTAAAAATTAATTACTTACTTTTCTTGCATCTTTAGTACTATATATGGTGTTTTAAAAAAATAAAAATTTGGAGTGGTCTACCCCCAACTTTATCATAAGAAAACGTAATATCATATATGGTTATCAATTGAGTTTTGATTTTATTTTAGAGTGGCTGTTGTGTAGATCTAATAGCAGACTCCATGGTAAAGTATTATCAAATTTGTAGATAAAAAATTTAATTATTTTATTTGTTTTATTGTTGTTCCATTTTCTGTTGTAATAAAGTTGATATAGATAATCAAGTTTAATCTAGAATAATATGCCATAGTTTTATTAGTATTATTCTTAGTAATTAACTGAAGGACTCGTGTGCACCGGAGCCATCCTATTGTCCTAGTGTGTGTCCCTTTCTCGTTTCTAAAGAACTTTTGATTTTATGTTATTAATTTACCAAAAGTCGTTTACCTCTTATACGTGATTGCTTTGTATTAACATAGAATAAACAAGTATTTGAAAATGTTTGGACCTGGTTCTGTAGTTGTTAGCCATTCTAATAGGTTTGCTTTCTTTTATGAAACTGCTTATCTACCTAAAACTTCACATACTACAACAGATGGAACTTAATAGTACTCATTTTTAGTGTAATACACATCTAATATTGTAAGCTCATAAAATATCGGTAATAAATATAAAACAATATTCAATAAAACGAAATTTTAAGTTTATTGAATTAACGGAGGAAATGGTTCATAATTAGAGCCGTTTTGTCATAACGAACAAAAAATATATTTCCCATAATTCAACTTTACCAATTGAGTTAAGACACACTAAGAAATATATATCTGATGTTATATTTGTTAAAAGATGTAGAATGTATATTGGCAATCACCTTGACAATCACAAACAAATCACCTTGGAAAAATCATGACATGTCTCTTTGATCGGCCTTCATTTTTTAGGTTTAATTTTTTCATTATAATCTTCTTACATATGATATAAACTCTTCAAATATATTCAAATTGCTTGTATTAAACCTGAAAACAAGAATTACCTATGACTAGAATCGGTTTTAAAATTTTCAAGTCAATAGTAGATTACTCATTATTTCAAACTGAGTTTTCAGTTTGTAGGGCTTTATTGTCTTTTGCCGTTGTAAGAAGTTCTTGAAATTTATGCCATAAAATACTAATTTTAAGATCAATTTTCTCACAAAATTTTTTTCTTCTTCTGGTCATTTAGCGTTAAAAACATTTTTTTGGAAATTACAAAACGCCGTCTATGTAATTTCAACCAAAAAGTATTCAGCTGATAATCTCAAAAGGTAATAGTTTTGAGTACAATTTCATTAAGACCCGTCAAACGTGACATGTATCGAGTCCACAAGCTTTTAAAATCAATCGTAAGCTAAAGTTATTACATTTAATTGCAAAACATACCTTTTCGGTTATTGAAATATTATGAATTATGTTTAGTTTATGCTGATATCAATGACATAATAATTTTTATATTTCAACACTTTCATGAGTTTGGTCGAAAATCACATTTTGGCCTACAAAGTTACTTTCCCATGATGCAACATTATCAAAAAACAATAAGACACATTTGCGTTGCAAACAAAGGCTATTTATGATAAATTATGAATTTCACTAACAAATGGTCTGGGCTGAAGCATGCTCACGAACGTTTGGATACAACAAAAGACTTTGAGGATCTCAAAACATGTAAATCCGTCAAAATGTTGAGATAGAATTTTTTAATAAGTAATTACTATTTTAGCTATAGTAAAGTAAAAAGTAAAATTTATTTTTAGTGGATAATTTTTCAGGGATTGTTATTTTTTAACTTATGTTTTTCTCTAACTTGTGTTTTATCAACCTCAACAAACTGAATTAGTTATGTATGATATTATGATTAATACTATGTTCTAAATAAGTAATTAATTTTAAATATTTTAAATTATTTTAAATAATAATGCGTACATTTAATTTGTTAGTTATGTGTAACATATAGTTTAAAATGGGTATTCATTTTTCAAGAATTATTGCAAGGAATATAAGATAGATGAAGAGATGAAACAAAGTGTGAAGAGATTAAAAAAAATACAGAGGTAGATGTGAGGATAAAATGATTTGTTTAAAATGAGATGCATATGAGGTTTAGTACTAACAGAGATACAGCTTCAGAAAATGAACCATTTTGTAGAACACATGTAATAATAAGGTGTTGTTCATGATTGCCACAGCTAATAATGACTACTCACATGGGTCAATTTGACTGGATCTTCTTAGGCATTTTTGAAATGATCCCTTCATAAGTGCTCTTGGTAATAGCAGGACTCTAACTAAAGTTCAGATTGATTTAAAGTTTGCTGCCAGTTTTTAGATCAAACCTTTCACCATTGCTTCTGAGCTCTCAGATTTATTCTAATAGGAGGGTTTGAAAAGCGATTCAACATGTCCTCCTCAATTATACTTCTTTTTATTGGTCCATCAACATTTAACCAACCAAATTATCTGGAGACGTCTTCAATTTTAAAACACAACAAAACATTAAATACTTAAAATTATATCAGCATTTATATATTATCGCGAGTGATTATTTTTATTTAACTGAACTGAAAACAAAATATCTATTGAATAAATGTCAAACAATTTTTGAAAAATAAATAGTTCTCAATATTTAAATAAAAATTTTAAAAGTGAACATTCGAAGTTCTCAATATTTCAATAAAAATTTTAAAAGTGAACATTCGATTCTTCATAACATAACATTACCATTATATTTTGTTCATTTAATATATGCTTATTTAGAGTGGTACCTTCAATATCAAACTACCTTATTATCTTAATATTTAACACATATATTTAAAATATATTAAATATATTGTATATATTTAAAATTATATTAAATTACATTTACATACATGAATATTGAATTTAAACCTATATCACAAGCCTTATGGAGCCTATAAAATTGATCTACTGAAAAATACCTGGGAATTGAAGGGTTGAACACCCTTGATATATAGTGCTTTGAATCTTTTGCAAATCACATCACTATAATTAATTAATAATTAATGTAGCTTACAAAGTGATTACTGTTTTAATATCCCTTAAAGCAAAGAAAATATTATTTAATATTATTTTTTTAATATACATTTTAGTTTTATTTTACAAATTTTACCTCAGCTAAAACAGGAGATATAACCTGTAAATTAATATATTTTATGTTAAGTATTTAACACACTTTCTTGTTTAGTACAAATTATATCTGTCTTCCATTAATATAGTTCAGTTTGCTTATGTTTGATTGCACTGGGCAATTTCCCCATCAAACTTGGTGTAACTCCGTTCTGACCATTTTAACTTCTTTTATTTTTAACAACAACCCATTATTGGCCTTCTCAGATCTTATTCCACCTTAGATGTATATGGGTTCTAATATACTTCAATCAAAACTAAGGGTAATTATTAAGAATTATTGAAAAGAAATAAATAAAATGAAATGTAACCCTTATTTTTTTTCAATTTAGGTCACATACAAATTAAAGTATTTTATATAATTTGTTTAAAAATATAAAAAAAATCCTCATCAAAATATGTGGCGCCAAGGTGGACTTATCTCTCTTGCCGTCGTTCTTAAATTACTCCATTCTTTTTGTTTTTTCAACTTTGTTGATAACATGCACCAAACTTTTTTCACTTAACTTATGTGTTCACGTTTTATTCGCTTATGTGATTGTAATTTCAAAGAAACTTTCAACGGTCTTTCGTGCCAGTATGCATTCAAAGCCTTCGTCTATTCCTCACCCCCCAAATGTCTTTAACAAATTGTTCGGAAAAATCGTCACCCCTAATTGGTTCACGTGACAATGGGATATTTTTATTTTGTAATGCGAAAAACCTTCCTATCCAAGTATATAAATTACTAGTTTGGAATTTTCCGAAAGACCACAGGTCGCCTTTAATCAAGGCTATTGTGAACTAAGAGAGGCCCGACACGCGAGAAACTAGGAAATTGGCCAGGGTGGCCCGTTTCCATATAGAAGTACATAAAGGGGGTGCGTTTGGCTTCGTGAGATAAACCAACCACGCCCACCCGACCAAGCCACAAACCCTATCAAGTGGCTTGCCTCCATTAGTTGTAACTTAGCCAATGCAAATATAACTGTCGCCTATTTACATCGCCTCTGCGCACAAATAAATCTCTGTACTCCAGAGTAACCGAAGTTTGCTTAAACCAGCAGTACGGAAAGGAAACAAATCTAGGACCCTTCTTACTATCAGAAATCACTGACAACTTACCTTTTCTTTCCTCCCCTGTTTTAGATGTAAACAGTCTCAAGAATTATTACTAATTATGGGTCCATAAAATACTGTTTCGTTTATTATTACTAGAACTTCAGCCCTGTTCATTATATCTGTTTATAGCAACCAGCTTGTTTCGGACACAATCTTCACTAGTAGATTAGGATATATCGTGCTGCCTCCAATGCTTAAAGACTATGTTTTAAATGTTATCAATGGTTAAACATACAATTCAATCAAGGTTGTTACTTTAATCAGCATGTTCTTATAATCTTAAATTAATATACAGGCCTACTTTACTAGCCACTAATATTTAGAAATCCACTTATTGATACACTATTATAGTTATTGATATACTGTGAACTCATGAGGCAGGTGACGGCACATGTCCATTTGTTTATTCAACGCCTCGTTTAGCAATCAGACTCCTTGCTGTCTAGTACAGCGTATCCTGTACTTGCAATGTATCATGTTCAGACTCTATTGTGCTGTATTTGTAGATAAACAACTGTACCTCCTCCACCTGGACAAAGAGGGCTTAGGAGGCGTCGGCGAAGTCTATCCGGTACTGGTACTGCCAGTTATCATAAAATTAGCAATGGTATGATTTCTTAGCAATTCGTTCAGTGGCACAAATTTTCAGTATCAAGTCTCATCTTTTGTCAAAAACAGTGCTTTCCAGGTTGTCTTCATAATTGTATTAACATTGGGTAATTAGGCTAGACGAAGGGAGGTAACTGAGAGATAAATCATCTTGAGGGAATACAATCCTGCTTTCGCAAGTTTGTCAAAGAACCCATTGTCTCCTAGACCGCAGCAAACACCCATTGTAGGGGCAGATCTCTATATTTGTATAAAAGTAAAGGGAAGTCTCTCTGTACTTGATTTTGAAGTCGTCGTCTTATGAAGTCCTGACGTTGGGTAAGACCATAAAATATTACTTTATTGTTTCTATTTCTTTTTAGTTTTAAGTCCAATATTATGTAATATCTGACATCTTGAAATGAGGCGTTTAGCGTTTGCTACCCTGAGGCAAACAATAAACTTCAACGAGGCTACATAAATTTATAAAAAGTAAAGTTATTTCTGTAAATTTTTTAAGACAAACTTTCTAACGATTCTTAAGATATCTTACAGTAAAATGACTCAAGGTACCAATTATTGATATTTTTAAACAGCTAACGTAACTTTAGACTAACGTAATATTAGTGGTAAACGTAAAACTGATTAACTGATAAAAAAGTCTATAACCATCTATATTTATACTGTGCAACATACTGAATCAACATGATAAGTTATAATTTTAAGTTATGCTTTCCTTTGTTATCTTACAGTTTAATCAGGCTAAAAACATTTTTTTAATATTTTGTGTGATGTGTTTTACTATTTCATATTGCGTGAGAACAGAAAAATGGATTTGGTGGAGAAATCTATAGAACTGAGGAAATACTAACTATATATATATATATATATATATATATATATATTTTTCGATGCGATGTTGACCCATGGGAGTAGAGTTACAGGTCCAAGCGTAAGGTCCCAGTTGCCCGCTGCTCAGCAAAAAGCCTTTGCGTTCTGCCAATAGGTATAGAGGTTGCACAGTCCCTCTGTGTTAAATGATGTTTGGCAGAAAACATTAGCCTCACTTTACAGTGAACTCCTGTTCCCTTTCTATTTTTGATTTTTGTGGTGGTTGGGTGTTGCTGTTGTTTACTATTTTCTGTTACGGATATTGCTGGATATTTAAATGATACTCTCGGTTGTTTACTGCGAAAAGCCGCCTTCATCTTCATGCCAACAGGGGTAGAGGTTGCACAGTCCCTCTTGATTATTAAGAGATGTTGACACTGGAATCCAACTTCTTCTCGTAGAAACATCTTCAAGTTGTAGGTTTTGTATATTGTTCTCTTCGGTTTCTTATGTTCATGTTTTTTCTTCAGTTGAATGTTATTGCTGCTATTGATGGGTGGCTGGTAGGTGATGAAAAGTTCTGCACTGTTGACCTGGTGGTGGTATTTGCGACATGTTTCAACCATTCTCTGGTTATCTTCAGGCAAGGAAATGGCCCAGACGTTGGTCCTTATATACAGTTTTCTATGGGTTGTCCGGGGAAAGGAATATGATTCGATGCGATGTTGACCAATGGGAGTAGAGTTACAGGTCCAAGCGTAAGGTCCCAGTTGCCCGCTGCTCAGCAAAAAGCCTTTGCGTTCTGCCAATAGGTATAGAGGTTGCACAGTCCCTCTGTGTTAAATGATGTTTGGCAGAAAACATTAGCCTCACTTTACAGTGAACTCCTGTTCCCTTTCTATTTTTGATTTTTGTGGTGGTTGGGTGTTGCTGTTGTTTACTATTTTCTGTTACGGATATTGCTGGATATTTAAATGATACTCTCGGTTGTTTACTGCGAAAAGCCGCCTTCATCTTCATGCCAACAGGGGTAGAGGTTGCACAGTCCCTCTTGATTATTAAGAGATGTTGACACTGGAATCCAACTTCTTCTCGTAGAAACATCTTCAAGTTGTAGGTTTTGTATATTGTTCTCTTCGGTTTCTTATGTTCATGTTTTTTCTTCAGTTGAATGTTATTGCTGCTATTGATGGGTGGCTGGTAGGTGATGAAAAGTTCTGCACTGTTGACCTGGTGGTGGTATTTGCGACATGTTTCAACCATTCTCTGGTTATCTTCAGGCAAGGAAATGGCCCAGACGTTGGTCCTTATATACAGTTTTCTATGGGTTGTCCGGGGAAAGGAATATGATTCGATGCGATGTTGACCAATGGGAGTAGAGTTACAGGTCCAAGCGTAAGGTCCCAGTTGCCCGCTGCTCAGCAAAAAGCCTTTGCGTTCTGCCAATAGGTATAGAGGTTGCACAGTCCCTCTGTGTTAAATGATGTTTGGCAGAAAACATTAGCCTCACTTTCCAGTGTCAACATCTCTTAATAATCAAGAGGGACTGTGCAACCTCTACCCCTGTTGGCATGAAGATGAAGGCGGCTTTTCGCAGTAAACAACCGAGAGTATCATTTAAATATCCAGCAATATCCGTAACAGAAAATAGTAAACAACAGCAACACCCAACCACCACAAAAATCAAAAATAGAAAGGGAACAGGAGTTCACTGTAAAGTGAGGCTAATGTTTTCTGCCAAACATCATTTAACACAGAGGGACTGTGCAACCTCTATACCTATTGGCAGAACGCAAAGGCTTTTTGCTGAGCAGCGGGCAACTGGGACCTTACGCTTGGACCTGTAACTCTACTCCCATTGGTCAACATCGCATCGAATCATATTCCTTTCCCCGGACAACCCATAGAAAACTGTATATAAGGACCAACGTCTGGGCCATTTCCTTGCCTGAAGATAACCAGAGAATGGTTGAAACATGTCGCAAATACCACCACCAGGTCAACAGTGCAGAACTTTTCATCACCTACCAGCCACCCATCAATAGCAGCAATAACATTCAACTGAAGAAAAAACATGAACATAAGAAACCGAAGAGAACAATATACAAAACCTACAACTTGAAGATGTTTCTACGAGAAGAAGTTGGATTCCAGTGTCAACATCTCTTAATAATCAAGAGGGACTGTGCAACCTCTACCCCTGTTGGCATGAAGATGAAGGCGGCTTTTCGCAGTAAACAACCGAGAGTATCATTTAAATATCCAGCAATATCCGTAACAGAAAATAGTAAACAACAGCAACACCCAACCACCACAAAAATCAAAAATAGAAAGGGAACAGGAGTTCACTGTAAAGTGAGGCTAATGTTTTCTGCCAAACATCATTTAACACAGAGGGACTGTGCAACCTCTATACCTATTGGCAGAACGCAAAGGCTTTTTGCTGAGCAGCGGGCAACTGGGACCTTACGCTTGGACCTGTAACTCTACTCCCATTGGTCAACATCGCATCGAATCATATTCCTTTCCCCGGACAACCCATAGAAAAATATATATATATAAAGTTTTGTTTCTATTTATAAATAATCAGACTGATTTAGACCCACACGCAAATACAAGAACTCTTAATTGAGTTGTACTCAGACCACTAAGAAGGTGTATTTCAACTGAGATACTTCTTTTTACTATTATATAAGTAAATTATGGTAAGCATGAAAAAATCGATCTCATTTGTTACTTGTATTGAGGTCTCGAAACGCCTTTTTGACGTTTTTTCGGTGGAGTCTGTGTGAGTGTGGGTATGTATTCAATTGGCTGTGAGCACGCTATAGACCAAACCGTTTGTTGCATCAAATTCCTAATTTACACATCTACGGTTATGATGGTTAGGTTATGTTGCAGTGGCAGTCCCACGAGAGAATACACATAGGTCCTTTGTGATACCACATAATGAACATTCTACATTTTGGAAGTTCTAAATTTTCCTAAGTCAAGCGTATTTAGAGTAACGATCTTTAACGAGTAACTGCCATCGTACAGACTCGGGACCGACGGCTTAACGTCCTCTCCAAGGGACGATATTCTCAATTTTTTTTTACTCTTCTCCCCCCCCCCCTCCCTTTGTGAATAAATTGAGTGCCAGATTGAGTATCGAAACCCAGATCTATTTGTTCTAAAGCGAAGACATTGCCACTGTGCTAACCTGGCTCCCAGTGTGAGCATTTTATATAAGAAATGTATATATTTATGATAATAAATAGTTTATGGCCTTACAAGAACTATTAAATTATTGTTTATGGTCCTAAAGTCATTAAGTGAATGAGATAATGAAAATATTTTGCATGCTCAAAAAAATTGCGGAATTACAAATAAATAAATGTCTAAGCGCTGGTGAATATTTTGAGTAATAAGTGTTATGTTGATGGTTGATTAAATTAACTTTTTTATTTCCAATATAATGAAATTCATAATATCTCTAGTATTCTAAATGTTTATCATTTTTTAAAGAAATGATGTCTCAATAGATCTATTGACTAATAGTCTAGAATGTTCAATAGAATAAGCTTTTGGCAGTCATCTGATTTATTATTATGGATTACTGTTTGTTGTAAAATGCGAATGTCGTTTCAATATGTAGTTTGTTTTGTAAATGATTGGAAGCCCCATGCGGCACGTGCTCACCGAAACACCCTCATCCGCTTCTGTTTGCAGCTTCAGTCCACCTCTAATGCAACTCCCAGTCTATTCCCTACCATTCAATGAACAATACTAGCTCATGAATAATTCTTTAAGAGACACATCTC
Organism: Hermatobates lingyangjiaoensis; assembly: GCA_026182355.1. Taxonomy (NCBI): domain Eukaryota; kingdom Metazoa; phylum Arthropoda; class Insecta; order Hemiptera; family Hermatobatidae; genus Hermatobates; species Hermatobates lingyangjiaoensis. Next base: position 10,968,470 of record JAPFBL010000084.1, on the reverse strand, counting down.
CTTTATTCTTCTCAAAGTAATGCTTTACTTGATAGAGGTAAGTGAAAATGATGGACTTCTGCATGGGGGGAAGGGACATACATTATAGAACAAGTCATTCGAGGGGAACTGATTGTCAAGTCCAGTTAACCACCACAATCTTTATTAAATCAATCCAAATTTTAAAAATCAGTTGAGTAAATTGAAATTTTTGTGATTAATCAGTTTGAAAAATGCTGAAGAATTCAAAGTAATATTTCAAATAAGAAATAATATAAATTCAATTTATCAGTTATAAATACTCAAAAGTAATTATCACAATAAATTTTATTAAAAAAATATTTAATTTTACTGGCAGAAAACAATAACAAACACGTATTTATGACTAATGAAGGGAATAAATGAATTTGAACTTCTGTTTCATCTTTATTAGTACATAAAAGAAAATGCACTACTTTAAAACCTTATAACCTTACCAAAGGTCAAAGATTAATCTACCTTTCTTCGACTTGAGGAGAAGTACTAGTACTCTCATCTACTTCATTGTGACTAACTGAAAGGGTTTAAGAGAGCCCCATATCAGAAAATGCCCCATTCTATGACAAAGGCAAATGATGGGTAGAGTATTGTTATTAAAAACACTTAAACTACAAAATGAACATGAACATTCTGAAAGCTCTTGAAGAAATTAACAATTAACTGGTACTAGTGAACTTGATTCTACTAGAAATATAATCATGGACTTGCACTCAGATTTGCATGTCCCTTTCTATAGCATGTCAATGGCGCTATACTGCATATGTATGCCACAGAGAACTTCCTGAAAACGACCTCGGAATAAATAAAGAATCCATTTTTTTCCCTTTGTGATAAATATCCATCTTCAAAATATAATATTTATTTACAAAAATGTAATTTTATCTCGATATATTTTTAAATGAATACTGCTTATATTAATGAAATATATCATTTTATATTACTGAAAAAAGAATTTGAGACCTCCATCTATGTTGTATTGTTAACTTGGCTACAAAAATGTTATGCCATTACAGTTTCATCATATTAAATTCATTTCATTGACAGGTGATTTGGTTCTATTAATGGCGTGTAATATTTTATGGAGAGCTAGGCCCTCTCGGCCGACGGCCAGTCACCACTTGAATTCAGAATGTTGTCGAATTTCAGTCCTACTAACAAACCTCTTACAGTTAAATTTAAAAACCTTTTGATCTAAATATTTTTTTTAGGTATTCTGCTTTACACCTAGAATAAGGAAAAACCATGAATATGCACTCTAGCTCTACACTATCTGAAGACACATATGTATCGAAATGGTGTATTATACCCTTTTTCTTTCAGTAAACTGATGACTCAATATATTAACAACAAAATGTTTTGTAACTAATTATGGAACAGTTAATAGAGATAGTTAATAAAATTCTAGTCTTGTTTTTTTTCTTATTTTATTATAATAGTTGTTGTTCATTATTGTAATTTCTCTTGTTTATTTAAAAGAACGTCTTTACAAAATAAAATAACTTTTCTAAGCAGTGTATAACTACAAACAAAAATTTGGAGTGGCCTACACTCAACTTTACAATAAGTAAACTTAATATCAAACTTCTTGGGTGTATAATATATAACATTCCATTTAAACATAATGTAAACATCTAAATGGGAGATGTTTATTAGTCTTTCATTCCTGAGGTAGTACAGATAGTGATTGAAGGACATATCAATATATAAGCTTATTTTTGTACATCACACAGCTGATGCTAATAATTTTATTAGTATAACTACAGCAGTAATAACATTTTTACTTGAACATTTTACTTTACTTTAACATTTATACAGGGTTTACTTGACCTCCTTCAACATTGAATATTTAAGTCTAATTTTAAAATTTAAAAAAGGAAAATACTCTTATTTTCTCTGAAAAACATCATAAACATCGAAGAAAAAATGTCGTTTTAAGATAATTTATAATTATGGATGTACAATAATTACATTTATTAATCGTCAAACGAAAGAGTCCAATTTTAAATTATGTTTTTCATTTTTCGTCTTTTATAGAATTATTATACTGGGAATTTTATGGCTTCTTAGTATATAACAAAATCATTTTCCTCCCCCTTTATCAAAAATCATAAATTTTTCCTGAGGGAGTGTTATCTTTTTCCTGCCTGCTGTACTGTGTTATAAGCTTGCTATGAATGTATATTGAGAAAAAATATATTAGTAATTAGCCAGTTTACATACTCAACTCAAAGTCGAAGCCAGATATTCAATATAATTTAAATCTTTTATAGTTGGGAGCTTCTAATTTTTTAAAATAATAAATATGAACTATTAGACTAGAATAGTCTAATTTTATCTCAGTGGGTTTGCTCAAAAAATTTCTAATTCAACGTAAACATTGTTACAAAATATCAAAAATTCGACAAGTATAGCAGGATTCGACAAGTTATCCCTTGGTCCAGGATAAACATACAGTTTTTATAGCTTTATAGCTTTTTTCCGTGTTTGAAAAATGTTGTCTAAATAATGGTTTTTGGCAAAAAAAGTGACTTTCCCGTCTTGCACAATTCTTCCCAAACAATAGGGATCTTTTTCCCTATGAGGCCCATTTTTGTCTAAAATATAAACTTGATCCATCAAAGATTCTGGACCGTAGCATGGTAACAAGCAATGGTAACACACTCACCCACCCACCCAAACACACACACACGCACACACAGACATCATCGAAAAAACTTCATAAAACGACCTCTGGGACCTCAAAACATGTAATTCCGTCAAAATCTCGAGATCGAATTTTTTCACGATCACTATACTTCACTTAGCATATAGTAAAGTGAAAGCTAACAACTTGGTTCTATTTTTAATTACTATCTATATACTTCAGTTAATGCATTTTCCCAAGTTTTGTAATAGACACATGGATAAATGAACTGATTTTTAGGTTTAGTAAACTGAAAACTAGGATATCACATTTCTCCTTAACATCCATGTATATCTCCTAAAATATATTAATAACATGGATGTAATGTACGAGTGGATTGGTTTATCTATAATATAATTGGTTTATCTATAAACCAATCTTCATGTATCTTCATTCGACTCAGAGGAATTGATTTTGCATTGAACAAATCTAAAGAAAGAAGTTTTCTTTCAGTTAAGCTCTTCCAAATCTTTTACATCTGAAACGCTTTCAACAAGAGGAAGAAATGAATCTTAGAATTATCAAAGTTAAGGAAATTCTAAAAAGAAGGCACATAAGACAAGTGTTTTTACAATTCCACATAGTCGGTCCCAAATTAACTATTACCACTGAAATGTAATGGTGGGGATTTTTAATCAGTACTTAACAAACTTCAGATTTAAAAATAACGACCGGATGCACAAGATTTTCCTTCTCACACATGAAAAACTTCCAGTTAATAGCTAGTGTATAACTCGAAACCTTCAGTACCGTTAGTACGACATAACTTATTCCATGATAAATATCACTGCCAGACCACCGGTGAACCGGATTTATGGATTTTCGGTATGCTAAATGTATATATATTGACATACAAAAATATTGACAACTAAAACAATGTCAATTTTCCTACACTCAACTTTACTATAAGTAAACATAATATCATACTTCTTGGGTACATAATATATAATGTTCCATTTAGGTATAATATAAATGTCTACATGGTAGATGTTTTATTAGTCTTTCATTCCTGGAGGTAGTGTAGATATAAATAATAATATTTATAAATGCAATTAACAAATCTGGAGTAGGCTACACTCAACTTTACTATAAGTAAAAATAATATCACATTTTTTTACAACAAATTGTTTTTTGTTTTAGTTAACTATCATTATAAATTAAATGGTTAGAAATTAAACTTCCTGTTCTAATCGGTACAATATCAGGTATATTGTTCTGGGATCGTATAAGTAAGTTTCATGAACACCGGCTGCATGTACATGTACGAGTTCTACGTATATGTAGAAAAAATAACATCTAATGTACTATTTAAATTATTTGTTACTAAGTCTCCTTCTAATAATAACATTTCATTCTGCATCTGACATTAAGTTTTCTTGAATGGTGCAACTGATAGATTGATTATTTCACGAATTTTTTTTAAATTATAACATTAAATTAAATAATGTTAACAAATAACATTATGTTCAATTTTTGGTAAAATTTCATTGTTCTTTAATAGTCTGTTTAGCATAAAAATTCACCTGTTAACTACATCCACTACTTCTTCTCTTCTAATTTCTACCAACTGTGGACTGTTTTTTTCGTATTTTGAATTATAAACATACAAACACACACACACACACACACACACAGATTCCAACACATATATACTCATATATATATTAGTATAAATAGGGAGCAGACCTTCTTTTATACATATATATATATATACATATATATATATATATATATGTATATATATATATATGTATATATATATATATTATATATATATTAATTATATATATAATATATATATATATATGTTACTATATATATATATATATATATATATAGATTATAATTCATTAAAATTAACCGCAGTCTCACATTCACGATCAAACTGAGAGATATGATGTTCGTATTGAATTTCCTTCACCTAATCGAAATGGTGAAGTGACATGTCTCACAATGATAAACAAGCTTTTAATATTTATGTGTATATATAAGATTATATACCTTTTAAATTCTTTATTGAATACTTTATTATTATTTATACCTTTTCTTGATCTCTTTATGTACAATCTTATATATATATATATATATATATATATATATATATATATATATATTAAATATTTGTTTGTCGTTGTGAAACATGTCACAAGGTCAACTCATATTTTGATTAACCCTGGTATAAGAATATTGATTCGGAACATGGAATCTCTCAGTCAGAAGATCGCTATGCCGAAACTGCGATTCAGCAGTCTGGAATTATTATTAACTATAACTATTGGATAATAATATACACATAATAATAATAATAATAATAATTATTATTATGTTATTATTATTAAAATGATAAGTATTTGGTCAGTGTTACAGGTTTGAATCAAATTCTTAATACCAACTTTTCAATTTTATCTATAAGATGTATTATTATTATATCCCCATAACAACCCATATCTTATATATATACATATATATATTTAAATACAAAATTATAAAAAATTATTAAATAATAAATTACTACAGTTAAAATGGTCAAAAAAACTAAGGAAAATAGAAAATTTTCTACTAGAAAATGATGGTCCGACCGAGTCTACTAAAAATTATAACACTCAGAATACCGATGAGAACAAACGCTTACTATATTTGATATTTTGATCTAGTATTTAGAGAACAAAAGAGACAGATGTTCTCTGCCAGGTGTGTCAAAACTTGAAATTTGTTTACGTTTTCACCTGTGAGTAGTTGTAAGATTTATTTTGAACATTTTAATTGTACTGATTACTAAGTATCTTTACAATTTTTTAACTTTGTATAATATTATAATAATTTAAATATTTGTTCATAATAAAATGTTAAAAGATACAATCATTAAATATTGGATTTAATGTATATGAAAAAATACATTTTTTTTTAAAAAACTCTTATAATTATTAAAGCAGAAGTGAAGAATATAATTTCCACACAAAACACAAACATAATAGTAATTTAATATATTTTGAAAAAAAATCTGAAAACATACTAAAAAAGTTAATGTACCTTCGTCTTTTGTTTTCTGCATTCTTCTATTCATAAAATTATAGAAAAATATCATGTAAACCAATAAATTTTTAATCACTAAAAAAATAAACCAAATTAATATGAGTAACATATTAATAACAATATTGACATATTAGAATGTAATTTCCGTAATGTTTAGCTTTATTCTAATTTTTGCAACAATATAATTAATTAACACTACTGCTAATAGTGGTAAGCATTATTTTTAATGTGTTATTATTTTTTACAGTAATAAAACAGGAAACTCATAAAACGTTTTTGTTTTTGCTTGAATCGTCAAGTTACGTATAACAATATATTTAAAAATAACCAGTAAATTAATAATACAATATTAAAAAAATTATTTAGTAAATATCAATGAATTTAAATGATCTATCGTTGTTCTGAAAGCGATGCAAAAGAGAGGAAGACCGGCCGACGAAAGTGAAGATGAAATTTTTACTGTGGAAATAACAAGCTTGAAATATATGGATGAAACATTAAATGTCTATGCTATAGTTATGAATTAAGCGTGTACACTGTTATTTTATCTTCAAGGAGGACTAATGAGTAAAGAAAGCTATAATATGAAGGGGCTGAAGGTGGTGGTTAGGGAGACATGAGCCGTGGACAGCCAGCCGAGTTAAACAGAGTCAATTGTCAATCCTAGCAACCATCTGCGCCAAACTTACCAATTTAACATCCAACTACTCTGATCAACACATCTTTCGCAATAGCCAATATGACGAAAAATTTAACTAATAATATTCTTAAACATTTATTATAAGTTGACACACTCTTGTAATGTCAACACAAAAAATCTGAGTGGCCTACACTCAGCATGTCTGAGGATATAAAGAGCTATTAATATACTTATTGATTTTTTAACGTTACTACTTTATTTTTTTCAATTATAATGAAGTTTTAATTAGAATTTTGGAAGGATGTACTTCCAATTTGTGAACGGTCACAATGATGTTTCTATTGAACGACTATAGTCCTACAACATGACAATGAACAACAACACAAATGAAAAAATCTGGAGTGGCCTAGTAACTTAATATCAAATTTCTTGAGTATATAACACATAACGTCTCATTTAAGCATAACGTAAACATCTAAATGGGACATGATTATTAGTCATTCATTCCTTAGGTAGTACAGATAGTGATTGAAGGACATATCAATATATAAGCATATTTTTTGTACATCACACAGCTGATGCAAATAGTTTCATTAGTATAACTACAGCAGTAATAACATTTTTGAAAAACCAAAGTGAACATTTCTTGATACGAAATATTCTCCTACAAGAGAACATGGCTTTTGTTCAAATAGCCAGTAGATTTCTTACATCGTTTACTTGGCATCCTTCTACATTAAATGTTAAAGTAAATTTTCAAATTTAAAACAGAAAAATACCCTTATTTTCTCTGAAAAACATCATAAACAGCGAAGAAAATGTTGTTTTAAGATGATTTATAATTAAAGATGTACGATAATTACATTTAGTAAGCTGTAAACGAAAGATTTCAATTTTGAATTATCTTTTACATTGTTGGTTTTTTACAGAATTATTACACTGGGAATTTTATGGCTTCTTAGTATTTAATAAGATCATTTTCCTTACCCTTTGTCAAATAACATATTTACGAATTTTTTCTGAGGAGTGTTATCATTTTCCTGCACAATATTATTCCTCTTACATCCCATATAAGTCAATAGACAATTTAAATTGTTCCTTTATAAATATCAATTTTATCTCAGTGGATTCGCTCAAAAAATTTCTAAGTCAATGTAAACATTGTAAAAAAAAAACATTGACAAGTATAGCAGGTGATCTCTCAGTCTAGGATAAACAAACAGTTTTTATAGCGTTATTGCACTTTCCCGTAATTGAAACTTCATGATTTTTTTTTTATGAATTGTTAATTTTTTGTTCCATTCTTGGTCAAATTTTCATTATTTTTTAATGAGCCGTTTAGCGTCAAAAAAACATTTTCTGAAAACAGAAATCATTACATTACATTAGCGAATGTAATTTTCAAAAAAAATATCTCAACTCATTCTCCACATAATGTTCTATATATAGGCATAGTTTCATTTTGATCCATCAAACAGTATGACTTGTATTGCTCTCACAAGGTTTGAGATTGAATTATAAGTCAAAATTTTTACATTTTATTGAAAAAAAATATTTCCTTTTGTTTTAAAATTCTGAATATATTTTTCGTTTGTTGCATTTGTAACCTCAAAAATAATGTCAAAATTTCAAAACTGTAGGGTTATCAGTTTAGAAGAAAAAAATGTTTTCTATTAAACGGTTTTTGGCAAAAAAAGTGACTTTCCCATCATGCATAATTCTTCCCAAACAATAGGGATCTTCGTCTTTATGGGGCCCATTGTTGTGTAAAATATCAACTTGATCCATCAAAGATTCTGGACCGTAGCGTGGTAACAAGCAATGTTAACTGCTTGTGTTTCACCCACACACACACACACACAGACATCATCGAAAAAACTTCATAAAACGACTTCTGGGACCTCAAAACATGTAATTCCGTCAAAATCTCGAGATCGAATTATTTTCACGATCACTATACTTTACTTATAGTAAAGTAAAAAGTAATATTAGAATTAATTTAAATGCAATAATGTAGCAAAAGAAATTTTTGATGATAAAATTAGCCTAGGTAAACGTCTAAGCCGTTAGATACGTAAAGCGTCTAAAATGAAAGATAATTTCCTATACCATTGCCGGGTTGGTTACTTGCCGTTGCATCTACAACGTGCTTGGTCTCCCATTCTCTTTTCTCCTGAAGACGGATTACCCGAAAATTTGAGTCTGTAAGTGTGTTTCCCTACTTTGTGTGTTGCTCTTTGTTAATCTCGAACTCGTATGTTATATATATATATATATATATATATATATATATATATACCAACATTATAAGGCAATAGTTTTTAGGGTCTCTCACTGGGAAGTCACGAAATCTTAGTGAATTGCTGTAGCTGGTGTTAATTCAAATATATTACATTCAATTGTTATACAGAATAAACAAAAGTGTTGAATGATCTGAAAAGCTACTTTTTTCATTTTGATTATATTTATTTATTTTACTTTAGCCATTGCAACATCAATATTAATATAAAAATTTTTATTTTGAAAAAGAATTGTTACTCATAAAATTTTGGTTCCTTAAATACAAGTGGTGTTAGCCTTGATTGTTTATATTTTCTCATATTTATGACTAAATTAAGGTGACTTAATAATTATAGTTATTGATTAAAAAAAAATATTTAAAAAAAAATTAGTTTTAACAACCCTGACTAGAGTTAGTAAACTACTGAAACCTGATATATACTATTTAGGCAACAAATATAAATACTGCATGAGCCTGACCCGAATCTAGACAGTAACCATGTTGAAGGTGGATCCGGAGAATAAAACTGATCAATCATTCCAGTGTCGAATTATAAAGAAGCTATAGACTAACTCAGATCATAAAAAACCTTAGCGTAAAAACAGTGAAGAATATTGAAGATGTGGTCAGGTAATGAAGAATACTTAAGTCGATTCTAAATCATAAAGCAACTGAAGATGATGATGAGTCATCAAATACTGATGACGAATTTGGACTATATAAATACTGAAGATGGATTTAGATACAAAAAAAAATAATGCAAAGAAAGGCACAAAACTAATGATGAATTCAAAATCTTTATTACTTTCCTCGAAAAACTGGGTGAAACTAAGGAATCATACAACAAACGTTACATACTTTATACAGATTATTGCTTGAAGTATTAAAAGAAATTTTTGATAATAATATCTAACATGTAACTAAAATGAATGCATACAGTGCTGCTTCATTGATGCAACAATTAAATAATGATAGAAAAAAAGAAGAAATCAAGTATTGAATTATAAATAGACTAGGTTGAGGGGTTGTGGAAGACCTTAGTAGAATTTCATGAAATATGAACTGTCTAACCATTACCACATGCAATCTCTCCAAACCATTCGCTCACCCTTTATTACTTTGCGTAAATAACTAAGAAGATAAATATCCGTTAGTGATTTTATTTGCCTCGATACCTTGATAAATACATCTATTTCATGCTGTAAACAATTTTTAAATAAATACTCTGAAATTTACATAAATATTGTATTAGCCTGAAGCAAGAAACTAGTGGTTAGATGGTAATCATGTACGGCTCATAGGTTATTGGATTTTTTTATTAGTTTTATTCAATAGTAAATGCTGAAGTAGTTTCTGTAGTACTGGTTTCATTAAATTATTAACTATACTTATTGCGATTATCATAAACGTATATTTACTAAGCAGCTGTCCATCATTAAGTCTTTAAAACAAACAGTAACCTTGTTTACTGTATTTCGTAAGAAGGCTATCAATTTCTATTCGTTTTGACTTGAGAATATAAATTAGCAATGAAGTCGAAGAAATGAAGTAATCTGTATGCTTCTTACGATATATACTGAAACATACGGAAACTAATTACTGTCATCCAATATTATAATAAGATAATCTATCCTGTCTCATAAATTCAGAAGGTATTTATAAAGGAATATTTTATGGCACATAAAAATTAAATTGCTTTAATTAATTAATACTTTTCATATTTATGCTGAATCACATCACATTAAAAATTTTCCTGACCATTATTTGAATATAATTACATTAAATCAAGGAATATGTATGCGCTTTAGCTGTTGGATAGTTTAAAATTCGGACGGCGGTTGAAAATCACTTACGGAGAAAGACATAACTCGTTGCTTTGCAGAAATGTCCAATGCAAAAGAACGATAATGGTGAATAGCAAATGATAGCAATAATGTTATTTTATAAATAGCATTATTAATGAATTATCTATAAGTCATCTCAAAAGAAATAGATTAGCCTCAGTCGATTGGGCAGACGACAAAACAATGTTTGGGAAATTACCGACTACTCCCTCTGAAATAAAAAGTACTGGAGGCAGCAATCAATGGTGAATCGAACAATTCGAAACTCAGCCCTTTCTGTCACGTCATATCTCGAAAAAAAAATTAAAACTAAGCTCCCTTTTTTTTTGAACAGGGCTTATTAAATATATGGTCAAGTATTATTTGATTCCAACTATCAGTTTAAATTTAAAGAGAGAGGCAAAACAACTATGATGTGATTCACGTGATGAAATAGGAAAAGGAGATAAAACTCCGATGTTTTATGTTAATCTAAATCATGTTTCATCATTATTACTGAAGTATTACAACAAAAACAACAAACAATAATCATATTACATTGCATATGAATATAAATGAATAATGACTAATAACTATGTTGTAGCACTATTTAACATTATCAACTTCATATCAAAGAATAATGATAAAACGAAGAGATCCCAAGCCCTGAAAAATCGTATTTTATGAGAAATATATTTTGATTATCAATTTTTTAGACAGCCTGAAAATGATTACATTAAGATCAAAATTAGTTTCTCATGAATTTAAATATTCCAGGAGCATACGTCTCTTAGTTATCATTATTCTTTGATATAGATACTACCAGTGTTGAATCTGAACCTTTGTCTACAGAAGTAATTGCATTAAAACCAAAGCCGTTATCTTAAACATTGAAATATTAATTCACACAAAATAGAAAGTTAATAAGAAATCCAGACATTTAGTTCTGCTCTCAAGGTGAATAATAAAGCATCAAGGTCCAAAGACAGATGACTGGATCATTCGTCTTTTGATTCTGACAAAACTGTTACTTCGACCAAAGAGTTAGTCTCATTTCTGAATTGTTTACAATAGATTAGACATTGATTTTCATTTCACATGTTTATTTCAAAATCGTGTATCAATAAATTACATGTGATACTTTTAAAAGATTTTTTATGATCGAAAATTGAAGGAATGAGATTAAAATTTAATTGAGATATTTTGATTTGAAAAAAGTCTGCGAATGTGGGTGGAATTTAATTGAAATATTTATTTATAAAGGTAAAATAATGAAAAGAATTCAGAATACACATTGTATCAGCATAACTGATAATAGCTGTGAATAGAGGGAATACAAAAGCGCCATTATAACATGATTGTAATCATAATATCTGTTCACATTGATGCAGAGCAAGCGAGGAGGTGGTTCGTTAGAGGGCATTGTTTCATCGCATTAGCACACAATGCAACTCATCTACCCTTCTATCAACCACTTTGCCAACCTATACTCACTGGATTAAAGCATTAAAACTTGCATCTTCAATTAAACCACTCCTAACGGAGGAATTACTACATGAGTTTGTAGAAATGACTGACTAGTTAGAAAGTTAGTAAAAGCGTGACGCCGAATTGTGTCCCCACGCATGTGCCATTGAGGAAACAACCCTCTCTTTTCTCTTTTCAATCACTTGCAAAATAAAAAGCGAGTTTGTCATAATACTAAAAGATGCCTGGTTTCTAAAATATATCAGAGCTGTAATTTTTACAGTAAAAATTACAAAGAAAAGGTGAAAATTGATAATGTTATTTGGGCATAGTAACATTTGGTGATATTTGATTGACATTGAGTAATTTCTTATTCTGATGAATACATTTTTTTATTCAAAGCTTCTTACAAAAATGTCTGATCATACTAAGGATTAGTCCCCAGGTAACTTAATTATACTTGATATATTATCAAAATCATTAATAATCAACTGGAAATTAATTGATTCTAATGACATTAGAGTTATTGTATCGATAACGCTGCAAACTCCTTTCATTTTTGCTCTTTAAACAATGTCTAACGTGAAATTTAGAAACCTGCTACTAGTGGATCTCAAAATCTCTGTTGGTTTTAAAACTTTTAGGAAACTTTTACCAAACTCTCTTTTAGTACCTTCAAACATCAGTTTAGAAAGTCTAAACTTATTATATAATGCCCAATTTCAAATAACATACCCAACCCAGTAAACAAAATTGTAGAAAGTATATTTTTAAGGTAAGCATAAGTAAACCCGATAAGTATAAGTGGTAGTTTTTCTACTTTAATAGATCTTCTCTGAGTTTAAAGTGAATAGCGAATTCATAAGATTGCTATCATAATGTAATATTATTGAAGGACTCTCGCATACATACTTTCAACGGAAACAATGATGATCATTAGTTGGGTGAAAAGCAGATGGTTTCCTTATTGATATTCCAGAATGTACCTCTGATTTAGCCTTAAAAGTATTATTCTTCCCGAACTGTGAAGCAGAGAGACTGTTAACTGAAGTCACTAAAATAAAGGCACCCATTAGTATGTTCTTTATTTAATATTAAAGAATAATAATTATTAATATAATATAAATATAAATTATTGATATAATAAATAATAATAAGTCTTATTATTGATATCACTAATTTATTTAATAATAAGAATAATATGAATTATGTAATGTCCAAAATTAATATACTTCCAGGTTTTTTATTACTCATACAAATTTTACATTTTCTGGATTTTAGTATTGCCCTTCAAACACTATTGATGGAAAGAGGAGAAGAAATTCAGAGTAATGTAAACATTTGAATTAACTTTCAACGTTAATGTTGGCAAAATAATCAGAAAGTGAATTCTACGGACCTCAACAACTAGAAATCACTGTACTTTATTATACCTATAATTGCCTATTGTTAGTAGGATTGTGTTTTCAGTCATTAAAAATTCTTAAGATTACTTATTATTCAGTATTCTAATGTAAGTATCTTTCAGAAATTTTTGAAAATGTATATGTTTTCTAAATAACAGAAAACCGTTTCCCATGTGGTTTTAAAATGAAAACGGCCGAGGAGAGTGTCAAGCCATACCAAACCTCCAGAAAGCATAAAAGCACATACTGATATGTTATTAGTTGTAAATTGTTACAGTAGCTCTGTATTTTAGTAGTTCGAGAACTAAATCCTGAGAATAGCATTTAGTTTGGGTAACAGTTTTCTGAATTAACTTTTTAACGACATTTCATTAAAATCTATTTATGTGATAATAGAAAATATTTAGATGTGGGTTTCAGTTTCACTATGATTCTCATTGTATGTCCTGTGAATTGTATGATTAATCTTATCGGATTAAATCTTGAACTAACATTATTTTCAATAGTAACGTGAAATATAATCAATTGAATCTTGCTTAGTTTATTCAATGTTACAATATATTTTATTTATCCATGAGTACTCCAAAGTCTTATTTGAGCCCTCTTTCGTTCAGGTGCCCTAATAGAAATGCTTAAACATTGAAGTGCTTTCCTTGAACATTTAGTTGATTTTATAGTTGATCTAACATCAGTGATCACATGGACTTAATTATTCTGCTTCATTTTTTCTCCTTTTTTAAATAAATTTTTTAAACAATAAAATTGTTGGTTTATTAGTTCTCCCTACATTTACATGGGACTGCAGTACAGAAAACAAATTACAACGAGAAATTAAATTTTTTTGAAAAGTTCGAAACAACTGTTTTAGCATTTAAACATCCTTATAAAAGTTTTGAAATATACATTTGAATTGCTTGTTTACCTTAATTTCATATTGCTTTCTCTTTCATCTGTTAATTTTTTAACAGATGATTTGACTCTGATGAAGGTCACTTTTTACGTTTGAAAGGTCTTTGTCTTTTTTCTAATATCTTACTGTCCTTTGGACGTTGACATATATATATATATTGATAAAAGTATCGACCGTGGAATAGAAACAAAACTAAGGTTTATCGGGACTCGGTCAGTTCTTCAGGTTCAAATTAAACTCTCATTGCCAACGTTTCGGTTTTTATTTAAAACATTTTTGATAGGACGAAGTATAAATTTTGAAACAGAAAAACTAAATATTACATTACAAATTATTTTACAAAGAAAAATAATATATGGATTTTAACAACAACTGTAGTCTGAATGAACCGTGACACTGAACTGAAATAACCAAGCAAGTTAACCAAATTTCACCAGACAACCAAAAAGACACTAACACAATTTTTCATCCATCAACAATGTTTAACTTAACACACCCCAATAAATATTATTTAAATTTGAAATGTCATTTCTATAATTAATAGTCATTTCTATATTCCATTAATTATAGAAGTGACATTTCAAATTTAAATAGTATTTATTCGGGTGTGTTAAGTTAAACATTGTTGATAGATGAAAAACTGTGTTAGTGTCTTATTGGTTGTCTGGTAAAATTTGGTTGCCTTGCTTGGTTATTTCAGTTCAGTGTCACGTGTTCATTCAGACTACAGTTGTTAAAATCCACATACTATTTTTCTTTGTAAAATAATTTGTAATACTTAGTTTTTCTGTTTCAAAATGTATACTTCTGTAAGTTTTCTCATTAACCTATAGTCAAAATTTCTATTGTAATTTCTTAATTGTAACTAATAATTGCACTTTTATGTATGTTTGATTTTTGAATGATTGTATTATTTCTTATATTTCCTCTTTTTTGTAGGCCTATGAAAAAGGTTTTAAATAAAGACCGAAACGTAGGCAATGAGAGTTTAATTTGAACCTGAAGAACTGACCGGTCCCGATAAATTCTAGTTATATATATATTATCAAACTACAATATGAAATGGGAAAACAAGACAAAGATCTTTCAAGCGTAACAAGCGGTCTTCGTCAAAGTCTAAAACGTAACTGAAACACTAGATACAGAAAACATCTGGTGAGGGATTGAGAAGAGTGGGAGGGAAGAGTGGTATTTTAAAAGGGTGAATGTGTAAGAAAACCACTATAAGAAATGAGAAAAAGAATAAATATCTTCCAACCGTAAGATGCAGTCTTCGTCAGATTCAAAATCTCAACTATATATATATATATATATATATATATATATATATAATCATAGCAATCATCTTAAATCAAAGCCAAAAAGATAATGTATCGTAAGGTAAGAAAAACGAGCTGCTTCCGAAGGCTTTCAACTTTTTGTTTGTACTTTGATTGTATGATGATTTTTTTATTGTGTAGTCAATTGTATTTATGGTGATGTTTCTGCATAGAAAACTTATTCCGCTTGATAAACTTATCAAGCGATATTGTCATTTGAATTTGCCAGCTAAATCGTTAGCTAAATCTTTGTGCAAAACTTTTATGTATCTTTCTTAGTTTTTGCTTTCTTTGCTCTCTGATGACGTAAAGAGAAAGGCCTAAGAACATTTTTTCCATTGTTTTCCATTTTCCGTGTGGTTTAAACTTCATTGATTGCATCAAGTGTTTATTGTGATTCTTCTGCACGTATACAAATTCAATTAATATTAGTGCGAAGTTCAAAAGTAATCAACTGGGCAAAGTTTCAGTTCAGACGATTAGACGAAGAGACTTTTTTGAAATGATTCAAATATTTCCTTAAATTAAGGTTTTTTTAATTAATTTTAGTAATTAAGCCACAAAAAAAATGTATGTTATCAGATTACATCAATTTTTGAAATCACGACCTCTCAGTAAACTTCATTTTTTAATCTAAATGTTTTAGAAAATTAAGCTGAGGCTAAGTGACTTGACCTGGCTGAATGGAAGATTGTTTGAAGAAGCTTACATAAGCAGACGGCTAGAAGGAGGTGGATCGGTGGCAGCTGATGGCGGAGGGGGGCGTGGCTTGCGGTCACTCACTACCCCCACCCCTTTCAACCCTTTCCTAATATCACTACCCCCTTCCTCAACCTTCACATATATTTTACATTAATTATATTAAACCCTTCCCTTGTCATCTGTTCTCTAAAATAGTATAATTTTCCTACTCTTTACCTAATTAATTTGATGTAAAGGAACAGAAGAAACTAAACATTAAGTTGTTTATAAAGTAAGAATTAAAAATGAAGTCAGAAATTTCAGAAGACACAAATGATATAATATGGCATTATATGTGATCTAAAATACTAACAGCAGCTGTAGACTTTCATAACACAGAGAACCTCAATCTCTTGGACATTTAGTGTATAATGCCATTAGACGGATTCACAAAGACTGGCTCTTTTCTGAAAGTTGTGCTCTATGCAGACCAAATTACAAATAATAAGGCTAAGCTGGTTACATGTTCAATATTAATTTTATATTTCTCATAATGTCAAAAAGGTTTTTTTTTTGTTTTTTTTTTATAAATAAATGTAGTTATACTCATTATTGGAGTTTGCAGTATTTCATTCATGATAAATTTTGTGGAACATACCGAAAACATATTTATAAAAATGAAATAAGAAAAATTAGATAAATTGTAAGCCCAAATCTTTTTTTATTTATAATCTGACTTGTTTATAACCAGACATCCATCAATTATTGCTACTCAGTGCATCCAAGAATTAATTTTAAATGTCCTTTCATGTAGCGCCATAAATCAATATACATGATCTTTAACTCTATGGACGGTTAGGTAGTTCAGATAATTATAACAAAAATTATACACTGTATTCTATCGTCTATTTTAACTTGATAATTTTAAAAATAAAACAAACCTATTTTATTTTATAATCAAAACGATTTTATTTAATTTTCCAGTAATTTAAAATATTCTTATTCACAAAGATTGAAATAGCATAATCGTCGAATTTATAATAGGGGATATGATCTGATAATTCAAAATGTATATATTTTATGTCATTATTAGTAAAAAATTAAAATAATCAATTAACTAACAAACCTTCAACAAAAATTAATATTTATTTCAATGAATATGCTAAAAATATTAGGACAACAGTACAAGTTATTTAATTAGTCCAATAAACTTTTCGTGAATATATTAAAATATTCATTTGCAAAAATATATCATTAAAGCCTAATTAAAATTACAATGAAAGTCATCCAACATGTTACTTGACAATTTAGCATTTATATAGTGTATATTTTTTGTTGTTGTTTGTTTATATTTATACATTTTTATTATTATTTTGGATTGATTTATAATTTAGTATTAGTGTATAGATAACATATTTGACTAATATATGTAATATATTATGTATCTACATAACTATTTTATGTTATATACAGACATCTTCCCTTGCCTTACTCACTACACAAATCAAGAAAGCGCTCCTTTCCGAGGCAGGCTTGAAAAAAAACAGCATAAGTCAAAGTGTTGAATTCTCTTGAATGTTAATTGTAAGAACTAACTCAGCTGTAGGAATGGATATAATTGCTCAAAGCTTTATTTTAAACCTTAACAGCTTATTCATGATATTAATGACGTAAATTTGTTCACTTATTACCAAAAAATATGTGAATATCAAAAACATGAACAGACTCATAAAGCGGTGTTTATTTACATAAACTCGTTAAAATAGAAATCAATGCATATACCTGTACATTTTAGTTTATTTTATAAGTAAACATAACAAAAATATTCATAGAAAATAATGACGCACCATTATTTTTTTCACTTTATAGATTTCTACATTTTGTTGCATTCAGATATTATTTCCATAATGAATACGCTAAACTACATCCCGGTCCTGTTTAATCTCCCTCGTAGATACTTCACTGCTACTTTCAGGCAAGAAATTGGATTCGTCTTTTTACGACCATACCTCCATCGAATGGGAGTAAGAGATTCTTCAGCAAGTCCACTTTGTTATAAATGCTGCATATTTGCTTACTTGTACAGATTTCATCATTACAAGCATGACCCACATTGGATTTGCTTATCTAAAACTTTCTGTATTCACCGAAAGCGGCATAAGATAAAAAACATTCTTTGTGGGTCAGTGTGCGCACATGTAATGTGTTGAATTAATTGCAGGTTGTATTACGGGTACAGTTTTCCTGTACAGAACAGCATCAACCAAGAGCGAATTTTGCATGAAAGAAAAAGAGATGACTTTTGAAAAAATAAAGTTGAGCACACATTTTGTCAGATCATGAAAATTAATAATGCATAAACTAAATACTTAAGTTTGTTTTGGTGGTTACTTTTTTAATTATTTTTGTAACCAGCATCTCCCTGGTTAATTTCATGGTGTGTCTTCTTGCATATGCTTTTGGGGTGCTCCAGCCATTAAGCGCTTGGTGAGCCTCCCTGATAGGGAGGTGGTAGCCACAGCAATAAACGAGTGTTTTTAGCTTCCACAGTCCCGATTAGTCCATGTATACACATACACTAGATTTGTTACATTTAAAAGCTAGTTTATGACTTGGTTATTATTTTTTATAAATGGCCACCCGCAGTTAGGTTATAATAATAAGTGACCAATGTTACTTTTTCAATTATGTTTTTGCACGTCACATTATTCCTTACAATGTCTTTTAATACTCTTTCGTCAATCGTGTGCTGCTTGTCTATCCTCATTAACTTGTTTCTCTTTTCTTAAATGAAGGTATTCTTTAAAAAATATGATCAAAATTTTTATTAGAACAACTAAATAAATTGTTGTTTTGTTTTATTACTTTAGGCTTGAATAGTTCCCAATCTGATGCTATATTGTATGTTCTGTGTATCAAAACGTATGTCTTAACAAAGGACTGCTACCAGCATTCACACACACACACACACACACACACACACACACATATATATATATATATATATATATAATATATATATATTCACTGATAAAACGAAATACGATCCAAACTGGACACAATACGAGTTCGAGATTAACAAAGTGCAACAAACAAAGTAGGGAAACACACTTACAGACTCAAATTTTCGGGTAATCCGTCTTCAGGAGAAAAGAGAATGGGAGACCAAGCACGTTGTAGGCGCAACGGCAAGTAACCACAACAAGTTACTTGCCGTTGCGCCTACAACGTGCTTGGTCTCCCATTCTCTTTTCTCCTGAAGACGGATTACCCGAAAATTTGAGTCTGTAAGTGTGTTTCCCTACTTTGTGTGTTGCTCTTTGTTAATCTCGAACTCGTATATATATTTATATTTATATATATATACATAAAAAGATTTCACATAAACACGTGAAACAACAATCAATGATTAAACCACAATAAGAATGGGAAAACAAGACTAAGATCTTTCAACCGTAACAAGCGGTCTTCGTCAGAGTCAAAAACCTAACTCCAGTTGGGTTTTTGACTCTGACGAAGACCGCTTGTTACGGTTGAAAGATCTTAGTCTTGTTTTCCCAATCTTATTTCTTATTATCTTATTTCTAATTAATACATACTCCTTAAGACCGTGTAGGGCTCAGGAGTCTGTCACTGTGAAGAAACCGCTCTTATTATCTGTCCATAAGGGGGTTTGTATGTTTATCATTGTTTATGTTCATAATCATGTATAAGTTTATCATTATGTTTATGTTTATTCACAGCTACGTTACGCAGTGATGTTGCGCCACGATAATGGATACTAGTTTCTTGGTCGAAAAATCTGAAGTATTTCTGTATGTCTCGTTAATAGAAGATGGCTAAATAAAGATCGACAAAGTCATTATTATCACTCAAAGACATTAGAACTCTTATACCTACAGGTATGAGGGTTTGCATATCACTGGCTAAGTATAAGCCAGTACCAGGAAAAACCAGTATTTATTGTCCGTTTCCATCAGTCGCACTCATAAGCTTTTAGCCAGTCTTTCTGCTACTGCAAGTCTTAAATTCTCCCTTACTCACATTTATTAGAATAGAGATCTTTCTTAATAAAATAAAATACTTTTTTTAATACATAAAATAATATTAATAATAAAGTAAAAGAATCAATTCTAAAATGATATTATTTCTCTTTAAGCTGTTACACACTATTAAATTGAGATCATATTGTTTTCAAAGAGCTAATTTTCAACCAAAAAATACACTGATTCAAGTGAGTATTAATGAATAAGTTTTTCAATTACAAAAGAATGTAAGAACATTGTTCATATTTAATGATGCCTGATAAATTAATTTACAGCTAATATAGCATATTAATCTGATGAGTTAAAAAAGATTTTACTGACATAGATTATTGATAACAAAATACGATTGATAAATTTCGGAACATAAAAAATAATTTTAAATAACCCCCTATGGAACATGCCAATTTTTTTTTGAATAAACAAAAAAATACTAGTAGTTCCTCTAACCACTTGAAAACATTCTTTCGCTTTTCTTATAGACGTTACATGTGTAAATATGTATAACATATTAAATAATCATTTAAACGACAGTAAGAAATTCTGAATTAGGACTAGGATCATGCAGTTAAGTAACTGTTCTTTATACACTGTTGTTTGCTCCGTTTCTGATGTGTGACACTGATGAGGGCCGCTACTTGGTTGAAAAATGTTACTTGTATTTCTGAAGTTATTGATGTGATTTAGATGTTAAGTTTTATTTCACGTATTTATTGCAAAGTCTCCTTTTATATAAAGTAGTTATTACCATTAAATTCTTCTAGAATGAAAAGGGAAACTGTTCTTCATATGAATATTAAAATAAATAACGAAACAGGAATTCTGTTCTTCTAAGGGATAATACTTAAAAATACACTATTTGGAGACTCTCTGATCAGTGTTTATTATTGGTTTATAACTTATTCAAGGAAAAGTTCTTTGCAATTTAAAACAAACATTATTTGTAATTCTTTAGTTTCTATATACAATAATATGATGTTTCCTAACCTCTATGGCACTAACAATATGTATACACATTGGATTAAGTTATATTCTTTTAGATGTTAAGGTCACAATATTCTTAGAGAATAAACACCAAATGTAACCCTTCAATTGTAAAGCGTTCTTAGTCCAGTATCTTTGGATCGTGAGGTCACACTCACCTTAGGAATACCCTTAATAAAGAATCGTAATACCTTAGTTGTGTTATATATTTGATACAGTAACACCCGAATTTGGGTGAAAACAAATATTGATTTATACTTTAATACTATGGCACAGACTTGTCTTAACTCTTCTATATACAAGAACTTTATTAAATTTATTAAATATTTCTAAGCTTTGTTTACAAAAATGAAATAATTGCTGAATAAACATAGTCCCAATTTTTCGTTTCACATTTACAATGCAAATGAAATAGACCAGAAAGACGGGTAAAGCAATTAAATGGTCTGTTATTAATTCGCTAGTAAGGTAACATCTCTGATTCTAAATAAGTAATTTAAACTGAAGCCAGCATCATTGATTTCTTCAATCTTGAATACTATAACCTGTAAATTAACACTTTTTGACTTGCAGTGTAACAGGAAAGAGGTCATGTTTTATAGACAACATAATACCTGGTTGGTATATTTAATTTGGGCTGTACATTGATTCCAACTCTCTCAAACCCATCATTGTGAAAAAGAGGAAGACAAGGTTTGTCGGAATAAGTACTTTGGGTGAGTGTTAACAGAAACTCTACCTGTGAATTACCTTGCTGCTAATGAAGGTCTACACGAGCCTCGTCCAAACTGAACATTAACCCCGCTAATAACCCTCCTCCGCCACTGTCCTTCTAGAAAATCTACACCACTTCTCCCACAGATTACTAACTTGTGTCGGTTTTTTCTCTGCTACTTGTTATTCCATGTAATTTTCCTAAACCAGCTTTTTAAATGTTTTCCCAAAACAAATGGTTATTGGGTCACTAAGTAATGATTATTTAAAAACAACCAGACAGATATTTACCTTCACTGAATTAATTAGAATATCTGCACAGACTTAAAATTAACACGTCTCCTGAATGCTTGTTTTTAATGGAACGCTAGTAGCTGAAACATAGCTCAGTTTACAAATAATCTCAACCTCTATTTTTGTATTCATGAAGTACTTTATCAATACTTTTAAAACTTTTTGTCATTTTTAATGTCAATTTTCTCCTTAAATTTCCACTACAAAAATCTAAACTTATCTAATACATAATAGAAACTATTGTTCACTAATTGTACTTGCGCTGGTAACCGGCAATCCAGTTTCAAAAATAAGTTAGACTGCAGTATTTCATGTATAAAAATATATTCCCTGAAAATATTTTCATATGTATATATACCATGGTATGTATATATAAAACAAGATTTCACAATAAACATGTGAAATAACAATCAATGATAACAATCAACTGACCAGTTGGGTTTTTGACTCTGGCGAATAACGCTTGTTACGGTTGAAAGATTTCAATCATATATATATAAACTCGAATTTTTAAAAGAACAAACAGAAATGAAATCACTAAAACTTACTACTATATTTCGATGTCTTCGTCATCAAGAATAGATGTGAATTACTCCAAAGGCTGATAACGAGTATATATATATATATATATATATATATATAAAAGTAGCAGCGGCTTCTGCTCTCACGATTTTTGAGCAAGTGGCCTCGATCTTGCGGGCGATTCTTCTATCTTGTGGTTAGAGCTTCCACATCAAGTGTCCAAGGGATATCAATTCATACGAGCTTCCGACCATAATTACGTTGGTCAACGTCGGGTAAAATCTTCTAGAAGGATGCTTATATAAACTTCCTTAGTGGATGTGATTTTGGATTGGTCCAATAAACTTGCCTTATTGGTCAATCAGAGTACAGGTTTCAGTTTTCGTTCTTATTCCATTTCATTTTAGGCTCTATGTTCTCGTTTGTTGGAATAACGAACATTTCTTTCACCTGAAGATTAATTGACGGGTTTCTTTCTTTAATGTATAAAGCCTCTAAAATATGCAGTTTATCAACATTTTCCTCTCGTTGGATAATACTAGTACCTTGCACAAGCATTTCTCTGGTTAACTGTACATTGTGCTTTTCCTGGGCATGTGCCTTTGGAGCGCCAGCAGCCAAATGAAGCGTTAATCTCCTGGAGAGCTTTGTTGTAGTCAACCCGATGTACTTTGAGGGCAGGTTCTTACATTCACCTGTAGTACAAGTATACTCGTGCACCAAGTGACTACTTTGAAGCTCCTGGGTATTCTTCTTTGGACTGTTTCTTAGCAGCAAGTTATGTGTTTTTCTATTCTTGTAGTATATTACAAGTCTTATTCGGTTGTTTTCATTCGTAGGCCATCGAAATATAGTAGTGAGTTTCAGTTTCTTTTCTGTGTGTCCTTTATGTTAATGTAGTTTATATATATGTTTATATATATATATATATATGTATGTATGTATTTTGTTGAAATGTACTGCAGCTTTGGCATTTACGACTTTCAAACTAAGCTGTTCCAGTCTCCTGACAGTCTTACGAATTGAAGGTGGTAAAACTTATTTGGGAATTACCACCTTAAATTCGTAAGACTGTCAGGAGACTGGAACAGCTTAGTTTAAAAGTCTTAAATGCCGAAGCTGCGGTACATTTCAACAAAATATGCCTCCAAGAAGATTTGCTACCAACCTATATATATATATATATATATATATATATATAAACATTTCACATAAACACGTGAAACAACAATCAACGATCAAACCACAATAAGATAATGGGAAAACAAGACTAATATCTTTCAAAATCTATGTGCTGACAATCAAATTCACGATGGAAGAAGAAGTAAGTGGTAATTTGCCCTTCTTAGATGTCCTGATCCATAGGCTACCTAATGAGTTACGCTTTAGTGTATATAGAAAACCTACGAATGTACTTGCATATGTTCACTTTTATTATTCCCATCCAAAAAATGTTAAAATTTCTTTTTTTAGAAATATGTTTTTGAGGGCGTTAAGAGTATGCTCTCCTAAACTCCTTAATGAAGAGATTAAGAACATTAGGTCAATTGCCCTTTCATTAAAATACCCCTCTTCTTATATCGATTTAGCTTTGAAGAGTGCTAAAAAAACTTTCTCTAATACTTCAACAGAGCCCCGTTCATTGTCAAATTCTATAGTTTTGCCATATCATGAGTCTTTGGACCCCTTTCCAAGATTAGCCAAACAACTTGATTTTAATATAGTGTTTTTTAATCGTAATAATGTGGTTAATATGTTAATAAAAAACTCTCCCAGCGAATTGGAGTCCGGTGGTGTTTATAAAATTCCATGCAAAAATTGCCATACAATTTATATCGGTCAAACTGGTAAATCATTAAAGACACGTGTAAAACAACACCAATATAACGTAAGTAGACAGGAAAAAAGTAGTGCCTTATTCTTGCATATAAAAAATGAAAATCATCATATGATTGGACAGGAGCTAAATTTATTACCTATGAAAAATCAATGTTGTTAAGAAATATTATTGAATCGTCTCTAATTAAATTTAATAGATCAAATATAAACATTAGCAACGGTCTCTTCAAACTTGATACTTTCGTCACGAGGGCAATAGCCTGTTCAAAGAGGGTTGACAGCTACCAGATAGTTTTTTACTCTTTCTTACTGTACTCCTTTGTTTCCCTAAACATCCCTTTCTGAACATTAGTCCTTTCCTGCGCTTTCACCCTTTTAAAATACCACTCTTCCCTCCCACTCTTCTCAACAACTAACCAGATGTTCTCTGCATTTAGTGTTTCAGTTGCGTTTTTAACTCTGACGAAGACCGCTTGTTACGGTTGAAAGATTTTAGTCTTGTTTTCCCATTTTCTTATTGTGGTTTGATCGTTTATATATATATATATATATATATATATATATATATATATATATATATATATATATATATTAGTGTATATTGGCCAGGGCATGGGAGATTTGGCCACTATCTCCACCGCCTGAAACTTGTCAACTCTCCAGGGTGTAGCTGTGACGGTAGGTTACCTCAAACAGTTCAACACCTCCTGTTCGAATGCGTTGAGTTAAACTCAGAGAGGAGTAGGATGGAGAGAAAAGTGGTGACTGCCGGAGGTGCGTGGCCCCCGCAGCTTGCAGCATTGTTGGAGGAGGGCCTAGTCGGTGCCTTCGGGGAAGTGGTTAACAAATATTTTAATTTACTGGGTTGATTATGTTAGCCTGTATTATCTGTGTGCTCTGTTGTCATTGTGGTTATTTTGTTGTTGTTTAAGCTGTATTTGCATAGCATGATGGAGATTGTTGTGTAGCATTGAAGATTTTGATGCGTGTGGTGCCTTCGGGTGGAGCATGCTGTTTTCTGACAAAAAAAAAAAAAAAAAAAAAAGTGTATATTGGCAGCAGATTCTCTTGTAACATATTTTATTAAAGTAGACGGCAGCTTCCGCATTCACGACCTTTTTGCTGGTGTTTTCTAGTTTTTTAACTAGTTTTCTTTGGTAGGGAGTGATTTCATGAAGGAGTTGTCCCAGAGACATCAAAGAAATAATTTTGTAGCTTACTCAATAATATATTTTTCTACTTACAAGCTTTCGATTTCACCGAAATCATCGTCAGGTATATAGTAAAACAGATTAAATTAACTTAATAACAATTTTTCAAAGGTTAAACAGACATTAAATTGATTAAAATTAAGAGGTTAATAGAAATAGACAATAATTGTGAAAAAACAAGTCCAACAAAAAAAACAAGTGGAAGGTTACAACTTGTTATACACATTGCTTGGGGGTTCTGTCAGTGTAGGCCTATTAAGTTTATAAGAACTATCGAAATTCTTACACTTGGTATTATGCCTATAGTATTGGCCTGAATGTTCATAGAAGGTTGGGTGTCCTTGATGTATAAGGCCTCGAGGATATGAAGGCGGCTGGTATTATTTTCTATTCTTAAACTTGTTATTCCTTTCTCTAACATTTCCCTCGTTAATATTGTATTATGTACTTCTCTCGTATGGTTTTTTGGAGTACCTGCTGTAAGATGGAAGGTAAAACGTCTTGATAGTCTGGTTTTAGTCATCTCGATGTACTTTGTAGGACAGGCTTCACAGTTCCCGGTATTACATGTATATTGGTACACCAAGTTACTTTTTTGCAGCACTGAGACATCTCTGTGGGGGCGGTTTTTAAGGAGAAGGTTTTGAGTCTTTTCCTTTGATAGTAAATCCTAAGTCGGAGTTTATCAGTTTCATTTGTCGGGAAAACATTAGTGCAAATGATCTTTCTTAGTGCACGTTCATCTTGTTTATAGAAACTGTGCATATATGCTCTATAGTAGAGATCTATTGTTTCTCCTGGATTGATTACATTTGGTTCTCCAGACTTAGCGTGCCATCGGTTCATGAATTTTTCAATAATGTCAGAAACTTCCTGGTTAGGGTACCCATTATTAATAAGAATCTGAGTTGACTTCTCTAACTCATCATTGAGGGAGCTCCACTGGCTACAGTGTGTGAAAGCTCTTTTAACATAAGCATAAATTGTTGCGCTTCGGTATTGTTCTGGACATTCACTCTTTCCATTTAAGTAAAGACCGAGGTTCGTTGCTTTCCTGTAAACTGTTGCACTGAAACTGGTGGGGGTTTGCTTCGTGATGATGTCCAGAAAAGACAGTTGTCTTTGGTAGCTGTGTTCTATTGTTAGCTTGAGTCCTGAGGCCTGTTGAAGTGTTTTCTTGAGAACAGAAACTTGTTCCTCATCCTCCGCCAAGACAAAAATATCATCCACATATCTTGTATCTGTTTAACCTTTGAAAAATTGTTGTTAAGTTAATTTAATCTGTTTATGCCACATACCTGACGATGATTTCGGTGAAATCGAAAACTTGTAAGTAGAAAAATTTATTATTGAGTAAGCTACAAAATTATTTCTTTGATGTCTCTGGGACAACTCTTTCACGAAATTACTCCCTACCAAAAAAAACTAGTTAGAAAACTAGAAAACACCAGCAAAAAGGTCGTGAATGTGGAAGCTGCCGTCTACTTTAATAATATATACATATCATGATTGCTTGAAAGGTATTTTATTAATGGATTGTCTTGGCTCAAATAGCAGTTTGTTATGAGCACTATGAAATAAATAATGCTTATTTAGTTCTATCACAACAATAATATAATTTTACATTAATATGCCTTGGTCAGGAGTGTGATAACGTGTTTGTCTTTGTACTGAATACTACAGGTTTGTATCTTTACCATGACCCCAGATGTTTAATGTAAGAGATGAAGAATCTTGCGCACACCATCTCGAGGAGAGGATGTAAAGCTGTCAGTCACCGGCCTGTACGATCTTAGGTCCTTATTACAAAACCCCTTCTATAATAAACTTGAGGGGGGGGGGGGCAAAATTTAGATCCCCCAATGTAGAATGACTGAACTCATCACTTAAATGGTTCCTGAGTAACGACTGAGCCAGATTTTTTGGCTCTAGAACGACACTCGACAGCTTATGAGAGTGTGTTGAAAACAAGAAAAATCTTATTACGTGCTAGTCTAATCTTCTGGCTGTTGCAATATTTCTTCATTTTCTTTTTTAACCCCAACTGATTTAGGCCGATATTTCAACCTTTGTGTACACAAAAACTTATTAGTCCCCTAAAGTTTAATAAACTCCAAATGCAATTGAAATACCTAGAACTGTCCAGCAAATTTGCAAAAACCAGTTGGTAAAACACTGACATAGTATAAATAAGATACATATGTGTAGAAATCCTAGTGTTTAAAATCATTATAGGGATAAAACTTAAATATCTTCTGAATATAATTAGTACTAATTTATCATGAATAGTGAAAAAAGAACTATACTTTAACATTCAATTTCATTAAATAATTAAGATTTCACTCGGTTTGATATATCATAAATCTACTTTTGCAAACATCTCAATTTACAGTTTAAATACTACAGGGAAAATTATAAAAAACAATTGTTAGTTACATTAATAAATGTAACATGTATATATATTTAGTTATTTATACATATAACGATGAATAAATTGAGGTTAGTATTACTAAAAAGGATGTGAATGTTAATGGGCAACGAAATATAATCATAATAAAGAATTAAGTTAGGACCACTAAGTAGTAATGAGGTATATGTGGAACTGAAAAACTAAACAAAAGAGACGAGGAAAAGCGTATATTGCAGGACGTAAAGATTTAGATTTGGCTGCATTAGATCGTTAATTAAATATTCTAATTAAGGGAAACTAGAGTTACTACCAAGAGAGCTGTAAATTTTGCATTCAGGTTTAATATGAATGCCTCTTTGTTGAGCGACCCCAGCATGAGGTCGTGACGTTCTAACTAGCTTAAAATAGAATGTTTCCACAACTTCTGTCTTCTTAGAACATCAAGATCAATCATTCAGAAGAGTTTATTTTCACTTTTCTAATAACAGAAACTATATTTTGCGATTTAAAGTACGTAATTTTAATATTTTCTGATATTTTTCTCTAAAAAGAACAAAGAAGAGAAAAATATGTTCGATGTTTACACAGTTTTATTGGTCTGTTCTCTTTTTCTATAATCACATTTTAGTGATTACATAGAAGAAACATATTTTCTTATAGAAGAAAATCATTCCATGTTACCTAGATTTTACCTAAACTTACGCTAAATATAGGAATTTATTACTTTACTATAAGTAAAGTATAGTGATCGTGAAAAAAATTCGATCTCGAGATTTTGACGGAATTACATGTTTTGAGGTCCCAGAAGTCGTTTTATGAAGTTTTTTCGATGATGTCTGTGTGTGTGTGTGTGTGTGGGTGGGTGAGTGTGTTAGCATTGCTTGTTACCACGCTACGGCCCAGAATCTTTGATGGATCAAGTTGATATTTTACACAACAATGGGCCCCATAAAGACAAAGATCCCTATTGTTTGGGAAGAATTATGCATGATGGGAAAGTCACTTTTTTTGCCAAAAACTGTTTTTTAGAAAACATTTATTTCCCCTAAACTGATAACCCTAGAGTTTTGAAATTTTGACATTATTACAGTACGATTTCTGTTTTCAGAAAATGTTTTTTTGACGTTAAACGACTCATTAAAAAATAATGAAAATTTGACCAAAAATGGAACAAAGATTAGCAATTCATAAAAAAAATCATGAGGTTTCAATTACGGGAAAGATCAATAACGCTATAAAAACTGTTTGTTTATCCTAGACTAAGAGATCACCTGCTATACTTGTCGAATTATTTATATTTTTTTACATTGTTTACATTGACTTAGAAATTTTTTGAGTGAATCCACTGAGATAAAATTGATACTTATAAAGGAACAATTTAAATAGTCTATTGACTTATGAGATGTAAGAGGAATAATAGTGTTACATGTAAAAAAATCACCGCCAATAAACATAAGGACGTAATTTTAAAGTCAATATTATCTTATGTACTTTACATAATATGTAAAGTCAATATTATGTACTTATCTTATTTACTGTAAATAAGATAAGTACAGAAATAAATAAATTACCTTTGTCTTCCATGGCATGATGGATTTGTCTCATAAAATGCTTTAATTAATCTATACATTGCACTCTTGAGCAAAACTTAATATCAGTTACAATTACATTACAGTTGTTAATGTAGTACCTTTCCATGATATTGAAATGTAATGAATGGACTCTTTCCTCAAAAAAGAGGACTTATGTTTGTTGAGAAATATCCAGTTTTTTTTACAATTCTAGTCTAATAGTTCATATTTATTATTTTCAAAAATTAGAAGCTCCCAACTATAAAAGATTTAAATTATATTGAATAGCTGGCTTTGACTTCGATTTGAGTATGTAAACTGGCTAATTACTAATATATTACTTCTCAATCTACATTCATAGCAAACTTATAACAAAGTACAGGAGGCAGGAAAAGGATAACACTCACTCAGAAAAAATTCGTATATATGATATTTGACAAAGGGGAAGGAAAATGATCTTATTAAATACTAAGGAGCCAAAAATTCCCAGTATAATAATTCTATAAAAGACCAAAAATGTAAATGATAATTCAAAATGAAATCTTTCGTTTAGAGATTAATAAATGTAATTATCGTAAATCTTCAATTATAAATCATCTTAAAACAACATTTTTTCTTCGATGTTTTATGATGTTTTTCAGAGAAAATAAGGGTATTTTCATGTTTTAAATTTGAAAATTTTACTTTAATATTCAATGTAGAAGGATGTCAAGTAAACGATGTAAGAAATCCACTGGCTATTTGAACAAAAGCCATATTCTCTTGTAGGGGAGTATTTCGTATCAAGAAATGTTCACTTTGGTTTTTCAAAATGTTATTACTGCTGTAGTTATACTAATGAAATTATTTACATCAGCTGTGTGATATACAAAAATAAGGTTATATATTGATATATCCTTCAATCACTATCTGTACTACCTCAGGAATGAAAGACTAATAATGATATCCCATTTAGATGTTTACATTATGCTTATATGAAACGTTATATATTATATAATCAAGAAATTTGATATTAATTTACTTATAGTAAAGTTGAGTGTAGGCCACTCCAGATTTTTTTTATACAAAAGCATTTCCTTAAAATGTCACATATAGAAGAAAAAAACTATATATACATATACGAGTTCAAAATTCAAGAAGAGTAACACACAGAGTAAGGAAAAACACTTACAGACTCAGATTTTAATCAAAGTAACCACTTGGTTACTTGCCGTTGCGTCTACAACGTGCTTGGTCTCCCTTTCTCTTTTCTCATGAAGACGGATTACCCGAAAATTTGAGTCTGTAAGTGTGTTTCCTTACTCTGTATGTTACTCTTCTTAAACTCGTATTGTGTCAAGTTTGGATCGTGTTTCGTTTAATTAAGTGAAGAAAATATATATATAAACTTTGTATCGGCGTTCACTTCTCTACTTTTATGTTTCTTCCTCCTTTTCGTTTTCTCTTCTGCCGAAGATGGCAAGAAACTTAAAATGAAAGTTAACTACCTCTACGAAATTAACTACCTTTGTCCCCCTCATACCTCTTGCAATTCACTCAACAGCGTTTTCCGTCTGTATTGTACCCAGTGTGATACATTCCACGTTGGAATGGTCTTTACGAAGCTCTACTAGCGTATGAATGGTCATAGGACTTTTTCAGGTCAACCCAACGCTTACTCAGGCCATTGAATCTTTTTCAACCGAAACAAGTAGTCTTTGTCAGAGTCAAAACTGATACTGAAATCTTGCTATATATAAAGCAAGACAGGTCAACATTTTGGCCCGAACGCAAACCTTTCATACTCTTATTTTATATAGAGGGTAAATAAAAGTAATACTTGAGTGAAATTTCAATAGTTTTAAACAAAAATTACAATAAAATTGAAAAGTTAAGGAAAGAAGAAATCAATCATGTTTTTTTTAAAGCCACTACTGGAAAAGAAAAAGGAGTAGCTGCTACCTGACCCCTAGTTCTGCACGAAATAACCCTGCTATTAGTTTGTCGTCTACCTCCATCATAGACAATGTACCTGGAGAATTAATAACAAGGCCCACCCTAACTGCACTTTTCTTTGTCTTAGACAATGATAGGGACCCCTTTTTACTTTTATAGTACAATACACCTCTAATCTTGCTGAAACTCTTACAATGTTCTCAACTTCCCCGATACATTATATTACTCACTAGTAAAACCATTAGTTCCTTTATTCCCATATCATAGCATCTGGAAATTCAAGACCAATAGTTAGAAAGTGTGCAATATGTTGCATGCCAGTGTTTATGAGAAAGTCATACTCTCACAGATTGGGCACGACTCCCTCTGTTTCAATAACCGTAATGTAGATATTAAACCTATCACTCACAGTAAAAAAAACAACGAGAGAGTATGATATAAACTTGAAAAACTAAGAATTTTGTAAGTATATTCTTCTATAATGAATAATTCCTTACAAAGAATGGCATTAGTAAATCCAAAAGTTTCTTCCTTTCCCGACTTTTAGAGAAGCTGCTTGTATTTCAAAATAATTATGCTACTTTACATTTATATAGATGTTCAGGAAATTACGAGTTAAAAATTATTTTATTAATATTTAATTTTAAAATAGCAAATATTCATATCTTATTTGGTTGCAAATCATGATCAACCCTCAGCGATTTCTAAAGAATGCTAACTGTTGAAGTTAGATTAGCTAGATGAGGTGCCTGTTATTTTCTGATCAATCTCTATGAAGATACTTATCTGTAGAGAGCCCACCGGCCAGTACCTCTTTTAATAGTTAGTAAGCTGCCTCTGGACTGCATGACCCATACCTGGCCTCCATCTTATATTTCTCCATCAATTTTATCTAATTTATATTTATACTACTTCAATTATATTTTGAAATTTTCAATACTACAATGACTACAAAAAATATACTATAATTCAATAAAATATAATAAAATATTATAATGCACTTATCACAAAAATTACATCGTTTAACAATATAATCAAGAGTTCCATTTCTTTATTGGATGTTCTTTTGTCTCCGCTACAAAGTCGACGGTTCTCTTACCCCTTTTGCTTTTAGTGTTGAATAGATTTTGCGTGGCTGACTTGTTGAGATGGATTTGATAACCGTTAATATTGATGTTGCTGTTTTAAAATAAAAAATATTTAATAATAAATTAGAAATTAATGTGGAATATTTTGTCAGGTTTATGAAAATGAAATTAATTTTAATTCAAAATCTCTCAAATTCTTTGAAGTAGTATTTCAGATTAGTTTAATCTGCTTAATTTCAAACAATATACTTAAACATTAATCGACCTAATGTCAACTGAGTTCTGTATCTATATGTAGATTTCCTTCATATTTATCACTATTAGCTGAAAAGAAGCCCAGAATTTTTGAAGTTTTGTTAACATAACCTTTAACTTCTAAATGATTATGCACATTTTAAATTACACACATTTAAGCGTCGAGTGTCAAATTTTCTTCAGAAAGTCAATAATGTTTTATTCGAGGGCCTTGTCCATACCATTCCCTAACTGTGTCTAACTGTGCAGGGACAAACGATACAGAAGGTGACGAGGGGCTCGGCCTGACCACCTTCGTTTTATATCCTTCCAATTTCCCAAATTCTCTCCTCTTATTCCAGCCCCAATCCAAGGCGTCATGCAATCCATACCGAAGGATGGATGATACAGGGGTTACTGTATTACGAGCTTCAAGGGTACCTGGTGATCCCCTGCGTAAAGAGCCTTACTCCGGTATGCGGTGCTCTGCCGGAGTAGACAAAATACCACCGACAGAGCCCAGTAATAGTAAATACCCCAGTATGATACTAAGGAGAAAGAAGTCTGGAGACCATCCTCCGAAAGCACAGAAGGTCTAAAAGCGCTAACTAGTGGGAGCCAACCTCCCACAAGTGCACATAAGGACCCGAAGAAGACTGTCCCGAAGAAAGAAAAAGGAAGTCACTTTCTCTCGAAACATAGGGAGAGAGAATGAATGCTCCTGAATGGTCATTATTAATGATGGTTTGTGCAGATTCTGCAAAGAAGAGGCCAACGTTGCACCTGCTGGCTGATTTTTAGGCAACTTTGCTGCACAGAGGTAGGTGCTTCGGGACACTCAACAAAACCATAGAAAAACTTTTACCACTAGACCCAGCAGCAAAAGTGTTGAGCTTCTTGGAGGCGTTGAAGCTAACTGCTGGGATACTTCAGTACAGAAGTAGGGGAAGTACAATAGTTTTTAAGTCGCAAAGCTATAGTCACCCTCAAATAATAATAATAGAACACAGTTATAATAATATTATAATATAATAGTATAATAGCTATTATATTATATAATAATATAATTGTATAATAATATAATAATATAATTGTGCCAATTTTTGTTAACATTGTTGATCCCCATGTCATTACCATTCATTTTAATCAAAATATCAGACCACAACTCAAATAAATTGAATTGAACAAGGTGTAGTAATAAATAAATGTTAAAGAAATAATTAGTGTTTGTGTAATTTCATATTTTAAAATATTTGTAACGGAGAGTTCAGGTTTTCTTCTTGTTTCTAATGAAAGTTCTGCAACGATTCGGAATAAGTTTTTTATGATAATTAACAGAAATTGTCATTGTTGAAAAACAAATGTAAATTAGAAGAGTAAATCTTGGGATTGCCCTAAAGAGAGGAGTAGAGCGTGGGACTGATGAGGGTAAGGACAGATAATGCGCGAGGAAGGCTGAACGGTCTCCTAACGGGCTCGCTCTCGCATTGTTACTTGCTTTCGGAGACATCTGCTTCCTGCCACCTTCATTACAGAGGGCGGGGCTACGCCGATAGATTATAGGTTACCCACCGGAAACACCCAGCCCCCTCCCTACATATAGAATATATATTTAATAAGTAATGCACCCCTTTAACAATATGACCCCAGAGGGTTGCTAACTGCTCAGTACCACCCCTTTCGTTTACTTCAGGTCTAACACATTGCAAAAAGCGAGTTGTGTCTCTATGATGATATTTATATTGCCATATGAAACATAAATCATATTTAACTCTGATTTTTTCTAGAAAACGGGGCTTCAAAATAAGAATAACATTCCA
This sequence comes from Hermatobates lingyangjiaoensis, assembly GCA_026182355.1. Taxonomy (NCBI): domain Eukaryota; kingdom Metazoa; phylum Arthropoda; class Insecta; order Hemiptera; family Hermatobatidae; genus Hermatobates; species Hermatobates lingyangjiaoensis. The sequence continues at coordinate 10,933,544 of JAPFBL010000084.1, read as the reverse complement.
TACTTATGTTAGTCATGCCAGAGACATAGTTTATAAAGAATATTTATAAAAAATAAAAACTTATTTAATATCATTATTTGAAATAAAAAGGTAACAAGTTACATAAAAAAGCTTTACTTAATCAGAATAAAGTTACCTTTTAAACAATATAACCAAGGCCGCCTTAAAGTATGTGCCTGATCTTACCCAGTCTCTCACGAGGAGGCCCAGTACTAATCTGCATACATTAAGTGATACATTAATTATTATTACCACGCAAAACTATGCATATTGACTGCAATATAATGCTATGAAAACGCGTTTATTGTGATTATTTAAGGAGGACGTTAACATCCTCTGAACTTATCCCAAACACACTAGGTAATTAATATCTCTAGTCTAATTTCATACTAAAATCCAAAAAATATATATATGAATGTCTTCTTATTTCGACCACATATATTCTGCACTAGATTTATTTATCGGGGTTTGTTTTAGGGTCAAACCTCAAAAAAAATAAATAGTATATATATATATATATATATATATATATATATATATATATATTGTTGAAATGTACCACAGCTTCGGCATTTACGACTTTCAAACTAAACTGTTCCAGTCTCCTGACAGTCTTACGAATAGAAGAATAGAAGGCTGTAATTCCCAGTTAAGTTGTCCAAAGGACATTGAGATACTTTCTTTGAAACACTTTAATTAATATCAACAGTTTTAATACATCTGACAGTGTTTCAAAGAAAGTGTTTCAATATCCTTTGGACAACTTATACCACCTTCTATTCGTAAGACTGTCAGGAGACTGGAACAGCTTAGTTTGAAAGTCGTAAATGACGAAGCTGCGGTACATTTCAACAAAATATGCCTCTAAGAAGATTTTCTGCCATCCTATACTAATATATATATATACTTATAATAAACTGTGACACATAGAAAGAAACATAACAAAGATCCAGTTTTCAATATTTCGACCGTTATGACGGTCAACCTCAGAAGAAGAAGTGAATTGATGGAGGGACGACAGTCAACTCAATATATATATATATATATATATATATATATATATATATATATATATATATATACTGTTTTGGTATAAGGATAAATAAGTAAAGTAATTACTTAATTTGCAATCCCTCTTACAGTGGTTAAGGTAGATACAACCACAATCTTGTGGAAAAAATGGTATATTCAAGACAATTGAACTTAAAGAAATAATAAAGCAATTATCTGAGCATAAATTTGTTGATTGATTACTGCAAATAACTACAAAATACTGAGTATTTGATTATCTTACGGAAAAAAAAACAAAAGTAATGTAAGGAAGAGTAAAGAGTAGTGACACTGTAAGAGAGATTACCACTTTACCTTATTCCATAGCGAATGCTTTTAATGTATCGGTAATTTCTATTAAAAGATGTCTATAAGAATTATTAATGAATGAGCTTCAAAATATGATAAATTTATGTTTCCACTCGCTGATCTCGGTTCATAATTTAAAATACAGTGTTGATAAGTCAATTTTATAGCTTTTAGAAAAGATAATACATAATTTATTAAGCTAACTGGTTTAAACCCATGATCGTTTTGAATTAGTTGGCTCATGACTCGGTTGGTTGGCTGGATGCAGGGGCAATTTTTAGAAAGTCGTTTTGAAAATTGCTCCCCGAAAATAATTGGAGGTATGTAGGGGAGGAAGAGGAATGCCCACTGACTACTGGATATCGGACCAATAATTGGTCTTATTAAAATCCAATTGATTTGGACTAGGAATCGTCTAATGGCAAGAAAGCCGACTTAATTAGGTATAATTGTGGGTCGGTGCCGTTTTAAAGCGAGGCTACTGGCCATCGCTGGAATTCACTTGGCATCACCCTCATCTAGTACCCTTATTCTTTACGGTAGCGCTCCACCTTAATGTACCGTCTCCACGCATGTTTAACTTTCAAATACTAGTTATAATAATTCTTCAACTCAAACTGAACACCTATGGTTTGGTGATTTTTTTAATTTCCTTCATAAAATGAATAACTTCCTTGGGGAAATGAAATCATAATTAATTTGATTTTAAACAGATCCGCACTTTTTCTCATTTCTGTGACAATTTTACTTTACTGTTAGTAAAGAATAATAATCATGAAAATGTTTATTTGGGCATTTTGATGGATTTGCACGTTTCAATCTCCTTGAGTCCATTTTTTAAGTCTCTTGATGATATCTGTGCATATGTGTGTGTGTGTGTGTGTGTGTGTGTGTGCGTGTGTGTGTGTGCAAGTGTGTTTGAGTGTGTATAGTTTTGAACATACTACAGATTGTATCATATAATGAACCTGATTGATATATGTCTCATGGGGAAGATGCTACCTCTATGGATCATATTGTGATTTTGGACCCATTTTCTTTCCTCTGAACTACTAAATCTAAACATTTAAAATTTTCAGTTAGTATAAGGTTGATATAGATATTAGTAGAAAAGATGATAACATTTTTGAAAACAGAAAAGGCCAGTTAAGTATGAAAATATAAAACGATAAAAAGTTTAGTACAAATGTTGACTCAAAATTAAAACTCAAACCTTTGGACACAATACTGGTACATCGTTTGATCACAACGAATTGAAGATTAAAGTAGGTAGTTATTTTTAGTGAAATATTTTGGTGAAATATCTTCAAAGAAAAGCGGCATTTTTTAAGAATTATACTAAATTATTTGTATTTAGAAAATAGTTTTTTTACAAAAACTGCTGTATTAAGGATCTTAACAGTTTTTATAGAAAAAATTGATCAATAATTAATAAACGACAGTAAACAATTAAAGACGTCTGGTTCACTAAAAGGGGCGAAAGTACGAAACTCAAAATACCCTAACTTTTATACTTGTTGAATTTGTTTATATTAACATAGAAATTTGTTTGTTAGACTCAAAACATTTTCAAACAACTATTTTCACATTTGCAGATGACACGGCTATTCTATCAAGGATTTAGATCTTCTTCGTTAAACTCAATTCTTCCAACAACATCTACTGGGCCTGGAATCTTGGTGCCAGAAGAAAAGAATCAAATTAAACACAGAGGTATTCATCCATATTACCTTTACACTAAGAAAACAAGTTTGTTTTCCTGTCTACATTAACAACTCTCCACTCCCAATTGGTAACGTAGTGCGATGTACATCAACTGGGGATGTACATCAACAATGTTACCCCTCTACGGGTAGTCTAATATAATAATAAAAAAAACTCAATACAAACAGATTTATTGGATTAAAAATAGTTTTTAATAATTTGAAATGCTTTCAGTGAGTTAATTTGATATGAAAAACTAAAAAAATCTGGAGTAGCCACCACTCAACTTTACTACAAGTAAATATAATATCCAACTTCTTGGGTACATAATGTGGAATTTAGAAATAATATAAATATTTATATGCGAGATTTTTAGTAGTATTTCATTCCTAGAGACCGCACAGATAGTGATTGAACCAGTTATCAATATACAGACTTATTTTTGTATATCACACAACTGATGCATATAATATCCTTGATACTACTACATAAGTAATACTTTTGTAAAGCCAAAGAAAAAAAAAGTCTTACAAATTATCTATTCCAGGAGAACATGGCTTTGTTCCCATAGCCCGTTGATCTCATACATGGTCATTTGACATTACATGGCCAGTGGATCTGTTCATTTAATGTCATTTATCTGACCACCTTCTACATTGAAAACTTTAGCCAAAGTTTTCCCTTTAAGACTCCAAAAATTCCTATTTTGTTTGAAAAATGTCAGACACATACTCGTATAAGGAAAAATTTCAATGTCGTCGAATCACCGAAGAATTAGCTTAAAATTAGTTTCCCTTTTGTAGAACAAAGGACCAATAGTCATATTTTAATATCTTTAAAAGATAATATGAGTCATAAACACAAGAAAATCTACATCCGATATTAAGATTGATTAGAGCATTATGTTAGACAAATTATCATACCATGGAAAGCGTAGAAAAACCATGATTGGCGTTGATTTTTTACATGTAAAACTTTATTCCTCTTACATCTCATATGAAGTCATTAAATCATTTCAAAATTTTTCTTTAAACCTCTAAACATAAATATTATTTATTTCAATTCCCTTTAAAAAATTTTCAGTCAATGTAAACAAATCCGAGAAGTATAGCAGGTCAAGATCCATTATTTCAGGATGAATATTCAGTATTTATAGTTTTATTGCCTTTTTCGGTAATGGAAATTTAAAAATATTTTATTTTTAATAATTGCTTTTTTTTGTTCAATTTTTTGGAAAAATTACACTGTTTTTTAATGAGCAGCTTAGCGTCAGAAACACATTTTCTGAAAACAGAAAATAATCATATTATATGTTAATTTATTAGACTTTACATTTGAAGAATAATTTTTCTATTCTAAACATGCTTACTCATTTTTTTAATTGTTCACTATAAATTAAAGAAATCATGAACTAAAAAAATATTAATTTGGACAGAGTTATTTGTTTTGTGGTCTTTTAAATCCATTTTTAATTATGTCTGGATGTATGATATAAACAAGTTTATAAACACTCTTCAAGCCACAACGTTACTTAATATGACTTACTCGTACATGTAGTTTCTGATGTGCTATTGACCCTGTTTATTTAGGTAATATTAAAGCGCAGGGAAGGCATTTTATTGTGGTTTAAAGACATGAATTATTTTTGATAAAATTTAAGCAATTTAATATTGAAAGAGGAAATATTACTTGCCAAATTACATTTTCGTTATAATTGGCCTAATGGAGAGAGGCACATCAAAATGAATCAAGTAATTCAATTGCTTCGTATTAAGTCTGATAATTCGCTTACCACAGGGTTGCTAACTTCACAATAGCCACTTTAAAACAAATCAAGTAATTAACGTTATTATCAATGAAGTCGACTTTAATGAGTGTAGACCATTCCAATTTTTTTATTTTACTTTTACTTCTTTTATATATACTTACTCTAATTACTTAGTAGTCACATTAATATCAATAAACATTATAAACAGCATTTGAGAGACTTCCACAAAATGACAAAATCCCACTGCTGTTTGGAACTCTGACCAGTATTATTTGGTTGCAGCAACACTTGTCAAGTATTGTGATATATAAAAATTTCTAGTCAAACTGGTGAAGGTTTAAAATTCTATTATGGGATATATAGCTTGCAATAGTTACCAAGAGATCAATAAAAAATTATTTTTTTATAAACTAATATCAATATTAAAAATATAGACATGAAAAATGAGGATTTCCAATGGTTTTTAGACTGGAAGATCCGAATTTTTCATACTTTGTGATTCTTGGACTCTCCCCAGTTGAAAATAATAGGTAAGCGTGAAGCCAAATTAATGAACTAATAATTCATTAGACGTAAATAATTGTGATCTTTTGAGTAGAAAACGACTATAATTCAGTTGTGTTGATTAGGGCGTAGGAAGCCCCACTTAGTCGCCCGTTCACGCAAAGTACCAGCTAACTGCTTAGCTGGAGATGATACTATTGCGAAGGGAACTTTCGGAAAGAAACTCGTTTTTATGAATATACTGTACATATATTTCATTTATTGTTTTGGGGTCATTTTAAAAACTGAATACTGAAAAGAATAAATCTACTATTAACATCTATAATGTAAACTTATAAAGATCTTATAAACACCCGAAAAGATTCACAAAAAAAAAGGAACTGGCAATATAAGAAAAAATGGTTTATAACAAATCTTATAAAAAAAAAATCTGGAGTGGCCTACACTCAACTTTACTATAAGTAAATTTAATATCAATCTCCTTGGGTATATAAGATATAATGTTTCATTTAAGCATAATGCAAACATCTAAATGGGATATCATTATTAGTCTTTAATTCCTGAAGTAGTACAGATAGTGATAGAATGACATATCAATATATCAGCTTATTTTTGTACATCACACAGCTGATGTAAATAATTTCATTAGTATAACTACAGCAGTAATAACATTTTTGAAAAACCAAAGTGAACATTTCTTGATACGAAATATTCTCCTACAAGAGAACATGGCCTTTGTTCAAATAGCCAGTTGATTTCTTACATCGTTTACTTGACATCCTTCTACATTGAATATTAAAGTAAAATTTTCAAATTTAAAACAGGAAAATACTCTTTTTTTCTCTGAAAAACATCATAAACAGCAAAGAAAATGTTGTTTTAAGATGATTTATAATTAAGGATGTACGATAATTACATTTATTAACCTCTAAACGAAAGATTTCAATTTTGAATTATCTTTTACATTTTTGGTTTTTTAGAGAATTGTTATACTGGGAATTTTATGGCTTCTTAGTATTTATAATAAGATCAATTTCCTTCCCCTTTGTCAGTTTTATAGCGTTATTGCTCTTTCCCGTAATTGAAAATTCATGAATTTTTTTTTATGTATTGCTAATTTTTTGTTCCATGTTTGGTCAAATTTTCATTATTTTTTAATGAGCTGTTTCGGGTCAAAAAAATATTTTATGAAAACAGAAATAGTACTGTAATGCTCGTTTAGCGAATGAAATTTTCAAAAAAAATATTTTAACTCATTCTCCACATAACGTTCTATTTTTAGGCATAGTTTCATTTTGATCCGTGTAACAGTGTGGCTTGTATCGCTCTCACAAGGTTTGAGATTGAATTAAATGTCAACATTTTTACATTTTATTGAAAAAAATATATTTCCTGTTGTTTTAAAATTCTGAATATATTTTTCGTTTGTAGCGTTTGTAACTTCAAAGATAATGTCAAAATTTCAAAACTCTAGGGTTTCAGTTTAGGAGAAATAAATGTTTTCTAAAAAACGGTTTTTGGCAAAAAAAGTGACTTTCCCATCATGCATAATTCTTCCTAAACAATAGGAATCTTTGTCTTTATGGGGACCATTGTTGTGTAAAATATCAACTTGATCCATCAAAGTTTCTGGACCGTAGCGTGGTAACAAGCATGCTAACACACTCACCCACCACACACACACATACAGTCATCATCGAAAAAACTTCATAAAACGACTTCTGGGACCTCAAAACATGTAATTCCGTCAAAATCTCGAGATCGAATTTTTTCACGATCACTATACTTTACTAATAGTAAAGAAAAATAGAGCAAAATATAATTACCTAATATTGACAAAGTGCATAACCTGACATCTGCCTTTTTACTAGCTCTCCTGGCGAGAGAAGATAAAAGCTTTCTCTGTGTATTCCCAAAGGTATTAGTAATAATTTCTGAGTCCATAATACATTTTAGTCAAATTTATTTTTTGGTAATAGATATTTAAAGGTACTGGTAGAAATAATTTCAATTAAAAATTCCTGGACAAGATTATATGCAAAGGAATTATAAAATTTTAAATGCTTTTCATTTAATTGATGAGCAAGTGAATATTTATACTGAGGGAAATGAGAGCTGTGTGTTTATTATAGAAGAATAATAAGATATATAAGAAGAATAATATTCTTGCATGAAAAAAATCTACGCCAATCAAACTTATTATTTCTGATGCTTTGAGTATGCAAAACTAGTTGATTATTAATATGTTTTTTCTCAATATACATTTACAGCAACCTTACAACAAAGTACAGTACGCAGAAAAAGATAACACTTGCTCAGAGCAAATTGGACTTTCATGATTTTTTACAAAAGAATTTTTCTAAAAAACACTAGCATGCCATAAAATTACCAGTATAATAATTTTATAAAATATTAAAAATGTAAAACACAATTCAAAATTGAAAACATTATTTGAAAAATAATAAATGAAATTATCCTACATTTTAAATTAAAAATTATCTTAATACGTCAGTTTTTCTAACATGTCATTTTTTGAAATGTTTCTGACATTTTTCAGATAAAATAGGAATATTTTCAAGTTTTAAATGGGAAACTTTGTCTTAAATTATCAATGTAGAAGGAGGTCAGATAAAATATGTAAAAGATCCAATGGTTATTGGAACAAAAACCATGTTCTCCTGTAAGAGATTATTTCGTATCACGAAATCTACACTTTCATATTTCAAAAATGTTATTACTTGTTGTAGTTATACTAATACTTGTTGTAGTTATACTAATGATATTATATGCATCAAAGGTGTAATATACAAAAATTAGCATATATAATCATACATTGATCAAACACTATTTGTAATATATCCTCTTCAGGAATAAAAGACTACTAAACCTCTCCCCTTTAGACATTTACATTATGTCTAAATGGTACATTATATATTGTATACCCAAGAAGTTTGATATTAAGACTAGTAAAGGTGAGTGAAGTCCACTCCAGATTTTTTATTTGTTTATAAGATAATTAACAATATTTAAATTCCATTTCTTAAAGTTCTAAGTACAAGATAATAGTATTTTGATTTTTTCTCTACAAATTAGCATACATATATAATGTAAATATATTATTTATTATTTGTTTATGATAAGCTTCAGCCCAAAATTCCTGTTTGTTTTAATCATCAAATTGAACTTTTAATTGTTTGTCTTGGACATTATTCATCAAATTCTCTGAACAGTCCATCACTCATCATAGACAATAGACCAAAACATAGACAGCCCTCAAGAGGGTGTAAGGACTCCCGAAGTCGACTGGTCCAAGACCTGTTTGACAGCCAACAATAGCATGTCTGTTGCTGTTCCGAGCACTTTTCCTCAATATACCCAAAGCCACCTCCTTTGACTAGGCCTCTCCAGGTTCATCTATTGATCCCTCCTGCACTGGGGCTAAGTGTGGAGCCTCTGGTAAGTACTTTGCACGATTTTTACTCACGTTCTGACATGTGCTCTCACTCGCAATAGTCTTTTCCCAATGCATCATTACTTCATGTATTGAGAAACAAAAAAAGAATATTACAAATCTCCTGTTGATGTTCTTATGATTTTAAAATTACTATGACGTTCTTATGATAAATAACCTCTGACCTATAACTAGATAACATTTGGAAACCAATAATATTTATCAAATCATTTTTATATCCTATCAACTTAACAATAAAAAATATAATAAAATAGTAATCATATTTATCTAAATAACAATTTATGTCATAAAAATAAATATCTATTTTTTATTGCACATTCGTAATTTGAATTCCTAGAAACATCCCTTAAATCTCTTAGTAATATGTATTGGGGAAGTTAAACTAATGCAAAATCAATTCACAAGTTTTTGTTGTATCCTTCTTATCAAGAGAGATAAGAAGGATATACAATAGCATAATGTTATACGGACTTGTACCATTTACTTTGTATTTGAGAAGAATATTTGTAATAATATATATTAACTTTCCGATTAAAAGCTTGATTGAGTCCCGATTTATTTTAGTACTCAATATATTTAACTCATTGTAAATCTATAAAATAGAGACAGTATACAACATTGTAATCTTGGTATCTAACATAAAGGGCTATTTGTCGAGAATGTAGTGACTTAAGTGAATTCTATAAATAATGTGGCTAATCTCTAAGCTGGCCATTACTAAAGAAACACAATAGAAGGAAAATCACTTCAGAAACGCCAAGGAGTGGTTTTTATTACAGTCGTGAAAGTAATCCTGATGATTTAATCTATACATTTGTACATTCAAAGAATGTTTAAAGATAATTGAAGTAAACATAGTTGTATTGAGTAAAGCAAAAATTTTGGCTATTAAAGACTGGTAAGGAAGACGTCAACTTCAAGTAAAATGGACCATACCCACTGCAATCCAAACGTTAATCTGCTCTAAACATCGTAGAGTGTGTCAAACCCCTGCTATTCAAACTTTAAACTGCTGTATACTTCATAGACTGAGTCATACCACTGCAATACAAACATGATTAATAACCAAATTCAAACATACCCCTGCAAATAACCACATATATTATTATTATTTTGTGGTTACTTCAAATTGAAAAAGTTTGAATATAGCATGTTATTAATGTCACTAAATGGTTTAAATTTTAACATAGAGAAAGTACACTTTACTATATATTTTAGCAATAATTAAGAATATACCATCTTACTTCGTAAATTTCCTTCAAAATTTCGGAACAGAGTCTAAACACAATATTACTCTCTCAGACACAATATGCTAGTTTCACTATGAAAAGTAAAACCCATGGTGTATTCTTCTTTAATTGTTAATAACTACCTTTGGAATTCTAACATTATGTTCATGATAAGTTGTAATTATGAATTAATTCATTTTTCTTCCTCTACTCCTTTTTACTTTACTATAAGTAAAGTACAGTCTGTGTGTGTGTGTGTGTGTGTGTGTGTGTGTGTGTGTGTGTGTGTGGGTGGGTGGGTGGGTGAGTGTGTTAGCATTGCTTGTTACCACGCTACGGTCCAGAATCTTTGATGGATCACGTTGATATTTTACACAACAATGGGCCCCATAAAGACGAAGATCCCTATTGTTTGAGAAGAATTATGCATGATGGGAAAGTCACTTTTTTTTGCCAATAACCGTTTTTTAGAAAACATTTATTTCTCCTAAACTGATAACCCTAGAGTTTTGAAATTTTGACATTATCTTTGAAGTTACAAACGCAACAAACAAAAAATATATTCAGAATTTTAAAACAACAGGAAATATTTTTTTTTCAAATAAAATGTAAAAATTTTGACCTTTAATTCAATCTCATCCTTGTGAGAGCGATACAAGCCATACTGTTTGACGGATCAAAATGAAACTATGCCTAAAAATAGAACGTTATATGGAGAATGAGGTAAAATATTTTTTTTGAAAATTACATTCGCAAAACGAGCGTTACAGTACAATTTCTGTTTTCAGAAAATATTTTTTTGACTCGAAACAGCTGATTAAAAAATAATGAAAATTTGACCAAACATAGAACAAAAAAAAGTTAGCAATTCATAAAAAAAAATTCATGAAGTTTCAATTACGGGAAAGAGCAATAACGCTATAAAAACTGTTTGTTGCGATCAAACTGAGAGATCACCTGCTATACTTGTCGAATTTTTTATATTTTTTTACATTGTGTACATTGACTTCGAAATTTTGGACTCTTTGCTCAAGAAAGAGGTTGAGATGTTTGTTGAGATATATCCAGTTTTTTTTTTACAATTCTAGTCTAATAGTTCATATTTATTATTTTCAAAAATTAGAAGCTCCCGACTATAAAAGATTTAAATTATATTGAATAGCTGGCTTTGACTTCGATTTGAGTATGTAAACTGGCTAATTACTAATATATTTTTTCTCAATATACATTCATAGCAAACTTATAACAGAGTACAGGAGGCAGGAAAGGTATAACACTCACTCAGAAAAAATTCGTATATATGTTATTTGACAAAGGGTAAGGAAAATGATCTTATTAAATACTAAGAAGCCATAAAATTCCCAGTATAATAATTCTGTAAAAAAACCAAAAATGTAAAAGATAATTCAAAATTGAAAACTTTTGTTTAGAGATTAATAAATGTAATTATCGTCATCTTTAATTATAAATCATCTTAAAACATTTTTTCTTCGATGTTTTATGATGTTTTTCAGAGAAAATAAGGGTATTTTCCTGTTTTAAATTTGAAAATTTTTCTTTAATAATCAATGTAGAAGGATGTCAAGTAAACGATGTAAGAAATCCACTGGCTATTTGAACAAAGGCCATGTTCTCTTGTAGGAGAGTATTTCGTATCAAGAAATGTTCACTTTGGTTTTTCAAAAATGTTATTACTGCTGTAGTTATACTAATGAAATTATTTGCATTAGCTGTGTGATGTACCAAAATAAGCTTATATATTGATATGTCCTTCAATCACTATTTGTACTACCTCAGGAATGAAAGACTAATAATCATATCCCATTTAGATGTTTGCATTATGCTTAAATGAAACATTATATCTTATATACCCAAGGAGATTGATATTAAATTTACTTATAGTAAAGTTGAGTGTAGGCCACTCCAGATTTTTTTTTTTTGCTAACATATCTCAAAATTCAATCAATAAACAGTATTTTATAAAAATTATATTATTTTAAGTTACTGACTAAATTAACCTTATTAAAATACGAAAGTAAGCTAGATTAAAAAAAAAAATTAATTTGCCAAGCGAATGCTGAAATTATGAGGTAGAAATATAAAACCTTCTGAATAATTATAACGTCTAAGATATTCAGTGATGAAATTAAAACTCCTTTCATCAAATAACTAGATTATTAATTTTTTTTGTTTTTTTTTTGTAATGCAACCTTCAGTTCATTCTAGTGACCTCTAGGCAATATTTTCAATCTGATAAATATTTTAAATTGTTTTATTTTTATATCCAGTTTACATCCTTGCTACAGCGTATTGAAAGAGTGCTATATAGCCTGACATGTTCCTCCAGAACATTGCTATTGTGCGGCGCAAATTGCATATAATAGCACTTCTGCAGTTCACACGGGGACCACTAAATCATGTTATATCATGTTATAATTAATCATGTTATATTGAGGAGATCTTGTAGTATGCTAGTTGCAGTTTAGCCTATACCCGCAAAGTCGGTAATCTAACTACTTCGTTACAATGTATGTAACTATGTAGGCTTTCATTTCTATGCCCTTGACAATACTAAAAAGATAATAGGTGCCTTAAGAAACGCTCAAAAAACGTTATATATATATATATATATATATATTATATATATATATATATATATATGCGTTTAAAAAATGAATGTCCAATTTCACATTATTTAATTTGTTAGAAAATGTTTCTAATTTTCTAAAACTCTTTTTTACCTCTGGTTTTCTTATGTTATGAATTAACTCTCCATATTTCATTCCATTGAATTTATTTTTCGACATGTTTCAGTGCTACAATCACCATCGTCAGGAAAATTATCACACATAGAATAAAATAAAATAAAATGAAACTATTACACATGATAAACTAAACATTACTTGATAACAAACAAACAACAGGTTGCAACATCTGGTTTAGGGAATCAGTCAGGTTACGTCAGGCTGTGTTAGTGACTGAAGTGGCCCTATACTCGTATGTTACTTCGTCTGGCGTGTCTTGGTATGGTTGGGTACCACGAGTAATTCTTTCTTCAATTTGTACTCTACCTTTGTTTTGGCTTGTATAAGATTTCCAAACAAGCACAGGTGGTTGCTAAAATTTTCTCTCTGCTCATTAATGCTTGGACACTTCTCTAGGATGTAGAGCGCTTCTAGTATTCGTAGCCTTTTATGATCGTTCTCTCTGGCTATTATTTTTGTGTTGCAAACTAATGTTTCCCTGCATATTTTCGTTTTATGAACCTCTTGGAAGTACTCTTTAGGGGCTCCTGAAGCCAGGTGCATGGTAAGCCTCCTAGAAAGGGTGGTGACAGTCGATCCTATATATGAGGAATTTAGGAACTTACAGTTTCCCAACGGGCATTTAAACTCATATATTATGTTCTTCTGTTTTAGAGACTGCATTTCTTCCTGATTGTTCTTAATTATTAGTTCATTCGAGGTTTTGCGAAGAAGAATAACACACTTACAAATTCAAATTTTCGATCAATCCGTCATCAGGCGAAAATAGAAAGGGAGACCAAGCACGTTGTAGACGCAACGGCAAGTAAACCAATTGCCGTAACCGGGACTCGCATGTAATGTCTACAGCATGTTTAGACCTCTCTTGTCTACCTCTCTCTTTTCTCCTGAAGACGGATTTGCCGAAAATTTGAGTTAGTTAGTGTGTTTCTTTACTCTGTAAGTTACTTTTTTCGATTATAACTCGTATATACATAATATATGAATATGTTATTATTATATATGTAATTTATATTAACTTATAGTACATATATATTAAATTACACTATATAACTTATATATATATATATATATATATAATATGAATATGTTAATATTATATCGAATAACCATAACAATATATGTTTTCTTCTTTTGTCCTGGAGAGTGACTTCTGGAACATAACCACTGCAATTGTCACTAATAACTGTAACACTAATTGAATACACAAAAGTACTACTTGTTTAAGGGAATTATTTATTTGTTCAGTAAATAAAGGTGCATGAAAAAATAGAATAAAATTCAAATTATAAAAGAATAATTTTTCTCTAGATTAGGAAATTAATGTTGTAAGTAACTTCAGTTATTATTTATTAACAAGAAATCTTTAAAAATTTCGATCACTCAATTCAAGCTTTCATATGTTATTATGTTCTTAAAAGTTATGATCAAAATAAAGAGTTAAAATGAAAGACTTAAAATAAATCAAATCCATATATTAAGTAGATGGCTTAATTATAGCATAAATATGTTGAAGCAAAGCAGGCAGGGGTTCGTGACATTGTGAGCGAGGTAATGGTGGGCGGGTGGGTATCAGGACGATAAGGCTTGTATTAAGGGCTCACTTTCATAACAACCAGTTTCCAACTTGTTTTAATTAAATTTTGTTTTCTACCTTAATTGACCTTTCATCGTTGTAATATCCTGATCCGGTCGATAGCCACTCACCCAATTTATTTCTCTTGAAATAAGTATTTGCATCTATTTTTTTTTAAAAGAAAAGCTTTTTTTTTAAGGCACTAGAATTGCAATCAAATTAAAGTTTAAACAGTGAAATATAGTTAATAATTGAAAGTTTCTATACCAAAATGTTTTACTTCTTCTACATTCCTTTTTCTTATTTTCCATATGAAGTAGTCCAAAGATTCTTCATTTCATAACCTACTTTTCCGGCATAACTACTACATTACTCAAATATAACGTTTATACGATTATATATACATCATACTGATGCACAGATATATTGTAATTACAAAATTTTGTGGATATCGTTTTCACAGTTATTAAATATAATTTGCAAGCAAAATAAAGCGCATGCTCAAATAATGTATATTATATTAATAATTTGTAAATATATGAAGAATTAATAAAAGAAAACATCAATAATTACCTAAGGTATTTCATATTTTAGTGAGATATTTATGATTAATGAGATACCCATATTTGGTGAACTAGAAGAGAATACACATTGATCATTTTCTCTCAAACATATTTATATTTCCTTGATTTGACATTCCCAAGTTTAGTACCGAGGAGAAATATCTTCAATGTTAGCAGTAAATAACCGCAAAATAGTCATGGCACATTTTCAGTAGGGACTGGAAGCATTTTCAATACGCAATTCCAAAACTTTTTCAGTTACCTTCTTTTTTACTTACAAGATTGATTATAGATAGATGCTATTATATTTGCATTTAGAGATTTATTAAATCTGTTACATCTTATGCAATTGGTAGGCGAATTTATTCGTACAGTTCTATTTCAATATGGAAAACTCCCGAAACCAAAGAATAATTGATAGATCTCAAATGCAAATGGTTATCGGTTGTAAATTACCTTAGAACAAAACTGATTTAGTACTGAGCTACTTAAGTTTATACCCAGATGTATGCGAGCTTAATGAAAGTTCTGTTACGCAGTTTATCGTAATATCTACGATGCTAACATGAACATTGAATTTTTTTCACCAAACCAGTTTGAGCTACAGCTTTAGATAATTTTGATCTCGTATATATTGAAATAATAATTTCTTGTTTCTAGTAATTGATCAAAAATCAAAAAAGTTATAATATGTTGTTAGGGAAAACATTAGCAGAGAAACAACTCACCATTGATAGCTGAAACCCAATAAAGAGTTGGAAATAATTGGTAGAAGGAAAGTTAGAGTTAGCTGAAAGTTGGAGAAGCAAGGCAGAGGGGCCTGTAACGAGGAGACACCCAACACCGGCACACTCCAGACCTTAATTACCCCCAAAGGCAAGTGATTAGGCGAAGCGGATGACATTAATTATAGGGCGTTGACCACGGGTATGAGGTTACACAAGACATGAGTGTTGAACGGATTCATTACAGTCCACCCTATCGATTGGACTGGCTTTGGCCAAACAACTAACTCAATGATGCTCCACAATGGCCACGTAGCAATCGTGGGCCACTTCATCTACCCAGGCAAAAACAAATGACAACTTTTTACCTAAAAAAGAACTAGTCAAGTCAAATTTATTGTTTAATAAATAATAAATTCGTTAATCTGAGTATGAGATAAGGCAGTGAGGTGTGCATACCTCCTAATGTTGCCCTGTAAAAATTACTTTAACTTTAAATGGCTCTAACTTTCTAACTCTCACAGATGAATAACAAATTGTCTCATTAACTCAAACATATCCAAAGATATAGAAACCCCAC
Organism: Hermatobates lingyangjiaoensis; assembly: GCA_026182355.1. NCBI lineage: Eukaryota > Metazoa > Arthropoda > Insecta > Hemiptera > Hermatobatidae > Hermatobates > Hermatobates lingyangjiaoensis. The sequence goes on along the minus strand of JAPFBL010000084.1, from coordinate 10,917,299 downwards.
CATTTTGTTGTAAAAGAAATGTGGTAGCAATTCACTGTAACTATTTGATAAAACTCATGACAAATATTAATATGAAGAATATTCAATAATTAAAGTGACCAAAAAAAAACTAAATATTGTAAAATATGAGACTATACTACTCCTTAGCTCTATACACTAGTTCCAACAATGAAAGAGTTTTTAACACCTGAAACAAAAAAAGTCTTTCTTTTGTTGTTGATCACTTTTCCACAAAGTCATTTGTATCCTGGATGTTGCAGAACTTTTTTCTACGTGATGTCTTCTTGAGTGGTTTAAACAATTTGAACATTCAATGAAGCTAAATCTGGACTGCAGGGTGGATGAAATAGTATTCTCTAATCTATTTTTCAATGGTTCCTTGAGCAAGCTGGGTAGTGTGAAGGGGAGACTTCTTCGGTTGAGCTGATGTGATAACATCCCATACCTTGTCTTTTTGACACTGATTCAAAATGATAACTTTTTTCTGCCAATATTACTGCAGCTGCTTTTTACTATGTGTTTACGTGCAACACGAAATGTCTTTATGAATTATGTCGTCAATGCGGGTTTCTAGCACAGCAGTGGACACTTCTGCTATTCCGCCAGGACGTTTTTCCTGTCACTGAGAGTCAACTGTTTTTAAACTGTTCTCCCAAGTTATAAAAATTCTACAGAAAAATATTTATATTAAAGAATGCCTAGAAATTATTCAATAAGTGTATGTATAAAAAACATATAAATTAAATGACTCGATCCTTATGCGATGACTATTCCTCTTTCACTTCAAAATTAAAACTACACTCAAAGCTGACTAATGTTTAGCTCTCAAGTTTTTTTTTTCAGAAGCTTAAATAGTCCTTGACCATTATGGTCATGAACGCAGCTGCCTTTTATCTGACACATCCCCCCAAAATAAAATGTTATAGACAGTGTCAAACTGAACAAGATGTTATAGAATTAAAAAAACTATTTACGAAAGTTGGTAATCTTTTCCGCCTTGAAATTTTGAAATTTTAAAAATTGGCCAATATGCTATTCATATAATACAAAATCGTCACTTCTTCGTCCGCCAGTAGCAGTACTGCTAGTGTAAAATGTAAAGAAGGTACAAATTTAATTACCTGCTTAAATCTAGTACGATTTGTATCAAAGCACAAAAATATATCCATCTCATTGAAATTATTTTTGTTAAACACAAATTTGATTCTATTATAAGAAATGTAGTAACTTCAAGAGTACAAAAATTTAGATAATTAAATTAAATTATTAATTAGTATTATATTTTTTTGCTATAAAATATACTTTGATTGTACACTACTTGGTTGACCCAGCTATAACCAGAAAAACATTTGGATAAAACATCTAGAAATAAGTGGCATATAAAAATAACGAATTCAATTTAATTTAATTCATTAAAATTAATTAACAAAAAATGTAAAATTGTAGACAATAACATTCCATATTATTATAATAATTGACAATTAGAATATTTAAGGAAAATTAACAGATGGCATTTTATACTTCAATCTGAAATCTTAACCCATAAAATTTTATCTCGTTTGGGGTTAAAAATTAGTCGTTGATCGCATTTAAATTCAAAACCAAACAGTTCGATTCTTTTTTTTTTAGTTCAAATAAATGCTTCTCAAGTATTTACAATTTAATAGAACAGTTTAACTATTATACCTTTAAAAACCCAGTACTCAGTTTACAAAAGTAGTAAAATAATAGTGTTATGCATTATCAAAAGTAGGTTTATATTGCAAATATATACCAATTTTCGAAACTGTATGATAAGAGAATTATAGGAAAACTGATCGAAGAGAATTATGAAAGCCGACAAAGGGTGAGGCTGCGATGAAAATGGTGTCGTGCTCTGCATGACAAAACCCCTGAGTTATCAGATAGTTTTCAGCTGTAAACACTCCCTCAACGTGAAAGACAAGCCACACTATTGTGTATTAGGTGTTGAAATAATAAGCAACATGACTGCTAGCTGGCTTTTTTTTTTCTTTTTAATAGTAACTTCAACTGAGGACAGATTAACAAGTGATCAACAATTGAAACATTTTTCCCAACCCAAGTACATAACTGTATCGAACATTTTGAGATGACGTGTTAATGATAATATACACGTAGTTTCTTAAACATATATATATATATATATATATACATTGGTGTATTATGTAGTCCGAATTCGGTCAATTTTCTAGATTAAAAATTAAACCCTTAATACACACGTTTCGGTTTTAAAACCATTTTTAGGGGCAGAAGTAAGAATTTTTTGAATAAGAAAATGATATTTACATTATATAAGCAAACTAACAATTTTGACAGGTCAAAACCTTCGACTCGACTAATCAGATGACATTACAAGTAACCTCAAAAAAGTGAGGTGATGTAATCCATTTGAGGAACGAAACAGCACTGAAAAATCCCTTCTTAGTCTTAGTAGCAATGCCAGTTCTGCTAACAAACGCAAAGAAGTGGAAGGTATCAAGAATAAAGTAACTAAAAATAAAAATTAATACAATATAAATATACAACAAATCATAAAATGTAATAATGGATAATTATATCATTATTATATATAAATGTAAAAGGTTGAAACCCATCTCAATAAAGATTGAAACAAGGTTATGATCAAGTAGACAAATATGAGTCCCCTTGGCCCTTGGTCTCTAAAGCTCTTAATTGGCATTAAAGTTAAAATTGGGTTGTAATTGATTTGAACATAGAAGCAGTCATTAAAACTATCATCAGGGAAATTTCTCTGACCTTTAATACGCAGGCTCAGCTTAGTCGAAGCGATGCCAACATAGAAGTTCTGAGAATCCTTGCAATCCTGGTAGAGGAATGGGACGATGGCACTGTTCTCTCTTATCCTTTCATTAATCCCAGTCCTTCATGCGCTATCTTTCTCAACCATAACTCCCACGCTGACCATATAATACCTCTTGTATTTCCTAAAAATAAAACGTAGGCATTTAAGTCTTTAACTCTTATTTACTATATATAATTAAAATTTAAATATGTTAAAATAACAGTGGCTTCTAATTTAATAAGAATAATCACATTTTATTACACTGTAGTTTGGAAATATTATAAGTAACATGATAACATTTTTAAGAGTTAATCTCATCGTTTTATTAATGGTGAATATGTTTTTTATGAGCTTATTTAAAATTGACAATATAATCACCTTGAGTAAATAATTTACTTCAACCAAATATATGATTTATGTATAAATTATTGTTCAAAAAAAAGTTTAAATTTACTTCTGAGTTGAATTAAACCAAGTGATGTACTTTATTTTATTGTACAACTACATTACAATTTACAATTTAATCTCCAACTTGCCAGTCTGTCTTTACTTAACTTTGAATGTACTATGTGAACTGGGTACCACTGCAGTTGTTTGGTTACTTTGACTGCAATATTTATATGAATATTAAAATATATTTAATATTTCCTCGTTCCTCGTTCGTGCAAATTTCTTTACGATTTATTTTCTTCAATCGACCGGTTTGGAACCTGTGCGTTGCCAGAAGTTGAATGGAATCCGTCGTTTTGTGCAACATTATTGTTCATTACCTTTTGCATTATAATTTTTAAAACTAACTAGTAATAATGATTGTCAAAATGATAGATTCAGTTACCTGAACATATCTAGTGTGAATGGAAACGTTTTGAAACAGCTCAAATAAATTCTAATAACATAACCTCTATAGTACTAACAAACCTCAAATACTCCTGTTTATTACTTTACTATAAGTAAAGTATAGTGATCGTGAAAAAATTCAACTTCGAGATTTTGACGGAATTACATGTTTTGAGGTCCCAGAAGTTGTTTTATGAAGTTTTTTCGATGATGTATGTGTGTGTGTGTGTGTGGGTGGGTGGGTGAGTGTGTTGGCATTGCTTGTTACCACGCTACGGTCCAGAATCTTTGATGGATCAAGTTGATATTTTACACAACAATGAGCCCCATAAATATGAAGATCCCTATTGTTTGGGAAGAATTATGCATGATGGAAAAGTCAATTTTTTTGCCAAAAACCGTTTTTTAGAAAACATTTATTTCTCCTAAACTGATAACCCTAGAGTTTTGAAATTTTGACATTCTCCTTGAGGTTACAAATGAGAAAAAAACAAAAATATATTCAGAATTGAAAAACAACAAGAAATTTTTTTTTCAAAGAAATGTAAAAATTTTGACTTTTAATTCAATCTCAAACCTTGTGAGAGTGATACAAGCCATACTGTTTGACGGGTCAAAATCAAACTATGCCTAAAAATAGAACATCATGTGGAGAATGAGTTGAGATATTTTTTTTCCAAATGTCATTCGCTAAACGGGCGTTACAGTACGATTTCTGTTGAAAATTTGACCAAAAATGAAACCAAACATTAGGAATTCATAAAAAAAACCATGAAATTTCAATTACAGGAAAAAACAATAACACTATAAAAACTGTTTGTCTATCCTAGACTATGAGATCCCCTGCTACACTTGTCGAATTTTTTATATTTCTACATTACTATAAGTAAAGTATAATGATCGTGAAAAAATTCAATCTCGAGATTTTGACGGAATTACATGTTTTGAGGTCCCAGAAGTCGTTTTATGAAGTTTTTTCGATGATGTCTGTTTGTGTGTGGGGTGGGTGGGTGGGTGAGTGTGTTAGCATTGCTTGTTACTACGCTACGGTCCAGAACTTTTGATGGATCAAGTTGATATTTACACAAAAATGTGCCCCATAAAGAAAAAGATCCCTATTGTTTGGGAAGAATTATGCATGATGAGAAAGTCACTTTTTTTGCCAAAAACCGTTTTTTAGAAAACATTTATTTCTCCTAAACTGATAACCCTAGAGTTTTGAAATTTCGACATTATCTTTGAGGTTACAAATGAAACCGACGAAAAATATACTCAGAATTTTAAAACAACGGGAAAATTTTTTTTTTCAATAAAATATAAAAATTCTGACTTATAATTCAATCTCATACCTTGTGAGAGCAATACAAGCCATACTGTTTGACGGATCAAAATGAAACTATGCCTATAAATAGAACATTATGTGGAAAATGAGTTGAAATATTTTTTTTTAAAATTACATTCGCTAATGGGGCGTTACAGTACGATTTCTGTTTTCAGAAAATGTTTTTTTGACGCTAAACGGCTCATTAAAAAATTAAGTAAATTTGACCAAAAATGGAGCGAAAAATTAACAATTCATAAAAAAAATCATGAAGTTTCAATTACAGGAAAGTGCAATAACGCTATAAAAACTGTTGGTTTATCCTAGACTGAGAGATCACCTGTTATACTTGTCGAATTTTTTATATTTTTTTACATTGTTTACATTGACTTAGAAATTTTTTAGTGAATCCACTGAGATAAAATTGATATTTATAAAGGAACAATTTAAATAGTTTATTAACTTATATGAGATGTAAGACGAATAATATTGTTTCATTTAAAAAAATCACCGGCAATAAACATAAATAAATTATTGTAGGGTAAAAATCTAATGAAATGGTCTCCACATATAAAACTTTTAATGATATAAACGACGCGTTTCGAACACGTAGTGTTCTTCTTCAGGTACGTGTTCGAAACGCGTTGTTTATATCATTAAAAGTTTTATATGTGGAGACCATTTCATTAGATTTTTACCCTACAATGAGTAAATACCACATAATAACAGATTGCACTACATTAGAAATAAATAAATTACCTTTGTCTTCCATGGCATGATGGATTTGTATCAAAAAATGCTTTAATAAATCTATATATTGCACTCTTGAGCAAAAGTTAATATCAGTTACAATTACATTATAATTGTGAATGTAGTACCTTTCCATGATATTGAAACGTAACGAATGGACTCTTTCCTTAAGAAAGAGGACTTATATTTGTTGAGAAATATCCAGGTTTTTTTTTACAATTCCAGTCTAATAGTTCATTTTTATTATTTTCATAAATTAGAAACTACCAACTATAAAAGATTTAGATTATATTGAATAGCTGGCTTTGACTTCTATTTGAGTATGTAAACTGGCTAATTACTATTATATTTTTTCTCAATATACATTCATAGCAAGGTTATAAGAGAGTAGAGGAAGCAGGAAAAGGATAACACTCACTCAGAGAAATTTGGTATATATGATTTTTGACAAAGGGGATGGAAAATGATCTTATTAAATACTAAGAAGCCATAAAATTCCCAGTATAATAATTCTATAAAAAGACCGAAAATATAAAAAATAATTCAAAATTGAAATCTTTCGTTTAGAGATTAATAAATGTAATTATCGTACATCTTTAATTATAATCATCTTAAAACAACATTTTTTATTCGATGTTTATCATGTTTTTGAGAGAAAATAAGGGTATTTTCCTATTTTAAATTTGAAAATTTTACTTTAATATTTAATGTAGAAGGATGTCAAGTAAACGATGTAAGAAATCGACTGGCTATTTGAACAGAGGTCATGTTCTCTTGTAGGAGAATATTTCGTATCAAGAAATGTTCACTTTGGTTTTTCAAAAGTGTTATTACTGCTGTAGTAATGAAATTATTTGCATCAGCTGTGTGATGTACAAAAATAAGCTTATATATTGATATGTTCTTCTATCACTATCTGTACTAACTCAGGAATTAAAGATTAATAAACATCTCCCATTTAGATGTTTGCATTATGCTTAAATGAAACATTATATCTTATATACCCAAGGAGATTGATATTAAATTTACTTATAGTAAAGTTAAGTGTAGGCCAATTCAGATTTTTTTTTATAATGATATTGTTATTACTTAGTATAATAATAAGTAGGTAATGAAAAAATATTTCTTTCTTCGGCCAGATACTTCAAATTTATGCAAGTTGTTTTGTATACTCTCAGATTGACAAACTTACAACTGTAATTTAAAGGGATTTAACAGTAAATTGTTTGGATGTTATCATTTCAACTTGAAAACTGTATGAAGGACTAGTAAGGGATCTTTCACTGTGGTTTTCAGTTTCCTTGAATCATATCATTATAAATAATATAATATCATTTTAGGAATTTACTATAAAGAAACTGAATACAGGCGTTTAGTCAAGACTTCAATGTCCTCAAGCAGGGTAAAGACAAAACTGTTCGCGCCCAATCTCATAAGATATGAAGTATATATATATATTAAAACATATTTCAGGTTTATGCCTTAGAAAGAAGTTGTATTAATAACTTTAATCACCGATTAACGCAAAGAAAATTAATCAATAAGGTCAATTTTTTTTTAATTTATTTAACAAACACAGTTCTAGAAGTATTCTAGAAATTTATCAAATACATTTCAATTTATTTTCTACTCAATAGAATAAATATTGAATAAACTTAATAGCAAGTTATATCTTTAGGATAATTCATTATTTAAATATTTAGATGTGCTTTTTTTCCACTGATCTGAGCATAATTACTAATCACATAAATTTCTTTAAATTTAACAACAGTTTTACCAGCAAGGTTATTCCATTGTTTAATAACATAGTTTATAATTGTATAATCTTTTCAAACCTTTTTCATTCGTTTTGTTTTTTTTTTAATTTTTTAGTACACTTGATATTTGCAACGGTATACTTTATACCATTTTCTAATTTGAGCTCCTTCATCAAATGGTTGTCTCAAAACTTGGTCTCTCTTCTGTGATATTTTAATAAAATTACTATTTATACATTGAAATTTTTTTAGGTTCAATACGAGTATATTATAATGGCAATACAATGGCCACAAACTAACGAGTAAAAAGCGACGATGAACTCAGTTGCTGAAGACGTCCTGCAGTAGTGCTTATTGCAGAGCTACAATTACAGTCTTATCTTAATAGTCGGAAGGAAATCGTGTTCGGTCAAAGAAGAACACTTGCCAGTTTCCCATGAATTTCCTTTCCCTATTTGCATAGATCAAAGCCTAATCAGATGAATGCGAAATTTAATTAGATCAATTTTGTCTTTAACTCTGGACCGTATCGCGTGCGAAACGATATTAGAAAAAGAGTTCTGCAAGTTTTCAACATGTCTGTTTTCCAACAAAATGAAAGAGATGCAAGCAATCAAATAAAAATTGAAGTTATTTTAATGTCAATAAGTGATTGGTCCGTACAGTAACAATTTACCTGATGTGGCAATTTATACACTTAGCTCTTCATTATACGCAAAATCATCTCTTCCTTTTCCTCTAATCCTACACCAATTTGAATTAACATTATAAAACTTCCTGTTGCTTAGTTAACTCAATAGATTAAATGTTCAGAAGCAATCTTAGTAAGTTACATGTTCATTCACCCTGAGAGGTAATCAATAATTATAACATTGCTTCACAGTCCTCAGTATTTTATATTTTTTTTTAACTACTTCTACAGTCACGATGTCACGGCTAATCAATATATATATTATGGAAAATGACACCAAACTTAGCTAATACCTGTTTCTTTTCAATTTTCCAAAATAACACTCTCGTTATTTTGTCTACGCAGTAAGGTATATTTCCTACAATTGACATGTTTGAATGCTTACCATTCATCTTCAGGATATCAATAACTTCCTGAGTGAATATGTAGGCTCTTGGGAGAAAGTATGTGTAGAAAATATACCTTACTGTTAAGACGAAGTGATGAAAGTGTATTTAGGAAATACATAATAATATAAAATTAATGTATAATTCAATAATAATGTATACTTATTACATAATTATAGTAAACTGTTCTATATGATATAAATGTTATCAGTTATTGATAACTATTTTATAATTTACTTTTAAATAATAAGGGCATTTATCTTTCGATTTATCTTTTTATTTGTTTAATAGTTTTTAATTTTTTTTATAACAAATTATAATTATATAGGCATCTAGTGTTGTATTGAGAAAGAAGGGAGGCAAGGGAGGTGTTATTTTATTTTACTTTTAAAAGGTGTAAAGAGCAAGGAAATGGAAAAAAACTGTGTAAGTCAAGGTAAACGAAGGAGTTCCAAAAAAATAAGTAAAAATTATCTGCTTTAAATTGTGTTAGACAGACCTATTGATCTGTCTAACCCAGTTAACACTGGGTCTAACTTGAATAAAATAAGATACTAATTGACTTAATAAATTTATTTAAAGAGCACTCGATAAAATTTCTCAACAACATCAATCCTTCATACGTTATAAATTTAGCTTCTGTGCAATATATATAATGATTCTCATTGTATACATGAGAAGAGAGGTGAACAAGTCCCTACTCTGTCCATCTCTCTCGTGAACAAAGTACTAGTGTTATGTATATCATAGCACTAGATGAAGCATTGTCTTATATGAAAATTTGAAACTGATGACAGGCAAACAGATGATGAATTTAATAAATGCAATTAAAACTAAAGTTTTAAATGGAGTCATTATCAAGTAAATAAAATTTATGGGACACCATAAACTATTAATAATATCTGGATAAAATTTATTCCTCAGATTTGTTGATTATTGTAACAGAAACGAATGAAGATTGAAACACCCAAAGGACGGAGATGGACTATGGGACTATGGACTATAACACATATCCAGATTATGAGTTTGAAGGTTACAGTTCCCAGCTAATCCACAATAAAACTGTGATTGTTTAAGAACATTATAAAATGCCGCATTGCACTGTTGTCAGATTCAAAGAGAAATTTCAAACTGATTGCATGCCTCTCACAGATACAAAAATCTGGAGTGGCCTACACTCAACTTTACTATAAGTAACCTTCATATCAATCTTCTTGGGTATATAATATATAATGTCTCATTTAATCATAATATAATCGTCTAAATGGAAGATGTTTAATAGTCTTTTATTCCTGAGGTAGTACAGATAATGATTAATTCACTTATCAATAGAAACGCCTTTTGCTCCAATTGCCCCTGGATCTCTTACGTAGCTTATCTGACCTCCTTCTACATTTATTACTTAAGACAAATTTTCCCATTTAGAAATTGAAAATATTTTAATTTTTTGAAAAACATTATAATTTTTTTCTGAAATGTTAAAACCATGTAAGAAAAAATGTCGTTTTTAGATAATTTATTTTTTAAATTAAGATGTGGGATAATTTTTTTTTAAATTAACATTATAATGTTTTTTAAATTAACATTATATTTTAAGATGTAGGATAATTTCATTTATTATTTCTAAAAGAATTTTTTTTTAATTCTGAATAATGTTCTACATTTTTGGTCTTTTATCAAATTTTTATACTTTCTTTCCCTTAGTCAAAAATCATAAAAAACCAATTTACTCACAGCGAATGTTATTTTTTCCCAGGTGCTGTACTCTGTTATAAGTTTGCTGTAAATGTATATTGATTGAGAAAAAATATATTGGAAATTAGCCACTTATGCATTCTTAAATCAAGTTTAAAGCCGACTTCTCTGTATAATTTTAAATGTAAAAGCTGAAAGCTTGAAATCTTTAAAAATAATGGTATGAACTATTAGACTATGTAGAACAGTAGAAAAACTGGAAATTAGACAAAAACATAGAAGTCCTTCTAAAGGATGAAAAAGTTTATTCCAAAAATTTCGATATTACCCAATAATAATGTTATTCATCAACGTAAAAAAATCAGCATCTGATATTAACCTTTGTAGAATGGTGCAACATATAGATTGATTAGAACATTTTGTTAGACAAACCCATCATACCATAAAAGGAATCAGAAATTATATGTTTCATATGCTCTATTGTTGTTCATTTTTTACATATAAGAATGTTATTCTTCTCACACCACATATAAGTCGTTAAATCATTTAAACATTTTCATTATACCTCTAAACATTATATTATTTCAGTGAAATCACTGTAAAGTCAATGTAAACAATGTAAAAAAATATCCATTAGTCTAGGATAAACAAACAGTTTTTATAGTTTTATTGCTCTTTGTCGTAATTGAAATTTCATGAATTCTTTTTATAAATTGCTAATTTCTTGTTCCATTTTTGTCTAATTTTCATGATTTTTTAATGAGCCATTTAGCGTCAAAAAACATTTTCTGAAAACAGAAATCCTACTTCAACTCCCCTTCGACAAATGTAATTTTAAAAAAATTATCCTGTTTAATTTCAAAGCTACTTTTCATAGATGGGTTATTTCCTTTAATATGGCAGTTTATAGAAAATTATTTAGGAAGAACTGTACTTGTTAATGATGTCAGCACGTTGGATTCATCCATTACTGGCTCCTTTTCAGAAGTAATCATTAAGCGATCTATCAGAGAAGAAATTGAGTCTATTGGATTAAGAAGGACAGAACTTGTCTAACTATCTTTGGATTAATTTTAGATCTATCAATACGTTTTAGATACCAATTTGCAGAAGAATATTGACTCACCTTCCCCCTATAAGAATAACGTGCAGAACCCTTTGGAAAGTTCATGCTGTTTTATGAACTATCAATTCATATTAACAGACTGCATGAAGAAGGGTCGGACAGACTATTACTGCTGAGGACAAAACAAATTGTGAGATGCTGATCAAGAAACGGTATTGACAACTTCAACGAGTGACATCTTTCAAGAAATGATTTCGGCGCAATCTGCTGATTTCGACGAGGTCCTTTGAAAGGTGAAGAATCGCTGGAAATGTATGACACTGGATTGTGACTGTATAGTCATCATAATGGTACAATTATTTATGTTATAATTGACAAATAAATTAAGTTAATATCTCAATTACTTTTTAGCAATAACTAAACATTTACGATACTCCCTCTTACATATTGCTGAATATAATTTATATCTAACATCAACCGCACCACGTAATCAGATTTGCCGTGAACATATTTATTGCCGTGGCACAACACAAAGAATTATTTATCTTAATATTTAATTAGTTTAATTTACTATAAATACAAACTACTAATATTATCACTTCATTCCTATTGCCAATTATCTCAAATATTGGGATAATTTTAATAAAGTATTTAGAACTTAACAAGTAACCTAAACATTAATGTTTTAATTATATCCGTGTAAAAGACAAATATATATATATATATATATATAATATATATATATATATATAGTTCAATATAGACAAAGAAACATAGAGAAATCAAAAGAACACACTTACAGTCTGTACAGTCTCCTGTCACTTACAGGAGACTGTAAGTGTGTTCTTTTGATTTCTCTATGTTTCTTTGTCTATATTGAACTATATTTGTCCGTTTTGGATCGTATTTCGAACCAAAAAGTATATATATATATATATATATATATAGTTCACACAGGAAAGTGAAAAACAAATAAAGACACACAAAAGACTCCAACGATATTTCGACAGTCGTCGTCATCGGGCATAAGTAGTCCCTTTGAGTAGCTGAAGCTAACTATATATATATATATATATATATAAAGAATGAAATATATTACTTCAGCGTAATCATAGATGTAATTCCCTCGAAACCTGTTGATTGTTTGGGATTACTATAAGTTCTTTTACAGCCGTATTCATTGAAGAGTTAAGTGAATACCACATGAATGAAGTACTAAATTATAATAACTATTTTAGTTCAAGAATATTAAAAATATGATCATTTATAATATATGAATACAATATGGTATGTAATTATTGACACCATCTAATCATGAGCTAGGTGTTAATTTGCATGGTGACACGTCAAAAGACTTATCAGCTGGGCAGGTGAATTAGGCTAAACAATTTTGCAACAGGAAGATTAGGCTGGGGATTGGAAACGTGGTGGGCGCTATGTGGTACGTGTCCGTGTGGCCTCAGCGGCGTCCATGACAATGCCTCCATTAGCCAATTACTAATCTTCATGGGAACGTAGCTGAACTCTGATGCGACAGACGTCGCCGTTACACGTGGAAAATGTCATCAACCCTGGCCCAGCCTATGTGGGGCCCTCACTTCAACTACTCTCTCATTGCTAGGCCTCCCACTGTATATCACATTTTTGAGTTTTACTGTTATCGTAAAGGCAAATAGCTTCAAAGGTCATAACAAATTATATTGAATTATGAATATTTTATTGAGAATAAAAAAATAGTTAAACACTTTATTCTATAATGTTAAAAATCAAAATTACGTTCGCAAGTCATAGTATCAAAATTGGCACTAACAAATGATTTAAGCTTTTCGAAAAAGTCAGTAGTTAAATAAAAAACAGAAATCATGACTATGACAGAAGTCAGGATGACAAATAAATTCTAAAAGTGAAGTCTTCTGCAGGAATTGAAACTAGCCACAGAAACTAATCACAAACTTAATCAATAATCTCATTCGTGCACAGAATGTGCATAATAAAGAATGTAGTGAAATAAAATTGGAAATGGCTGGTGAAAAAATAGTTGAAGAAAACATGGTACTTTAGAACTTTTTACTGATAAAATAAATAGAATCCCAATATAATATTTATCTACTCATATCATATATATGATAATAATTTTAAAATACCTTTATAATTTTAGCTTTTTTATTTAGATAAAGTGGAGGAAAATTTAAAAAAATAATATTTTTATTAATGTCTAATGTTCTGCATTCAAAAAAATATCTTCTAAACTTTATAAGGAATTTTACTTTCAAAGAACTGAGTTGTTGATTGTTTACCCTATCATTCATTTTCCTTTAGCTTTAAACGATAATGAAGTATTTTGAGTGAAACATTTGAGGAAACAAAATGAAGTGGTATTTTATTGGAGAAGCTCTGACAACAAGCTTCATTAATCTTGAGAGCAGACAAGGGAATCGCGGCAGCCATCTGGTCCAGTATTAAACGAACCATTTAGGTCCTGATCGATGTTCAAACACCGTAAAACAAACCATAAACCGAGTGGAACAGTTGCTCTATCAATTAGTTAGTTTGTCTGTTTTTTCCCTTACTCTTTCAAGACCACCATTCCATTTGCAGCGGTCATTCTAAAAACCCCCATTAAGCATAAATCAGAGGGCGAGTTAACGAACTAATACAAAGCCCTAATGAGGGCGGGCCTTCAAACAGACCGCGCTGGCTTTTGGCAAAAACTCGACCCACCAGGTAACAGGCCTCTCTTCCTACCAAACTGCCTCACCTTGGTCTCTTTTTATTTTACATCATTAACCTGAAATCTGTACCAATAAACCACTCTTCCCTTTCTATTTTCGTTTGTTTAAATAATACCATCTTCAACACAATACTTGTTATTATAGCGCTCATAACTACTAGTTTCAGATCATAAATGTAATTCCTATCATTAAGAGAATTGCATCCAAGGAAGCTATTATTGAATTATCACTTGACATAGGTGGTAGTGATAACATTTATTTCAAAAGAACGGCAGCCTTGACAAATAGCGTTATGGAATTAATAGGGTCATTAATAAACTACAATAAAGGCATTCATTATTCATTTATTGAAATAATTAGCCTTGATATTTTATTTTCATGTGAGCTTTCAGTAATTGAAACATAAATACATAAGATCTATCTCATCACTATTTATTCATTCTTTTTATTATTAATTAAAACAAATACTATTTGTATTTATTTTATTGTATATTTATTTTTTGAAACAAATAAATAACACAGTTTGAAATAACAATTTGCGCTTGAGACACAATATTTATCCAAACTGCAAATATATATCTGTTATTGTTATTAATCACCATTAGTGAAGTAGTTTTAAAACTGATTATATTCAACTTATTCTTTTAACTGGTCCTACTTCAACTTCATATGATCTGAAGTCTGTACCAATAAACCACTCTTCCCTTTCTATTTTGGTTTGTTTAAATAATGCCATCTTCAACACAATACTTGTTTTTATAGCGCTCATAACTACTGGTTTTAATATATATTTTATGTTTTATATTTTATCATTATCAATACGAATTTGTCTCTATTATTCTCATATACTTTTAAAATGTAAAATCGCAGTTTTAGTTAACTACTTTTAAATACTCTAATTTTCCTTATCAAGATTTGGTACAGTTTCAAACACTTTTCAATAAAACACCTTTAAGCGAACTTTTTGTCTATATTTCCAGATATCTTCAGGTCTCCATCAATACAGAAGTATTAAGAGTAACGCTACTAGGAAGGCAATAAACCAACTTTCTTTAATAATAAAGCAAAACTGAGAGAATTTTTAAGATAATGTAAATATATAACAAGATGAAAAATAAAGATATTTTCTGTTATTAGCAAGAAAAAAATTGAATAAACCTTAGAGTCAAGGAGTCCTTCTTCATCAAACAACTGAAAAAGGTAATAACTGTACCTAGAATAATAAAAAAACAATATTCTCTTATTGTGATGCCTATTAGAATAAAACTTGTGATCAATAAAGGTTTAATTAAAAGCTAAAGTTTGGGTTTTAAAAGAGAATGAATGAGGTTTCATTTTAACAAAATGAGTTCATTTCCACTGCAATATTAAGCCACAGTAACAGTAATTATCCAGACGATAAAATGGACGTAAATAAAGAAATGAGAACAGAAATCAAGGAAAAAATTATTGCTTCAAAACTTGTTTAACCTTGAAGGGGTCAATTATGTCTGGAGCTTCTGTTAAATTAGCATATGAAGAAATAAGGGACACATTGAGTGGTAAGGACAAGTGAGGTAGCCAGCGAGGGATGTTTTAATCGAACCACTTGCTTTCCACTAATAGAGGACAAATTAAAGGTTGTCCGCAGCTACAATCAGCTCTCATTTGGCTTGTAACTGTTTACTTATTCCCACAGTTTCCCTGCTCTCTTCTTCACTGAATACTCCATTGTGGGTTGAATGTGAACTTTGTCTCTT
The DNA here is from genome assembly GCA_026182355.1 of Hermatobates lingyangjiaoensis. Lineage (NCBI taxonomy): Eukaryota > Metazoa > Arthropoda > Insecta > Hemiptera > Hermatobatidae > Hermatobates > Hermatobates lingyangjiaoensis. The sequence goes on along the minus strand of JAPFBL010000084.1, from coordinate 10,901,501 downwards.
GTAATAACCTTTTCCTTTGATCATATGAGAAATTTTGTTTACCAATAATTTAGTACATGTACTGAAATATGGAAAGGAATCTTCAACACGAAAATCATTAAATGTGCTCGTCCTACAGAGCCATTGTAAATTTTAAACCCATTTCAATTAGTGGTTTACTATTTTTTTTATACTTTTATGATTTTGCCACTAAATTCCGAGCCTAGGTAACAAGAGAAAGTTTTTGTTTATTAAAAGTAATGACAACAGTGTAAGCATTTAAAATAATATAACCAGTTCATTATATGAATAAATGACTTTGAGTTGTAAGGAGCTACTGTCATATATTAGTCGCATATGACAGCTTATTGACACTTCTGAGTGGTATAAATGAAGAATGTTAGTGAAGGTGAGGCGAGGCTTAACTGATGGTGACTGGTGCGGGATGAACACTCAGAGCACGCAATTCTCTAGTCTCCACGTCTCCTTCAAGGCAGCATGAATTTATCATCAACTGTCCTTAGTTATTTATCAAATCATCTAAATTTATCTTATCTATCTTTACAGAATGACCACCACGAGTTATCTGTTTTTTACGTAAAACATAAATATTATTAAAAAATTTTGATAACTTAAAATATTTTTAAAAGAATCACTCAAACACATTATTTTACATATAAAAATAAAATTCCTCAATTCACAATTGTTGTCCAGTTTTCTATAGAAGTAATAATGAAAAAGTTCAATGCTGGAAAACCAAAAACGGAAAATGCATGGTATTGCTGCTTATAGAATAATAATAAACAATATAAATATATAATATATATTTTATCTATTGTAATCTTATAACAACAATTTTATAACGACGTGGTTTTTTGTGTTTTTTATCAGGTTTTGAAAAATAGACAATGTTGTAAGTGATAGACTAATTACTGGATAATAAATTAGTATCATTGGGTTTCAATACTAATCCATGATACACTTCTTTTTTTGTGCAAAGAAAGTGTGCAATAAAAATATATCTTAATGTATGGTTTTAAACCATACAGTTAATAATATAATAATAGTTATTATAAATAAATAACCCTTCTTACTTCTGAAAGTCCAATGGACATGGCCATTTAAAATACACTTGTTCTCATTAGACGATCGAAGCTAAGCAACATTGGGCATGGTGAGTACTTAGAGGGGTGAATCGGCTACAAACACCACGTGCCGTTGACACCAGATAATGTGACTCGCAATGGTTAAAATTATCACTGAATCATCAACGACTTAAGCCCCGTAAAAATTACAAGAGGCCTAAAGCATGCTAGGCAGTGTAAAACAAATACATTTAGAAATTCTTTCCCCAACCAGTCTCTAAGCCTATCCATCATTCAGACATCAGTTTTTCACAAGATTCAATTTGCACAGAGAAGCTGAAAATTAAACCACTCAAGCAAAGTAGATAATTTAAAAGTAAAATTATCCATTGTTATAATAATTATTGTTGACTAACAATATAATCGTATATAAAGAATATATTGGTGTCGCTATAAGATTGAATCATTTTGATTCGTAATCTTAAAACACGTTATAAACGTTAGTACAATGTCATCTTCCTATAACTTCGATCACACATATTAGTGAGAACAATTCCAGAATAAGTTGACAATAAATTTCAGCTATGTTAAATAATTTTACATCAACTTTAAAACGCCACATTTTATTGAACTGATTACTTTTGTGACCTCAAACAACAACGCTCTTCACAGTAATCCTAACAGATAAGTACAAGTTATATCGTTTCAGAGTCTTATCACCAAATCAATATTAGGATGCTTCATAACATTTTTTTTTTAAAAACAAATATTTAACTCTTCATCGGATATTTAAAATAATGAAGAAAATTATTCTAAATTCTATCAGAAATGTATATACTGCAATATTCCATAACTGATTGATGAAAATAAAGGTACTATTTAAAGATGAGTAAAGCAAAAAAAAATTGCCAAGGCGTCAGGATTCCTGACCCAAGCGTGAGAACTTGTTTCACCGTCTCAGCCACAGTGATGATTCTCCTTCCCAACAAGCAGAAAAAAAGTTTGATGTATAACTGATTACTCTCGACAGTTTTATTATTACATCCGCAAAACAATATTACTCCTTGAATTTCAACAATACGAAGTGTATTCATCGTGATCTTATATATATATTTATCATTTTTAATAAGACTGGCTATATATGGTATGTGGTTTAAAGTAGTCTACCATATAATTTTAGATACCAGTATACACTTCTTTTACGCTTGTTAAGTTTAAGTTGTTTTATCCATCTCAATTTTGAAGCAAAAATTTAACACATGCACACAAACACACACACACACACAACACACACACACACACACACACACACACACACACACACAACACATACACACAGTCATACATACAACAAACTTGTTGGTTGTGTAAAATTTGATAAATCTGGGCCAAAAATTAACATTAAAATTTGAAACTGAATTTAATAAAAACAGTTCAAAATTTAACTTTTGAGTGGACTCATTATCAAGGAAAAGTTTAAGCTTGAACTTTTTGAAGGATCTTATGTTAATTTCTTAATATCCAATTGCGGTTTGAAAGTTTATATATATATATATATATATATATAAACCAAAGATTGTCGACAAAAATTCAGCATTAGACTGAGAAGATTACCGAAAAATTATAAAAAAGCTTTATCAATAACAACAATCCTTTATTGTTATCAATGAAGGTTCTGCTTCATTTTAATAGTTGCTCATGAAAAAAAGGCCAAATCCAAAAGCCTTCAGCAAACCTACAGTAATTTTAATAATCATAGTTTCCAAATTAACAAATTAAAATGAACTAAAAATAACAAATTAAAATAACAAATGAACTCCCTGATCTTGGTTTTGGCTGTTTATCAATTGACTTGTAGTATTGGCATATTTACATTGTAATTCTGGTTCTAGGAGAAATTGTTCTGATACTACAATCCAAAACCTAATTGTTTTTCAATGTACTCACAAGCTGAGCAAGGTTAAATGTTTTTAGTATATTCTCTTCCTCCAGGTGTACTTCTACTAACCTAAGGAAGGAGCCTTTCATCTCATACTGTAAATTTTTAAACATCATGTCTACATTTTGACATATTTCACCTCTCAAGCCTCTCAATATTAATGTTGATATGGTTCATTGTGAAATCCGTGCCTGTCTAACTTATCCTATCGTCAATATTTTTCCTTCCATACAGCAGCTATGTCATTCTCGATATAATCTCTTGTACTTCCTGAAACTGAGTTCATTGCCTGAAATCTACTCAATATGATTTTAAGTTTGGTTTCTACCAAGCGAACTTGCGTATGAATAATCACAGGTTTTCTTTGGTAACGCAGTGATCGTCCCATCACTATGCTTGCTAATTCTCATGGACACAGTTTTGATTATTGTTTCCAAGTGCAAATTCCTTATTCTAACTTTGTTACTTTTAGATGTTCAGAGGAAGCACATATTTGTATCCTCGAAGGTAGGTCTGCCCCTGAAATCAGGCTCAATCATTAATTATACTTAATTATTCATTTTTATTTGTTATTTATTTTTTATTCCATATTTATATCAATTTATTTTTTATTTTGTTTTAATGTATTAATTTATTTATTTTATATTTTTTCATTTTTTATTTTATTTAAAAAAATGTATGGTTTACGTACCAACTTGTATGAAATAAAATATTTCATCTTTACTAGTGATCAAATTATAAACGTTTGACATGATAAGTATTTGTTTTCATAGATCGCTGGAAGTCAGTCTGATTGTGAAATGCGGAGTATACTTGGGCTAGTTATTAGAGGAGGGGGATGAGGTCTTAAAGGGTATTGTATTCATTGTGTAGGTATTTTTGTGGTTGTGACGTATTTAGTGGAGCATTAAGAGAGAAACAATGAGGTTGGCGAGTGCGTGGGGCCCTGTGTCGGCCAGTGTTGACACAATGGGGTGGTAAGTGACGCCTTTGAGTTATGGCGGTGCCTTTTGTCTTGTCTCCACCTGCCGCAGACATCCCTCCCGGCACTGATTTAAATCCTTGCGCTCACCCTCTTCCCATCACCAACTATTAACAGCCCCAAATGCAAATTACGAAATTAGTTTAATTTAAATCAACGACTCTAAATACTGATTCTATATTTTACTTACAAGTTCTTCGAGAACAAGCAAAGTAAACATTTTTAGTTCGAATGCGACGTATGAAAATAACCAATATTAAAAACTCTCACTGCATAGAAATTAAAATAAATAATATTTAAATTAACAAAAATCAAAAACTCTAAAATATGAAACATAAGTTTAGTAACTAATATTTTAAAACAGTAAATTTACATTTTTCACCCTTTTTAAAAAAAAATCCCAATAATTCACAAAGCAATGTTCACAAAGCAATGACCATAAGGAAATAAAGCATGTGAACTGACTAGTTATCACTGTGCCAAAATTAGTTATTCAATTTGTTAAAATGACGTTTGAATCCAAACTGATAATTAGCCTCTGTGAGAAGTGACCTCTTCTATAATTTGTGAACTCTAATTAAAATTAATGTTTTTATGATACTCAGTTATAGAAATAACTTCCTTCTTGCATTTTTCTTATATTTTAATTTTTTTAGCACAGAGAGAGAGAGATTCATAAAATTTGTCCAGTAGTTACTTTGAAACATTCTCTTAAAATATAGTGAGGTAATAAAATGTGTCGTTGGACTTATTTTTCCACCTTGAGTTGTGCAAGAATAGCCTTTTTATTGAATTTCTTTTATACTAATGAAATAAGCTTATCTTGTCTTTATTCATCCACTTTAAAGGCAGTTCATCAAAATATATAAAACTAATTTTTAAAGGCTTGCACATGATTGGCTTATAATGGTCAATCTCTATGGTATCTTCCAAGACGTGGGGTAGACCTTCTGATTCTGAAGTGTCTATTTGCTACTTCCATGTTGTGCTAAGAGACACAGAAACGAGAACCTTAAACAGAGGTGTTATCCCATTAAAATCGGAGGACTGAAAAATGACCGACTACCTATCGGTAGGATAGTCTAACCATTATAGGTTCAGTGTAAGCACATGAAGTATGACTTGCTACCATGGGTATTGGGACGGACCGGAGTATTCATGAGCCAGCATATGGTGTTCACTGCACAGTGGTTGAAGCTCCAAAGAGTAAACTTGTTTGATTCTCACTTTTGCCTAGGATTTTCTACTCACCGTGTGAGAAGCAGACGCACCTTTTCATGTATCAGCCCTAAAGTCTAGTGTCAAACAGCAGTCTAGAGCGGTGGTCTCCACACACGGTTTCATGGAGAATATATTTTGACGAACTGTCCTTAAAATGGACGAATAAAGACAAGATAAGCTCGGTATAAAAGAAATTTAATAAAAAGTCTATTCTTGCTCAACTCAAGTTGAAAACAATTATAAAATTCATAGAAAAATACAACTCACCATTTTCAGGTAGTTTCTGGAATTCATTTAACTACCATACAACGTGTGTGTGAAAATCAGACATAGAGGTTGAGAATTTAACAGGTGTCATTAACAGGTGAGAATGTGGTCATAATTCAAAATTACTCCCTAGTCATAAATATACGAAAATTGTTTATTACATTGGTTTATATATAAGCTGGAAATGAAAAACTCAGGAACTAGTACTAGCTCGCAATTGAGGACCACTGAGAAAAGGTAAAGCAGTGCTTAATCTACCAGTAAATACGGGTCAGTTTACTGGAGATGTTTTAGATTACTGGTACTCAACTTCTGTGTCACCTGAGATTAGGGTAACACATACTCGAGTTGTCAAGATCTAGAGAACTCCTAAGAGTATTCCTAAACCGCATATTGAAGTACAACATAATTCCATTTTAAATATGATCAGTAACATTGAAAGTATTTGCTTATTTTGTCATCAAATCCATCAATAAATTGTTTTCTAGGCAATATTGTAACTTTAAAATACATAGAAAAAAGTATCTAAAATTTTTCTGTAATTCTTTAGAAAGAAATAACATATTAATGAACAATAATAATTTGATATTATTAATCAGAAAAAAATATTAATATGTAAATGGCACATAAACGAACACACTTTAAACAAGAAATCATATGTACGACATACAGTCAGTACTAATTTTTCAAAGTATATGTTAAGTAGAAATTATTGTTCAAATAGAATAAGTCCAGAACTTTAAATACGATAGTCAAAAATTTATGGAAAAGCTAAAATGTGCTTTGCTATGATTTTCAATTTTGTCAAATCAGTTTTTCTATAAACATGTCAAAAATAAAAAAAAGGATCCAGCTAACTTCTTATTTATTGACTTCCTCGCAGTTAAATTACCTGAGATAAGTCAGCCGTAAACTTCACGTGTTTTGCAGTTCCAGTTAAATGAAAGTTCTCTTTAATAAAGCCGTTGACAGTTTAATCAATGCTGTCATCATAATGTAAGTAATTTTAAAAGCGCTCTTCGACCGTTGCCAGATTATAACCATTAGTAGGTTATTTGGCGGACGCGACCCGTGTTGGACGTGGGACGTTAAGAGCGGCCTTTTTTGCCTTGGCACCGGTAATGTGCCCCAGCGTTTTTTTTTTTCTGTCCCTACCTGAGCCACAAATTGGACCTGGCGCCCCCAACAAGAGGTGTTGCTGCCTCCCCTACCAGGCGGCAGAAACAACCCCTCACATCTTTCCGACTTTCATTGCCAGCAATTGTTCATTATCTTATATGTTTTACACATCTTTCCTGTCAATATTAAAATAGGAATAGTTCCATAAAATTCTAAGTGATTTAATTATACAACAAAAACTATTCCTCAGATAAGCCTACTGCTCTTCTCATCTATTCTTCACATTATACCACAGTTGTTAACACAAACCTTAAAAGTCAGGAGGAACAAGAACATTGTAAACCATTCTTTTTTCCTATTTTTCACTTATCATAAATTAGATTTATTCAAAACACGCGAAGTTATTATTATATAATAAATAATGATTAGCAAATATTACTACGTTACTGGTATTAACTTCAAATGCATATATCTGCCAAGACAAAAGAAATCAAGCTAACAGTACGTTATTAATATATACGCTTTTGTTTTCTTGTTTGTTCATTACATTCTAACAAAAATAAAAGAAAAAAATGTAACTTCATACATGTGATGAGAGACGACACACAAGTTTTGTTCACCTCATTATAAATATTACTTTTTAAGACATTAAATTAAATTCCTTGTAAAAAGAAATATATTCTACATAAAAAATTGTCTAGAAATTATAATTGAAATAATAAATATCAATGCTAATAATGTTCATTGAACAATTATGAATTTCGCTAAGGTGAACTAAATAATCAAATATTCAGGTCTGTTTATTGTTTGTATGGTACAAAGTTATTATGATCTCGTCAGGAGAGATTATGGAAAGAAAGACCTTATGTACTTTCTTAGCTTTTTATTTACCAAATCAGAACGCTTTGATTTCTGTCTGTTTGATCAATTCAGATCATCTACATTTTGCTGCCATTCCTTAACTTCTGTTATCAATTTAGATGTATCCTTGAAAAAGTTAATTTGTCTTACTCTAAAACATTGCCCTAAACTGTTGTTTCCGATTGACAATATTTATACGACAACAATGGTCAACTAAATATCAAAAACTCCAGTGATTTTAATCAAAATCATTTGTGAGATTTCTACTAAGGGCAATAAAGCATAGTTGCTATACTTTTTTTTACAGCTATCAATAACTTAAATATAAAATGTGGTGAGTGATTTCACCCTTTTAGATTTTATGATAGCCTACTTACTTACTCATTTTCTCTCCCACTCTCTCTCTCTCTCTCTCACACACACACACACACACACACACACACTCGGTCACACACACACACACTCGGTCACACACACACACATATATATAACTATGTATATATATATATATATTGGTATAAATAGGCAGCAGATCTTCTTTTAAACAAGTATCATTAAAATTAACCGCAGTCTCGGCATTCACGATCTTAAGACTGAGAGATTCGATCCTACGAACTAACCTCCTGCTAACAGGGTTCAACTGGAAAAGGAGTTGGCCAAGTGACATGTTAAATTAAAATCGATGACTCATGCTTAGTCATTGCTATAAATAGATTAAAATCGATGACTCATGCTTAGTCATAGCTAAAAATAGATTAAAAGGATAGTACAGGTTAATATAAAGAAAAGGTTAAAGGTCAATAATGAACAAGAAACAAGCGGTTAGAATAAAAGAGTTGAAAGGTCAACGGTATAACTGGACTAATAGAGAATAAATAGATTAAGAAAATTAATAATAATAATAATAATATTAATGTTAATAATGATTAATAATAATAATAATTAAGATTAATAGTAAACTAGAAAAGATATATTAAATAACGAGTTGAAAGAGAGTAAGAATTAATAGGGAAGGTATAGTTAGTTAGAAAAAGAAAGAAAAGTTTATAGTTAGTTAGTTATAACGAAAAGAATAATAATAATAAATATAAGAAAAAAAAACGTATTGAGTGCGCTTTTTTTTTTGTTCTTTTTTTTTTTTTTCTCGTTGACAGCATCATCAAGTTCACGTCGGAGCCGGATGACTTCCTCTTTCTTAATATTCAGTTGCCTCTTGACAAGTTGTCTCCTATACGCCAAAGTCTCTGAGGTTTGGCGTGCTGCTAAATCGTGAGTTCTAATATTGGTATAAATAGTACAATAAATAGTACAAATACAAAACTATATAATATATATATAATAATAATATATAATATATAACATTATATATTAAAAAGGATCTAAGTTCGATTAATCATAGAAGTGATATTACTAATTTAAGTAATATTTATTCTGGAGTGTTGTGCTGAGGTTTAGTGAAATTTGATTTATTTAGTTCCCTTGAGTGAACAGTGTTGAGGTTATTTGTAATGTTATCTTATTAGTCTAGTCGAAGGTTTTGTCCGGCTAACATTGTTGTTCCTTTAAATAATGTAAATTTCATTTTCTTAGTTAAAAATTCTTACTTCTGTAAGTAATATTGTTTTATGTATCTCTGAAATATTTCTGCTTGTAATATTCATAAGTTGTAACAATCCATTTTCATATTGTGTATATGTTTGATGTTGATATATGATTTCTTATTATCCTTTGTTTGTAGGCCTATGAAAAAGGTTTTAAATAAAACCGAAACGTTGGCAACGAGAGTTTGATTTTTTATCCTGGAAAATTGACCGAACCCCGATTAGAGAACACACCTATATATATATATATATATATATATATAAATATATATATATATATATATGAAACGGGAAAACAAGACTAAGATCTTTCAACCGTAACAAGCGGTCTTCGTCAGAGTCAAAAACCCAACTGAACACTAGATGCAGAAAACATCTGGTGAGAAGTTGAGAAGAGTGGGAGGGAAGAGTGGAATTTTAAAAAGGGTGAAAGCACAGGAAAGGACTAATGTCCAGAAAGGGATGTTTGGGGACACAAAGGAGTACAGTAAGAAAAAGTAAAAAACTATCCGCTAGCTGTCAACCCTCTTTGAAGAGGCTATTGCCCTCGTGACGAAAGTATCAAGTTTGAAGAGACCGCTACTAATGTTTATAATATTTGATCTATTAAATTTAATTAGAGACGATTCAATAATATTTCTTAACAACATTGATTTTTCATAGGTAATAAATTTAGCTCCTGTCCAATCAATATGATGATTTTCATTTTTTATATGCAAGAATAAGGCACTACTTTTTTCCAGTCCACTTACGTTATATTGGTGTTGTTTTACACGTGTCTTTAATGATTTACCAGTTTGACCGATAAACATTTTATGGCAATTTTTGCACGGAATTTTATAAATACCAGCGGACTCCAATTCGCTGGGAGAGTTTTTTATTAACATATTACCCACGTTATTACGATTAGAAAACACTATATTAAAATCAAGTTGTTTGGCTAATCTTGGAAGGGGGTCCAATGATTAGTGGTATGGCAAAACTATGGAATTTGATAATAAAAGTGGCTCTGTTGAAGTATTAGAGAAAGTTTTTTTAGCACCCTTCAAAGCTAAATCAATATAAGAAGAGGGGTATTTTAATGAAAGGGCAATTGACCTAATGTTATTAATCTCTTCATTAAGGAATTCAGGAGAGCAAACTCTTAACGCCCTCAAAACATATTTCTAAAAACAGAAATTTTAACATATTTTGGATGGGAAGAATAAAAGTGAACGTATGAAAGTACATTCATGGGTTTTCTATATACTCGTACACTAAAGCGTAACTCATTAGGTAACCTATGGATCAGGACATCTAAGAAGGGCAAATTACCACTTATTTCTTCTTCCATTGTGAATTTGATTGTCGGCACTAATGAATTCAATTTTGTCAGGAAATCAACTTTATTTAAAGAATTGGGACAAATGCAAAGAATATCGTCAACATATCTATACCATTTAACATTTTTGGGCAAAAATTGAGCTTAACATTTTACTCTCAAAAAAATCCATATATAAATTACTTAGGAGGGGGAATAAACCCCATTCTTTACAATGGAAGAAGAAATAAGTGGTAATTTGCCCTTCTTGCATGTGCATGTGCAGCAACGGGAAGGTCACTGCGTTTGTCAACGGACGACCTGTGATTATTCATACGCAGTCTTAGCTTGGTGGAAGCTCAACCCACATAAAAGGAATCACACTGGGAACAATCCAAACAGTAGACACAGTTACCAGAGGTACAAGAAGTCTTGTGAGCGATAGGGTAGGTGCGTTTACTATGGAAAGAGGTAAACGGAGGAACGGGATTGAGGATAGGACAAGTAAGACATCCACGACGTCCACATTGAACCATACCACCAGCATTGTTAGGAGGATTAGGTAAGATAGGAGATGTGAGAGAAGATAGATCGAAGATTAGCAGGTTTACTGTAGGAAATGGAAGTTGTATCTCTGAAGACAGAAGAAATGCAGAAGGAAGAAGAAAGTATAAGGAAAAACTGCTTGATAACTGCACCCAGCCTATGAGCACCAGGAAAATAAGTGGTGATGAGGAAAGTAGAGTCACTGCGATCTCTACTAGGATCAGAATTATTATGTACATCAGCAGGGAGTATATGATTAATGAAATTAGGAAGATAACATCGGCCAGAAAATTTCTTCCAATAAGTCTATTTGCAAAGATATATATATGCGTGTGTATACATATATAAATACGCATACCCACATCGACCAATTTGTAAAACGATGATACTTACTGTACTCAGGAGACGTCTCTATTGAAAACTCGATTCCAAAATTTAAACACGAACGCAATATTGTCATTATACAATATAGATCTATATTTCATCTGGAGCGTAAAAGCAACAGGCTGAATTATTTTACTTTTCTAGCAAAAAAGAACTCCCCTGCATCAGAATTAATAATTATTGATTCAAGTTTATTATATTATCTTAATTAAAAATCATTACTTTAGATTACCGGGTAAATTTCTTTTACATTGTTCAGGTGAAAGTTATTTCTTTAGGTTTAGAAAGTTATTGAAGCAGCGTTCAATTACTTACACTTATAATCCCTCTGTTTTGAAACTTTTTATCTGGACAATAAGTATGAGCAATGATAAAATATATATTAGCTCATCCATTCAAATAACATTTAATTCATTTTAACTTGTTCCTTTGTTTCAATAAGTATTTTTAAACTCCTATATTTACTGTAAAATATTAATAAGTAATACGCAAAATGGAACACACTTTTAAAAGTTTGAAATAGTTGCCAAAAATATGCTAATGATCGAAGTGAAAATGTCATCAGACTTTCAATCAAGTAGTACACTAGATCCTATCGACAAACAGAAAATCTAAAAAAAAAAATAAAAACACTATTTTAACAGTATTAAAATATTCATTTACACTATAAACATCTAAAAGGAAATATTCTGACTGGTTGGGGAATAGAGGCAGGAGAAACAAAACGTTCTTGCACCATGCGCATATATTACATTAGCCTTCAATACATGGTGTAGTGGCTACAAAAAACGACTTCTATAAGCAAGATAGTCCCTCTGATTTCACAAATGTGATTACCATTGTCATCAATGAAGCGGACAACCACACAGCTGATATGATTTGGTTCTCTACAATCAATTATTTTCAAATCACCTATTTGAAGGAATAATTAGATTTTTCACACTCCAAAATACATAATTATGGTTTTTAAATTGTTCTATTGACTTGATACATATAAAAATCATAATGTATGATCATGTGGTATGAAAAACTTTGTTATGTTTAACTTACATATATTAATAGCTTTTATCTCACTCATAATTAGTAATGTTAATTCGTTTAGAATGTTTTTGTGAACATGAAACAATTTTTATCCTTTTGAGATATTCAATTAAACTTGAATTAAAACAATACTTAATAAAAGTATTATATCAACGACATAACTACAATCTTGGTTTAATTTCTCAAGAATCATGAATAATAAAAGTAGATAAGATTAAAAGGACGTGGAAGAAGGCTCACAAAGTGTTTCATCTTGTGGAGTACATGTGCCATACATTTCCTAATGGGGCACGCTTCACTATATATCAGAATAATTGTTCTGATTACAGCTTTTCACGAACCTAATAGTCATTTTGAGGCTAAAAGATCAGAATTAGATGTTACCGTTGGGCTAATGATAGAGACTAATTGCGATCATCCATTGTACACAGCTGGAAGATACGAAACGCTCCCTGGCCAAAAGCAATTACGTAGCTGGATAGTGGCCGTTCCCACTAGTCCACACTCGATACGTACACACAAACATCCATCTAATTGCCCTAGGTTTAATTAATTGTATCTCATACATATTTATAGGGGCGGTTCTTTGAAGTAAATGAAATAGCACTACTCGAAGCAGTTTTAAACTATTAAGGACTTTAGAGGTTACCTCCAACCATAACAGCCCTCAGACATGCTTCAACCTCTCAATTGAGCCAACCACCAGAAAATGGCGTTCAATACCCCCTTCTTGTATCTTGCAAGCGAAAATCATTTCCCCTTTTTATTGTAAAAATTGTTTATTTCCTGATATTTAAATTGAAGTTGGACACGACATACCATGGGGAATTATCTTGAGGATACATTGCAAAATTCCTTAACACTTTATTTGAGAAAACTCTCAGTTGATTCCAGCTAGAATATTGCAAGAGATAACATGTAAAAATAGCTATTATGCACTTATTATACAGTTATGGCACATTGACATTATGTGACAATAGAATTTCTGAGATCTGTGTGTGTGTTGCTCACGTTAATCTGAATGTGTATATTTGTGATTATTTCAGCCTACATTTTCAAAATGAGGTAAAATATGCACTAGCAAGGAAAGGGAAATGAGTTTGAAAATATAAATAAGTTATTAACAGAAACAAAATTGAACTTATTGCTATTACTATTCTTTTTTTAATTAATTGATATATATAAATAAAAAAAAGAACAAAAAGATATTCTTGACATGATGACATTAATTTATTATCGCCTGGTAATTATAATTAATTCTTACCAGTATGGTAGTTCAATAAAAGGAATAGATGCGTAACTTTTGGAAAGTAACCGAATACAAGAGGCCGCTTGGATTATGGGTCCTAAATCAAGGTAGTGAAAAAAACTGCTTTGTTACAAAAAACTGTTCCACACAAATCTGCCCTCACGTTTAAAAACCATTAAATTCTCTGAATGCATTACTAATTCACTGAAATGAAATTAGTAGAGCACGACATGGTATTCTGGAAAAAATCATTACAAGTGTTTTCTTGTCTTATATCATTGAGCTAAAGTAAGGAATGAAAAGTTCATTGATTGAAACCATTTGAATCGAAGGCAGAATTTGGATAAGGATAGAAACAGCAAATTAATGAAAAAATAAATGCTATTGCAGAAGGAAAAAGCAACTCATATAATTATTATTATCATAACTTTTTTTTTAAATTCAATCATTAACTAATGTACTGTTTCAGCAGGATTAATGATGGATAACAATACATACTCGTAGTTTCCAAACTCAGTCAAGGAAAATTCCAAATATTGATGAAGGGGGTACATTATTCGTTTCTTTGGTACATCCATTTCCATATGTGTGTTGTACTATCACTTCACGTGTTGATCATTATCACACAAATGATCAACATCACACATAATACATGGTTTATCAGTATTTCTGAACTATGTCAAGCTATTTTGAAAGGAAGATATTCCTGTTTTTAATTACAAGGTCCTGAAGATTTTGTCCTTTAGAAGATTTGCTCAATGAGAATCTGAAAGAAATTAATAGATACATGAAAGTCCAATTCTAAATAATGAACTGAGTTAGTTTATGTGTGCTTTACACACAGATGATCTCTCTATCTCTCTTCCACAAGCACATCTTTATACAGCTCTTTCACCACACACACACAAACACTTTTACATTCACCTACATATTCACACTTGCGTAATCATCATAAAGACTCATACACACACAAACAGAAACATACAAATGCACTCATATAATGGTTTTGGTTAATAGAATAGCTATATTATATACAAATATCTATTTCTAGCACCCGACAACAAATGCTGTTTTATTACATATTCCTCAGAAGCTTTTAAAGTGGTCTGGGTAAATAAATATATAAACATATTTTCAATGAAAATATGATCTAGAACGTACAAATAAAGTTCAATGTAGAAAAAGAAACATAGAGAAAATAAACTAAAATTAATTCCTCCATGTCTCAAACCGTCTCTGTACCTGTGCATTTGGTTTTCCAAGCTCTTCTCCGGTTACTTATCTCTCCTGAAGACGGTTCAAATCAAAAATTAGAGACTGTAAGTGTTTGTTTTTAATTTCGCCATGTTTTGTATCTACATTGAACTTTATATATATTTATGTATATTTATTTTTCATAATAAGCCATTAGAAAGGTCTTATATCTTATCATTTACTATCATTTTGTTGAATTTTCAAAATTGAGTCACGTATGTTTAGTGTGCATACTGCACAATTTATTTCTATATCATGGAAACTCCTATAAACACACGTAGTTGAGTCGGCTTTCGTCTTCTCGATGTAACACTTCTTTTCCTGATCATGACTGTAAAAAGGGTGCAGATACTGAAAGTGAGTCCTAGTGTTTCTATTCATGTTTCTCTCTGCTTAAATATACATATATAACAAGATTTCATAATAAACACGTGAAATACCAATCAATATTTAAACCAAAATAAGAAACGAGAAAAATACTGAGAATTTTCAACCGTAAAAGCCTTAAGCAGTTATAGGGAAGAAAGATATCTGATTCATAGTGAAAATTTCCTCTAAAGCAACGATAATAGCGAAGAAATTCGAAGGAATCAGCAGAAAAGTTCTGAATGCAGAAGCTGCTGCATATTTCAATTTTATTTTTCTCAAAGAAGATTTGCTGCTATGCAAATATATATAATATATATATATATATATATATATATATATATCTTATGCAAATATATATATGTTTCATTCAAATAGGCAACCGCCTCTGACGACCTTTAAGCTTGTCTACTCCAGTTTCCTGACAACTCTACAGTTCTGTAAGGTAAGCTTCTGCATTCACAGCATTTCAGCTTACCTCGAATTTCCTCGCTATTATGCGTTGCTCTAGAGGGAATTTCCACTATGAATCAGCCAGATACATGTAAACAGACAAACAAAACTACTAAGAAAATGATAAGAAATAAATTTCTTAAATCACTAACCCACTAAAAACAAGCTTTCGATCACACATTGGTCATCTTCAGATTAAAAAATTAAACAACTAATCTATAATAAGTTAATATAGTAATCTATAATAAATAAATATAAAATAATATAATAGGAAAAGTAAAGTACGAAGTAAACAAAAAGCTAAAGTGAAAGTTAAAAGGTAGGTTCTATCAAGGTTTCAACGACTTTCTAGGTTGGACTCTCAATTGTCAACCCTACTGGATCCTTCCTCTCTAACAAGTTTAAAACGATTTTCAAAAATTTTAATACTTAGGATATTATTAAGATCACAATTTTTAATAAATATATTTATTTATGTATCAATGTTCAAAACACAATAAGAAAGGAGAAAAAACACTAAGATCTAAGAGGGTTGACTGCTAGTCGATAGTTTTTTTTACTCTTTTCTTCCTATACTCTTCTGTTTACCCTAACATCTCTCCCTAGTCTACTGTCCTTTCCTGTATTTTACACTCTTTTGAAATGCCTTTCTTCCCTCCCACTTTTCTCAATCCCTTACCAGATGTAGGTTCTACATCTTTGGTCAGTCCAGATTTGACTCTCACCGCTTGTTACGGTTGAAAGATCTTAGTTATTTCACGTGTTTATTGTGAAATATTTATATATATATATATCTTCCCCCACTTCCTTTATCCCCATCACTCCCCTTACCCCCACCGCTTGCCTGCTTTTCCTTCCCTACGCCATTTGCGTCCTGGATCTTCTAGGAACAACTTCGCTCGTCGATGACGTCTGTGATGTCGAAAGCTTGCGCAATCAATACGTTTTCTTTTCTTATATTTATTATTATTATTCTTTTCTTTATTTCTAATTATACCTTCCCTATTAAGTCTTACTTTCTTTCAACTCTTTATTTAATATATCTTTTCTAGTTTAATATTAATCTTAATTATTATTGTTATTATTAATTATTATTATTATTATTATTATTAATTTAATCTTTATTAATCTATGTATTACATATTAATCTATTTACACTATTGACCTTTTAACTCTTTTATTCTTATCTTTTCTTTATTTCTAATTATACCTTCCCTATTAATTCTTCCTTTCATTCAACACACTTATTTTAATACATTTTCTTGTCCTTTAATAATTGAAAAAATAAATAATATAGACCAATTCTAAAAAGAAATTAACTCATCATCAATGAGTTAAGGTATAAATTATTTAATATGTAAAGGAATTTTTTAGGAAGATTTAAAAAATGTCAGCAATATTTATCAGTACCTAAAAAAATTTTTGTTAATAACCAGCTTTCTAATTATAAACCTTTTAAAAAAGTTGTAGTCACCTGGAGGTATACATATGCTAAGAAAGTTGCATACGTATGAAAGCTGGCTGTTCCTGATACAGGCTTTGGCCTCTAGAGGAGGAAAGTGTGGTTCATTGTTAATTGGCAGTCATTTTAGCTATGGGTAAATCACATTACCAAATTGAATTTAGATCAGTAGTCTTAAATTTAGACTTAATCAAGTTTATTAAAGTGAAAATACTTTTAATAAGCGCTTACCTGATGAAATACAGGCTCGAAAACGAGAGCTATTCATCTATTCTAAGGAGGGGTAGCGTGAATTTTCATTCCCTCAAATGAAAAATCTAACAGTAGTATGACTTGAGCAAGATTCGAACATCAAATCTTCGACATTGACGGCAGATTTTATTGACGGCTAATATTCTCATTTCTCTTATGATTCGGAGAATATTTTTGCATAATACTTTATAACATTTCCTACTTTATTTCCGTTAAGTTACTGATAATTAAAATAATTTACCGGAATTTGAGATTAGTGATGACATTAAAAAAAAACCTTTTCAACAATCTCTGATCTTTTGATTTGACAGCAATTTTTATACTTCCTAACTTGTGTGTGGGTGTGTATCGGTTTCCATAAACGCTTACAAGGTGGCCATTTCACATATCATAATTAATAGAATTCCAGACAACTAATATAGCATTAAACTGATTTTTTGGCTCACTCATAAATAATACAGGGGCCAAATAAAAATGAGTAATTCTTTCGACCTAACAACGTCACAGAAAGGGAAAGGATATGTGTAGAGATGTAGCAAACAAACACTATAAGTAAAGATAAGTAGTCATAGTAAAAATTATCTTCTAAATGTTGACAAATTTTTAGTTGGTGTATATATGAATATATTAAATAGTTCGTAAACACTCTATAGGTCACAGCAATTGTATAATGAAATTGTATATATATTAAGGAAATCACCATTAAAATAGTAATAAAAATGGAAAAGCTTCTTAAGTGCTTTCGACTATTACCCCATTTTTAATATGACAAAGAGAATCAAGGGACTTAACATCAAAACTTATAAGTTTACAACCCTTAATTCGTTTCTTATTGATTTTTCAATAGCTTAAATGCTAGTAATCAACATGAAAGTCACAATTTGGGCTGAAAGTGGCAGATCGCAGCCCCTTCTGGTTTTACTTTGAGGAGGAAGAGGAATGGTTTGGTGTTTATAGGAAGCCCACTCAAGAGGCTTTTTACATTCATTATTATTCATCTCATCCCACTTTAATAAAGAGGCCTTTGTACAATTAAATGTTCATAAGATCTTTTACAACCTCCTGTGAGAAGTCTTTTGACAAGGAGACCATCTAGTCAATTGCTCTTAAGCATAAGTACCCTGAACCCTACATTGATAATATAAATAAAGAGATTGAGGATAACTTAAATTATGAAAGCAAAAGAAAGAACATTACAACCCTACTAAATTACTTTACTTCCTTTTAGTTTTGCACTACCTTCGTTGATAAAGTAGTTTTGTATTACTAATATGTCCAAGAATAGTGGAAGCATAAAAGAGGAGTTGCCTTTAAAACATTTGATGACTAGTAATGAAAGGTGTACGTATTCTATTCCTTGCCATGATTGCAGACTTAAGTATTATGGCCAAACGAGTAAGAGGCTGAAACATGCATTAAACAAAAAAAGTATATCGTTAAAAGGAGGTATTCATCTAATGCTTTATTTCTGGGTACTAGTTAATTTAAATAATCAATGAATTGGGAGCAAACCAAAGTATTAGTTCATAAAAATTCCAATTAACGCAATATAGTGGATATTTTCTCATAAAAAATAATGCTGATATCTTGCTTAACATTAGCCCTTGTTGAATCTTCTAAAATTGAATGGGCATTTGGTAAAGAAGATTGCCAGACAAGTTGTCGCCTGATTCTTTTTTTTTCTCATCAGACGTTGAGTTGATTGGCACGTTTATAGTCTTAAAAACATTCATTTACTCCCTGGACGCTAATGTTGTATAAATGGAGCAATATCAATACAAATTATAAAATCTTTAATAAATTATGTAAATTGAACCACTTTAAAAATCCAGTGCAGAAATAAAACAGGTAGAAGAAATGTACAAAACAAATTATTGATTTTATTGTCGTCTTCAGTGTTGTTTGAAAACGTTACTTCTTCGCATCCTTTCGAACTAATTACTAAATATTAAAAAAAATAACCCCTATCTGACAAAAACTTTAAATTAAAATGAATGGCATACGTTATTTTCAATTAAATAATGTAATTAGTTTAATTACATTAGCAACAGAACAAAGAGTCGTATTCTTACATTGGTACCATAAAAATTTTTTTTATTCTAATTGTTTTCTGGAGAAACCAAGTGAGAGTACAATGTATTACAGATTCAACAAACAGAAAAATTGTATCTTGACTATTATTCTTAAACGAAAAAAGAAAGTACTTTTCCTATTAGCATGTAACCTAAGAAAATTAAAGATTGCGATAAAGGTAAGGAAGAGATAAATACATTCTACACTAAAACAAAGGGAAATGTTAAAACAGCAATAACCAAAAGCTGCTACTTTTAAAACATTGCATGAACAAGTCAATGAGACTTTTCTATACATTAGATAGTTCTATAGTAAATACTTATGTCATTTTGTTGATCAATAAACTAACATATTCCTTCTATATGAAAGATAAATCCCGTGAAAAGCTTTACGTATTAGCTCATACACTCAATAAAGATTACAAGTATCACAAACTCATGAAAAAAGTTTGGAAAGTAAGGGAGAGTTTGGTATCACATCTGAAATGAAATGCACAAACACAAACGCAAAGATACAACACACCAAGGACCACCAGAAGCAGATGCAAATTATGTTTTAGGTCATCTGATAAAAAAACACAAACTCTCAGAGTTATACAGAAAAGCTGCACTTGTAACAAGCAGAGTGATATTTCACAGATTAAATGTCATAACAAACATACTCAAAAACTTCATGTAAAGAATGCTCAAGCTTGTTTAAGGGATCTTCATACTGATTTAGAGACGATTTGTGTGCACCTTTTAAGACCATTTTTAACAGATTTGAAAACATTGACTTACATAAAACCAGTGGCGTACCTAGAACTTTTGCCGCCCGGGGCAATCTCCAGTTTGCCGCCCTTTCTATTATAAGTTAATCAAATAGTGGTTTTTATAAATTAATACACATAAATAAATTATTAAGTTATTTAATCAATATTAATTAATACACAGAGTAAATTTTTTAGACATATTTGTATGTACTCGTAAACATATATATATATAATATCTACTCTTCTAGCTTTCATACTAGAAAAATCGTGTATAATGCTCTCAAAATTTATATTATTTGTAATTTCTTGTTCTATTGACAATATTGCAAGATTTTGTAGTCTTAATTGACTCATTGTAGAACGAAGATAATTTTTTATCAACTTCAATTTTGAGAAGCTTCTTTCGCAACTAGCGACACTGATTGAAATTGTTAAAAAAATTCTTAACAAAATTAAAATGTTGGGAACAGAATTTTCCAACCTATACTGCTGAAATCAAATATTAAACTTATAATAATCATTTGTTATTCAAGAAAGAAAATAAATATGAAATGAATAAGTTGCTTTTTACAACTATAAGTAAATATAAAAAATGCCGCCCCTAGGTAAGTGCCGCCCGGTGCGGACCGCACCAACCCCCCCCCCCCCCCCCCCCCCAAGGTACGCCACTGCATAAAACTGTGTTGTTTATAAATTTATTTTAAAAAAATTAGGAACGGCCTACTATCTACTTATTTTAAAAAAAAATACCTGTAATAAAATCATGCAAAAATCTGACGAAAGTAAAGTTACTAACACTCACTGAAATAAATTATTAATCAAATAATTAAATGAATAAAGCAGTAAGTGAAGTGATCTAATACTAGACGTGCAGAGTTAAAGTAGTTAATTATATTCTTAATATATTATTATTCATATTACTAAATATTTACTGAATTATCTGTATTAATTACAATTAATAAATATAAAATCTCTGTAGCACCTGAATAAGATGTGGAGTTTTTTTCATATTTGAACTTCTTTAAAATTACTTTACAGGAATATCATAGTTCCTTTTCTCCATTGTTGAAAACAAACAGATCCATCCATTGTTGGTTCTATAAATCAAGTGTATTATATTAAAAGATAAAAGATTTGGAAACTCTAGTGGCAGGAAGGAATATACTCGTATTTTCCTGCTATTGTAGCCATACATTACAATTTAAACCTGTTACGTAAATTTTAAAACAATTGCTATAAATGTTAAATAAAACCAAGCACTTGCGATCTTTACCCGTCTTTTTTTCATCTCGATTTTGGACAAATAAGCTCTATTGATGCAAATTGAGATATATGCAGCTGCTGTGAATATTTAGCAGTTTGGGATCAAAGAAATATAACAAGAAGCCTTGAAAACTTCAGCACCACAAGTCAATACGTAATAGTCAATTCTGCTAAATATTTTTCAAATAATCCTTTTTTTTTTTTTGTTTTCTAATGCTAACACTTATAGCCTTTCCTTTTTTAATCCTACTCTACTGAAAAAAAGTGTGGTTTATTTATTATTTTGCATCATGTTTAATTAAAATAGTCCTTATCGATAATTACTTTACTATAAGTAAAGTATAGTGATCATGAAAAAATTCGATCTCGAGATTTTGACGGAATTGCATGTTTTGAGGTCCAGAAGTCGTTTTATGAAGTTTTTGCGATGATGTCTGTGTGTGTGTGTGGGTGGGTGGGTGAGTGTGTTAGCATTGCTTGTTACCACACTACGGTCAAGAATCTTTGATTGATCATGTTGATATTTTACACAAAAATGGACCCCATAAAGACGAAGATCCCTATTGTTTGGGAAGAATTATGCATGATGGGAAAGTCACTTTTTTTGCCAAAAACCGTTTTTTAGAAAACATTTATTTCTCCTAAACTGATAACCCTACAGTTTTGAAGTTTTGACATTATCTTTAAGGTGACAAATGGAACAAATGAAAAATATATTCAGAATTTTAAAACAACAGGAAATATTTTTTTTTTTTAATAAAATGTACAAATTTTGACTTATAATTCAATCTCAAACCTTGTGAGAGCAATACAAGCCATACTGTTTGACGGACAAGAATGAAACTATGCTTATAAATAGAAAATTATGTGTAGAATGAGTTGAGATATTTTTTTTCAAAATTACTTTCGCTAATGGGGCGTTACGGTACGATTTCTGTTTTCAGAAAATGTTTTTTTAACGCTAAATGGCTTATTAAAAAATAATGAAAATTTGAGCAAAAATGGAAAAAAAATTAGCAATTCATAAAAAAAAAATCATGAAGTTTTAATTATGGGAAAGAGCAATAACGCTATAAAAACTGTTTGTTTATCCTAGACTAATAGATCACCTGCTATACTTGTCGAATTTTTTATATTCTTTTTCATTGTTTACATTGACTTTTTTTGAGCGAATCCACTGAGATAAAATTGATTTTATAAAGGAACAGTTTAAATTGTTTATTGACGTATATGAGAAATAAGAGGAATAATATTGTGCAGGAAAATGATAACACTCACTCAGAAAAAATTTGTATATATGTTATTTGCTAAAGGGGAAGGAAAATGATCTCTTTAAATACTTAGAAGACATAAAATTCACAGTATAATAATTCTATAAAAAACCAAATATGTAAAAGATAATTCAAAATTGAAATCTTTCGTTTAGAGATTAATAAATGTAATTATCGTACATCTTTAACTATAAATCATCTTAAAACAACATTTTTTCTTCGCTGTTTATGATGGAGAGAAAAAGGGTATTTTCCTGTTATATTTGAAACTTTTACTTTAATATTCAATGTAGAAGGATGTCAAGTAAACGATGTAAGAAATTCTCTGGCTATTTGAACAAAAGCCATGTTTTCTTGTAGGAGAATATTTCGTATCAAGAAATGTTCACTTTGGTTTTTCAAAAATGTTATTACTGCTGTTGTTATACTAATGAAATTATTTGCATCAGCTGTGTGATGTACAAAAATGAAAACTTATATATTGATATGTTCTTCAATCACTATCTGTACTACCTCAGGAATGAAAGACTAATAATCATATCCCATTTAGATGTTTACGTTATGCTTAAATGAGACGTTATGTGTTATATACTCAAGAAATTTGATATTAAGTGACTTATAGTAATGTTGGGTGTAGGCCACTCCAGATTTTTTTATTAAAGGGATTTATGACAAATTGGCTTTTAAAAAAAGGATTTAATTGGCTGGAGATTCCTCAATTATTAATTACCTAAGATTAAATAAAACACAAGGTTCATTATAGATAAAGTTAGTTCTTGTAGCTTTTTTTATGAAGAGAGGTGCTTGTATTACAAACTGTAAGTAAAGATGGTATAGAACAATTATCCATGTTTGACAAAGAAGAAGTCTGGACCCCCTCATAGATCATAGTTGTTTATAAATGCCGTCTAATTGTTGAAATGATATAGAAGGTGTGCTACTCATACAAAATAGTTCCAAAGCATGATTAATAATTGTTCATTAATTAGATCACATGAGTAAAACTGACTAAGAACTAAGTAATTCAAGTATCGTATAAATAAACACCTGTCACCTTCACCTATCAGAATTCACTTCAGTACCTGACTTGGCAAAACTATATCCAATTATTGAAAGACCTGAGAGAAAATTTAAAAATCAATTAGTCTCATAAACGAATTTGAATGGTTAGTGGTTGGAAACTATTATCTGAGTTAATGCTAATATATGTTTATGTGTGAGTGTGGGTAGCTTGCCTCAGGCCTGTCTGGATATTATCTCAGTAATTTTCCAAACCCTAGTTTCGTGATTATCCCACTCTTATTCTGAATATAAAAATAAAAAGGAGCGCAAGGGGAGGACAAGAAGGGGAGGAGGGGAGGTTTGTGAATAAACGACGTCGAGAGATAATTCGAGAGGAACGCTTGGGTAAGGAAGAGTCCAGTATCAACGTCTCCTAATAACAATAATGAAGTGACCGATTCAAATGGGTTGGAATTCGCTGAGAGAGGGCGAGAGCCTGAGGCAGGCCACGGTCCATTATGTCCCTTCCATATTCAGATACTATCTCTACCACCCCCAACCACACGCTAATAGCAAACTGCTTACCTCCCTATTTACACAACATAAAGTCCTCAATTCTTACATTACCGTCCTAATATTCTCCACTCATCCAATAAATTTTCCTCGCAAGTATTTCATATCCAGTCTTCTTAAAGGAAAAAAAAAAAACGTGAAATACTGTTGATAACTCTCTAGCACTCACCTTCATTTTAAATAATTTTCAAGCTGTAAACTTAATGTTCCTAGCTTATTGATTTGATAAAATCCTGAAATTTACTTATTAAAAGTTAAAACAACATCAATTCAAGCTTTTCAATCTGCATCAACAACTTCAGAAAAAAATAGGTTAACATATGATCCAACAAAGAGTGGACATAAAGTTTTGAAATACAACATAAACAAATTTTAGAACAAAAAATAAGTTTGAAACAGAATCTAAAACATTTATTTGTATTTTAATATCTGGTTCATAATAACAAAAAAGGATACCTGAAGAGTGAGTGAGTGTATCTGGTCAGATAGAAAGGTTATCGAATAACGTAAACGCTGCATGATGAGCACCCTAGAAATGCGAGAATAATAGGAAGAACGCTAATGAGACGGTTGAATGGTGTGAAAGAAAGTGATTTGCGCGTGAACAGGAGTGGACATGATATCAGACTGAAGAAATTGTCCAGGTGGCATGACCCATGTCGGCTGTTGTGTCATAAGAATAACATTTTGAAACAAAGCCTGTATTTTTTTTTTAAATCAACCGTCTTAAGAGGTTAAAACAATAAGCTTGACCAACATTCAGATATTTATGGCGTTTCATCGCAGTAAATAATGGGATAACAAATTATTTTAAATGGTATTTTTTTTCTTTTTTTCTTAATATGAGTAAATAACACTGAGTTAAATTTTCAGTAAATGTAGAATAACCTACTTACTGTGAATAATCATTAGAATTAAGGACTACGGAAAATAGGTTTTGGTAAGAAAAAATGATTAGCTCCTATAAGAAATAATCCTGGATTATGTAAACATTAAAGGGTTAAAGGTGGTCACATTGGCCCAGACTAGGCTCGATAGGTATCAAGTGGTCATTACTTTCTCCTGTGCCTTTTGGTAGCCTTCGTTCCTTTTCCTCAATAATAGTTCCAACAAACAATACTTTGTAACCTACCTCAATAGTGTAACGTATTAGAACATTTTCTAGAACTGTAACATTTTTGTTCCTACACATACTGTTGTCCCTCCAACTTTTCAAGTATAAGAACAAAACCACCAATGTGGTGGTTCAATTCAACTTTGAATCTATGAATAAAAAAATGAAATATTAATTTCAGCGATAAAATCCTCATTATTGACTCAAAATACAAAGTAATAAAAGAAAAATGGTTTACGATTTATAATTCTTCCAATATCTAGAAAAATGCTAGAAATTGGCATAAACAAACTACAAAACTACGCTGAAAAAATGTTTTTTGAAAGGTAGAAAATCATTAAAACTTTTTCATTTAACAACATAAACTTATATTTCCATGCCGTGAGGTTATGCTTTTTCTTCTTTATTTGTTAGTTTATAACCATTCCAACAACTGCAGGTATTACTGGTTTCTTCAATAATTAATGCATTTGAAACAATCAAGACCTAAAGAGGTCAAACCACGACTTCATGAAAGACTTATTGAAATCTAATTCGTCAATGTTTCATTCCTGAGGATCCGACAGATATAGAAATAATATTTATCGTAAAAAAACTACCATTAAATAAATCTCTTCCTTAAAACTCAGTTAAAAATAGCTGTAAATTTATTTATGCAGTACTAAATAAAGAGTCACTATAAATCAAATCATTAAATCATTCCTATTCTGATTATGGAGTCCATTTTGTCGATGCTTGTCAAAACACGCTACAAATAAGAACTTATCCAGTTATGTCTGTTTTTCTTTGCTCCCTGAAGTATTCAATCACATTATTGTTAAATGGATTCATGTTTAGAGTGAATGTAGCAACATTTGAGTGCACTTTTGGGTTATAATTAGCACTTTGGCGAATCAAACATGTCAGTAGTAAATATTAATCGTTTACTTGAACATTTCTTTGAGTCAAAATGATATCCTAAGTTTCAATTTCTTTGTATATATGAAACTGCAACAGTTCTTTTTTAACCTTCTCAAAAGTTTTGTATGTTTTTAACACAACAGAATATGTATGTTTTTAACAAATGTTTGTGTTAAAAACCAGAGGGAATTTCTTCCAATCTAAAATGGGAATTGTCCAAGATTTCCTATCTACTCTTGCGCTGGTCCTATATTTTCAAATACTCGAATCCATCTTGCAAACTTGATATCGGCGACATAACTAATTCATGAAAGCCCGTTATGATGGGTGATTCTTAATCCATGGTATTTTGTATAATTCAATTTTGTATTATCCTATCAGAGTGTGACATTTAGCTCTATCAACACTGCCTTGTGTATGCTTAACAGTAACTGAACTTTAAACAATCTGAACTTGAAACTCGAGAGTGGGAAATATGGAAAGTCACCAACAAAGAACAATTTCATGTTCAGCCCTCAAACTTTCCATGAATACTCTAACCATGACCAAGATGAAGTTCATGATGGCAGGTTGCCGGGGGCCAGTGGCAGCCATGTCCAACTGTTATTTTTTAACCGAATTACTGTAGCTTATCAGATGAGGCCACGCCTACGTAATGGCTACTCTAACCTTTCACCACGCCAGCCTTCTAATAGTCCTACCTCACGACAAACTATCAACTAAATCATTTTTCTCACTCTATATTGCACTCTTTCTTGAAACGTTTCAGATTTAAAAAAAAAAGCAATAAAAATGTTGATAACAAGGAATTTTCTTGCATTATTGCAACTTTAAGTTAAATCAAGCTCAAATTGTGAGCAAGCTACTCAATAAGTTAAAAATAAAAGTACTTAATCACATGAAAGGTAAGCAGAAATTTGAAGAAGTGAGTCATACTTGAAAAATGTCCCATTAAAAGTTTGTGTCTTCCATGATCAATATTCACCTTTATTTTGATTATTCTGGAGTCGTTTGAATTAGAATATTTTGTAGTTTTTTCTCATTATAAAGTTTAATTTAGGAAGTTTAAATCCTGTTCCACATTCTCTACTTTTATTAGTTGTGGGAGTTCATTCCAATAATATCTGGAAAAAAGAAATTTCCAGCAAAAGGGTTATGACAAGAGATACGAAATAATCCCTTACAGGAGAACATGACTTTTGTTCCTATAGTCAGTGGATCTCATAAATGGCCATCCATAACATACCTCGCCAGTGGATCTGTTACATTTAATAACGTTTTTCTGACCTCCTTCTACACTGAAAACTTTAGCCAAAGCTTTATCTTTAAGACTTCAAAATATTCCTATTTTCTCTGAAAAATGTCAAAAACATGTAAGGAAAAATGTCATTAAATGACTTTGGAAATCTCAAACCATTTCATTCCGTAAAAATTTCAAAAATCGAATTTGTTCACGATCACTATACTTATAGTTAAGTAGTATGTGTACATTCACATTACATTTTTAATAAAATCTCGTATTGTAATAAGCACAAGTTTTTGTTTTTCAAAATGTCATACTTCTCTCTGTGGAAAGGTTTTAAACAAAACCGAGATATCCTGTTTGAAAGTTTGTTGTGAACCAAGATACTGACACAGGAATGGTGTTTTTTATTTTCTATACTATTACATGGTCGATATCTTTTCATGTTATATATCAAATGAATTTTCATTAACTACAATACCGAAAACATCATAGTACAGTTTATAATAGTTCTCTGTCAGGAATTCAATATTTTCCATGTTGGGTTATATTTTTAGTCTTCTTTTCATGCTCATTTATCATACATATTTCTGAGAAAATTGGAGGTTTACCTTTCAGATATCAAATATTCTTCTGAATTAGTTAAAAGGAAAAAAGAAAGTTACTAGTTGGTGAATAAACAGAAGTTAGCGATGGACTAGAGAAAAGAAGTTTATGTATGTATGAGGGAGGATGAGACATGTGGCTCGAAGTAAACAAGAAGGCGGATGTTCTTTGTGCACACCCCCGCCCCTAATTGCATATTACAGACTTGGTCGACGCGTGCGCATTGTTACTGCCAGCTGTATTCGCAGTTGTTCCTTTTTTGCCATCCATTTCCGTTGGGGACAGAGAAGGGATTTTGACTTGAGTTTGGTCGAATTAACACTTAGCCTCAAAGAGTAAAAGGAGCAAGGAACGCCTACTATTGTTCAACCCTTCGCAAACAGCCTGATTCAATTAGGCTTCGTCATGATAAAGGTTTCAACGTGAGTGACACTCGCAACTTTTCTCATGTCACAATACATTTTTCAACAAAAGATGTCCGATTTATTCGAACGAATCATTGCAAAATAATTCAATTTTAGTAAACACGAAGGTAAATTATGATAATTAAAAATGTACTACTTTCAATCAAATCTATTAACTCAGACAACTAACATCTCACATCTTTACCAATAATTATTTAAAACCTGATACATCATTATTGGCTAAACTATATGTCTCATTCCGTTTTTTGAAAATGCTTGTCCTGACAACCAGGCTTTATAAAAGACCTGTTTTGTCAAATCTATAAAGAAATACAAAAATCAAGTGTCTCTTTGTGTATTATAAGGCACTGTAGGGAGGCCAAATGTCATCCCATTTGAATGAGAGAGTTCCCATTTTCTTAAATAATTTCCTCAAGTTTAGTATAAAAAAATCTGGAGTGGCCTACACTCAACTTTACTATAAGTAAACTTAATATCAATGTTCTTGGGTATATAATATATAACGTCTCATTTAAGCATAATGTAAACATTTAAATGGGAGATGCTTGTCGTTCATTTATGAGGTAGTACAGATAGTGATTGATCGACTTATCAATATATAAGCTTATTTTTGTACATCCCACAGCTGATGCAAATAATCTCATTTGTATAACTACATCAGTAATAACATTTTGAAAAGCCAGAATGAAAATTTCTTGATACGAAATAATCTTCTACAAGAGAACATGGCGTATGTTCAAATAGTTGGTGGATTTCTTATATCGTTTACTTGACCTCCTGTTACATTGAAAATTTAAGTCAAATTTTTAAATTTAAATCAGAAAAATACTCTTATTTTCTCTGAAAAACATCAATAACATCCAAGAAAAAATGTCTTTTTAAGATAATTTATAATTAAGGACATACAATAATTACATTTATTAATCTTCAAACGAAAGATTTCCATTTTGAATTATGTTTTACATTTTTGGTGTTTTATAGAATTATTATACTGGTAATTTTATGGCTTCTCAGTATTTATTAAAATCATTTTCCTTCCCCTTTGTCGAAAATCATATATACCATTTTCTCTGAGTGAGAATAGTCTAATTTTATCTCAGTGGTTTTGCTCAAAAAATTTCTGAGTCAATGTAAACATTGTAAAAAAATATCAAAAATTCGACGGATAAACAAACAGTTTTTATAGCTTTATTGCTATTTCCTGTAATTGAAACTTCATGAATTTTTTTTATGAATTGCTAATTGTTTGTTCCATTTTTGGTCAAATTTTCATGATTTTTTAATGAGCCGTTTAGCGTCATAAAACATTTCCTGAAAACAAAAATCGTACTTTAACGCCCCTTTGGTGAGTATAATTTTTAAAAACATTATCTCAAATCATTTTCCACATAATGTTCTATTTTTAAGCGTAGTTTCATTTTGATCCGTCAAACGGTATGGCTTGTATTGCTCTCACAATCTTTGAGATTGAATTATAAATCAAAATTTACATTTACATTTAAATTTACATTTTATTGAAAAAAAAAATATTTTCTGTTGTTTTAAAATTCTAAATATATCATAATTCTTCCCAAACAATAGGGATCTTCTACCCTATAAGGCACAGTTTTGTGTAAAATTTCAACTTGATCCATCAAAGATTCTGGACCGTAGCGTGGTAACAAGCAATGCTAACACAACAACCCACCCACCCACCCACGCACACACACACAGAAAACATCGAAAAAATATCATAAAACGACTTCTGGGACCTCAAAACATGTAATTCCGTCAAAATCTCGAGATCGAATTTTTTCACGATCACTATACTTTACTTGTAGTAAAGTAAAAATTGATAGTAAAATATTGATATTTTGTAACAAAATACTTTGCAATCAAAGATGGTTATAAATTTAATTCTATACAACTTATATTCTAAACATATTTCTCTATGCATCACTTAAGGTCCCAAAATCTCAAAAAACGGTAACAATGTAAAATTTCGTTGTCATTTGTCAGCTTGTCATTTCTAACGTAGTGCAATCACTTATTATGTGGTATTTACTCATTGTAGGGTAAAAAGTTAATGAAATGGTCTCCACATAAATCTAAATTTAATGGTATAAACAACGCGTTGTTTATACCATTAAATTTTTTTATGTGGAGACCATTTCATTAACTTTTCACCCTACAATGAGTTTATCATTTGTTTAAATTTGAATTCACCTGTTAGCGATGTAGGTGTTGTCCGTTTTATTGTTATTTTTATCAGTTAGAACTGAAAATGTTTCATTCATAATTACTTAATTCCCTTAGTGAAATTAAGAACTGTAAATTAACCTTCACGCCATAAGTAACCTCTTATCTATTACTAAGAACTATAATACTTTTTATTTGATAGTTTAATTTTAACAAAGATTCGTTCTCTTGAAATTTAGTAGAGATACTATTCAGACAAAAAACACACCAGAATTTTAAACAAAAAAACAATAAATTTAATCATAATTATTATTACTTTACTATAAGTAAAGTATAGTGATCGTGAAAAAATTCGATCTCGAGATTTTGACGGAATTACATGTTTTGAGGTCCCAGAAGTCTTTTTATGAAGTTTTTTCGATGATGTCTGTGTGTGTGTGACGTCAGATAGAATACAGGGAAAGCCTTGCAAAGGAGCAGATGGTGTTCAAAGCTAGGGCTTTGCCATCCTTTTACCGACGGTCTGTCTAATAATTTCTTAGAATTTTTTTTTTGTAACTAAATTTTGGGCGAATTTTTTTTTTTTGCATTTATAAAACTTTTTTTTTATCAATCATTATACAAATTTGATGAATCAAACGTCTGTCTCTGAAAAACAAGTCTGGATTTGTGCGTCAGGATTTTCTTGTTTGGATTGGTGTACAGCACTTCTGGCTGTACACTTCTGGCTCAATCAAATGTCTTCGCTTTGTTTTGTAAGTTGTTTTTATTTTTCCATAATGTATAGTACTAGCCAATAGTGGATAGTATATCATTTAGTCTGTTCAGTTCTATTTCCCTTACAATGGTGTTTAAGTTTAAGATAAGTTTACTTTTCATTATACATAGTAAGTCAGATGTACAGATCATTCTTGACAATTGTTTACAGATCTCGATTTACCTCAATAATCCAACGTTGTTTAAATTTTATACATGTGTTAGATTTAAATTCTAAATAGCCAATTTACTAATAATTGAGACCTCAAAAACATAGAAATTTTCATATTCCCAATATACATAATTGTTTTAAGATTACCATTCTTTAAATTAGTTCTAGCAACAGTATAACTAAATAAAAATCCAATAAAACAAAAGTATTTGAAATATTCATAAATCTAAATTAAGGACTGAATAATATCGCTTTATGGAAAAGGCCAATGATTTACAGTGAGAAAGTCTCTAAACCGAAACTTAGAACAATCAAATTTTAACTAAAGGCTAGAGTGGATTTTTTTAAAAAGAACTCTATTTTTCTATCAGTAACCTATAAAATACAAACAATGACCATACAAATTATAATGAAAGGGTAAATCTTTTGTCCTAAGGTAATCGCTTCGACAAGAAGAGTGCTAAAATGAAAAGACATATCAAATGCTAGTCAGGCTGTCAGTCGGTAAACAATCGACATATCATGTTTGAAGCCCATATTAAGTTTAACTAAATTAAAGTATTTTAAACCTTGAATGAATTTATATAATCAAATTTTCAATAGTTATTCAACTTAAAGATATTTTGTTCATGTTAAGAATTTGATACTTCACCACAGACATTTGTATACATCGTAAGAATACTATCTCAGACTAACTATGGAGAACATGACACAATTCATGGGCTTTAAAATTGAACATAGCTCAGAATAAAGCAGAGCAAATCACTGCTGTTGTTTTCAAATCAACACCAACACTGCAGTGATGCTTCAGAGGGGCAGTAGCCATAAGCGTCAAAAGAAAAAAATTATCCAACCTTTTAGATTAGATTTAGATTTAGATTTAGATTAGTACCTTTTAGACATTCAGATACTTTCCAATTGAACACGCTGAAGAACATAGATGGATATGTAATTTAGATGTCAATTATTTGGTACCGTTACATCCTATCTACAACATTGATCGAGTTACAGATTACAGCACTGTTGGATCCACATAACAAATAGAAAAGGTGCTGGCTTCCACAGTAGATTTTTCTAACATTTTACGACTATTAATTCTAACAGTATTGATAACAGTTATGGAAACTCACTGTGATTATGCAAGATCTTAAATATCTGAAGAAGATTAAAATTTACTTGACAAGCATAGAGTTTACTTTTCTGTAATCTATACAGATCTGAAATCTGTAATTCATGTCCTGTCTACTAATAACAGCCCAGACTGTGGAATTAATTTCCCATAGCATTACTAGTAATGGAATAGCTGACAAACTCACAGAATGGTGGTGAGGGGGGGGGGGGAGGGAAGGGAGGAACTAAAATCTTAGTACCAACATCTTAGTAGAGAAACTTTGAAAATCCTTCCCACAATGTCGATACCACGAGCACCTCCCGAGAGATAACGCAGTGGCTAACATCCGACTTATTACAGTGCACGAGTGACTACCTGAATCCCTACTTACATCACTATTGCACAACCAACTACAAAATATTTCTTACTTCTCTTACAGCATGAACGAATAGTCTTTATCTTGCAATCTTTCCTAGGTTAGTCAGATGCCTAAAAGAAGTATGCTAAGTGTTCTCGTGTTCAGGAGAGCTCGGCATCCAACGATATTAAGATGAAGTCTGGTGTTGGCCAACAACTTTAATAGTTCTATTCAAAAAAATACTTGTGTAAGTTATTCGTGTGAGCATTACATTTAATTAAGGAAATTCAAAATTTAATCTATACATTGGCAGTTGAACAGAGAAAATAGTTTTTGTGTTTACATAAGGTACCATAGAGTACTTATAAATACTTTTCGGTATCGCCAAAACAATTATACTGATCTTCTTACCAAGAACTCATCAGTTGTTAAATTCCATATTAATCCGTTAAATACTGTGACCTTTATCACACACCCTGTGACACTGTGACACACACACACACACACACATGAGAGGGAGAGGGAGAGAGAGAGAGAGAGAGAGAGAGAGAGAGAGAGAGAGAGAGAGAGAGAGAGAGAGAGAGAGAGAGAGAGAGAGAGAGAGAGAGAGAGAGAGGGAAATCACATAAACATCAAAATGTTTTCTGGGAACCTCAAAAACATATAAATCCTCATATCACCGAAAACAGCTTTTTACGTTAGTACTACTCATTAATAGTAAAAGAAAAACAGAACAAATATACTAGTTGCAACTGGTTTAGAGTCTCTATAAAATCTAAATATAGTAAAATAATAAAAAGTAAATAATAAAATGACTCACAGGTTAAATGGTATAAATACATTTTTGCTCATATATTTATATCATAAATACCTATTTTTTTGCATGTATGGAATCATAACTGAGCAGGGTTTAATATTAATAGCTGATAATGAATCACCTGTTTGCTTCCTGAAATATTTGTTTCTCAGACGAACTTTAATTTATATTGAAACATTCTGTTCAAACAATATTTTTTGTATTCACAAATGGACATTTATTTGTTTGAACATTTCTATTAATTATTTATTGATACTATCTGAGTCACGATTCATGCTTAAATAATCATATTAATTAATGAGAAATTTTGTATTAGATTATCAGAACTTAATTTCCATAAAAATTACAATCCGATTATATTAAAAATTAAAATAATTATTTTTGTACAGGGATAGAAAGATATTAGAGGCGACACTGGAGATTGAGAAGGTTATACATGGTTTCCCACGTTGTCCTGGAGGTCTAGCTTAGTTTACAGGTAAACAGGATTTTCGTCCCTTATTTTAAATGATGATTATTGAATATTATGTCTGGTACTTGATTGTAATCTCTATCAATCTGAGTAATATTATTATAACTGTTTTATAAATAAAATACTTACATATGTTTTTAGAATAACCTGTGGCTTTTGTATACATGTTTATCAGAAAATTAGGTTATTTAGTTTTCAGTAAAAGCCGGTTGCTATAATGTTATTTAGTTAATAGATGTTCTATATTTAGTGGAGAGCTAAGGTATGATTTAAAGTACGTGTGGTTTTACACATTGTAAATCCTAGTAACACTCACATTTTGTGTTACTATTAATAGCCTTGATTCTCTAGATTTGTATTCTACTATTATTTCTAGTAATCGCTGTAGTAGTTATCAAAATATTGTTGACAAGCTGAGTATGAGAGCTTAATTTTAATTATGCTTTAGTTCCAGATGACAAAATTGCTCTTGAAACACTAGTTCATTTTTCAATAACTAGTTATATTGTTAATTATTCACCTAAAATCTTTTTATTATTTCATAAAAACATCTAGAAATTTCTCATTGAGTATGAACATTTTAATTTGGTTGAAAATCAAGTGAGAAGACCTGATAATATTATATTGGCAACCCCTTTCCTTTTTAAGTGCTAACATCAAATAAAGTTAATATTCTCAATTCATCAGAAGCAAACGGATTAGATTTGGAGAAGTTATGTTTTTTTCTTTAAACCTATTCATAAGTATAATGAATTGTTGTCCAGCTATGTAGTTCATAAATACAGTATTAAGTCAGTTTAAATAAATAATATTAAAGGTATTGACCCACACTAATTTCGGTTTATTTATTAAAATATTAATTTTATATTTTTCATATATAATTGAATTAAATATTCATTGTTGACTTATTTGTCCCAATAACTTATTCTTATCTTAGTATCTATTTCAGTTTTACTGCATTGTTTCACTGTGTGTTGTATAAATATTTTGCATTTTTTCTGAAGTTTATATATTTTTTCTTTTAGTCCCAAATTTATTGCAGTGTTGTAGTTCTACTTTTCCTCTCCCATATAAATCAGTATCTTTTCGACTTATTTTTACACTACATTGTATATTGTGATTAATTCAGACATTATGCAATCAGTTATGTGGTATTTACTCATTTTGGGAAAAATACTTCTAAAAGTCTGCCTATACTACTGTTTAATATGATATGGTATTTTATTTATAAACACTGTAGTGTATTTTTTGTATCATTTACAGTTGATTTTGGTGCTAGATATAAATATAACTTATACTTTAGTATATTTTTAGTGAATTATAGAACAATAAGGAAATGTTATTTGTTTAAAATATTCTTTATATTAATCCTCAAAAGTATTGTAAAAGTTTTAAATTAAATCATTAGTAGTATATTTATTTATTAAATACCTCTAAGGCATTCGTTCCTCTGTTGTATAAATGTAACAGATATTATTTATCCATTATTCATATGGCTCATGCAATTTATTTGAGTTTTAGTGTTCTTTGAAAAGTAATAACATACCTCTTATTGGAGGAATTTCATCATAATTTTTCACAATTCTTTTTGTATATTAAGCATATAATTTGAATAGTAACAAAATTACTACAAGAAAATATTTCATTAATAGCAATAATTACAAAGATTAGAAATAATAACTTTATTCACACAGCTGGACTTCATTGAATAAGTCTTTTATTGTTTTGTGTCTATATGAAAAATAATTTATTTACTTGCACTCCTAGTGAATAATTCCTGATAGTTTTTTTTTTTAAACAATAGAAAACAACTGGATACACTTCATTATGGAAAAATATATTTAATGCAAATGCAGTATTTGGTTAGAATATTTTTTTTTTTAAAAAAAAAGTAAATATTTTTTTAACTCAAGATATTAGCATAATCAAATCCAGTTAGCAATAAACTATTCACACTATATTGTATGTGTATGATTGATTCAGACATTGTGTAATCAGTTATGTAGTATTTACTCATTTTGGGGAAAATACTGCTAAAAGTCTTTCATACTACTGTTTAATAAAAACAACTTGTTTCGAACGTGATGTTCTTCCTCAGGCTACATCAATAGTTGAATGAGTTGACGGACTCTCAGTTGCCTTCCAACTTTTCAATATTGATGTAACCTGAGGAAGAACATTACGTGTTCGAAATGTTCTTTTTTTATTAAGTATATTGAAACTTTCATTACCATTTTTCTCAAAATGACTACAATTAATGTAAACGATTTTGGAGTATTCTTCTCCATAATGTTATTGGCCTCTTGTCGTTGACTTTAACTGTTAACCATCTGGTGACGGATGCATTTAACAAGTTCATGTATGTTAAACTGTATGCAACCCTAAAGTGTAGTGAACTTGACAACTATCAACTAAAATAATCAAAGAAAAGCAATTAAATAAAATTTAATTTTCAAGTTTAAATACATTAATACATACAAATTATAATTTGCTTTCTGATGGACCAACCAGGCATTCTTGAAATATACTTGTAAATCATATGTGGGGGACTATTCATTAATAATGGTGGCCAAGTTTATGTAGTATGTAACCCTGTTAGAAAAACACAGGAATACTCGATTCTATAAAGAATTCAACCCTAGAGGTAATTACTGATACTGCAATGTCCACCCTCTACACAAACACCCAAGTGGAAATTGTATTCTTTCATAGGCCACAGAGAGAAAGTAGTAATGCGGTTTTGAGAACAAACCTTGAGTTATGTGAAAAATATCTACGAATTAGCACCACAAAACTATTAAAATTAAAGGCGTAAATAATAGCCATAATTAGGTACGGCAACTATAGTGCTGCAGAATGTGATGGACTTGCAGAACTAGATCACTTTCTTTTTGTGTTTTTAAAGGGGGAGGGGGAACAGGTATGCTCGTTCTACTGATTCCTAAAGGGGATAGATATAGCTTC
The DNA here is from genome assembly GCA_026182355.1 of Hermatobates lingyangjiaoensis. Taxonomy (NCBI): domain Eukaryota; kingdom Metazoa; phylum Arthropoda; class Insecta; order Hemiptera; family Hermatobatidae; genus Hermatobates; species Hermatobates lingyangjiaoensis. The sequence goes on along the minus strand of JAPFBL010000084.1, from coordinate 10,864,091 downwards.
ATCCATTTGTTGTGTCTTATACCTTACAAAAAAACCTATGTCAAATTGGTATTGGATAAGGTATTGCTAATTGGATAATAGCGGACTTGGGATATTCTACGAAATCTGTCAGATTGAAGAGATAGTTTTCATTTAAACTCTGGAGTCAAAATTATTGTATTCTGTGAAGTTTTGCTTTACTCGCAGGAAAGCTAAGATGCACAGTTTCAATTGTGTTTTTTCTAGATTGTGTCCCAAATTCACTCATTCTTCATTCTGAGTGGGCGTTTTTTAAGTTGATAATTTTTAAAGCCAGCTATAACCCCCATGTGATTCTAATTACTGTTTAAGTTCATTAACTCAGGTGTAAGTTTCAAGGGAGGTTCTTTGACCTTTAGACCACCATAGTTGAAGTTCACCATTTTTACTTTGTTGTGAGTAATAAATCGCAGAAAAAATTGTTTTCGTTATTTTAAGAGATTTACATGTTTGAGGTGCAATGAATCCTTTTGAAGGATTTTATTACATCTGTAAATGGGTGGGTGTACATCATCCTTTAAATGTATCGGTTCAAAAAATGTAACATAGACCATGATTATATATAATATACAATACGAGACATATAAAAAGTTAGAACTATATACATCATATGTATAACCAAATATATCCAAAATCTTCGGACACATCTAATGCATGTCCAAAGGTTTTGTGGACACGCATTAGATTTTACCGTTTGATGAATCAAATGTATATTACACACAAATATAGAACGTATACTAGATGCGATGTATAGTATTGGGCAATATTTCATAATGGGAAACACTTCATCCCTCATTATGTGATTTTAGACCCAATTTTTTTTCCAGAACTATGAATTCTAGAGGGCTCAAATTTTGCATTTATTATAAAACTGATATAAGCAATAACTAGAAAAAATTATATTTTTTTGATAACAAGAGAGGCTTGCATAATATAGCAGAAATGTTTACTTAAAGTTGAATCTGAAAGATTTGTAAACCAAACTAGTCACTCCATTTGTCTGAGCATTATGAGAACTAATAATAAAATAGGTCTTTATAGCCTTTTGTGATATAATATATTTTGTGAATTTCGTTTTTTTTTTTGCAAAACTTTTAACTCCAGAATTTTAAAATTTTATTTAGAAAATGTATCTAAAATTAGTAAGTTCGGATAAAAAGTCAAAGATGGTTTACGGGAAGGTTTGCTTGTAGGATTTTTTTTAAAAAAAAATTAACACTACTCAATAAATAATTGTAACTATGTATGATGTATATAGTTGTAAGTTTTTATGTAATTATCGATTTATATATAATCATACTCTGTTATATTTTGTGGGCCGATACATTTTAAGGATGATATTCAGCTTCTTAACATTGAAGTGCTTTTTTGTTTAGCTGGTTTCTATAAAGTATAGTCATCATGGCAAAAGTGTTTTATTTTTAAACGGATTTACACACGGAAGTTTTCTGAATCCAATTTTGATGGTGTCTGCTGCGTTCTATTGGGTTTTTCTCAATCCTTCCTTCATCTAATTTCTTTTAAAACATTTATGCCGTTCATTCCATGAATTGTAAAATCGTCTCTAATACTTTAAGATGCGTCCAGAGTAGCACAGTGGCGACGTGCTCGCCTCTGGACTACTTCGGGGTTCAATACCCATAATGCGGGAAGTGAAAAATGTGAGCACGTCGTCCCTAGGAGAGGATGTTAAGCCGTCGGTCCCGAACCTGTACGACGTCAAGTACTCGTTAAACATCCCTACTCTCAATACACTAAGGCAAAATGTAGGACTCCCAATGTAGAATCTTCGTTGTACAGTACGAGGGCGGTTTGATCTGTCCGTGACTTTTTGAATAAAAATTTTTTCGGCAAAGAAACATTTTATTTTTTTACATAGTCACCTTTTCGCTCGATACATTTAGTCCAGCGTTTTTCTAATTTTTTTATTCCCTCAAAATAATATGTTTTCTCAAAGCTCTCAAAATACGCGTTTGTTTCGGTAATGACTTGTTCATTCGACTCAAATCTCTTACCGCCCAGCCATTTCTTTAGGTTTGGAAACAGAAAATAGTCGCAGGGGGATAAATGAGGAGAATATGCTGGATGGGGTAGCAGTTCCTATCCCAATTCGTGGATTTTGGCCATCGTGACTAGACAAGTGTACACACGTGCATTGACTTGATGGAACAGCACTATCTTCTTTGCCAAATGCGGCGGTTTTTGCTTCAAATCAACGTCGAATCTGTTCAAAAAATTTAAATAATATTCGCCGGTGATCGTTTTACCTTTCTCCAGGTAATCAATGTGAATGACACCACCTGCATCCCAAAAAACTGTGGCCATGACCTTGTTGACTGACAGACTATGTTTGGCTTTTTTTGGTCCACGTTCGCCAAACGTTTTGATTGTTTGTTCCTTGGTCTCTGTCGTGTTGTGATGGATCCATGTTTAGTCCACAGTAGAAAAACGGCGCAAAAATTCGTCCGGATTACGGCTGAACATCGCTAAACACTCTTTTGAAGTGGTCACACGATTGCGCTTATGGTCAAGTGTGAGCAATCGTGGCACCCATCTCGCGGAGAGTTTTTTCATGTCCAAATATTCGTGTAAAATATGATGTACCCGTTCAGTTGAGATACCTAATCAAAAAGTAATTAAAGTAATTTAAGTTAGTTAAATCAATGCTTTATCAGCACACGAAATTCACTTTTTTCCATTTTTTGTAAAAATTCACGTGTTTGTCTACTTTGAATGACTATCAAACACCGATTGCACGTGGTAGTTGGCTCATAATTAGATAGTTGTCCACTAATAGATTACAGATGACGGCAGCACTGTTGCGTTTGGGGTAACTGCGCGGGAAATTCAAAAAATCACTGACTTATCAATCCGCCCCGTATCGCAAAATTTTTACCCATGTGTGTCCTCTCATGTGACCGCCACTGCGACCTAACCTGTACTTAGGGTTGCAGATATTTTACAAATAAATATATTTCACCTTCATGAAAAAACGAAATTTAAGAAGGTTTTTGTTATTAATTAGGGACGTTATTACAAGGCTAAGTAATTTAGTCGCTCACCGTTCTTGAGCAAAGTTTTGTGTCCATTCTGCTGTATAGAGGGTAGCTTAGTATGATGCGAATATAAAGTCAGAAGGAAAGATAACTCAGGCTGCTTTGACATTGTACCGCTTGTATAAATAATTGTATTTTCGTTTAACAAAATTTTTCTGTTCTTACTCCAATGCTACTTCCGCATACTTTTATCCTCAATGACCCCTCCACATTGTTATTATCAGTATAAATTAGTTTAAATGTCTCAATGAAATAGTGTGCTGTTAAAATCACTAGACCAAATGAACAATCGTTTTCTAAATGTTTTAATTAATCAAGGAACCTGGGAACAACAAAAGAAACTGAACAACGGGTGTCTAAGAAATGAGAGTACTTAATATTATAAAAGTTCATTTATTTGTCGAAAACTTGATACTGATTCAGTCCATCTCCATATACAAGTTCTTTTTGTTAAATTGAATCACTTCAGTGTTAGTTTTGCACAATACTGGTTTAGTAGTGCTCCCTCATGTAAAGATAATTACTGTTTATATTTATTTACAGTTAATTTTCCTATTTTTATTCTTTCTTTATGTCTTCTGAGATATTCAAAAACACTTTTCTTTAGGATGAACAAATACACTCCACTAAACTCCTAAACACAGGTGTAAATTGATCAAAATCAGTCTCACTACTTGCGAATTGTAAATGGTTAAAGCTTTAAGTCCAGTAGGGTGTTAAGGAGGAATGGTATTTTTATTGATGTGATTAGCTAAGGAATGAGTTTGAAACATCTGCTTTTCTCTTTTAAATGCAAATGAGTTTGATTCCCATCATCTGCTAAGAAGAAGATCTGATCGTAACAGAATTATCGGCAGGAGTCGGCACACAGGTCAAACTAACTTCAATCATTGGCTCTGTCTTTTGTTTTTTCCTTCTTTCTTTATGGGAGGGAGAGACAATCTGCTTATAGGGAATGATAGTTATTTGGCGGTGGGTCATGACAATTGCTTGCCTATTACCCCCACCCTTGCATCCCGAGGATAGTTGGAATTACCTTCAGACTCGTCCTTATCTCCCTCATCCTCATTCCCTTTCTCTTCTACTCTCTCCCACTTCACTGCCTCCTTTGTCGACCACTTACAAGTCAACCCTACAGATGTCATTATTACTTGTTATTCCTCTTAATTATTCTCTCTTATTGTTTCAGTAATATTTACAATGCAGCATTCCATTAGCTGTTATGTTGTTTCTTGTAAGTTGTAATTAAATTCAGTTGATAGTTAACTCTAACTATGGCATTCTTGCGTTAATTTGTTTCAATGTACTTCTCAGCAACCCGTAACTCGTTATCATGATGCAAGCAAACTTTTGAAGACTGGATATTTTGAATTTAAAATCGATTACATCTTTATTATATTATGCATCGCAATGAAAACAACGTTTAGACCAACATCTGATAATCTAAAGGAAGAAAAGAAAAAAATCCTTCTGACTATGATGATCTATTCAATTAAGTGTATAAAAGACAACTCTCTTATACTGTCTAGCATAATCTTGGCAATTTTTGTATAAAATAGTAAAAATGGTTACTCATTTACATAGACCCTTTTGATTGTTACTGGTGGTACTTAGTAGTACTATACCATGGTAACGAGGGCGGATTGATAAGTCAGTGATTTTTTGAATTTCCCGCGCAGTTACCCCAAACGCAACAGTGCTGCCGTCATCTGTAATCTATTAGTGGACAACTATCTAATTATGAGCCAACTACCACGTGCAATCGGTGTTTGATAGTCATTCAAAGCAGACAACCACGTGAATTTTTACAAAAAATGGAAAAAAGTGAATTTCGTGTGCTGATAAAGCATTGCTTTAACTAACTTAAATTACTTTAATTACTTTTTGATTAGGTATCTCAACTGAACGGGTACATCATATTTTACACGAATATTTGGACATGAAAAAACACTCCGCGAGATGGGTGCCACGATTGCTCACACTTGACCATAAGCGCAATCGTGTGACCACTTCAAAAGAGTGTTTAGCGATGTTCAGCCGAAATCCGGACGAATTTTTGCGCCGTTTTTCTACTGTGGACTAAACATGGATCCATCACAACACGACAGAGACCAAGGAACAATCGAAACAGTGGGTTGTTGTGGGCGAACGTGGACCAAAAAAAGCCAAACAGAGTCTGTCAGTCAACAAGGTCATGGCCACAGTTTTTTGGGATGCAGGTGGTGTCATTCACATTGATTACCTGGAGAAAGGTAAAACGATCACCGGTGAATATTATTCAAATCTAAAGAAATGGCTGGGCGGTAAGAGATTTGAGTCGAATGAACAAGTCATTACCGAAACAAACGCGTATTTTGAGAGCTTTGAGAAAACATATTATTTTGAGGGGATAAAAAAATTAGAAAAACGCTGGACTAAATGTATCGAGCGAAAAGGTGACTATGTAAAAAAATAAAATGTTTCTTTGCCGAAAAAATTTTTATTCAAAGAGTCACGGACAGATCAAACCGCTCTCGTAGAAGTAGTAGTAGTAGTAGTAGAAGAAGAAGAAGAATAATAATAAGAAGAAGAAGATCCTATTGAAACAATTAACTCAAAAATAAATTGGTACTTAGACCCTTTTCATTTACAACGCTTCAACTGCATTATCTGCCCTTTTGGACACATATCCAGTTTATCTTCAGCTTAAAACTAGAGTTATAACCAAACTTGTAAATTTAGAGTACATGTGTAAAAGCAAGTGTGCTGATAAATCTTTTAAATTAATTTTGACCTTTACAGTTAAATGAGTTAAGCAGTCTCAATATTTCCTAGCTTTATTGTTTTAATATGGTGGTTTAATTATTTGAATAAACGTGTGATCGTTATTGCTCTTTAGTTCGTATTCTGTGACTATTAAAATGTTTTTATTTTCACGTAACAGTTTGCCTACTTTCTTACAGCTCTGAGTTGTTTTACTCAGTTCAAACCTTAAAGTCAACACTTCAGACACATTTGGTCTTTTTGTTTAAACAGAATTCTTTAATAATTACTATTTGTTATTTACCTATCAACTTCCATCGTGTTGTTTTATTCTAAGTTATGTAATCATAAAAAAAAACGATTTAATTAATAACTTTCGATGGACTTTCATGATTTGAGGTGTCCAGATCTCATTAGTGATAGGTCATCATCACCAGTAGAAACGCATGTGGCTTTCATAAGTATAGATTTAAAATTATGAAATACTTGTATTACAAGTGTTAAGATCTACCGGAACTATTGTTAGCAAGAACTGTTACTTTGTGCAAAGTATTCAGCCATCCATGTGGAAATCTTAGGGTACAGTCTTAATAAACAACATAAAGGTTAAATTTATTATTATAAACTGCAAGTTAAAACTTAACTGTAGTCGATATTTTGAACATAGTCTACGATGACTGAAAGTTTCTGAAGAGGTCCATATTTGGTTCCTTGCAGCCAGTTCTACACCTAACATAAATCCAAAGAGCTATTATTTTTTGTATAGTTTCATTACAATATTTCTTGTTTTTTGGTTATATATGTACTTTTTCTTCACCTTTTTTTTACTCATTTTTTTTTTGTTTAAGTGTACCAAATAATTACTCTATTTTACCTACTGTCTTTCGGTTTACCTACTGTCTATGTATCACAGTTTAAGTGTATATATATACTAAACAATTAAAACTAATGATACAAATAGATGTAACTTTAAAAAAGGAAACGAATACACAATGGGACAAAACACTTACTATAATATTTTCAAATCATATATATATATATATATATATATAATTTTTTTTTTTTAATTTAATATTTGTGTAATATAAACACTGGTAATAAACTAAGTGCATGGAGCCAGAGTAGCCCACTGGCTTATATTTATATATATATTATATATATATATATATATATATATATATATTGTAAACAGGAAAACGATCCAAAAGGACAACAAACGTTTCACGATGAATCACAAACACAGAACTAAGGAACAAACACGCTTACTGTCTCTAATTTTCGGTTGAACCGTCATCAGGAGAGTTGAGATAGGGACACCAAGCGCACTTGTGAAGCGATGGTCTCCAACCGTCGCTTCACATATATATATATATATATATTTGTAAAAGTTGGGAGCAGTCCTTCTTCAATGCATGCTTTTAATAACTGGATGTCTGTTTCCACTTTGTTCAATTTCGTTTTATATTTAAAGAATTAAAGACAAAATTTCGTAATTTGGAAAAATATAAGACGAAATTGAAGAAAGTGGAAACAGACATCCAGTTTTTAAAAGCATATATATATATATATATATATATAAAGATTTCACATAAACACGTGAAACAACAATCAATGATCAAACCACAATAAGAAATGGGAAAACAACAATAAGAGAAAACAATAAGAGTTGGGTTTTTGACTCTGACGAAGACCGCTTGTTACGGTTGAAAGATCTTAGTCTTGTTTTCCCATTTCTTATTGTGGTTTGATCATTATAATATTATATATATTATATATATATATATATATATATATATATATATATATATATATATATAAATCAAATGAAACGGTGCATAGTACTTTATATAACAATTATAACGAAAAGAATATAAAGATTGACACAGATATAACTCACTTTCATATTTCGACAGTCGTCGTCGTAAGGAGGCGAAATGTCCCACAGAGAATCAGGGCTGTGAGTGTCGCCTCTTCATGACGACGATTGTCAAAATAAATATAGAAGTGAGTTATGTCTGTATCTATCTTTGTGTTGTTTTCGTTATAATTTATATATACAATTTATATATACAAATAAAAGTGTATAGTAACAATTTTAAAAACACTTTTTTAATGCTAATACATAAAAATGACCCTTTCTTTACAATAAATAACAAATAAATAAGAGTAAGGTATTTTGTAACACGGTGGGAAGAAAAGGAATTTTAAAGCTTGAAAGTTCACAAAATATTTTCACTTATGAAGTAGCTGTGTTTTTCTTGTTGCAATAAAGAAATAAATGGAAATAATTCCTACTTATATCTTGAAATAAAATATTTACATTAATACTTCTAGTTTAATTGTAGGAATAGTAGTTTTAGAAGGATGTCTGATTGGTTAAATATTTAGTTATCGTTGAAGTGCACTATTATTAGCGATACTTTATTAAAAGACTACTTAAAATGCATCGTAAAATTAGAAAGTCATGATTGATTTTACATTATTTCATTTTATTTTCTTGGAGTTGATGAGTTTTCTATATTCCAGAAATTCCTAAAGGTTATTACAAAAATGTTTATTGCACAGATCTTGTTTAAACCAACAAAGAAAATAAAAATTTGTTTATAACCACAGCCATTAGCTTACGACGCAAATGCAAATATAGCTTCCATTTTGGTAATTTTTTTTCCCAAAAGTTATGTATATATATTTGTTATGTAAAAGAAATAAATCAGAAAAGGAACTTTTGTTTTTGTACATAATTGAAAATACGTATTTCTTAAATTGAATTGTTTCTTCGAAAATCTTTAAATAATGAAATGTAGAAATAAAATGGATAAGTGTTCATCTCTTGATAAATGAAGTTTTGTTAATTTGCACAAAATATGATTCAACATTGTTCAGAGTTGGAGAGGGTTGAGAAAATCTAATATTCTTAGAAGCCTAACGGTAAGTAATTCCAAAGGGAGTGTATACTGAAGTCAATTACAAGTTTTCTAACTCCATACTAAAAGCTGGGGGTGTTCCCCTGATGTATATCTTAAGGGGTTTTGATGATTATAGTATTCTGTATAAATCGTGCATGTAAATTAATCGGACCTGGATCTAGTCCTAAATTATAGTCTGCTACCCAGCCAGTTTCTCTTATAATCGGAGTAATTCTTATCCTTTTCTCTGAGTCGATTTTATCTTTTGCCCATGAGCCATTATAGGTCCACTTTAGATGTATTATGTAGAATTGTTGGCTTATTGGTGTAATTGCATCCCCAACACCCCTTTTTTTAATTACAAGATGTTTCACCTGAAGCTCCTGAATTTAAATGTACTATCACTATCGTCTGATTCTACATGTATTGGATTTTTAATACAGATTAGCAACCAGTCTTTCTTCTACCTTGTAATGGACGAATTATGTTCTCACAGACTGTTACGATTATACCAGTTTCCTTTGGATTACTGGAAATAAGTAGTACATAGTTACAATAACCTCAGTATAGAAATATCAATCATTAGACTCACGTATCATATTGTCAACCTGCAGTAAGAATCTAAAAATTTCAGACGTTAATGATGAACCAGTTCAGTATTTCAGTGGGAGTAGATGGACACAGGTGGATTTTTGAATGTCAAAAATATAAATGTTACTCAATTACAAGTTAGTTATCCGTTGATATTCACTTGTGTTAGTGGTGTGTTAATTAAGTTGATGATTATTAGTACTCAGTTATACCAATGTGTAATTCCAACATACATTTTTAATTCACATAACCATGCGAACTTGTTTTTATTTTACTGTAAGTAGAGTGTAATGATGATCATGAAGAAAATAGATGTTGATGGATTTACAAGTCTTGAGGTCCCCTGAATACAATTTTGATATATTGTTTTTATGATTTATGGATATGTGTGGTTGGGTAGTTATCTACCCAGTAACTAACAAACACAAGTGGCACCCTTTGGTAGACCTTAATGAAATTCGATCCATATATGTTCTTGATTTAGAAACGAACTCAATTGTTTTTGGGCCATTTTGAATCATGGGCAACAATTCAAAATGAGTACCAATTTATTACCGCTCTTCTCGTCATTCTAGAAACTTGAAATTATGTATTTAGTATTGTCATAATGTGGTTATTGCTAGGGTTATTGCAAATTTAATAGTAAGCAGGGTAATTATTAAGTTCAGCCTCTAGTAAATTTGCTGACCTTAATTCTATTAAATAAAACTATAGACTTCTAAAGAGATTATTTATTAGAATCAAATGCGTTTCTAAAATTAGTCTAATAATCAATAATCAGTTGAATAATTATATTTGTAGAGGAAAAAGATATATATATGTTTTATATAAGTATGTATAAAAAAATGTAAAATATAAAATCAAATGAAATAATTATTTGTAATATTTCTATTTATTTATTTTAAACAGCATTCATATCCATTCATTCCATTTAAGGATTTAGCTAGCAATATATTCCTCCGAGTGTTACCAGTCCAACTTGTTAGTTGTTACTTTTTTGAAGTGACATAAATATGATTACATTTCAATTATAATTGTCTAAATAGATATAAACACGTTGAAATAATAAATTAATTGACTTCCCAATAAGGTGGGTAATACTTTTATTTGTAGTCAAGTTGAGAGTAGACAGACTCTTCCAGAGTTTTTTTCTAGATTGCAGCAACTAGTCCTTTAATCACTTCAAAGATCATTATAGTTTTTCAATTTTCAACACCTATTTTTTTGCTATTGTAGCTTCACTTTTTTTTACAAGCAGTAAGTGATTAAGCAAGCAGGCTCAGCTTAAATTTATCAAAAGGAATTTGATTGTGTTGATAGAATGTTCTTTAAACGGTTTTTTTTTGTTTTTTAATAGTTGCTTTTATTGCTGTAAAAATGGGGTTTGACTCATGTGATTATTTCACTTATTTGGCCTCCTTGTTATCAAAAGTGATTCCAACATCCCTGAATCAATATAAATAGGACATCCCTCCTGCAAACATTTTAACAGTATCTTTCATATAGTTTTCAGAATACTGAATTATTTTATTTTTGTTTCAGGAAATGGCTCCAAAAAAAGTTGAAGAACCCGAAAAGAAACCCCTTATAGGAAGAGTAGGAGTTAACCTAAAGGTTGGGATTGTTGGAATTCCTAACGTTGGAAAGTCAACCTTCTTCAATGTGATTACGAAGAGCTCTGCTCCAGCTGAAAACTTCCCTTTCTGCACAATAGACCCAAATGAAAATAAGTATTTTTATATAATATTTTTCAAAATAATTTTTGTTTTTAATTCTTAATAGACTAATAGATTAGTGAACAAAGTTCTCTATTTTCATTGTAGTAAATTAGAAGATTCTTAAAATTGAGTGTTTGAACATTGTCTCTTTCAGAGAATAACTGTCAAATGATGATATTATATTAAAATAGTAAATTAATCTATGGTTACATAATATTTATTAAATTAATGCTTGATCTTTTCCTTTTCTTTTGCCAGGTAAGTAGGGTACCTGTTCCTGATTCACGGTTTGATTACCTCTGTGAATACTACAAACCTGCAAGGTCAGCATTTTTTTAAACAATTTATATAATTTTAGTATACTTGAAAATCAACTCATATATATATATATGTATGTATACTGAGAACTTTTCGACCGTTTGGTGTATAAATATAAAGAAAATTATTGGCTTGTGTGAGTAAATCGAATTGTCTTTTACTGTAAATCAGAGGTCTCCTCATACCGATGAATATTCCATTTTATATATTTCTCTGGTCGAGTTTGTTCTGAAACGACGCTATTTTAATGTTGATAGTGTTTATACCATTCATCGAAACACACTGTAATAGGCATAGCTATAGTTTTCCCTTTTGCTAATTTTTCACAGCCAAATTAGAGCAAGCTTTTTCTCTATAATCGTCAGTTTACATTTGCTACAGTGACGATATTTTCTTCATTTGGCAATGTGTTAAAAATGGCTTAGACCACTCCCTACAGTCTTCCCTGAATTTTTGCTCCTCCATTTCTTTTATTTACCACCTGTCTAACAGTCACCTTCCTCTCGTGGATGTTGATCTCACCCTTGATTATGGATAAAGATAGCTTATGCCCATATTAATGCTCGGCAGTATCTTCAAGACACTAGTTGTCATCCCACTTATATTAAGAAGTGTCCCAGATACATGTTCATTCGTGTACGTCATATATTCATTACATATTTCCACCTCAAGTACCACATTCACCTTTTGAAAGACAACTTTAGAGAACTTACCTATCGCCCTAGTAGTTTGATTAACAGTTGTTCTTTGTTTTTAATGAACTAGCCCATTCCATTTCTTATTGTAAACCGTCCGACCTTAAATGCGTTTGCTCCCATCTTTTTTCCAAGAGTCTCTGTATTAATAGAAGAATGCGTATCCTATTCATCCTCATACTTCCTGTACATCTCGCTACGACATTTCTCTTTGGATAACATTCAGTGGTGCTTTCTAATTGATTTGGCTTCCTCTTTACTGAGTTTGCACATCATTGTCAGGGGTTTCCGGTAAGCTCACTTGCCTACCGTTTTTCCACACGTGCTAATTCTCATAGTCTTGGTTCTAGCTACTGTTTTCTTGCACGAACCCAAAAAATATGAGTGCCTCTAACCCCTGTTGAACATTGAAAGCTTCAGAGGAGGAGGAGGAGACATATTTCTCTGCTTGTACACCATTGTACCACTAGCCTCAATCTCCACTTTTATTTTTTTTAATTTTTTTTGTAATTTCTTTATTTAATTTTGGTCGTTATGTTTTTGTATTTTATTATTTAATTACTTATTTTATATATTGCTATTTTCTTTCTTTTCTCAATTATTTAATAGCTTTATCTGAATTAAATTTTTCATTTACTTATTTTTTCCTTCTTGTGAAAGACAGTAAGACTGCAGAGCGTGTGCACAACTGTGTATACTTTGTTAGTAGCCTATAGTGACGCGAGGATGTAGGAGATGATGGATGTAGAAATATTGAGTTAAGTTTCGTTGATGACTTTAGGAATCGTTTCTCCATGTTATCGTGTTTGTTGTTCTATGAAACCATTATAATGTATACATGTATAGACACTTCAAAGACCATCTGACAGAATGTGACTAAAATTAATCGAGTTTTCAGCTTCAAAATAAAAATATTAAATGTCGATGCTTTAAAACCTCAAAAATATCAAATCTTAAAAGTTTAAATTAATTTATTAAAGTTAACGAAATTTAACACAACATTTTAAAGTATAAGGTTATATAAAAAACTTTCTAACCCCTAGCGGTCAGTCCAGCAACTATCTTAGTCCAGGAGGTTACAATTACATCCTCCCTGATAGAATAATTTTCTGAAGGAAAATGTACAATTTATTTGAGTTTAATCGGTACATTAAGGGAGAAATCTTGTCAATAATTTTGAATTGTCCTTTTCTAACTTCACCCAACTTTTCTCTATCCAGGTTGTTTCCAAATTGTGCAAAAACCTCATCAAATCTGAGTTTATTTTTCTCACAATATTTAACTGTTCTTTCGTACGCCCTTCTTCTATCTTCTTGTAGGTCTTGTTCGCTGTCGATAGGTCAAACGTGTATGTTTTGTCTGAAAAGTAAATAGGCTGGCGTATACCCAGTCACAGAATGTATTGTTTCGTTATAAGTGTCAATCACGTGTTTAGCAATAGTCTGCCATCTTCTCTTCTCTCCGGGTATATTAAACACCTGATATTGTTCATATTATCTTATTTAGTTTTTCTACCATTCCATTTGACCTTGAGCAATCAACTGCTGTTAATTTTAAAATAATATTTTCTTCCTTTAAAAAGTTATTTAATTCGGTTGAATCTATCGCTGGGTACCTGTCTGCTAACAAAGTTTGAATATCATAATTTCTGGTGACCTTTCTAAGTAACTCTTTAATGTCACTCGAATTTTGGGAATTTGAAACTCCATACCACAAAACAAACTAGTTTGTCAGTTCAGTGTCACGTGTTCATTCAAACTAGACAGTTGTTGAAATCCACAGAGTATTTTTTTTTTAATAATCTCTAACGTAATACTCAGTTTTTCTGCTTCAAAATTTTATACTTCTCCCTAAGAAAAAAGTTTTAAATAAAAACCGAAACGTTGGAAATGAGAGTTTAATTTTAACCTGAAGAATTGAACAAGTCCTGATGAACTTTAATTTTGTATATATATAAAGACTGATTTAAGACAGTAAAATTTTTACTGATTTTACGTTTAGCAAAATGGATGAAGACAAGTTGTTTTGGTTGAAAAATAATAGTCCCATTTCTAAATTTCTTGTTGTGATTGAGAAGTTTATGTATATAGACAGTGAGAATGAGAGGCAGACAGAGAGTTTAATAAATATATTTATTAAGATTTTGATTGTCAAATTCAACAATAAAAATATTAATTGGGAAATTAGTTCGTATTAAAAAGTTGTGTCATTGGTTTTTTCTGTTAGTCTAAACCCATCCATCCATATCCATCCTAAATATTGTTTCTCGTTGTCTTTGACAACAAACTACCCTGGTAAAACTACGTAGAACTTTTTCATTTTTCAGTTGATTTTGTTTTAATTTCTTTCATATATCTACACATACTTATAAGCAAAAATACCCTATAAGTCCCTTACTATTATTCTTGTTTAAGTAATTAGCTGTTATCCATTTTCCATTAGTTTTAAGCACTTTTGAAATATATATAATACAAAAGTACAAACAAATTAGGAAATTAGTTGTTATTAACAAAATTTTAGTGTTACTGATTTTTTTAAATTAATTTTTGTCTAAACCTATCATTGCATATAGTAGGTTTTTTTCTTTTGATTGTTATATCTAACATGTTTGTTATCCTGAGTGTTTTTTTTTTTCTAAATGGACTACCACTAAAAGTTACGGGTATAATTGTGTTATAATTTAGGAGAACATTTGCATGCTACAAAACAATACACTTCATGAAACAGTTTGTCAAATATGCATATAAGGATTTCATAATAAACACTTGGAAAACTCACTTCTATATTTTAAAACCCGTTATATCAAGAGAAGAACTGACCTGCTAGGTGGCAAGTCAACAACTTAGCAAACAGTTGATCAGTCGTTCAGTCAGTTTTACAACTAAGGGTTGAAAGAAAAAATGGAAAAACAAGAAGTAAGTATGAAGTTAACTGACACAATAAAGAGTGACAATAAATAATGAAAAGAAAAAATAATACATACATAAAGGAAAAAAATAATAAAATAAGACCAAAAAAACAGAAATAAGAAAAAACATCAAAAGTAAAGATTTGAGCCGCGGCGTATAATCATAAGACATAAGATTTCATCTCAGCCTGTTAGGAAACAAATTTACTAAGTGAAGTTATTCCCTAATTTAATATAATATCGTATTTTAAATTCTTAGATATCTCACCAGTCTTAGGAAGGACCTGAGTGATTCTTCCTTTCTCATTGTCAGTTTTTTTTCTCTAGTGATCCTAACTCCTCACCGTATTAAGAAGGTTTTTTTCCCCATTCTCTCATCCTCCTTCTCATTTTTCCGCAGTTCATTATCAAACCTCATAATCTAATGAAGGGAGTGGAACCGTGTGGACGTCGTAGCTGCCACAGTTGTCTTGTTATTAGTCCCAATTATTACTTCCTGTATTCATAATGCCTGCACCATTCCCATTAATATCTCCTGTACTCCCCATGATTGCGTTTATTGCCTGTATTGTAAACAATGTGAAGATTTTTATGTTGGTTTACTTAAACTAACATATTTTAGGTTTACTGTGATTCTTCCTTCCTTCGGTTAGTACAGCAACCTTCTCATTATATTCCCTGCACATGCGCTTGGTTTTTAGGGTTGTTTCAGTGTTATAATCCTTAAACATGTACCTGATTCTGCATTAATGTTACTTTTAGAAAAGGTACATAATTACTTCTTAGGTACCGAACTACTACAGAATTCAGTCTTTTTTTCTTATTTATTATTATCATTTCTTCTCTTTTTTTTGCATTTTAATGGCTTTCGCTTATTCCATCCAGCATTTGTTGGGTAACATTGATTTTATCGAAATGGCCTTGCTCAGCTGTTGTCTTACCATCTTGCACAGGTTACTTCTTTTTCTGATGCTGATGGGTTCCGAAAAATAGAAGTGAACTTTTGTTAGTATTTTTCTATTTGTTTTTGCAGCATTTTGATTGTATATGTATTTTTTCAATATATAAACCAAAATATGAAATCATGAGGTAGGACTAGTATCTTTGTGCCAGTGATACATACATACATCGGAGTTTCTTTCCTACTAAAACTCTGACCAGGGACAATTACGTTAAGAAAGACCTTTGGTCGGGCTTTATAATTTCATATTGTGCTTTAAAGGTATGGGTTTTGATTTTACTTGTGCATTACGAAATGTCTGTATATATGTATCGGTACTGCATATATATAACATATTCTTACAATGTTTTAACGTTTAAAAAATATTTACCTTGTTTCAAAAAAGAAATACATTTCGTTAATCTTTTTATTTTCTCAGAATTCCTTTCTTCATTTTAATTTATATGGATGGGATAATAAAAATAAGTAAATAATAACAGATTTTGCTTTGTGTTCTTAGTTTTTCAACATCTTATCATTACTCACCAAGATAATTCTTGTCTCCATAATCCTTGCATTATTTGAATGAATATTCAAAAAATTGTCTTCCTGTCTTATATAATCATGGATGTCCAAACTTCTTTAAAAGAAAGTAGAAGCCATATAAAAAAATCTGGAGTGGCCTACACTCTACTTTACTATAAGTAACTTAATATCAAATTTCTTGAGTATATAAAACATAACGTCTCATTTAAGCATAACGTAAACATCTAAATGGGATATAATTATTAGCCTTTCATTCCTGAGGTAGTACAGATAGTGATTGAAGGACATATCAATTTATAAGCTTATTTTGTACATCACAAATAATTTATTATTTGCAAATAATTTCATTAGTATAACTACAGCAGTAATAACATTTTTGAAAAACCAAAGTGAACATTTCAAAGTGAACAAGAGAATGGATTTCGTTCAAACAGCCAGTGGATTTCTTACATCGTTTACTTGACATCCTTCTACATTGAATATTAAAGTAAAATTTTAAAATTTAAAACAGGAAAATACCCTTTTTTTCTCTGAAAAACATCTTAAACAGCGAAGAAAATGTTATTTTAAGGTGCTTTGTTAATTAAAGATGTACGATAATTACATTTATTAATCTCTAAACGAAAGATTCCAATTATGAATTATCATTTACATTTTTGGTCTTTTATAGAATTATTATACTGGGAATTTTAATCTTTAAAATAATAATAATATGCTTCTTAGTATTTAATAAGATCATTTTCCTTCCCCTTTGTCAAATAACATATATACGAATTTTTTCTGAGTGAGTGTTATTATTTTCCTGCACAATATTATTCCTCTTACATCTCATATAAGACAATAAAAAATTTAAATTAGGCCTTTATAAATATCAATTTTATCTCAGTGGATTTGCTCAAAAACTTTCTAAGTCAATGTAAACAATGTAAAAAAATATAAAAAATTCCACAAGTATAGCAGGTGATCTCTTAGTCTAGGATAAACAAAGAGTTTTTATATCGTTATTACTCTTTTCCGTAATTGAAACTTCATGAATTTTTTTTTATGAATTGCTAATTTTTTGTTCCATTTTTGGTCAAATTTTCATTATTTTTTAATGAGCCGTTTAGCGTCAAAAAATCATTTTCTGAAAACAGAAATCGTACTGTAACGCCCCTTTAGCGAATGTAATTTTGAAAAAAAATATCTCAACTCATTCTCGACATAATATTCTATTTTTAGGCTTAGTTTCATTGTGATCCGTCTAACAGTATGGTTTGTATCGCTCTCACAAGGTTTGAGATTGAATTAAAAGTCAAAAATTTTACATTTTAGTGAAAAAAAAATATTTCCCGTTGTTTTAAAATTCTGAATATATTTTTCGTTTGTTGCGTTTGTAACCTCAAAGATAATGTCAAAATTTCAAAACTGTAGGATTATCAGTTTAGGAGAAATAAATGTTTTAAAAAAAACGGTTTTTGGCAAAAAAAGTGACTTTCCCATGATGCATAATTCTTCCCAAACAATAGGGATCTTCGTCTTTATGGGGCCCATTTTTGTGTAAAATATCAACTTGATCCATCAAAGATTCTGGACCGTAGCGTGGTAACAAGCAATGCTAACACACGCACCCACCCACCCACCCACACACACACAGACATCATCGTAAAAACGTTATAAAACGACTTCTGGGACCTCAAAACATGTAATTCCGTCAAAATCTCGAGATCGAATTTTTTCACGATCACTATACTTTACTTATAGTAAAGTAAAAAAATTAAAATGTTACAGAGCCGTACGAAGAAGCAAAATTAAGGCAAACTTTGTATTTACGATACTGTTGTATAAGCATTCATAAAACAAATATGAATCCTTGAAGGACAAAAATCATATTACTCTCGATTTGGGATTTCCTGATATAAATATTGATTAGCAGGATGATCTTATGGGTGTTTTAATGACTGTAAATAGATCTTTCGATAGGTAGCGGTGAAGAGTTCCGGGGCTCTCTATACACATGGAGTAGACGTTCTGTTTCCAAAGTGCCTGTATGCTATGCCTTCACCGTACTCTTGGAGAACGGGAGTGTGCCTTCGTTATGAATAATTCTCCCAGGTAAAAGGTAGAGGGCAGGTGGTAAATGCCAACTGAGCCATTAGTTCACTAGGTAGAAATTAATGGAACCCATCTGCCGAGTGTGAGGAGAGTTCGGTGTACCACCGATTGCACAGTAAATACATCAGTAGTACTGCGGGGATGGACATGACCCAAGCCCAAGTTGGGTAGATTCTAGGCGTTATTATTCGGTTTGTGGTTGAACTGCACTTGAAGGCGTATGTACTTTCTCCTGGAAAGCAACAGACAGCTACAGCATAGCAGCCTCTGCAAGGTGGCACAGATCACTTCTCTCTCTCTCTTGAGGGGTTATGAGCCAACTATTAAGAGTCTTAAGGTAGTTCTTAAACATCCTGCAGTTTTAGGTCAGATATAAATAGCTATGCCCTACTTATGTGGGGTTGACCCAAGTTCGTATTTTCAACGGCTCCTATGAGCCTCAGACCAACGGTCGGTCTTGTCAATCCGCCTTATTCAGAGGTCTCAGCAAACGATCAACTGAATCACAACCTCCACAAATATTGCTAAGACTAATTTTTACTTCAATTTTATTGGGTTTCAGATTCAAAATATAGTTAGTTTGTTTTGCCATTATCAGTTGATGGCAATGTAGTATCTTTGGATATGGCTGGGTCAAAAGTGCTGTTCTCATGGTGAACATGCGCAGTCTGCTGTGTCCTATATGAAAATGAAAACATATGCGATGCTTCTTCGGAGGGATTTCAAAGTGTAATCATCTTAAGTATATTTAAGTTGGGGATCATTAACGATTACCTGTCACAGTATACTATGTGTTGTCATGTTTCTTTTCCTGAGGTAAAATGCATAGTGAACTGTCCGGAAAGAGCAGTTACGGTTAAATCAATATACGAAGAATACTCAATTCGCAGTTTCCGGTATTACATATGAACTCGTATATTAAGTTGGTTTTTGGACTGTCTGCTGACCTTTTTTTCCTTGTGACAACTTGTGTTTTGTTTGTATACTGAAATATGATCTTTAGTTTGAATTTTTGATTTCTCGCAGTTAATATTATTCTTTTTATCACCCTCTCATCTCTTGTGGAAACTTAAAAATTGATTTGGTGATTACATTGTATGTGTTGCTCTGGGTATCATACTGCTTATCTTTTGTTACTTTCTTATCGACCAGTCCAGTAATTGGTCGAATGAACAGATTCATTTATTCATTATGTGAACCAGTTACATGGTTGAAAGACCTTAGTCCTATTTCAGAATATCTTACTGTAACCGAATCGACACATTCATTCATTATCAGACTTGACGAGAACCAGTGCATGGTTGAAAGATTTTAGTCCCATTTCAGAATTTCTTACTGTTGTCGAATTATCACAATCATTCATTCATTATGAGGCTAATGAGTATCAGTTACATGGTTGAAAGATCTTTGTCCCATTTCAGAATTTCTTACTGTAGCCGAATGGACACATTCATTCATCATCAGACTCTGACGAGGACCAGTTGCAAGGTTGAAAGATCTTATTCCCATTTCAGAATTTCGTACTGTAGCAGAAGGGACACAACCATTCATTATCAGACTCTGACGAGGACCAGTTACATGGTTGAAAAGTCTTAGTCCCATTATAGAATTACTTTTGCTATGGCTTCAACATTATAATATATATATATATATATATATATATATATACATATGCCATGATAAACGAAAAACGGTCCGGCAGGACAGATACACTTAAAATAAACTGTGACACATTGACTGAAACATAACAAAGACTCACTTTTCAATATTTCGACCGTAATGGCGGTCGTCTTCAGGAGAAGAAGTGAATTGACGGAAGGACGACAGTCAACTCATATATATATATATATATATATATATATATATATATCAAATCACAAACGAAGAAAAGCAACACACAGAGAAAGAGACACACTTACAAACCCAAATTTTCGGATGATCCGTCTTCAGGAGAAAAGAGAGAAAGGGCGACCAAGCACGCCTGAAACACAACGGCAGGAAACCGTCCCGGCAACCGACCGTGCTGCCACGCGCGCCCGGTTCAGGAAGTAATGAAGTAGAGACGATCAGAAGAAAATTAATATTAAAATTAAAATTAAGAATTAAGAAAAGCAGTTCTGGTTGATTGAAGGTAAAATAAACAGCAGGAAGATAAATGAAGTATAAAAAGGAATACCGTGAAAAATACCTAAAAGCATGAAAAAGGAAGATAACAGAGTTGGTAAGGCGATGAGAAACAAATGAAAATACAAGGATAAGAACAATTAAAAATAAAAGTAATAATATAAAATAAATAAATAAT
Organism: Hermatobates lingyangjiaoensis; assembly: GCA_026182355.1. Lineage (NCBI taxonomy): Eukaryota > Metazoa > Arthropoda > Insecta > Hemiptera > Hermatobatidae > Hermatobates > Hermatobates lingyangjiaoensis. The sequence goes on along the minus strand of JAPFBL010000084.1, from coordinate 10,843,257 downwards.
TAAAGCAATTTAAAAAATAGGAATAAAAATAAATAAAATAAAATAAATTAGATAAAATAAAAATAATAAATAAATGTTAAATAAAAAAAAATATATATATATGAATAAATAAAATAAAAATAAAATATATTATATATTTAAACCTTAAGCGATAAATATATTTTATTTTTATTTTATTTATTTATATATATATATTTTTTTTTTATTTAACATTTATTTATTATTTTTATTTTATCTAATTTATTTTATTTTATTTATTTTTATTCCTATTTTTAAATTGCTTTAATTATTTATTTATTTTATATTATTACTTTTATTTTTAATTGTTCTTATCCTTGTATTTTCATTTGTTTCTCATCGCCTTACCAACTCTGTTATCTTCCTTTTTCATGCTTTTAGGTATTTTTCACGGTATTCCTTTTTATACTTCATTTATCTTCCTGCTGTTTATTTTACCTTCAATCAACCAGAACTGCTTTTCTTAATTCTTAATTTTAATTTTAATATTAATTTTCTTCTGATCGTCTCTACTTCATTACTTCCTGAACCGGGCGCGCGTGGCAGCACGGTCGGTTGCCGGGACGGTTTCCTGCCGTTGTGTTTCCGGCGTGCTTGGTCGCCCTTTCTCTCTTTTCTCCTGAAGACGGATCATCCGAAAATTTGAGTTTGTAAGTGTGTCTCTTTCTCTGTGTGTTGCTTTTCTTCGTTTGTGATTTGATTTGCGTCCAGTTTGGATCGTTTTTTCGAATTTTAAGTGGATATATATATATATATATATATATATATATATATATATATATACCATGATAAACGAAAAACGGTCCGGCAGGACAAATAACGATTAAAATAAGCAGTGACACATAAACAGAAACACAACAAAGACAACTTTTCAATATTTCGACCGCCATTACGGTCGAAATATTGAAAAGTGAGTCTTTGTTGTGTTTCTGTTTATGTGTCACTGCTTATTTTAATCGTATATATATATGACGGAAGGACGACAGTCAACTCATATATATATATATATATATATATATATATATATATATATATATATACAAAAAGAAACTAATGTAGCGTACACAATAGATTAGAGCACTTACAGTTCAAACTTGCAGTTTAACTGTCATGAGGAAGAAGACAAGAGGGAAAACACAGCGCGTCGTCAGGATTACAGTTGTCAACCCGCACTTTATAAAATTATCCATTGCCCATGAAGTATATCATTGGGTAATGAATAATCCATGAAGTATAACATTTAAAATATACATCGTTTTATATATTAAAGAGTATACATGTATATATTCAGTTAATAATCTGAAAGACGATCCAAACTGGACACAATATGGTACGTCTACAACGTGCCTGGTTTCCGTTTTTCTTTTCTCTTGATGAAAGATTACCCAAAAATTTGAGTTTATAAGTGTGTTTCTTTACTCTGTGTGTTACTCTTCTTCGATTTTGAACTCGTATATATATACAGTATGTGTGTGTGTATCCTTACATAACTTTCGTATTCGTGTCTTAGTCCATTTGCTATGTTTTATATTCATGCTAGTGTTCTCGTTAGGGATTTCCAGTTGTTGGATATAAGATACAAATAACAACTATTATATAAAGTTTCCATTTTGTTTCTGTCACTGAAGGAGCCTCTGGCAACCTCCTTCGTGTTCGTATACTAAAAAATGTGAAACAAGACAACATAAAACATATCAACTACGACTGACTTAAAGTTGCACATGCAGTTTCTCCCACTCTGACTCTTTAATAATACAATCTGTACAAATTCGAAAATACAATATTCAATACAAATATACACTATACCTAACAGCCAACATGACCGTCTTCTATGACATGAGAATGTCGAGAAGAACCTACGAGTATACCATAGATACTGAGTGCGATAAATTATTATGGTACATAAATGAGTCGTGAGTGAATGTCTTGAAAGGAACTAAGAAGGTACTTTAAAGCCATCAACGTAAGATTCAACATTTTCATCAAACTGGAACAATCATAATACTTTTATTCCTCTGAAACATGTCGATTGTATACGATATACCATGTATGTCAGTACTAGAAGTGCTGTGGACAGTATTTATCAAATTCTTGAGGTAAAGTGCTAAAGTACAAGCGAGTAACATAATTGGAAAAGGTAAACAAAAAATTATTGGGTTAGTTTTTAACAAAAGTTAAATGGGTAAGATATTTAAGTTAATAAGAGTTATCTTCTTCTTCAACTCCTTCTATATATAGTAGACTCCCTCCATACGTTACCGAAAAGCCCCCCAATCTCAAGAGATTTTTCTCTGACGTTACTCTTTATTTTTCCGATACTACTTGAGGATTGGGACGATGTAGTTGCCCTAGCAGTCAAACCTGACCCATCATTATTCTCAATCCTTCCTATAGTTCTGTGATAGTGAATAATATACGAATCACAATAGGAGTAAAAACAATTTCTTACACATTTATATATAATAAAAGTTTTGTTCGTTTAGCCAAGTGGAAAAGGAATAACAGGAATCAGTCAGTCCCATTTCTGATTAGAATTAAACTTTGAAATCATATTTTATTTAAAATATTTTCCATATGCCTACAAAACAGAGTAAAAAATCTAGAGTGGCCTACACTCTACTTTACTATAAGTAACTCAATGTCAAATTTCTTGAGTATATAAAACATAACGTATCATTTAAGCATAACATAAATATCTAAATGGGATATAATTATTAGCATTGCATTCGTGAGGTAGTACAGATAGTGATTGAAGGACATATCAATTTATAAGCTTATTTTTGTACATCACAAATAATTTATTATTTGCAAATAATTTCATTAGTATAACTACAGCAGTAATATCATTTTTGAAAAACCAATGTGAACATTTCTTGAAACGAAATATTATCCTACAAGAGAACATGGCTATTGTTCAAATAGCCAGTAGATTTCTTACATCGTTTACTTAACATCCTTCTACATTGAATATTTATGTAAAATTTTCAAATTTAAAACAGTAAAATACCCTTTTTTTCTCTGAAAAACATCTTAAACAGCGAAGAAAATGTTGTTTTAAGGTGATTTGTTAATTAAGGATGTACGATAATTACAGTTATTAATCTCTAAACGAAAGATTTATATTTTGAATTTTCTTTTACATTTTTGGTTTTTAACAGAATTATTATACTGGGAATTTTATGGCTTCTTAGTATTTAATAAGATCATTTTCCTTCCCCTTTGTCAAATAACATATATACGAATTTTTTTTTAATGAGTGTTATCATTTACCTGCACAATATTATTCCTCTTACATCTCTTATAAGTCAATAATATATTTTCATTTTTCCATTAGAAACATCAATTTTATCTCAGTGGATTCGCTCAAAAAATTTCTAAGTCAATGTAAACAATGTAAAAAAATACAAAAAATTCGACAAGTATAGCAGGTGATCTCTTAGTCTAGGATAAACAAAGAGTTTTTATATCGTTATTGCTCTTTTCCGTAATTGAAACTTCATGATTTTTTTTTTTTATGAATTGCTAATTTTTTGTTCCATTTTTGGTCAAATTTTCATAATTTTTTTACAAGCCGTTCAGCGTCAAAAAAACATTTTCTGAAAACACAAATCGTACTCTAACGCCCCTTTAGCGAATGTAATTTTAGAAAAAAATATCTCAACTCATTGTCCATATAATGTTCTATTTATAGGCATAGTTTCATTCTTGTCCGTCAAACAGTATGGCTTGTATCGCTCTCACAAGGTTTGAGATTGATTTATAAGTCAAAATTTGTACATTTTATTGAAAAAACTATATTTCCTGTTGATATAAAATTTTGAATATATTTTTCGTTTGTTCCATTTGTAACCTCAAAGATAATGTCAAAATCTAAAAACTCTAGGGTTAGTAGTTTAGGAGAAATAAATGTTTTAAAAAAAACGGTTTTTGGCAAAAAAAGTGACTTTCCCATCATGCATAATTCTTCCCAAACAATAGGGATCTTCGTCTAAATGGGGCCCATTTTTGTGTAAAATATCAACTTGATCCATCAAAGATTCTGGACCGAAGCGTGGTAACAAGCAATGCTAACACACGCACCCACCCACCCACCCACACACACACAGACATCATCGTAAAAACGTTATAAAACGACTTCTGGGACCTCAAAACATGTAATTCCGTCAAAATCTTGAGATCGAATTTTTTCACGATCACTATACTTTACTTATAGTAAAGTAAAAAAATAAATTTATAACATAAACACATGGAAGTATATGCATAAATACAACATTAAGAATAGTACAAGTAGTATAAAATTCAAAAAAGGAAACTTACAAATTATTACAATGCCCTAAGGTTTTTGGATTTTTAAATTGCATTCTTTTTTAAGGTATCTAAAATACCGCTATTTTTTATTATTCTTTATGTTGTGCATTATTCTTTATATTCTGTATTTATTCGTCTGTTGCAGTTTATTTTCTTATTTTATCTCCGTTTTTAAGGTCTCTAAAGAAATTCTTGGAGAAAATTGATATTTTGGATTTGAAAGTTGATCTAAACCAGAGAACTGGTTTATTAGAAATTTAAATTGCAGTAAGAAACTATAGATACACACATAATATATAACCAAACATACGCCTGTAACAGTTGATACAGTTGTTACTGAGCAAGACTGAATCAGTAAAAATGTGTTAGTATTCTGGAAGACATGCGTGATGAATAAGTTTACGTGTTTATTTTTAGTTATGAGGTAGTGTTTTTGATAAGCCATGCGTTATAATTTGCGTGTAATCTCAGGGATCTTTGTTTTTCAATATTTCTTAGCTGATTTCAAATTATCTGTTGTTGCATGAGTTGATCTCTCCGAAAACTGTGGCAATTTTGTTATCGTAAAACAGATGCCGGCAACCTCTGATTAGTAAGCCAGCCTTGACACATCAAACTGTTTTCCTTGACGTGAGAAGAAATTTGGAATTTTATTTTATTTAAAAAAAAAAATAAAATTCTGAAAATAATGTTTATTTCCTTAACAATTCATCTACTAAAATTTGTGAAGGCTTAAGAAAATATGTAATATGTTGTAACTGTGGGATCAGATCAGCAATGGTGACTCGTTAAAGATCTTTACATGACTCATAAATGATGACTGAATGAGTAACGTGACTCATAAATGATGACTCTTAAAAGGGTTAAGATACTCTCCTAACGCGGCGGATCCCAACCTTTTCTGACTTTACACCCTTGTTTCGTACATTTCCCTATGTAGCCCACTCATTGTACTTTATGTATACCCATACCACACAAAATTACGTGGCTGAACTTTGTTAATCAATATATGTATTGTTATAATGTTGGACTATATAAACAATTATGTTTATAAAATTACAGCACAGTTTATAAACTGCCTACTAAATAAAACTAATTTATTATAATGTTGTATTTGCTCTTGACAAGTTTAACAGATTTGATGGTCGGATTAATATTTTTTTGGGAAAGTAGTTCATGAATCAATATTTGTCGAAAAAAGTAAAATTTTAACTGATTGGCCGAAATTACTCAAAATTGAGTAAGCTGCCTAAAAACAACGCGGCATCTATGAGAATGTTAGGGGACCCACTGGGTCACGACGCTATGGCTGGAACCATTCCCCTAATGAAGCAAACTAAACAAGATCACGGATTTATTTGGCTTAAAATTTTGGTGAGAAATTTACATGTGCCTGTACCTATACTCAAACTGGATTGTTTTTCTTAAATTATAAATTTTATTTTTAAACATAAAGTACTTATAATTAAAACTAACTGGATTTCGTACCGCCTAACGTTCAGTGAACGTCGTACTAGCTTAACTAAACTTAATTTATTAAGTATTAAATTATTAAGATAGAAGCTGATCTGACAGTCGTTATCCTGTCTTACCTATAAATACCCAATTCGAAGAGGAATAAAAACTAAAATAAATAAAAATAATTTTTCAAACATTGTTTGTTGTAATGTAAAACAATATTGAATTTATTTTACATTTCCTCATTTTTTTACACCAAAAATTGCCTCCTGCAAGCATGTAGCTTACTACTATCTTATCTTCCTTAAACTCGAGTATATTCGCATTGCTCAAAAACAGAGAAAGGTGCAGGCAACTCAATATACTAAGGATGAGCTGTGCTGTCATGAACCCTACCAAAGAGTTCCAGTGTTTAAACTGCAGCAGTAAGAGCAATCAAGAAGCCATTATGTCCTGCTATACAATCATTGGAACAGAGGTCCATGATACTATCAGATTCATTTTTGGGACTGAGTACTCTACAAAAATAACCTTTTTGAACGGCGGAATTATACAGGAGAGGTACTGTGAGATACCGTTCAACATTACGTGGAAAACGAATTGAATTTGTGTCAAGTAGGTATACAGATAGAGGGTAATATAGTAATTGATAAGGTGACTGGCTAAAGAAGTCGCTAGTAGGACGTCCTATAACACCATTAGACGCCAAAGGGAAGAAAAGTTTAGTATGGTAATGGTAAAATGATGACTAGGACGAGGAAATCTCTGATATTTGCACAGTTCTTTGGGACTTTAGGAGGAATGCGGTAGCAGAGCATGTTACCGACATGCATCTATACCAGGAAACTGACTGGGGCCGAGAAAGCTCTGATCTTTGCAATGTTCAGACTTAGAGATGTGCTAAAGAGCAGAGCATGTTATCAGACCTGATCAGGTCATCCTTACCCGATTGAGAATTGGCAAATTCCATTAACGTTTGTTAAACCGAGGTGAGGCTTGCAGTGCATCTACGGAATGTTTTATATACTCCCAATCACACATCCAGTTATCATCAAACAAAACAAAAAAAAATTTTGATGGTCTTGTTGTTGGTGGTGTGCGGAAGTCAAGACATGTAAATCTACCAAAATCTCAAAGTCGATTGTTTTCATCAACACTATATTTAACCTCATAGAAAACTAAAAATTGTCTTGACCTCTAAGAGTTTATCGTAGGATATCCACATAGTATTTTTCCTAAAAATTTGAATTTACTAAAAATACTCTATAATTACTAAAGGGGAGATCGTGACCCTTAACTAATGATATAGATAAACTATACAAGGAGACCTGTTAGCTCTGGAGTTAATAACTCTTTGATTTTTTTTTGTAGTAATTATAAGATACATTAATTCGATTACCACCTTATTAATAACAGCAGTCTACAATTTTGAATCTTTTTTTCTATAGTTATTTGAAATAAATATATAGTATTATTAATCTTTCTTTTAAAATTGTTATAATTAGTAAACTAATTTCTGTTCGATGCCTAATGAATGGAGTAGTAATATAAATGCTAAATTACTGTTACTGTTTGTGTCTGTTTGGGTGGAAATATGTTTTTGCTGGTAGACCACTCTTCGTTATTCCTGTTATCATTGACTGAACCATTCATAGTTTTTTGTTCGTCTATTCTCGACCTACCTTAATTATGTCCATAGTACTTTCCTTTCTCCCTTCGCAACCAAAGTCTACTACACAGTTCCGCAGACAGAACTGTAAAAAACATGCTTTATTTATACTTTTGGTATACTAATCATGAGTTAGAGCTTCAGAATATACTATTATCAGTTTTTTTTTTTGCTGACACATTTTTGTTACGAACAAAATTAAACTGTTTTTATAAAATTGCGAGAAAATTGTCTATTTTGATTAAAAAAAAATAGTCGTGGCAGTGACAGATAATCACAATATTATAATGCTTTAAAGAAAAAAGCAATGTCAGGAAATCTGTTGTCATTCATAGACCATTATACAGGGTCATTCTAGACTTCTACTACTTTTCATTTTTCAACAGAAGACTTTACTTTTGTAATTTAATATACTTCACTAAAATTGAATTTATTAGTATAGAATTTGAACTTTCCGTCTGTAAATAATAAGCAATCATTTGACTTTGAAAATTAACTGTAAATGATGAATTAACATGATAGTTGTTACAATTACTGGGTAGTGTTTGAAACTGTTTTATCACAGAATTGAAACATTTAGACAGTATTCATCAAAGTTTCGTTTTTCCAACAATATGATGCTCCTCCACATTATGCTAAGGCAGTTATTTGTGCATTCAATCACTGATAACCATGAAGGAAGTGGTTGTAACTAACGTCCATGTGATGCTCCTCCACATTATTCTAAAGCAGTTATTTATGCATTGAATCACTGATAAACATGGAGGCGGTCTTCTTGTGATGCTCTTCCACATTATTCTACAGCAGTTATTTATGCATTGAATCACTGATAAACATGAAGGCGGTGGTTGTAAGGTCTCCATGTGATGTTCCTCCACATTATGCTAAAGTAGATATTTATGCATTGAATCACTGATAAACATGGAGGCGGTGGTTGTAAGGTCTCCATGTGATGCTCCTCCACATTATGCTAAAGCTGTTATTTGTGCATTGAATCACTGATAAACATGAAGGCGGTGGTTGTGAGGTCTCCATGTGATGCTCCTCCACATTATGCTAAAGCTGTTATTTGTGCATTGAATCACTGATAAACATGAAGGCGGTGGTTGTAAGGTCTCCATGTGATGCTCCTCCACATTATGCTAAAGCTGTTATTTGTGCATTGAATCACTGATAAACATGAAGGCGGTGGTTGTAAGGTCTCCATGTGATGCTCCTCCACATTATGCTAAAGCTGTTATTTGTGCATTGAATCACTGATAAACATGAAGGCGGTGGTTGTAAGGTCTCCATGTGATGCTCCTCCACATTATGCTAAAGCTGTTATTTGTGCATTGAATCACTGATAAACATGAAGGCGGTGGTTGTAAGGTCTCCATGTGATGCTCCTCCACATTATGCTAAAGCTGTTATTTGTGCATTGAATCACTGATAAACATGAAGGCGGTGGTTGTGAGGTCTCCATGTGATGCTCCTCCACATTATGCTAAAGTAGATATTTGTGCATTGAATCACTGATAAACATGAAGGCGGTGGTTGTGAGGTCTCCATGTGATGCTCCTCCACATTATGCTAAAGCTGTTATTTGTGCATTGAATCACTGATAAACATGAAGGCGGTGGTTGTAAGGTCTCCATGTGATGCTCCTCCACATTATGCTAAAGCTGTTATTTGTGCATTGAATCACTGATAAACATGAAGGCGGTGGTTGTAAGGTCTCCATGTGATGCTCCTCCACATTATGCTAAAGCTGTTATTTGTGCATTGAATCACTGATAAACATGAAGGCGGTGGTTGTAAGGTCTCCATGTGATGCTCCTCCACAATATGCTAAAGCTGTTATTTGCGCATTGAATCACTGATAAACATGAAGGCGGTGGTTGTAAGGTCTCCATGTGATGCTCCTCCACATTATGCTAAAGCTGTTATTTGTGCATTGAATCACTGATAAACATGAAGGCGGTGGTTGTAAGGTCTCCATGTGATGCTCCTCCACATTATGCTAAAGCTGTTATTTGTGCATTGAATCACTGATAAACATGAAGGCGGTGGTTGTAAGGTCTCCATGTGATGCTCCTCCACATTATGCTAAAGCTGTTATTTGTGCATTGAATCACTGATAAACATGAAGGCGGTGGTTGTAAGGTCTCCATGTGATGCTCCTCCACATTATGCTAAAGCTGTTATTTGTGCATTGAATCACTGATAAACATGAAGGCGGTGGTTGTAAGGTCTCCATGTGATGCTCCTCCACATTATGCTAAAGCTGTTATTTGTGCAGTGAATCACTGATAAACATGAAGGAAGTGGTTGTTACGTTCTCCATATTGGACACCCTACGCTTTTATTTTTGTTGGTCTTCCTCATAAGCAATATCTATGATCCTTGGATCAGGATTGTAAAAGAGTTAGGGGGACGTATAAGAATTGCTTATAATGTTATCAGAAGGGAATTTTTGACAAGAGTTGAAGGGTTGGGCAATTTGTCTCAATAAAAAAAAAGATCTTTAAAAAAAGATGCTGGTACTTCTGAGTAATACCGTTATGTCATACTTCTGAGATGTCATCCAGATTTACTTCCAATTATATTATTCTGAATAAATATACTTGATCATCTCAACTTTAATATATACAGTCATAGTATTATCTTTAGTTAATCAAACACTCGTACAGTATGCAGTATCTCCTCTGATTCGGAAAACTAAAGAACAAGTGTTCACAAAATGGAAACCCCATGAAAAGAAGGCATTTCTAACTCTTATTCTTAACTTCATTGTAAAATTGCATAAAACTATTAACTGATAACTGAGGATGGATATAAAGGAAAAAAAACTCATTGATTCCAGTGAGCAACTAACTGTACTATAATAATTCCTTCGTAAGAGTAATGGTTGTTGTAGTGTTACGTTACATAAACGTCGTTTAATAATACCTATATTTATTCATTGAAAGTTAGTGACTTGTTTAATATGCTTTTAATTTTCCTTCCTAGTATAAAGAAAGTGTATCTGCTTCGTTTCCAAGGTCTTGTTCTATAAAACTTAATAGAAGTGATATTATAAAACCTCTCGTGTTATTTCTAGATTTTTGTTATGATACACAATTTTCATAGCACTTTTATTTTGGAGTAACTCATAATAAAAAACCTGATCTTTTGAAAATGAAATGTGATGCATTATTTTAAATTCTCAGAACGTTGAAAGCATATAGTTTAATGAAATTATTGAAGGGAGCCATTATATTTATATTGATTTTGGTAGAATCAATGCAATTGACAAGAGTTGCATTGTTTACTACTCAGAGTACTTTCTGAGTAGTTAAGTATGTTTAACTAATTATTAATTAAAATTGCACTGTTTATTATTTTATTATTTAAAATAAAAGGTTAACTGTTAATGATTCTTTACGAGTATATCAATTCCAGATTGACCTAATATTTTAGGTAAATTGGGAATATTTATTCCAGCGGATACCTCAGATCTTGAAAAATAAATTTTCAGTGTTTGATCAACTTAAAAAAGTTCATATTGACTTTTTTTTCAGTAAGGTTCCTGCCTTCTTGAACATCGTTGACATCGCAGGACTGGTAAAGGGAGCATCAGAGGGTCAAGGTTTAGGAAATGCCTTCCTCTCTCACATACGCGCTTGTGATGCCATTTTTCATCTTACAAGTATGTAAAATAATATTTTCTTTCATCCAAGTTTAAGAATTAATATATTAACACTTCATATGGCTTCAAAGAAGCTTCGTATTATATTAAATACAAAATATTGTTACTAGGTTCATATTTTTTTAATATATTTTTGTATTTATTATTATTTAAAAAAATAATCATAATTTAAATAAATTAAAACTAATTTATTTACTGAAAAAAAATTCCATGATACCCTTGAATTGTTAACTATTATATAAACGTGGATCTCAAAATATTATTTTATTTATACAAAATGAAAATGGTCGTACTTTATTTTCAACGTAATTCAATGGTAAAATAATTTTCATTTCATTAACTCGTAATATTTTTTCATTATTCTTACGTTCCTTGCGTTCTTAGCTCCTTTCTCGTTTTCATTTTAGTATATTTTTTTTCTTTCCTCCTAAAGGTTTTTGTTTGACAATTTTTAATGAAAAATCAAATATTTTTTTGAATTTTCAAAGAATAATGCTGAAATGACATAATTCAACACAACTTATCTATTAATAATTTGACTGGTTTTTAATCTAGATATGAAGTGAACCGTTAAGGAGCTACAGTTGGTACGATATTATATGCACCCTATACTTTCTCAAAGAGAACAACTTACACTCTGCTATCCTCGCTGATTTTCGTAGTCTCTGTTTTAATGACCGGGTCTTTGTGCAGACTTCTAAACCAATCCCACATAGAACTACTAATTAACCTTAAGAGTTTCTGAGAAAGCCCGTTTATGACTCCTTGGAGCCGGAACAGTTCCGAGACTCAGCAACAACAATCAGCAATGAACACGTGACACTGAACAGTGGCAATGAGAGTTTAATTTGAACCTGAAGAACTGACGGAGTTCCGATAAACTTTAGTTTTGTTTCTATTCCACTGTCAATACTTTTATCAATATTTGTATATGTATAACTAATATGATGAATCGGAATGCTGTCAGTTTCTTCCACTTCCAATCAAACTCTCAATTTTTATTTTCTTCTGCATCCATGTCTCTGGTAAGTTTATTGTGGAAATTACCATCAGACCAGCGCAGAATTGCTAGGAAATTGGACGCAACCAAAAAAGAAGGTCGTGAACGCTGAAATAGCTATAAAATACAATACCACATGCTTAAAAAAACAGTTTGCTGCCATCATATACTAATATATTAATGATCAAACCACAATATGAAATGGGTAAAAATGACTAAGATCTTTCAACCGTAACAAGCGGTCTTTGTCAGAGTCAAAAACCCGTGAAATAAAATTTAACGTCCAAACCACATTAAGAAATCAGAAAAAACACTAAGATTTTTCAACCGTAACAAGCAGTCTTCGTCACAGTCAAAGTTCAACTGATATACATATAATAAAAATAATTATATAATAGCAAAATTATAATAAATACGAAGAACTGGAGTTTATCTTTTTAGATTTAAACTATGTGGACTGTGAGCTCTAAGTAACCAGACACTGGGTTTCCCTGGAGGCTCACAGACTGACATTACTTTCTTGATAACTTTGAACAGAAAATTAGAGTCTGTAGGTGTGTGTATTTCAACTGTTTTTTTTTCAAATTTATTTGAAAATATATGAAACTCATAAACATGACTTAGTTCTTTCAACCGAAATAACTAGTCTTTGTCAGTTCAAGTGTGACTCTGGTGAAGTCAGATGTTTTGGTTTAAAGATACTGGCCCCATTTGCGAATTTCGTACGACGTTTTAGACCTTAATGGGGAAATGAGTAAACTTTTCATCACTCTATTCATGCTATCTTTTTGGTCTCTTGTTACTCTGATAAAAGGACTTTTGTCTGAAAGCTTTTCTTGTGTGTTCTATTAGTTGTTATTATGATACCCTCTGTTTCGTAATAATTGATATAAATAGGACTTCACAAATTACTCGTAATAACAAAAACAATGTCACATATTAAACTCAGTTTTGGGGGCCAGGTTAGCTCAGGGTTTAACGTACTCGCCTCTGAGTTGGTAGTCCCGATCCCCACCTGGCCCTCGATTTATTCACGCGGAAGGTGAATAAATCTGAGTACGTCGTCCCTCGGAGAGGACGTTAAAACGTCGGTACAGAGCCTGTACAATGTTAGGTACTCGTTAAAGATCGCTACTCGAAATGCACTTGGGTTAGGCAAAATTTAGGACTCCCAGTGTAGAATCTGTTGAATCATCGATCAAATAAAAAGCCGGTAGACGACTGACGTTATCACCCCGCTAGGGGATCATCGGTTTAAACAATAAAAAAACAAAAAAAAACTCAGTTTTCGTTATCTTGGTCATATGAGTGGCCGTCATCAGGAGAAAGGTAACATATATGTATGTATAGGCATGTCTAGGCATGTCTACAATATAGGTCCTGATGAGGTATGGTGATGAAAATATTTGAAGATAACATCATGATGGGGCAGACTTAAGAATCTTCGTGTTTCTAAAATTTAAGGATGATTAATTTGATTGGATCCGGACTGACTGGAACGAAATTAATAATAAGTGTGTGGAAAATTAATTTCGTAAACACTCTTTCGTGTTTGTTTTTAAGCTTAGAGATTGTATAATAAATATTTAAAGGTTCCCTTAAGGGTTAAGCTTAACTTTTACAGCACCTGCTGGTCATCCCAACCTCACGATAATAGTTTTAGTTTCAAATAACAGTGGTCTGAGGAGCTATTATCTTGGCCACTAATTACAAGTTACTTGGGAACCACGCAGCGAACAAATAAGCCCAATTATAAATAAAAATGATTTTGCTGCGGTAGACAATACACTGAACACACATATGGTACAAAAGGGTTAGAAAAGAAAAACAAAGCAGTTTTTCCTTGATGGAGAAGTCAGTTTGTTGGTGTGTGGGAAAGGATGAGAGTGGTTGGGGATTGTTTTTGGGCTATTGTTGAAAAGACATGCAACCATCAGCTGACAGCAGACCTACAATCTAAAACACCCTTTCATTATGACTCAAAGGCCATCATTCGTCTTTAACAGTCTCTGTTCTCTTTCTCCAAAGCTGCTCACCCTACAGGGCCCTTAATCTTTAGAAACGTCTTAATTGACATAAACAAAACAAATAAGACCACCTACTCTTTACATCATTGCGGGAAAAATTACTAAATTGCACTTGATAGCTAAATTAGTAGTATTAATTATATTTTGAGAAACCCACTCTTTTCTTATCATATTTCTGCCTAATGGAAAAAGGCAGCAAATTATTTAGTTTGAAGTTACTAAAATTTTGGATACTCAAACATAGATTTGTGTTGGGGGTAGTTTCGGTATCCTCCTGACTGCCTCTGAGTATTTCTTTGCATGTGACAAGAGACGGCAGTCTTATCATATGCTGACGCTGACACCTCTTAAACGGCTTGTGAAATATAGCCTTGATATCTGCTTTATGGAATCTGCCGTAATACTAGACTCATTGATTTAAAAATGAATTCTGAAAGACAATGCGCTGGAAATCTTTGTGTGATGAAACATCCAAAAATGTTCTGTAAACTGTTTTAGGTTTAGATTCCATTTTCAGTACTCAAAAACAATGGATATGTTTTTTTAGTTTTATTCAGTCTAATTCCATTTTTTCTATTCTTGCCTAGTGATAAACTTATAGAAAACAGAAGTACATTCAGAAGGTTGTTCGATGTACAGAGGCTGGTACATACATTTATTAATCGTACTTCCTAAAACCTCCTGCTCAGTCAAGCTACTTCGGATAGTAGTCCTGATGAAGACAAAACCTATCAGTCAATATACTTACTTCTAAATTTTAAAATTTGTCCTCATCTGGTGAAGAACTCTGCTGGAAGAGCAAATGGTAACTCAGCGAGTTACTAGTAGGAGTTAGTTCTTCTCCTGAAAACTACGAATGTTGAAATATGAAATATCCAAGATGTTTTGAGTTATTTCCTGTTTATATCTTTCGGTATTAATTTGTTCTTTATCCTTTCGAGGTTTTTTAATTGTATGTGTTATATTTGTACAATATATTATTAACTGTATACACAAACACCACCCCCGTATCCATACTGTCAGGGTGCATAAGGATGTTTACTGTTTCATATATTTTTTCGTCCTCAGAATAGAGATGGCACAGTCTGAAGAAAAAAGAATTGATTTGGTACTCTCAAGAGTACCTCCTCAGTTTTTCCAAGACACTGCCTAAACGTCTTGACTATCAACAAATAATCATAGAGCAAAGAACTATATAATTAAATACATACATACATTTACTACCTCTGTGTTAGTAGCACAGAGGTTAGTAAAGATTATTATTATACTTCGTCATACCGCGTGTCGTGCTGACTGAGTCGTCCGACCGGTTTCGCATAGACTGCATCATCGAATGGAAATATTCGATTATGTATCCCATGCGAAACAGTCCTATGACTCTGCCAGCAAGAAAGGAGGTATTATATAATTTTAAAATAATATTAACTATCTAATTCATCATGCTCAAAGATATAATTAAATAATAATTAAGTAAATGAATATAAAGAAGTAAGAAATTTGTAAGGTGCCAGGTTAGCTCAGTGGTTAATGTACTCACCTCTCGGCTGGTAGTCTGAGGTTCTATCCCCACCTGGCCCTCGATTTATTCACGAGAAGGTGAATAAATCTGAGAACGTCGTCCCTCGGAGAGGACGTTAAGCCGTCGGTCTTACTCATTAAAGATCCCCATTCGAAATGCATTTGAGTTAGGCAAAATTTAGGACTCCCAATGTAGAACCTGTAGAGTCACCGATCAAACAAAAAGCCGGTAAATGGCTGACGTTATGACCCGCTAAGGGATCGGATTAAACAATAAAACAAAAATAAAAAAGAAATTTGTAATTGAAAACTATTGATCATGCATTACAAGAATTATAAATTAGGATATCGGATACAATGTAGATCGAACTGAATCTTACAGCGAAGTAGCCATATGAAATTATCACACACGCAAAATATAAATAACCAGAAACGAGTGTTCTCATATGATACATTATAATTCGATTAACTTGTTCCATAGCCCAAAAACCTACGCTTAATCCTTAATAAATACTGCGTAAATATAGGTATAAATAACAATTACACATACATATTAATAGAAATTAGTTAATTTAAACAGATTTAAAATAAATCATAATAAGAAATAAGGCATAGAATATCGCCTTGCCTTAGACACTGGCACATAGAGTTCGGAGGAGACTCATGGCGTGTGGACAGAGATTCGATAGGACGTGGAGCGTACCGTAACTTACATTCTAATTTACACAACATAACTTAGCTTATTTATTTTCCTTGTTTTTAATTGTATGGTTCACTTAACTTAAAATGTAAACGAAAGAGAATTATTTTAATTTTGTTTTTTTCTTCCTAATTTTCACCTTGACCTCCTTCACTTTCACTCACTTCAGACTTTTTTTTTTTTCACTTTTACTCGATTCATTATGATCACTACGCGACGCTTCATCGTATGTCGTATCTTAAGCAAATCTTCGTATATCAAGACGACTTTTTGTTCGAAACTTACGTCTATACGTTCGAAAGTCTAAGTACCACTGTACTTCATATGTTTAAGTATAAAATAGATATATTTACTAAACATACCACAATGAAGTACACTACTTAACAAAGTTAGCCCTACTAGTAAGATTACTAAAACCAAATAGAACCATACACAATTTAAGGAATCTGATTCGTCCTGATAAACTTAAAATTCAGTAATTTGTTAAAATCAGGATATGACCCAATTATTTTCTGTTCCTTCAGTGTTGTGGTGGTATAATCTGGCAGTCATAAATATATTGCTTTTAGCTTCATATTTATAACCAGTCTGCGTTTTCTTCGTTCATGATATCACATCTTCATTTCCATATTTATGATTTCCCTCAACCTATATCTTTATAAAATTTAATAACGTGAACAAATATGATCAGTAAATACAGTTAATGATTTTTCTTCCTCAAAAATGGTCTTTCAGTGTTGTACTATCTTTTGATATAGTAAAATATTATCAGAACTTACTGTTATTGAGCTTACATAAAGTACGAATCTTTAACCCTAAGCGATGATGAGTTGAGAAAAAGAAGATTATATGGTGACTAAAGTACCACTTTAGTCACCAAATCGGATTTTAGTCCGATTTCTTTATTTCTGACTGTGGTTTAGAAGTTGATCTATATATATGAGTCAGTCTAATTCGAAAATAAACTATAGAATTATTGGAGCTCAAAGAATTATAATATAAGTAGCATGTGGGTATGATAAATTTCATTATAACAGTGTTTTTGAAAGAATAGTGCAAATTATTTTGGCTTCTTGCATTTATCCCACCAGATTGTAGAATGATTGTGATTGAGTCCCATTTCTAGAACATATAAACAAGTATGACAAGATTTTACAATAAACACCTGAAATAAAAATCAACGTCCAAACCAATGTAAGATATCAGAAAAATGGCTAAAATAAATTAATCAAAACAAGTGGTCTACGAGTATCAATTGAACTCTGACGAATGCCACTTGTTTTGGTTGAAATATCCCAGTCATTTTTCTGATTTCTTACTTTGGTTTAGACGTTGATGTACAAGGATGCAATTTGTAGATAAACACCTCAAAGTAAGCTCATTTTCTTTATAATGAAGACCGTGGATAGAGCCTATCTCTGATTATAGATACGGGTTGAAAGTTGGTGCATGTAGGCCATGCAGGTGTGTGGGCTTTGAAGCGCTGCTGTCCACCTAGTTAATCTAACAAACTGTCACTGTTGCAGCATGCATTGGTAGGTTATCATGATGCACTGGATATCCCTTGCGTTTAACCTATGACCATTTAATTTCTGTCTGGACTACTGAAGGTTCACCTGCTTCTCAAAAATTTCAGAGATGACAAGTAACTCATGAAATGTGTAAAACAGTTGTGTAAACCTAACATCAAAAGTTTTACGAATGTCCATATCGTTATTGAAATAAATGACTTTGTGCAGTGAAGCAACAGATCATAACAAAATGTTTTAACTGTTTTACCGCATATTTTTTGTAAATATTTGTTCATCTTTATTTAATGATAAATCAATATTTATTACTTTATCTGGGTTGTTTAAATATAGAGGCCCAGATTGTTAAGAACTATTGTTGGATCCCTCTATTTGAACATTGTACCGATAAGATTTACGTTTGCAGTTTTTTATAGCATTGATGTGTTTTTTATTGTAGATTAACAGAGAAATAATGTTTCTTTTGTTTAATAGGAGCATTTGAAGATGACGATGTAACCCATGTAGAAGGAGAAGTAAATCCTGTACGAGATCTAGACGTAATATCAGATGAGCTAAGACTAAAGGACATAGAATTTCTTAATGCCACCATAGAAAAAATAGAGAGGACAGTTCTTAGAGGAGGGGATAAAAAATTGAAACCCGAATATGTCAGTATAGTAAAAAATTAATTTAAATCTTACATATAACCAATTGAAAAAACCTGCAATTCTTAAACCTTAATTTCCGTTCAGGTATCGGCATTTATTTATTATTATCGAATAGTAGTTGTAAGGTGAAGTAAGCAGTCAACCTTTTTTGCTAGCCACAAAAATTACCCCTACAACTGAGTTATTCTACATCTGAATCATAAATAGGAATATTTAACTAGACTGCATCTTATACATATACTTTGGACTGCCTGTTGTACGTTATCTCTGAGAAATCATTTACATAAGAGTTTGTTATCTTTGATGAAAAAATCTAGGGTTATTTGCTAGATTTGCTTTCCGAACCTCCGTAACTAACAACGAGATCTTATTTTACGTGAAAACCAATGAATTGAAATTGGTTTTAATATCATTAAGATCCATCAAACGGTGTGACCCGCATTGTGTCCACAAGCTTTAGAAATCGATTTTGAAATGAAAAATTTTACATTTTATATCAAAACTGACCTTTTGGTTCAAAAATCTGAACTCTTTTTAAGTTAATGCTGCTGACAGCTTTATATAAATATTAAAATTTCAACACCTTAGACCTAATACTATGGGGGGGGGGGGGGATGTCATTTTGGCAAAAAAAAAACTGTTTTCCCATGATCCTATGTTGCCCAAAAACAATAGGAGACTTATACGCTGTAGGGTCTTTTTTGGACAAAATATCATTTTTTTTTACGGTGTGTCGTTATCGTGGCCACAAATTTTGAATACACACTCCCTCCCCCATACAACACACATAGATATCATCGGGAAAAAGTCAATAATGAATTTTGGAGCCCTCAAAAACATGTAATCCATCAAAATCTCGAAATGGATTTTCTCATTAAGTACGTAATATATATTATGAGAAATGTTTGTAACCCAGTTTGCATTAATTTATGCAAATTAATACTTTCACTTTTGAATAAAATATGCATAATTATACTATTAATGAATTGGGGGTATATTTTATGGGAGTTAAGTTAGTGAGCACCATGAAAAGTGAATAGATGTGAGTATTGAATGGAATATTTTTGCGTTTCAATGAAGGGGACTGCATAAGAAGAAATTAATTTAGGTTTTTTCACAGTTGAAGCGTTATTGCTTAATTTTATGGTTCAGTTGTATGAATTTCAGTACCAACATATGTGTATTGTGTGTTCAATAGGAACTTATTTAATTATTAAATGAGATATAAATATAATGTTTTATGACTAATTATGTATGTATTTAATTGATACAAACTTATAAT
This sequence comes from Hermatobates lingyangjiaoensis, assembly GCA_026182355.1. Taxonomy (NCBI): domain Eukaryota; kingdom Metazoa; phylum Arthropoda; class Insecta; order Hemiptera; family Hermatobatidae; genus Hermatobates; species Hermatobates lingyangjiaoensis. The sequence continues at coordinate 10,823,428 of JAPFBL010000084.1, read as the reverse complement.
TATTTATTTTGAAGGATATATTGTGTAAAATAAAACACGTTCTGACTGAAGAAAAACATCACTTAAGGTTTGAAGACTGGAATGCTAATGATGTAAGTAAAGTTAAAATGATTTAACTTTGAATTAATTATTAACATATTAAAAACTTGTATGATTTTTAGATAGAAGTCCTAAATAAGCACCTATTTTTGACTACAAAACCAGTCATATATTTAGTGAATCTCTCTGAGAAGGATTACATCAAAAAGAAAAATAAGTGGTTTGTGGTTGTTTATCTTTAATATATTTATTTGTCATTTGATCTATCTCCAAAATGACTCTTACAAATAGGTAAAACATTAAATCAATACACTGACCAAGTAAAAGCCTAAAAAACAAACGGAAATGTGACATACTGTATTAAAGTTTTAGCGAGGATAGCTTTCTAGAATGGCTTGTTTCTTTTATCAGTATTTAGTTCAAATTATAAAACAGAAAGATGAATGTGAAGTGTGAGATTGGTTTCTTAACTCATTTGTCTTGGAGTTGAAATATTGAAAAATATTTGTCTTGGAGCTTATTACATATTTGAAAATTTTGAGGTGTTCATCGTATGTTTTAATTTTGTTACTTCTATCATTCAATGTGAGTTATTTATGTAAAAGAGTTTTACATAAAAGTCTTTATGTAAAGACTAAGATGTAGATAAATAATATTTTTATGACTATTTTATTTGAATTGAACTTACTCAAAGTTTTGGTATAAAATGAACATAAAAAAACAATGTTCCGTTCAATATATCAATCAATAGATGTTGCAAACATTTAAGTAAAACATTGTAAGTTTATTTTTTTATCTTTTATTTAAAAATGTTTATAATTGTCCTTAATGAAATGTTGACTGTTAGTACTATTGGTTATGTCTAGGTCAAATATAATAGAATAATATATATCCAAGTTATGTCAGGTACATATTCCAGGGCAATGGTCTTCAACCTTGCACACAGAAGAGAGGGCATAGATTTGTCGAATAAACAGCAATATAAAACAGAAAGATGAATGTGAAGTGTAAGATTGTCATATATTTAGTAAATCTCCCTGAGAGATTCACTAAATTATCTTTCTTAGCTTATTTCATATCTTTAATAAAAATAGTTATTTTAATTTTTAACAACAAGTAGTCTTAAAATATTTTTTAGGTTGATGAAAATAAAAGAGTGGGTTGACAAAAATGATCCAGGAGCGATGATAATACCATTTTCAGGAATATTCGAAAATAAAATTCATGATATGGACTCTGTTGAAAGAAAAGTCTACCTCGAAGAAGTTCACACAACGAGGTCAGCAGATAATTAATTACTATTTGATTTGATTATAAGTATATAATGAGGTTAAGTTCTTTACGGAATATCTACATAAGAAATGTATTCATTCTGATTATGTAAACAAGGTTCAGGAAGAACTGTGTTGGATGTATTTTGGACATTGAAATGGGTGCTACTGTAGTATGCTACCTACTTTCTATTTTGATATCTACCACTTATCTACGATATCCATTTTATAGTAAACAACGAAAAATTCATCGCAAGTATGCTAAAACGAAAAAATATCTTTTACATATTTGATTTAGAAAATTCAACATTTACTGTGATTATACTCGTAAATCAGCCGCTACTTTGAACGTTATAAAATACCTTGATATCTGATCTCACTCGCTGACTGTGATCTCGCCTAATGTAACCTGACCGCTATTTTACTGAGGATTAACAGGAGTGTTTTTGTTAGTTATTCAGTATTTTTTTTAGTCTCGCTGTAGTCACATCATTCTGCAAAAGTATATCCAAAATAACACTATGTTTGCCAGAGATTTTTACAAAATCATTTCGATTGTAGATGTAGCGTTAGGATATTTAAGAGAGCGGAATCTTATTGACCATTTTGATAGTGTGCCTCCTTGTCATAAATGTGGATCACTAATGCAGGAAATAAGTAAAGAAACCGAAAAAGAGAATTCATGCCATTACTGAGATGTCCAAAAAAAGGTGCCAAACATATCGTTCAGTTCGGGAGGGAAACAAGGTTTTTCACTATAGCGATTTGAATGGAAGAATAAACAACAGATTGAGTCTGTGAAATTTTGGAACTGATGTATTTTTTTTTACGAGGTACCAATGAACGCTATATTAATATTGACTGGGAATCATCTAATACAGTCACAGACTGTTACAATATGTGTCGGGAAGTGTGCAGTGGTTTCATACCAAACTAGAAGCAAAATGGTTGGAACTAGGAAACTCCCATACAGATCGATGAGGTTCGATTTACGGGTCGATTGTTAGCTGGCGACCATCCTCCGAATTCAGAGGAGTCTGATGCTGAACCTGTTAATAAGAAGAACCATAGCGCTCCATCGATGGGTATTGGGTTTTTGGTGTAAAAAATGGACTTGACTGTAGGTACTTTTACGTCGAAAGAAGAGATAGGGAAACATTGATACTAATCATACAACATGAATGCCAAATTGGATCTGTCATCCATTCCGATAAATGACCACCCTACAGGTGCTTAAGGAACATTGGCTACGATCACAAAGCTGTTAATCATCAGCAAAATTACGTAGACTCTAATTCAGGAGCACATATGCAATCTATTGAGCGTTCATGGCTGGATGCAAAGATGGACATACTAAAAAAAAAAGAGAAGGATCCCAACAGCATTTGCAATCTCATTTAGACCATTACTATTGGAAAATTCTGAGAAAACACGATGATATATTCCCAGCTTTCTTGAAAGATGTAAGATATGTTTACAAACAGTTGTAGAATCAATTTTTTACGGGATGTATTGCATATTTTACTTCTTTTAAATTTGTAAACTTTGATTATTTTTGAATAAGTTGTAAAAAAATTTTTGTAAGGAGTTGTGAATTAGGGTGGAATTAACTGTTTATTTAGGGTGGATACCATAATAGGTGGTAGATAGCATACTATATTAGAAAATCGAAGGTACATACTATGGTAGCACCCAATGGTGTGTGCAGATTCAAGTTTAGTAAAAACATATTCGCTGCATTCAGAAGAATATAATTTGTTACTCATGACAGGAATAAATTTCTAAATTATGTGTATAATACATGATTCATTAATTCCCCAGTCTCAGCCATTCATGATCTTTTTTGACTGACATTTTCCACCTTCTCACAAGTTTTCTATGATCAGTTGGTACAAAAGATATACGATATATATCATAATATGGCGCTGAATAATAACTATGAAAAGAAATAAAAAAATAATGAGAGAAATTAGTTATAGATAATTTATATATACGAAGTAAGATAGATAGAAAGGTTAAATAAATGTTGCAAAGGATTAAATTATTTAATATTAAATATTACAAAACTAAATATGTATATATTGCAATATTTAATAATGTTAAATTTTGATAATAACAACGTTTGTTCCAATCCTCCTTTTATCACAGAAAAATTGTGATAATAACATCAGTCAAAAAGTCTTGATTGCTGAGCTCTGCAGTAAAATTAACGACTGTATATTTTACTTCTAGTCACTGATTGTATTGTTTTATTTCTAATATATGCATAAATTATAAATAATTACAAAGATAGATACTGACATAACTCTTTTTATATTTTTGACAACAGTCGTCATTAACAGGTAGTATCAGATTGCCTCCTGATGACTGAAGATTGTCGAAATGCAGAAGTAAGTTAAATCAGTGTCCATTTAAAGTGCTGCTTTTGTTATATTGTTATCTTAAGTCCTGGGACTGTTTCGTTTATTTATATATATTTAAACATATAAACAATATTAAGAAATTGTAAGATGGGACTAAGATCTTTCAACGAGTAACCGTGCTCATCAAAACCAACGAGATGAAAATCAATAGGTCATTCATATTGTTTTAAATCTGATAAAATTGTACTGGTTGAAAGATCTTAGTTTTACTCTAAGATTTCTATGTGTACTTTATACGTTAATTTTAATTTCATATTTTTGTTATGAAGAAAAAATATATATAAAACAATTCAAATATATATCGACTGTATGATAGAATGAGGCTAAAATAAATTGTGACTCGTCAGTTTTCCAGGTTCAAACATGCTGACGTATCGATTTTATTTTATTAAAAACCTTTTTGATATAACACAGAGGAAACAAAATTGTAGATCAGTCAACAAACAAACACTAAACAAAATGACTTATTTCAATGTATGGAGTGACACAAATGAAAGTACTATTCAGTAACAGATTGAGCCGTTTCAGATGTAAGAATTTATTGAATAAGAATAACTATAACTATTTGTATTACTTTACGGTAAACAATATTAACAGTAGTAAACCTTCCATTAAATTGGTGTTAAAATAATGCGGAATGTAAATTGAAACATCAGTTCTTTCTGGCGGTAATACCAAACAAACACAGAAATAACTTTTTTTTTAAAAAACATCCCATATTTTTTTTACAAATATATACTATATAATAGCATTAATGAAATCTCTTCATTAGATTGCATTGTCTGATCGAAGGTTTTGTCTAGTCAAAATTATTTGTTCGCTTATATAATATAAATTCATAAAGATAAATTTATTGATTACGGCATCTCTAATTTTAGCGCATTGGACAAAATAATAGTTCAAGGCTACAAAGCTCTTCAACTGCAGTATTTTTTTACTTCTGGTCCAGATGAAGTTAAAGCATGGACGATACAAGTAAGACAATGTTTACTGCTCTTCTTTAGTTCTTCTATTAACTTGAATAACTTGTTTATATATTATAGAAAGGAACAAAGGCTCCACAAGCTGCTGGAAGGATTCATACTGATTTCGAAAAAGGCTTTATCATGGCCGAAGTAATGAAATTTGATGACTTTAAAGAAGAAGGGTCAGAATCAGGAGTTAAGGTGTGTTATTTTCTCTCAAATTTATTTGTGAAGATAATTGATGAACTTTTGTCACTTTCATAAATTCTGTATAATAGACGTATTTGAAGTTAAAGATGTTGAATTTGTAGGCGGCAGGAAAGTACAGGCAACAAGGAAGAAATTATATAGTTGAAGATGGAGACATTATACTCTTTAAATTTAACGCAGGTGCAGGCCTGAAAGACGCAAAGAAGAAGTGATGTGATGGATGTTAAAAACATGATCTTACCGATTTATGACTAAAGTGAAGAATGAAAGGTTGTTTGAATGATAAAAAATCTAATGTGTATTTTGATTGAAGTGTTGACATTTTGTACGATTTTGTTATGATACATAAAATGTTAACTAATTAATTGTGCATTTTTCCTCCCCTCATGGCATAAAGTAAATTCATCCTAGTTATTTTAGAATTTAAACTGATTATATTCCTTCTCTCTCTCTCTCTCTCTCTCTCTCTCTCTCTCTCTCTCTCTCTCTCTCTCTCTCTTTTCTCTTTCTCCCCCCCCCGCAACCTTTTCTCCTTCTCATGTGGATATAAAATGTGCCGAGGGTCCTGCTCTTATCTACAATAGAGGAGGAAGAGTTTACGTATTTTCCTTGAAAGTCTCCCCACGTACAAACATGCATACATACAATTGTAGTTATTATTACACGATCACCTAATAAGTGAAATCTTGATATCACTTTTAGATATATTAAAGTCATTTTTTTTTTGTCCGGAATCCTTTTGAAGATAAAATATAATTTAAAGTAAATTCAATATCAGGAAGTATATTTCTTAAGCTTAAGGGAGGTTATCAACGAGTAGGAAAATGAATCATTTATCATTTAATCTCAAACCTATTTTATTATATACTTAAAATTTAAAAAAAACTCCTCATGTACTCCAAACATGTTATTTTAATAGTCTTATAACATGTTTACTACTTTAAACAAAAGAGCATATAGTTTATAATTATAAAAGAGTATTGTTTATCGTTATTGATAGTAATAATTAAACATCGGAAATTATTTTTGTTCTCATAGTTAATTTCCTTGGTCGTCTTGGTTAGCCTCATGAAGAAGTATAATTATTAGTGGATACTAATTTTTTTGTTGTTTCAAACAAAAAAAAAGCATGCATTCATCATAAACTAAAATTGAGCAAAAGGATTGCTATGGAATCCCTCACAAAAAGGAAGGTGCTCATAGATGGCTTTCACCCATGAGCGGGCAATATCAATTCAGTATCAACTACAACCCTTCTCTTATTTCACAACTCAAATAGTTTTTTTTTTTCTTACCTAAACTCTTGTTTCCTTATTAAACTTTTTCAAGTATTTCTCATATTCCTTAAATAAATAAATCTTTAGTCACCCACACAATTCATTGTTGGTTTTGAAAATATTCAATAATGAGAGATAATCCAAAATAGACTGTTTATTCACTTGGTATTTCTTTGAAGTGAACATACCATTTTGTAAATAACATATAAAGAGCTCTAGGGTAGCTCAGTGGCTAACTGGTAGATCTTTGGTTTCATACTAACCTACCTGGCCCTCGACTTATTCTCTCAAGAGATAAAAAAACGTCGTTCCCTAGTCTGTAAAATGTCTAGCACTCTTTAAAGATCCTTACTTTAATTACACTTAAGTAATTAGAGTCGAATAATTAGAGCACATTTAGGTCTCTCAATGCAGAATTTTCATTATGTGGTATTAAAAAGGGTCAATCTTTGGCCTATGTATGTGTGTTCTCTCTTAGACGCCCACAGTGACCTAACCTAAATATAAGTTAGGTCACTTCTTATAACCTTTTGGTATATAAGAAGTATATACCAAAAAATTAAATTACACAGGATATTGATGTATAGTGTATTATATAACAATATGGAGTAGATGTTACATATATACTCCATTATAATATAAAATAATAACAGTTATAATATGTATATATATATATATATAATATATATATATATCAAAGTTATCCTATCTCGACCACATATATCCTACAGTATTTCACTTTCACAAGGTATGGTCCTGCACAAAACTATTCTCAAAAACACATTGGGCTGGCGTTTCGTCTATCTATATCTTTTATGTAGCCACGAAGATGTCTAAAAATATAGACGAAATTTTGGTTTAGGTGTTTTGAGAATCGTTTTACGTGTGACCAAATTTCAAGAAAGTGAAATACGTGCGTGTATACATATTATTTATAATAACAGCTATTTAATTGTATGGCTTAATATTTTTTTTTCTCTGTTTAAATTCAAGAATATTAAAATACTTATAATGAAATTGAACTGTGGATAAATTTATTTTATTTAATGTAAAAAAAATTAAACAATTTGTAGTGGTCTAAATTCAGCTAATCCTTATATTTAGATATTTAAATCCCTTTCAATGTAAACTACATATTTTCAAACAAACTTTCACCGATTCAAACTAATAAAATGGTTAATATTATAAGTATGAGGAAATATTTAAAAAAAAAATGAATATCCAGTTCAAGGTCAGAAAAATATCTAGACTAGAAAAGTAAGGAATATTGTCTTCTAGAGTCAAGAGGTGGCGTTTAATTCTAATAGTAGAGGGGGTCTCAACCTTTGTTTTCTTGTTGACCCCCTGAGAGCTATTTTACCTCTGAGGAACCCCACTCTCCCCCTCCCCAGATACTTAAAAAAAACATAATTATGTGCTCGTAAATTTTCAAACAAACATTTGATTTTAGGTAAATGAAAAGTGTAACTATGAAATAATTTCATTGATTTACAAAGTGATGTCGGAATACAAATATCTTAAAACAATAACAAAATGTTTCTTTATGAACATTTTATGAATTATACTGAAATAAATTGTAAAATAATCAGTTTTGAATATAACACACAAAACATTGGAACCATATAAATAACAAACTGACGAGGATATTGGGCCTTATTTTTAATTATTGTGTGTGAATATTCTAACAGCCAGCTCACATACACATATAAACTTAACATGGAGAACTAACCGCGTATCACGGACACTGAAAATAATAGTTTTCCTTGCGAACCCCCGGTAATCCTCAGTGCATCCCTAGGGGGTCCATGTGGATCACGTTGAGAACAACTATTCTAGTAGTACTCCATATGTATTTTTAATGGACTATGTTTCTAAACATATCACTATCACTATAGTTGATCGAAGATCAACTTCCAGTGATGAAATATTGATGGTGGTTTATCATAAGTATTGCCCAAAATAACATTGTTACGTATCACTAAATCTTTAAAAAGATATAAATATGGCACCTTATGGTTCAAATATTATGGCTCAAGGGACACCAAGGATCAATGGTTCGCAACGACATTTCCCTCGGTATTTCATATCACATTTTTTTGTATTAGTTAACTAGTTTTTGTTACTTCTTAATTAAATTCAAAAACTTTTTATTATACAGAAGAGTTGTAGGAATAAATATTTTTTTTTAAAAAAAATATATTAAATAGTCAAGTTATTTGTGAATACTGTTGCAGAAGTCTCCTCCTTACCCAACTATAAAAGTCATATTCCAAGCTGAGAACTTTTTTCAGTTTTTCCTTTGCAATATGGCTAATCTCTCTGTGCAGATGATTTTTGTTTTTGTGGGGTTCTGAAAAGAAATATCTTATTTCAATGTCTAACCTATATTGGTAATTGTATATATTCATTAAATTTACACTAATTATTACTATAATTATTATTATTAATAACTTTCATTTAGGCAATTGATCCTTATAGTTTACATATACTAAAAATTCAATAGATTATCATGATTAGTTAGGAAAAATGCAACAAGTCTTCACACCCAAGGGTTTAATTATACAAAGCGTTTCAAACACTTAGTGTTCATCAGAAGTAAATACCACCCAATAACTGTGTACATAGCTCAATAGATTATATTTAACCGAATAGACTTTAATAGTTCATCGGTATTCACAGAATCTTAAAAGGAAGATACAAGTAATTTATGACCTATTATAACCGATAAAACATTGATCAATGGACATTTATCGAAATAAAGCTTGTAAAAAATTGAGAATAATTTTTCATAAGAAATTATAGTTCATTAAGGTTTCACAAATAGCCATAGAGAGCCACTAAATATTAAAATTATTACAATAAATAGTTGTTTAATTTAAACAACGGTTATCTAAATAAATTAATAAAAACAAAATATTTAATTTTTGTGTTTTTTTTTATCCGAAAATAATGAAATCGAAATCATAAATTTAATCAATAATGATGATTTAAATTAAAAATATTAACTTATTAATTGAATAATGTCGTTATGAAAATAATTATAGTCTAATTATTTTATTCAAACAACGTTAACAACAGTTGTTGTTAACAGTGATGTTTGAAACCAAAATAGATGCTTGACAATAATAATATGAAAATTAAGGTTCCATAACTAAATGAAACATTGATTTCTGGAAGAAAATGATACATTTACCAGCATTTTTAAACCAAATCAGAGAAAGAATAACTAAATACTTCCAAAAAAAAAAAAGAACAACAACCTTCTATAAATTCAAACTAAATAATTAAATAAATATTTAATATTCAAATATGAGAAAATATCAAAATAAAAAAGAAATATACGAAACAAAACATGAATACCTACGTTCAAGGTCAGAAAAATATGTTTGAGATAAGCCACTAAAAAAGTAAGGTATCTTGTTTTCAAGAGTTAAGAGAGTGGCGTTTAGTTCTTCCAGTACACCGACTACACTGTAGTAACGTTCAACTCTTTTCTTAGCCTCTTCTAAAGCCCAAGGATCATTTAGCACCCTATACACAAGAAATAAAATAGTATAAAAAATATACCCTAGTGAACACAATTTTCTTTAAATTGTAAAGAACAACATGAGCAGCGTCAAATTCTTGATCTTGTAATCAATTTGTAGAATATTTAACATATGTTTATTTAATCTCGCACTACGTTAATAAAACTATACATAATTTTTACCAGATCAAAGTAACAATGTGTTATTTCATTTTATAGGGATATATGTTCTTATTTACAGCTCTAATGTGGTTGCAATTCTGATTTTACGATGCAGTTATTGAAAAAACGTAAAAAGACAAAGATAGTAAATATTTTAAAAATATCCTCAAATGTCATTTAAGTTGCAGACTCAGAATCTTGCACTAAGTTTTCATTGACTTTTCTCAACAACGAACATTTCTATGAAAAAAAAAATATGTTTTTCATATTTCACTCATGGGTCATTATGCAATATTTACTCATTATCAGAAATTTAACCCCCCCCCCCCCCCCCAAATAAAGTATTTTATGAACATAACAACAAGTTTAACATATACCGTCTGCTTATATTAGTAAGACAGATACGTGAATCTATACTTATATAAAGTATTTTATGCGCTCACATGTGCCCTTCCATGATCTGTACAGGACTACACTTTGGCTAAACCGAGTGCTGACCCTCCCAGTATAGGGTCAATGTAAGATTTCCACCAAGTGATATACAACCTGAATAAATTGTCAATATTTTCCTCTTAAAATTGGCTCAAATAATTTTTTTTTCCTTTTTTTTCATAATTTTTTTATGGGGCACCACTTTGTCACGTGCCCTGCCCATTGCAGTCTTCCCAGCTTTATTTGTTTTATATATCGATCCGTGAACAGCAAAATTAATTTCTTGATTATGCCTGATCCTAAAAATCTGTATGATCCTTATGTATACAGGACAATAAAGTCAGGTACGATACCATTCATCTGCTTTTGTCATTGTCTACTATTCTGATACATACTCGTATATTGGTAGCATGAGCGTTTTTCAAAGTTGTTTTTCTGTGTTCGAAAAAATGAGTTTACTTTTCATGTGTTTGTGTAGACCAAAATAACGCTTATTTACAACCACAATTCTTCTCTTGGTTTTAAGGTATTCTTGATGATCATCAAAGATTTAAGATAAGAAAACTCATAAACTATCCCGAACTTTTAATAGACGAAAGTCAAATATTGTTCTTGGTTGGCACAACTCATCTTGTAGGTGTAGGGAATACCCCCTTTTCGTTATTCTTTATTTCGTATGAACTTCTAAAACGAATCTGCCTGTACGCCTACGACACAGTCTGCTCCTCATGTCATTTTTATGAAGCGTACTAGTTTAGGAGGTATTTTCATGTTACTCATTGATTAATCATGAGCGGATTGGAAAGCTAAAAACAAGTGGTTAGTTTTGACATTGTGCTCCATAGTCTTGTCCGACATCATTCTCAGTCAGAATATCTTATCCATTGTGCTTTTAAGCCTTCGGAAGTCACACTGAGACTTACCTATCTCTCTTTCTACCAGAGATACAATCCTTCAAAACAGATTATTTGGTAATATCTTTGAGGTGCTTGGGAGTAAAGAGATACCACTATAATTTCCCCAGTTCAATCTATCACTTTTTGGGTAAATAAGACATCACTCCAATCCTTTACTAGTGATTCTTCTTACCAGGTACTCAAAAATAGCTAAAGTAAGGTTCTGATTAGTTCACAACCAGCATATTTGTATAAGTTAGCTGGAAATCCATTGTATCCTGAAGACTTGTTGCTTCTGAGTGTTCCTATTGTGTCCTTTATTTTTTCAGCTCGTTCTAGGCCATTATCAATATTATACGCATAACAAACCTTTCTTCTTTCTATTTCTAGTGGCCATCAAAATACCTTTTCCATTTATATAAAATTTACTCCTTTCCTGTCAAAATTTTATCATTGTCATTCCTACAAGCAGAGACCACTGGTTGAAAAGGTTACAGCTATTATTAACGTTTCAACAAAATTTTCTACAAACTTTTAAACTTTTACGTTTCTCAATGGTTTCGAACTTTCTGTTTTCATAGTACCGCTTTTCCTTACTACGCAACTTTTTCTCACCTCTTCCCGCGATATTCCACACTTGTAGATGAAGTGTGAATCAATAGTAGCTTTTATTATAAGATTCATTCTTTAGTGCTGTAAGTACTTGACATTCTTCATTATACCAAGGAACTGTCGTTAGTCCTCTCTGTTTACCCAGTACTTCTTCTGCTACCGTGCCAAATATTTCCGTGTATTTTTTTCATTTGTAATCATGTTATTATAATCTTAGATGTTTAAGCTGTTAATTTCTGAGTTATTCCCACCTCATAGATTTCACGAAATTGTGACTGTTTCAGTTTATCAATGTGATACTTTATTATTTGGTGATCCCTAATGTTTGCTTAATGCGACATAAGCATCCTAGTTCATATTTTGGTAATATTTAATTATTTTATCCTGTAAAAATTATTGTACAAATCGTTTAGTTAATGCATGTAATACAAAGTAAAACATGCTCCAATAAAATAAAAATTTAAAAAAAATCTGGAGTGGCCTACACTCAACTTTACTATAATCAAACATAATAATATCATACTTCTGAGGTATATAATATACCATGTTCCATTTAGGTATTATACAAATGTCTAACTCAGAGATATTTATTATTCTTTCATTCCTGGAGGTAGTACAGATAGTGATTGATCCACTTATCAATTATACATGCGTATTTTTGTATACCACACCACTGATGCATACAATATCATTAGTATTACTTCAGCAGTAAAACATTTTTGAAAATCGAAAGTGTGGTTTTTGTGTTACGAAATAATCTATTACAGGAGAACATGGTTTTTGTTCCAATAGCCAGTTCACCTGACCTCTTTCTATAATGAATATTTAAGACAAATTTTCCCATTTAAAACGTGAAAAGATTCTTATTTTGTCTGAAACATGTAAGAAAAATTGTCGTTTTAAGATAATTTATAATTAAGGATGTACGATAATTACATTTATTAATCTTCTAACGAAAGATTTCAATTTTGAATTATGTTGTACATTTTTGGTCTTTTATAGAATTATTATACTGGGAATTTTATGACTTCTTAGTCTTTAATAAAATCATTTTCCTTCCCCTTTGTCAAACATCATATATATAAATTCACTCTGAGCTAGTTTGCTGCCTGCTGTACTCTGTTATTAGGTTGCTGTTAATGTATATTGAGAAAAATATATTAGTAATTAGCCAGTTTTACATACTCAAATCAAAGTCAAAGCGAGCTATTCAGTATAATTTAAAACTTTCATAGCTGGAAGCTTCAAATTTTTTAATATAATATATATGAACTGATAGACTAGAATAGGGGAAAAACTGGATAGTTTTCAACAAACATAACTCCTCTTTAATGAGGTATAGTTTCATTTTCATCCGTTTAACGTTATGGATGTATCGCTCTCACAAGCTTACAGATTGAATTTTAAGTCAAAATGTTTACATTTTATAAAAAAAATTCCTGTTGTTTTAAAACTCTGAGGGTATTTTTCATTTATTGCTATTATAGCTTCAAAGATAATACCAAAATTACAAGACTCTAGAATTAGTAGTTTAGGAGGAAAAAAATGTCTGAAAAAAGGTTTTTGGCAAAAATAGTGACATCCTCATCATGCATAATTGCTCCCGAGCAATAAGGAAGGACTATGAGGCCCTTTTTTGTGTAAGATATGAATGTGATCCAATAAAGATTCTGGACCGCAGCGTGGCCACAAACTTTGGATACGTACTTATCCTCTCACCTACCCATCCACACACACACAGACATCATCGAAAAAACTTCATAAAACGACTTCCTGGACATCCAAACATGTAATTTCTTCCATACTTTACTTATAGTAAAGTAAAATCTTAAAAGTGGCCCGAGTTAATATTTGCTCCTCAATGTTAACATTGATCAGATTAGAAGGATGTTTAGTCAATATGTGAACCATTTGATTTATGTTAGCCTGATAATTTCCAGGTATAGATGTTTCCACTTATAGATTGCTTTATAAGAGAAAAGCGTGCTGCCAATCATTAAGTTGTTAAATGCAGCAACATTTACTAATCTTTGTCCATTGTCATTAGGAGAGCTACGCAGGTTATGTCATGAATTGATCGGAAAGAATAGGCTTTAATTGCCAATTATTTAGTAGAAGCCCTTCATTATTTTTTATATAAGCTCTGGGATAAATTTCCACAGTTCTTTCAAATAGCTTCATTTTTTTTGTTTTCCTCTGAGGTTTTAGAAGGATTGTGTACGTTGAAAGACAGTAGATGATGTTATGAAGTGAATAAAATTTGTAATCCACTCTGTGGTTTTATGGCCTGTAAAAGTGATCAAAACAGTGCCACGACGCAACTTCATATATTTAACAGTTTTTTGAATTATAAATGAACAAAATTTTTACATCAGACGACCTAGAGAATTTGAAACAAAATGCCGTTTTCCATTAAAATTAAAATTCCATTTCGCCACTTCTATAATGCAAACGGACAAACACAAACAGATGGGCACTTGATTATATTTATAGATTACATGTATTATAACTACTATAGTAAATAAAATTTTAAAATAAAAAGTGCAATTTTCTTGATTCCTTGCTTGAAAGTCCAACGATAATCATGTCCATAAGTACCATTTTCCTATTTTTATGGCAAAGAAATATTTCATAGGCCCCAGTTAATATGACTAGCTGGGTTAAACATATTTTTTAGGTTACAGAAAAGTTAGGAAATTACGGAATTTTATTTGCTTTAATTACTTCTATTCTATACTTACATACACCACTTGTTATGTCCGCAAAAATAGGGAATAGTTAAATCATATAATTTTCCATTTTCGAAGTTACATTCAGGCAAGCCTTTCAATAAGCACTCATCGAAATCTTCTGAGAGATTGTATGATTTTTTCATTTTTGTTGTAACTTTAGCAAACTTCAGATCAGGGTTTCTTGCATTAGGCTTTATTCGTTTGTAGTAAAACCTAGAAATAAAGAAATAAAACCTTAAATATTAACAACGCCATTTATATTTTATGGGAAATATATACATGTAACAAATGCCACTTGGAAGAATAACATTTGGACACACATACACGCTCACAGACAGACGTCACTAAAACTAGAAAAAAAGGATTGCGGGGACTCCAACGTCAACTAAAGTTCCATGATCAATTCTACTTAACAGCATAATTTTTCACCAATATCTATCTCTATTTGTTGAATAAATTTGAAAATTGTCGCAAATTATATCTCATAATTAATAAAAACTGGATTGGGGACATATCATTTCGAATGGGAGAATGATATCAACTATAAGTCAAATGATAATAAGATGAATCTCAGAGTACGTCACTCCTTTTTTTTCATCTATGGTTTTAAATTTAAAGAAAACGTGTTTGCCTTGTTTTCGAATATACAATTTTTAGTAGTTACATTATTATAAATATTTAAAATAAAATATATTTTAAAGAAAAAATAAATTAAATTTATTATGTGGACAAACAACAAAATGACTACCAGTTTTATAAAGAAAACTTATAATCAGTTTGAAAAAATACTATAATTATAATTAAACTATATTAGAATTTTTGTTTTCATAAATCATGAAAAAATTCATTTTTGATGGATGAAATTTATATTGTGCTCAAACATAGACCTTATAGTGAGAGGTACACACTAAGCCACGAAGTATTAATATGAACTTAATGTATGTACCTCTTGTAGTATTGAATAAGGTAATCATCTAATAATATTCCTTACATTCCATGTATTTTGGTTTATTGTAACGCACATGTCATAACTGCTGACTAATTTATGTTAAATGTAACTATATCAGTGTGTTGTGAGGAGTAATGATTCAAGGATAAGAATGGTATTGCAAATGCAGTGTGAATTGAACATGAATAAGTTAATAATATAAAACACTTTTCATTATTCTTTACCTGGAAACTGTTTTCTCCACTGGGTCTCGGATCATGTTTATATAGGTGGGTGACTGCAATCCGTGAGAAGTGAAATTGATGAAGTAAACATGTCTATCAAAAGATATTGGAACAGCAAATTCAATTACTTTCCTCTTGACTTCTTCAACCACTTCCAGCTTTTAACACATCCACAATTACTAGTGAACATTTTTATTTAATAAAAGCGAAGATTAAGTAATTAACAACCTGTTGTTGTCGATCAAGTCTCCTCCGATATCCTCCAGGAAGTCGAATATGTTTGAATCCATTTCGACCTTCAAGCCATTGAATAAGTAGAACCAACATTTCTGAGCCAGTTTTAGGTACTCGGTTAAAAAATAGAACACTATCAGAAAGTTCAGGAGTAGTTGGAACTTGCATCATTGACCAAGTAGGAGTGGGTTGAACGGTCACTGGAAGAGCACTTCGTCTCCTACTCACCCAACCAAGGGCGCCGAGCCAGGCCAGTCCTGCGTACAATAATACCTTCTTCCACCGACCACTCTTCATCTTCACAGAAATTATAACCCAATCAATTTTGATAATTTAATGATAAGCTAACGTACATGTGAAATGCATAAGTTAATTTTTGATTAATGGAAAGAAATAATAATGGAAAAAAATTTAAAATGTTTATTTATACATTATTAATCAGTCATAACGTAAAATTACTAAATATTTTAAAAAGAACTAAACGCCATCTTCAACATGATGGTGTTATTTGGAAGAATTGAGAATAATTAAATGTATGAGAAATCTGCTATCACTGCTGGGCGGTCCTACCATCCTTCATAGGGAGATAAATTTAATTTACATTTCACGATTTTAAAGAGTCATTAAAGAGTTAAAGTTAACAAAAAGAAAACAAAAACTTAGTACGAAGTTTCGGCATCCATCGTCAATTATTGCAGTGAGTTTTTGTGTTTCTTCCTTTGTTTTTCTCTCTGTGAATTTATTTTACCTAATTCCTTACACCATTTTTGATTATAACATAAGTATAATAAAAATGTACTAAAAACAGATTCAGTTCATTATAGACTACAATTTAATTTGGACCTTTGCATCCAAATAGCCAAATAGAAACTTATTAAATCAGCCAGTCTTACAAATTTTACACCCACTAGTGAAACTCAGAGAAACAAGAAGTTCTTTAGTTTCCTCAAATATTGACAGTACACTTAATTTTGTTACTGTTTAAATTTACTCACATTGTTTTTCAAAGTTGGTACAGTATGAGTGTCACACTATACTGTATAATTATAGTATAGTAATAATTAAAATTAATAATTTCAAAGATTGCTTTAGATTCTAAACTCAACTTGATGAAAGAGAACTAATAAACAGGTAAAAAAATCTAAGTTATTACTGGTAATAGTAATGGTAGGAAAGACTAACAGATATTGAACAAATAATGTTTATATTATTGGTACCTATGGTAATTTGTCTGATCAAAGTCTTCTATGATTACTCTATGTACTGAGTACTGACATGAGAGGTAGGTATAAAAAAGGGCAAACGTTTAACCGTTAACTTATCAGTTCAGTCCTACAAGAAGTATAAATATTAATTTACTTTTAGTGGGATACTTAGGAGTGTGATTTAAGTGCAAACGGTATGTTGGCCAGTGTCATCATTCCCTCCCCGTCCTCCTCCTGTCTTCATTAGTAACCAGATCATTCCCCACCAAACCCATGTAAAATATCTGGGACTTATTTTAGACTCTAGATTAATATTCAAACAACACCTCCAAAATAAATCCAAACTTGGAATTTAGTTGGTGTGTAATCTGTATTCTCTTTACAAATCAAAGAATTTTCCCGATTAGGCCTTGTCTATAAGGAGGTCATTCGTTCAGCAATGACTTATGGATGCTCCATCTGGTTTAGACCTGCACCAACGAACAAGGCTTGTATCGAGATTGTTCAAAATGAGTGTGCCCACCTTATAGCCAGGGCTCCTTGGTACGCCCGAAATGTGGATATTCACCATGATTTGAAAATGGAATGCATAGATAGTTACATCACCCGGCTTACTACCAATGAAGAGAACAAATCACCTAATCATCCAAACCTCCTTGTGCAAGCTCTCAATCCTGCCGCCAACCTTCCTCAACTCACTGAACAATTACTTCATCCACTGACTGTTTTCCCAACTCATGACTAAAAACATTGAAAACTATGACTAACAAGACAACATGACCGCTAATACAACGTTATTACTGCACAGACGAACTTAATATCTGACATGAATTACTGACAGTCCAACTTATAGTAGCACAGTAATCAAGCAGTAGAAGGCCTCTTGTCTGGAACTGCTAGTTACGACGTGCACTATAGTGCGCGGATATATTCGTTGGTCGTTGGTCCTCATCAAGCTGTTCCAAGCTGGCTGGTAGTGAAGGTTAAAGGTCGATGTGCTAGGGCGCAAACCAGTTTGGCTAGCTGTTCTGTTTTACATTCTTCCATAAATGAGCAAGAAGTACCTTTGTCTATTGCCCAAAATAAGTTGTTAACCAATAGATGGAGTTAAGCCCTCCATTTTAAGATTTTAGATCTTTTAGTCTTTTAGGTGAAGGCACGTGTCAAGAAGCTATTCAGTCTCAGAATCGAGGTTGAGGTAATTTAAGGGTGGCCGTGAAAGCGTAAAAAACGAAAATTATTATCAAAACTTTGAGTCAAGTCTTATAGATGGCAACATCCTAACTGCTCAAAGGTATATTAATGGCCATTTTCAGTTGGCTGTAGTCGAAATCACGTCAAAGATGTGCTTTAACATTGAGAGCCAGCCAATCATTGGCCAGCCAATGATGCCCATCAGAAATTTCATCTTCCACCAAGTCATTTTGTACACTTGACCAGGCATTTTGTATAGTGTACAAAATCGTATAAAAATCACCCATACAATCAGGGAACACCTTGGCTTCAAGGAAATTAGTTCTCATGAGTTCTAAGGTTGTTAACTGAAAGTCAAAATCAGATTTGGTTGGAGATCAACAATCGAATGTAGTGTTCAACATGAATCAATCAACATATAGTGTGTCATGGATCTATTATAAGTTCTCGAATGAAAAATTGTGCTTACCCAGTAAACGAAAAAACCTGCCTCAGCCGAAAAATACTCGTGATGGTTTTTTTTTTACAACAGAAAAGCTTTACTCATTGATTATCTTTACAATCATTATGAGCGAATGTAGCTTACTATTGATAGATATTAGAATCTACAAAAACCCTTCACATGACAAAAAATGAAGTATGCTCATAAGAATGTCATCTTTCGTCAGGTTAACGAACAAATTGGGGAAAATGCGCTATGAACCTGCCCTTTAACTCGAGATTTGTCCCATTGTGACTAGTTTTTTTTTCATTTATGTGGAATTATGTCTGATGGAAACAATTCAAAAGCAATTAAGGTGTTAAAGACGGGTAATTAATTGGTTGACGCATTTTATTCTAACGTAGCTTTTGTATATTAGTAGCTTGATGATCGTTACAAGAATGTATGAAATATATTCCTAATATACTCAATATTTACTAATTATCGGTTAGGCTATCACTATAGAAATACAAACATAGGAATGTTGATATTTATAATAGGTACCATCAAATGTGCCAGTCTTTCACGGCTACTCTTTCAAAAATTCGGAGATGATACATGTCATTCCAAAATATCATTAGAAATTATAGAATAGTAGAAATATCATTATTAGTACAGTGTTAAGTAAATGTCTCTGTACGCACCACATTAGCTGGAGTTTGCAAAAGTAGCCAAGTACTTGTACAACCAAAACTTACCTTTTGAGGACTAATGATCAAATTTTGAGTAAATAAGTAAAAAGAAACATCAGAATCCAGCCAACGTCTTACAGCTGCGTAAAAGACTTTCTGTGTTATGTGGAATAGCAACTTTACATAAAGACATTGAGGCGAAAGTTTTTAGATAAATGATATAAATTTATCAAAATTTATTTTTTAATTATTATATAATTATCCATAATACCAATGACAATTTTGTTCAATTTCTTTTTGAACAACTTTTCCCTAAAAAATTCTCCCAGTTGAAGTCTTATTTTAGTATACTTTGAAGTAGTGACTTACATTGATAGTTATTTATGTAAAAGGAATTAAAAGAAAAGAAATAAAATAAACTTACCATGTTAAAGAAGGACTAAATTTAATATATTAGTTTAACAGTTAGTCAATAATCGACATTATTAAATTCCAGCCATATCAGTGTTCGTTCCTCATATACAAAATTACTTGAGAACACGATTTATTATGTCTGAAAAGAAAAATAGAATTATTTTTGGACACTACTACAACAACTGAAAAAAAGTAATATTAAAAGTAATTTACAACCTATTTTAAATGTGACAGTAGATTATTTTTTATACACTTGGCATTACGATGTCTGAGTGTTAAATTTATTAGAGACCCTCTCATTAAATTCAACATTATTAAATTGTTTAATCTACTTTTCAATTGGTACTAATGCTAAAATCAACATCTTTTTTTTCTATGTTGAACGTTTTTTTGGTAAAACATGGATTGATTTCATTGTCACAAATGTGAGACTAGAAATATTAAGTTTCTTTAAGTAACCATGCTCTAAATTAATTATTATAGTTTATACATTATAAAGTATTTTATATAAAATTGAAGACTTGAATATAAATACTGTAATTCATACCTTAATTATAATATACAACAAAATCATCATATGTTTCTTTTAATTGTTGTAAATCAGTTCAAGTATTGTTTTATTCTATGAATCAATTAATACTAAATAGCTAAGGGAAAAATCTGGAGTGGCCTTCACTCAACTTTACTATAAGTAACTTAATATCAAATTTCTTGAGTATATAATATATAACGTCTCAATTAACCATAATGTAAACATCTAAATGGGATATGATTATTAGTCTTTCATTCCTGAAAGAGTACAGATAGTGATTGAAGGACATATCAATATATAGGCTTATTTTGGTACATCACACAGCTGATGTAAATAATTTGATTAGTATAACTACAGCAGTAATAACATTTTTGAAAAACCAAAGTGAACATTTCTTGATACGAAATATTCTCCTACAAGAGAACATGGCCTCTGTTCAAATAGCCAGTGGATTTCTTACATCGTTTACTTGACATCCTTCTACATTGAATATTAAAGTAAAATTTTCAAATTTTAAACAGGAAAATAGCCTTACTTTCTCTGAAAAACATCATAAAAATCGAAGAAAAAATGTTGCTTTAAGATGAATTATAATTAAAGTAGTACGATAATTACATTTATTAATCTCTAAACTAAGGATTTCAATTTGGAATTATCTTTTACATTTTCGGTCTTTTATAGAATTATTATACTGGGAATTTTATGGCTTCTTAGTATTTAATAAGATCATTTTCCTTCCCCTTTGTCAAATATCATATATACGAATTTTTTCTGAGTGAGTGGTATCCTTTTCCTGCCTTCTGTACTCTGTTTAAGTTTGCTCAAATAGACATACTCAAATCGAAGTCAAAGCCAGCTATTCAATATAATTTAAATCTTTTATAGTTGGGAGCTTCTAATTTTTGAAAATAATAAATATAAACTATTAGACTAGAATTGTAAAAAAAAAATTGGATATTTCTCAATAAACATAAGTCCTCTTTCTTGAGGAAAGAGTCCTTTCATTACATTTCAATATCATGGAAAGGTACTACATTCACAATTATAATGTAATTGTAACTGATATTAAGTTTTGCTCAAGAGTGCAATATATAGATTTATTAAAGCACTTTATGAGACAAATCCATCATGCTATGGAAGACAAAGGTAATTTATTTATGTTTATTGGCGGTGATTTTTTTATATGTAACAATATTATTCCTCTTACATCTCGTAAAAGTCAATAAACTATTTCAATTGTTTCTTTATAAATATCAATTTTATCTCAGTGGATTCGCTCAAAAAATTTCTAAGTCAATGTAAACAATGAAAAAAAAAAATATAAAAAATTCGACAAGTATAGCAGGTGATCTCTTAGTCTAAGATAAACAAAGAGTTTTTATAGCGTTATTGCTCTTTCCCATAACTGAAACATCATAATTTTTTTTATGAATTACTAATTTTTTGTTCCATTTATGGTCAAATTTTCATTATTTTTTAATGAGCCGTTTAGCGTCAAAAAAACATTTTCTGAAAACAGAAGTCGTACTGTAACGCCCCATTAGCGAATGTAATTTTAAAAAAAAATATCTCAACTCATTCTACACATAATGTTCTATTTATAGGCATAGTTTCATTCTTGTCCGTCAAACAGTATGGCTTGTATCGCTCTCACAAGGTTTGAGATTGAATTATAAGTCAAAATTTGTACATTTTATTGAAAAAGAAATATTTTCTGTTGTTTTAAAATTCTGAATATATTTTTCGTTTGTTCCATTTGTAACCTTAAAGATAATGTCAAAATTTCAAAACTCTAGTGTTATCAGTTTAGGAGAAATAAATGTTTTAAAAAAAAACGGCTTTTGGCAAAAAAAGTGACTTTCCCATCATGCATAATTCTTCCCAAACAATAGGGATCTTCTTCCCAATGGGGCCATATTTTTTTTACACATTTTTGTGTAAAATATCAACTTGATCCATCAAAGATTCTGGACCGTAGCGTGGTAACAAGCAATGCTAACACACTCACCCACCCACCCACCCACAAAAAATTAATTACGTAATCGGATATTGTCAAAATACGGAAAGACCCAAATTTATAGCATTTCAAAATCTCTAAGAGAAATAACTAGAATATTCCAAGACGAAATGCTTGTGATAATGTTTTGTGTGGAGCATATTCAAAAAATAAATACCCACATCATCCAGAAATTACATTTTACCAGACAGTCAGGTACACTGAAGGCTTTGAAATTCTTGAGTTTTAAGTTAAAATTACTGGGGAAATGTATGATCTCTCCTCAGAATCTAGGCAGTAAAAATAAATTAACCCTCATGTGGGCACTGGACACATGGGAATATAGGGGAATGAAGCAGTAGAACGGTTAAAGAAGTCTTTTATGGCTAGGAGAGGTTTTGCGCCACACACTTTAGATCTCTCAAGAATGCAATGAATGAATGAAGATGGAAGCAGAAAAAAGCTGGTTAGAACAACCAGATCAAATTTTCGAACGCAAACTTACAAGTGTAAAATCAATATAAACCGAAATATTTAAAACAAAAACTAAATTGATTGTCAGTGAGTTTGATATTATGATTACTTATATTACGAGCGTCATAGTAAAGTTGAGTATAGGCCACTTCAGATTTTTTCATTAGTAACTCTTTCTCAATAACATTCGATTCAACAACAGCACCAACTTTTTCTGAGTGCTCCATTTTGTTTGCTTTACGCTAAGTATAGTATCATGAAAAATATCGAATTAGGGATTTTGAGGAAAATTACATGTTTTGAAAAATCCCCTTTGTTTCCTTCGAAGTTTTTGCCGTGATTTTAATCATTTTTGATGATGATTGATGATGATGTGTGTGTGTGAGTGTACATTCAATCAATTTGATTCAATTCGCCAAATCAGCACACATAATGTAATCATATCTATTTTTTTTTTTTTTTTGAGCAATATTGCTTTTTGGAAATTTACTTTACTCCCCATTGTGTATTTTTAGGACCAGCTTTTTTTCTCCAGAACTTCTGATTCTAAATAGTTGAAGATTTCATTTATGTTAAAACTATTAATGAAAAATTAATAATATTAAAAGACAAAAGTTTCTAAATTTTTCTTTTGCATAAAATGTATAAATGTTGACTCATGACTGAATCTAGAAGCTTCTTTACTCAATACTGAACGGTTTCCTCAATCAGAACAGTTGATGAATCACTTTTATTTTAAACTCAAAAATATCTCTTTAGATATTCTAATATTTAATTAACAATATCATTAAACCTCCAAAAAAAATTTTTTTTGGTCGATTTAATTAAAAAATGTCTAAGTTAATATAAATAATGTAAGTAAATGTAAACAAATCCGACAAGTATAGCAAGGGATCCATTAGTCCAGGGTGAATTTGCAGTTTTTATAGCCTTTTTTTACCCTTTGCGATAATTGAAATTTCACTAATTTTTATAAATCGCTAAGTTTTTGCTCAATTTAATGGCAAAATTTCATTGTTCCACAATAAGCCGTTTGGCGTAAAAAACATTTTCTGAAAACATAAAATTGATCCTAATGCTCTTTTTGTTAGAGACATTTTGAAAACAGAAATCGTACTGTAACGCCTCTTTAGCGAATGTAATTTTGAAAAAAAATATCTCAACTTATCCTCAACATAATGCTCTATTTGTATGTATAATTTCATTTTGATCTGTCCAACCGTATGGCTTGTATTGCCCTACAGCTTTCAGATTGAACATAAGGCAAAATTTTTATATTTAATAGAAAAAAATATTTCCAGCCTTTTAACATTATGAAAATTTTTTCAATTAGTACTTTTACAGCCTTAAAGATAACGCCAAAATTTCAAGACTCTAGATTTAGTTTAGGAGAAAAAAATGTTGTCTAAAAACACATTTAACAAAAAAAAGTGACTTTTCCATCTTGAACAGTTTCTCTCAAACTATTGTATTCATTTACACAACGAGGCCAATTTTTGGGTACAATATCAATTTGATCTATCAAATATTCTGGACCGTAGCGTATACACAAGCTTTTGGATACACACCCACCCACACAAACACGAGCATCATCGAAAAAACGTCATAAAACGATTTTGGGAACCTGAACACAGGTAAATCCGTCAAAATCTCGACATTGATTTTTTTCAGGATCACTATGCTTTACTTATAGTAAAGTAAAAAGAGTCAGTTTTTGCTTAAGAATGTAAATATTTTAACTTTTAACTGAATCTGATAGCTTGTGAAGACTATACTGGTGGTCCTATAACGGGGCATAATCAAATTAAACACAAAAATAGCACTTTATAGAAGGATGACCTATACAATTCTTCGAAAAATTGCTTTAAAGGAAAAAGGGTAACATTGTACATTTTGTACAATATTAGAAATACATCTATATTAAAAAAAGAAAATATTTTTCGTTAAACTACTAATACACTAAACTACTATTATTAACTTTAAGCCTTTTCTTATATCATCTACATAAAATTAATTTATAATGGAAAAATGTAAAGAACTTTTGACTCTTCGAAGAGACAATATAATCTTTAAAAGGTGAAACTCAGCTTAGAATAATTCCTACCTCTCCTTCTTGTAGCATTTTTTTACATTAACAAAGAACATTTCTTTCAAACTCCATTCAAATATATTTATAAACTTTAACATATTTCTGAAAACAAATAGTCTAGTACTTTTAACTAGCTGTTTTGAAATATATGAAATAGGAAATATATAAAACTATTAACACTAATATGCTAAAAAAGTATAAATTCCAGCCTAACGTGTATTTGCATATGTTCTTTAGACACAGACATTAAATTCATCTTCACATTATTATAATAATTTAGATAATTAATTGATGAATAACTATAATTATATATGATGTATATAATTATCAGTTTGCAATATAATTATGACATGATATATATATATATATATATATATATATATATATATATATACATATATTATATAATGGAAAAAGTTAGCTTCAGTTACTCAAAGGGACTACTTCTGTCCGATGACGACGAATGTCGAAATACCGTTGTGAGTCTTTTTTGTGCGTGTTTTTATCTGTTTTTCTTTTTCCTTTGAGAACTATATATATACGAATTAAAATAAGCAGTGACACATAAACTGAAACACAACAAAGCCTCACTTTTCAATATTTCGACCGTAATGGCGGTCGTCCTCAGGAGAAGAAGTGAATTGACGGAGGGACGACAGTCAACTAAAGAACTCACTGGGTGAGGGCTAAAGCAGTGCTGCCGCAAAGGAGACAAATAAAAAAAAAGGAACTAAGAAGTCGAGAGCAAAGAGAAAAAAAATGTTTTTGAATGGTAGAATAAAGGTTAAGAAAAGAAAAAATAAAGAAAATATATACAACAAGCGAAAAAAAAATAAATAAAAAATATAAAAAAATGAATAAATAAAAAACTAACGGTTTAAATTCAAGCCAGGTTTCGAGCGTGCCCCCAGGAGCCAAATGTGGGCTTCCTCAGAAGCTTTTAAAGTAACTTGTCTGTTGCCACTGGGGACTTGTTTAAGAACTTGGACTGTGAAACAATCATTGAAGCTGAGGTGGTGGGAATTAGCGTGAGTGGCGACAGGGAGACTGTTGCGTTTACCAACCGAAAGCCTGTGATTATCCATCCAAAGGTTGAGGATCGTAGATGCTAAACCAACGTAAAAAGCATCACATTGGGTGCATTTCAAGAGATAAACACAGTCAGTGGAGATACAGGAGGAAGGACTGTGAATAGGGTAAGAATTAAGATTAGTTAGAGACTTAAATGAAGACCCAGAATCAACAATGGGACAGGTAAGACATCTCCGACGTCCACAGCGTTGTAGGCCACCGCTGCTTTGGGGATTCTGAATAAGTTTGCCGGCCCGGTGGGAGAAAATATTTGAGAGATTGGGGGCTCTTCTAAAGGAAATGCGGGGCAACTGGTTAAAAACTGAAACGGTAGAGGGGGGGAGAGGAAAGGATAGGGTAAAGTTCTTTGATGAATTTTCTTAATTTATGGACACCAGGGAAATAATTGGTAAGAAGCGAAGCAGTAGCAGTGGAGTCTCTTCTGTTATTAGTGGAAAAGTTGACCTTGGCAGGGATGATTCGGCTATTGATTAAATTGGGGGGGATAACCACGCTGAGTGAATTTGCATTTAAGTTTTTGAAGATTGGTTTCCCGATCTTGGATATTATTACAGAGGCGATGAAGACGGATTGAAAGAGACCGCGGGATAGATTTAATATGAGGAGGATGACAACTTTTGTAATGGAGGTAGTTTTGGGCGTTGGTGGGCTTAACGTGAACAGACGTCGTGAAGATTCCACTGCTAAGGGTGATGTCAACATCTAAGAAGGTAATGTTGTTGGGGGAGGAATGGTGTGTGAAAGAGATAGAGGTGGAGAAAGCTTCGAAGGAAGTGATGAATTAATCCAAAAGATGCTGACCGTGCTGCCAAACAAGGAAGATGTCATCCATAAATCTAACATAGAATAGTGGAGATAGAGGGCAAGAAGCAAGGAACATTTGTTCCAGCTTCGCCATAAATAAATTGGCAAAAGAAGGAGCCATCCTCGTCCCCATGGCGGTACCTCTGGTTTGAAGACAAAACTTACCCTCGAATTGAAAGTAGTTATGCCCCAAAACAAAGTCAGCCAGTTTGACAAGGAAATCGGTAGAGGGAGAATGAGGTAGGAGTCTGTGATTTAGAAAATAGCGTAAAGCCTCCAAACGCTCATCATGGTCAATGACAGTGTATAACGAATTCACATCCATCGTGACAATGACAAGGGGGAAGTCAAGCGTCTCAGGAATGGAGAGGTTCTTCAGTAAATCAAGGAAATGAAAGGAGTCTCTGTAGTAAGAAGGCTGCATTCTTACAATAGGCTGCAAGAAAGCATCAACGAACGCAGAAACCCTTTCCATGAGAGAACCATAGCTAGAAAATATTGGCCTCCCGGAGGGCAATTCTTAACCTTTATTCTACCTTTCAAAAACATTTTTTTTTTCTTTTTGCTCGCGACTTCTTAGTTCCTTTTTTTTTTTATTTGTCTCCTTTGCGGCAGCACTGCTTTAGCCCTCACCCAGTGAGTTCTTTAGTTGACTGTCGTCCCTCCGTCAATTCACTTCTTCTCCTGAGGACGACCGCCATTACGGTCGAAATATTGAAAAGTGAGTCTTTGTTGTGTTTCAGTTTATGTGTCACTGCTTATTTTAATTGTTATCTGTCCTGCCGGACCGTTTTTCGTTTATCATGATATATATATATACTGAAAAATCACAATAAATAAACACGTGATGCAATTAATGAAGTTTAAACCACAATGTAAACAGGAAAACAATAGAAATAAATACTCTGATGACATAAATTGAAAGACCTCAGATCATTTATTTCTATTGTTTTCCTTTTTCCATTGTGGTTTAAACTTCATATATATATATATATACAAAACTTTAAATTACACAAAACGCAACACAGAAAAAAGATAAAATGCACACTTACTAAATTCAATATTTCAAACTGTTGTTCGTCATCAGGAGAGACTAGAAGAGAGGACGAAGTGAGAGAGATCTCACGTTGAAAGACGGAACGCGAGTATATATATATATATATATATATATATATATATATATATATATTCTGCCTATGAAAAAGGTTATATATATATATATATATATATATATATATATATATATATATATATAAATTCAAAACGAAGGAAACACACAGAAAGACACAGACATAACTCACATCGATATTTCGACCATCGTCGTCATCAGGAGGTGTGAAGAGAAAAGATGTGAAGGGCGGTGAGTTGGTGAGTCACCGCCCTGCCTTTCTGCGGGACTCTTCGCTCTTCACACCTCCTGATGACGACGATGGTCGAAATATCGATGTGAGTTATGTCTGTGTCTTTCTGTGTGTTTCCTTCATTTTGAATTTATTTTATTTAAAAAAGTTCACTGGACCGTTTCTTTTAATTGTGGTATATATATATATATATATATATTATGCCTATGAAAAAGGTTTTAAATAAGATCTGAGACGTTGGCCTCGAGAGTTTAATTTGAACTAAACAACCGACCCAGTCCCGATAAGCTTTAGTTTTGTTTCTATTCCACGGTCGATACTTTTATTAATATTTATATATATGCATATATTCGTAAGTTAATTATGATATGACATATGTAGTTATAAGTTTGTAATATAATCATGGTATGGTGTATATCAAATTATATTTTCGACCAGTACGAATAGAGGACTTTTGAATCTTACACAAACGGGATCATTTTATTTGTTTAACATATATTGTAGTGATCGTAAGTTTGCTTTCTAGATTTAAGGAATTAAATCATTAATTTAACTCATTAAGAGGTCCTGTGAATCTCTTTGTTAAAATCTGCCGTCGCATACTTGATTGGCTGCCCATAAAAAACATTTTGCACAAAAGTTGCAGGCATTTTCCGCAAGTCTCAACCTTCAGTGAATCATAATAACATTTAGCAAAGTTATAGTTCTTGGTAATGTAAATTTCCTTATTACTTTTTAGTAATATTGAAACACTGAAAAGGGTTCGTTCTCTATGCCAAACCGAGTACTAATCTCAATCTACTGTTTAGATAGTTCTAGAAACTTTACATATTATATTAATTTAGTCTTAATATACATTTTCATAATAAAAATTTGAGGATTTTTGAATATTATTTTTAAAAGTACAACTATTTCCATCTGCAGGACCTCTTAGGTCTTATACAAACATTACATACGTTGCAGTTAACAAAAGAATATAGCCCTGTTAAAACAATTAAGGCATATAATTGATGTTTAATGAGTTTTATTATGCTGTTAGCATAGAGTTTGATAATACGTCCACAGGATAACCACATTTAAATAAATTAATTAATTAAATTGATTCAAATATGATTATACGTTTACTAACAGTAAAGTTGAGTTTAACCACTCCGTTGATAAGGTATCGAAGTAAACAACGATTAAAATAATGTCAAGTAATTTATTATTTTTTTCAATAAACGGACCGCAAAGTTCAGATTCAGAGGTTCATTTATAATGGTATAAATCTAATATTTGCAATCTTGACACATCTTCTATCACTACTATTTCAGACATTTCATTTATAATGAAAATTAAACTTCCAATTTCCAAATTTTAAATTTCACTTTATCCCTCTTTTGATTCAATTGATACAATGGAACAAAACTAATAAACATTTATGATCTACTAACGAATGAAATAGAATAAAAATGATGATAAGGCTTGAATCAATGAGTATGTTGATAGAACTTTGTTGAAAATGAGTTCTTTAACCGACTGACCTTGAATTGTGGACTTTGGTTTGGGTTTAGGCAGAGTGCAATGGAGCAGGGAAGATGACAGCTGTGGAGCCGGCTTAGCGCGAACTAGGTCAAATCTCTTCGAACACGCAAACTTTCACCTCTCCATTTATGTTGTAAGCAGCGCCTACACTACAAATGCCATCACCACCAACCACCCTGTACTCTTTTCGGTGGAAAACAGGAATGCTCAACTATTCAAAATATTTAAATATCTCAGTATTCTTGAATGCAACATATTATGTAAGAAAAAAATGCCTTAATCCATAATGCCAAAGATGTTTATATATGAAGTATGATTTACTTTTATTAAACCACAAACTTGCCGTAGAACAAACAACTTTAAAAAAAAAATTTCAATCACGCTGGCATACTGTTTTTTTCACGAGTGGATACATACAAACTAATAGGGCGTAAGTCCCGAGTTGACAAAATTGAAGTATTATAAAACATTTTTAATTTTGAATTTGTTATCCATTAACAATAAACACTTACTGTATAACACAAAATAGTTAATATTACTAATATAATCTTAGATCGTAGTATTCAATTTATTTTAATAAGTGCAACTTAAAGGTCAGGCGATTAAGTTTCAATTTTTAATCAACTTTCTCAAATTATGATATTATTAGAAAACATGCAGTATTACTCAGCCATACTCTCGGATTTCATTGAACTTCGCCGGCATCAATCTTCCATTCCTTTCAATCTGTACTTTCACATTATTCTGTAAAAATGTCTTTATCTAAATAGGCAATGAAGTGAAGTGTTGTTATTAGAATATTTAAAATTTCTGTATACACAGAAAATTTAAGAATTAAAAAAATTAAACTACCGGTTGCGTTTTGAAATATACTCGTTGAAATCAATGCTGTTTTTCTCTAAATTGCTTATCAATTGTTTTCTGCTTCTTTTGTCTGTATTGATTTTTTTCTGGAACGACAGTTCAGGGTAGTCCTTACACCAATGTATAGTCTTTTCACCAATGTGTAGTCTTTTCACCAATGTGTAGTCCTTACACCAATGTATAGTCTTTTCACCAATGTGTAGTCTTTACACCAATGTGTAGTCCTTACACCAATGTATAGTCTTTACACCAATGTGTAGTCTTTACACCAATGTGTAGTCTTTACACCAATGTGTAGTCCTTACACCAATGTATAGTCTTTTCACCAATGTGTAGTCTTTTCACCAATGTGTAGTCCTTACACCAATGTATAGTCTTTTCACCAATGTGTAGTCTTTACACCAATGTGTAGTCTTTACACCAATGTATAGTCTTACACCAATGTGTAGTCTTTACATCAATGTATTGGTAATAAGACTTTTGTAAAGACAAAAAAAACGTGTTACGAAACAAACTTTTACAGGAGAACATGGCTTTTGTTCCCATAGTCAGTGGAACTCATTCATGACCATGGCCAGTGTAAATTACATGGTGTAATTTACATTACATGTAAAATACATGTAAAATGTTGTACATTAGTGTAAAACATTACATGGCCAGTGGATCTGATACATGTAATACTGGTTATCTGACCACCTTCTTCATTGAAGAATTAAGCCAAAGTTTTCGTTTGGAGACTTCAAAATATTGCTATTTTGTTTGAAAAATATCAGAAACATTTAACAAAAAATATCACCGAGAAATTAGCTTAAAAGTAATATCCGTTTTGCAATTTTAGAACAACAGAGTCCATTTCTTATACTGCAATATTTACCCAAAGATAATACCATTCGTAAACACAAGAATATATACATCCGATATTAAGTTTTGTTCAAGGGTGCAACATATAGAATTATTAGAGTATTTTGTTAGAAAAATCCATCATACCATGGAAAGTATAGAAATTATAAGTTTGATTGGCGTAGATTTTTTAAATGTAAAATTTTATTCTTCTTATATCTCACATTAGGTCATAAAATCATTTAAATTATTTCAATAAACCTTTAAACATCAACAGACTACCCGTGACCCGTTGGGTCATCCAACACCTTTCTTTTTAATGCAATCATGTTCACATAAATGCAGATAAACTCTAAATTAATAAATTTTTAATAAAGATGATAATGACAATAT
The DNA here is from genome assembly GCA_026182355.1 of Hermatobates lingyangjiaoensis. NCBI lineage: Eukaryota > Metazoa > Arthropoda > Insecta > Hemiptera > Hermatobatidae > Hermatobates > Hermatobates lingyangjiaoensis. The sequence continues at coordinate 10,791,581 of JAPFBL010000084.1, read as the reverse complement.
TTTAAGACAGTTCTTTTTATTTACACTTTTTGTACAAATTTGAATTTTCCAAAAAAAAATTAATGTTTTCTTTCTGTTTGACCATACTGAGAGCAACATGTAATCGACCATGTGAAATGCTGTTTTACATAAATGAACTAAAACTTTCTGTAGAGTCTCTCCTTGAGACTTATGAATAGTCATGGCAAATGCTAACTGAATTGGAAATTGAATCCTTAAAAAAGGAATGTTCTCCTCTTCAGATATAACAATTTTCAATTTTCGAATTAAAACTATTTCCCCTTGACACAATAATTCACCGTGATGCAATAATTTTATAAACAATGGCATTATCATAAAGCTCCTCAGTTATTAGTCTTGTTTCATTACACAAGCGCGGTGGGTCAATGTTTCTCATACATATATATGACAGGAAATTTCTTTTTGAGTTTTAGCTTATGTTGGAGCAATCCAGACAACTGTAGTGAGTCATGAAATTCTTGAGGGTAATGTGTGGGTTCTGTCCTACACAAACCGAGTTCTGAGGTTTCAGTGTTTTCACATGTTTTGAGGTCCCAGAAGTCGTTATATGAAGTTTTTGCGATGATGTCTGTGTGTGTGTGGGTGGGTGAGCGTATTAGCATTGCTTGTTACCACGATACGGTCCAGAATCTTTGATGGATCAAGTTGATATTTTACACAAAATTGGGCCTCATAGAGAAGAAGATCCCTATTGTTTGGGGAGAATTATGCATGATAGGAAAGTCACTTTTTTTGCCAAAAACCGTTTTTTAGAAAACATGTATTTCTACTAAACTGATAACCCTAGAGTTTTGAAATTTTGACATTATATTTGAGGTTACAAATGCAACAAACGAAAAATATATTCAGAATTTTAAAACAAATGGAAATATTTTTATTCAATAAAATATAAAATTTTGACTTATACAAGCCATACTGTTTGACGGATCAAAATGAAACTATGCCTAAAAATATAACATTATGTGGAGAATGAGTTGAGATATTTTTTTTCAAAATTACATTCGCTAAAGAGGCGTTACAGTACGATTTCTGTTTTCAGAAAATGTTTTTTTGACGCTAAACGGCTCATTAAAAAATAATGAAAATTTAACCACAAATGGAACAAAAAATTAGCAATCCATAAAAAAAATCATGAAGTTTTAATTACGGGAAAGAGCAATAACGCTATAAAAACTGTTTGTTTATCCTAGACTAAGAGATCACCTGCTATACTTGTCGAATTTTTTTTATTACTTTACTATAAGTAAAGTATAGTGATCGTGAAAAAATTCGATCTCGAGATTTTGACGGAATTACATGTTTTGAGGTCCCAGAAGTCGTTTTATGACGTTTTTACGATGATGTCTGTGTGTGTGTGGGTGGGTGGGTGGGTGGGTGGGTTAGTGTGTTAGCATTGCTTGTAGGGAGACCCAGTAGGGAAGAAGATCCCTATTGTTTGGGAAGAATTATGCATGATAGGAAAGTCACTTTTTTTGCCAAAAACTGTTTTTTTTAAAACATTTATTTCTCCTAAACTGATAACCCTAGAATTTTGAAATTTTGACATTATCTTTGAGGTTACAAATGCAACAAACGAAAAATATATTCATAATTTTAAAACAACAGGAAATATTTTTTTTTCAATAAAATGTAAAAATTTTGACTTATAATTCAATCTCAAACCTTGTGAGAGCGATACAAGCCATACTGTTTGACGGACAAGAATGAAACTATGCCTATAAATAGAACATTATGTGTAGAATGAGTTGAGATATTTTTTTTTAAAATTACATTCGCTAATGGGGCGTTACAGTACGACTTCTGTTTTCAGAAAATGTTTTTTTGACGCTAAACGGCTCATTAAAAAATAATGAAAATTTGACCATATGTTTGACGGATCAAAATGAAACTATGCCTATAAATAGAACATTATGTGTAGAATGAGTTGAGATATTTTTTTTTAAAATTACATTCGCTAATGGGGCGTTACAGTACGACTTCTGTTTTCAGAAAATGTTTTTTTGACGCTAAACGGCTCATTAAAAAATAATGAAAATTTGACCATAAATGGAACAAAAAATTAGTAATTCATAAAAAAAATTATGATGTTTCAGTTATGGGAAAGAGCAATAACGCTATAAAAACTGTTTGTTTATCTTAGACTAACAGATCACCTGCTATACTTGCTGAATTTTTTATATTTTTTTTCATTGTTTACATTGACTTAGAAATTTTTTGAGCGAATCCACTGAGACAAAATTGATTTTATAAAGGAACAGTTTAAATTGTTTATTGACGTATATGAGATGTAAAAGAATAATATTGTGCAGGAAAATGATAACACTCACTCAGAAAAAATTTGTATATATGTTATTTGCTAAAGGGAAGGAAAATGATCTTTTTAAATACTTAGAAGACATAAAATTCACAGTATAATAATACTATAAAAAACCAAAAATGTAAAAGATAATTCAAAATTGAAATCTTTCGTTTAGAGATTAATAAATGTAATTACCGTACATCTTTAATTAACAAATCACCTTAAAACAACATTTTCTTCGTTGTTTAAGATGTTTTTAGAGAAAAAAAGGGTATTTCCTGTTTTAAATTTGAAAATTTTACTTTAATATTCAATGTAATTAATTTTCAATGTCAATTAAACGGTGTAAGAAATCTACTAGCTATTTGAACAATAACCATGTTCTCTTGTAGGATAATATTTCGTTTCAAGAAATGTTAAGTTTGGTTTTTCAAAAATGTTATTACTGCTGTAGTTATACTAATGAAATTATTTTCAAATAATAAATTATTTGTGATGTACATAAATAAGCTTATAAATTGAAATGTCCTTCAATCACTATCTGTACTACCTCACGAATGAAATGCTAATAATTATATCCCATTTAAATATTTATGTTATGCTTAAATGAGACGTTATGTTTTATATACTCAAGAAATTTGACATTAAGTTACTTATAGTAAAGTAGAGTGTAGGCTACTCCAGATTTTTTTTTACATTGTTTACATTGACTTAGAAATTTTTGAAGCAAATCCACTGAGATAAAATTGATATTTATAAAGAAACAATTTAAATAGTTTTCTATTTAAAACTATTTAGTTTAATTTGGGACAAAAGTCCCAATGATACTATTCGTTTCAGTAGTGTGATATACCAAAATAAGCTTTTATATTGATAACTGGTTCAATCACTATCTGTACTAGCGCCAGGAATCAAATGACCAACGAATACATATGCACACTATAGTGGAGGTCGTAACTTGCAGTTCCAGACCACAGGCCTTCTACTGCTTGATTACTGTGCTGCTATAACTTGGACTGTCAGTAATTCATGTCGGATATTAAGTTCGTTTGTATATTAATGATGTCATATTTGCGGCCATGTGGTCCTGTTAGATATAGTTTTCCGTAGTACAAACTGTTTTTAGCCATGAATTGAGAAAATAGTCCATGGATGAAGTGATTGTTCAGTGAGATTGAGGAAGGTTGGTGCCAGGATTTAAAGCTTGTACAAGGAGGTTTGGATGAGTAGGTAGTTTATTGTCTACATTGGTAGTAACTCGGGAGATGTAACTATCTATGGATTCCATTTTCAAATCATGATGAAATCCACATTTCGGGGGTACCAAGGAGCCCTGGCTATAAGCCGGGCACACTTATTCTGAATGATCTGGATACAAGAATTGTTCGTTGGTTCAGCTCTAAACCAGACGGAGCTCCATAGGTCATATCCGAACGAACAACCTCATTATAGACTAGGTCCATGACTGAGTCGACCACCAGGAATGAAAGACTAATAAACATATTCTATTTAAGCATTTATATTATGTCTAAATACGACATTAACTAACGAAGAAGTTTGATATTACATTTACTTATAACAAAGTAAATACTTATCAAGCAAGGCCAGATATTTTGTATTAAACTAGACATTTTGTGTTCTATCATCAAATGTCCAATGTCCTTCTCCGGAGGAAAAAATTCTACTTGGACTAATTAATCATTTTTATCTCATTTACATGTACCCAAGTAATAACTAAGTAAGGATCGGAGTCGGAGTCGGCTGATTTCTTCCAATTCCGACCCCTCCAGGTCGAAAATGTGCCCGACTACGACTCCAACTCCACAGCTCTGATTGAAACAGTCCTTCAATCCTGGAGGTAGTACAAATAGTGATTGATCCAGTAAGCCCTATACAAGCTTATTATTGTATATCACACAACCACATGGTATTATTAGTTTTACCACAGCAGTGGTAAATTTGGCAAAGCTAAAGAGAAGATTTCATGTTAAAACTTCTAACTTTACAGTTATAAATTCTAAAATAATAGTAAAGTAATACTAAATTTAAAGATAATAAAACAGATACCCATTCAACAACTGTCACTAAATATACGCAATATAATTAAAATAATAATATAATCAATCTTTTTGTATACCTGAAACATTTATACCTCAAAACATATAAGTTATATGAGAGACAAAAATATAAATTATTTTGTAAATTTCAACTTAATGATAATAAAACTATTCTGTATTCATCACAATAACTTAATATACACAGTAAAATTAAAATAAAATACAATAAGAACTCTTCATTCACCTGAAAAGCGTTCTACCTCAAACCATATGAGTTGACAAAAAGTAGGTGTGTATCCATAGACTTAATGACTATAAAATAACTGTCCAACAACACTCATAATGGTTTCTACCCAAACTTATATGACTAACATAGAGAGTAGAAGATATTAATTATATAAATATCAATTTGAAAATATAAGACACCTGTTCTATTTAATCTGATACATGAGGTAGTAGGCTTGAAATACCTTAACAAAATCCTGATCCCGATGGTGGTCTCATTACTAATCTCCATTGAGGATACGCACTTGGCTACAGTATCAGGTGATTTCAGGTTTGTAGCTTTTATCATGTTCTAGGGCAGTGGTTCTAAAAACTGAAGTCGGGCAGCTCTTAAGTCTACAAATAGTTGAAGACACACTTTATACGAATCTTAGGGAAATGTTATTACTAAGTCAAATACTACACGAAAAAAGTAACACTTAAACAAATATAAAAAATGAAACTTACTTCCAGATTATTTGTTCTTGTGCTTCGGGAATATGAACCTGATGAGCCTCAGTGTTTTCTTCAGTTTTTGGGGCTACAGATATGTTTGATTGGGATAGGGGGCTCGCATTTCTTCTTCAACATTTTGAACATTTTTTATGTCTAGTCTGTTTTGACTAAGGAATAATGTTGTTGTAAACTATAGATTTTTTTTCTCACAGTGGTCGACAAATTTTATCTAGCCATTGGTGAAACAAACTCACTACCTATATAACCTGTTTGCAGTGAGTAACTCTTCTTTAAAAGAAAATCGTTGTACTTATCACTCAACATAATGTGTTCATAAAAGAAAACATAATGCAATTTGAGGTATGGTGACTACTTTTTATGCCTGAATAAATTATTTTGAATCACTCAGTGACACCAGAAATCTTATAGATACCCTTTGAGAATAACTGTTTTAGAGCCCTAATAGATCACGATCGGTCTGGGAAGAATAGTGGAAGTCAAAGGGTTAAGAACAGTGTATGAGGTTGGAATGGCTGCTTGATTTTCAATCCGCTTTCACTCTTATTATAAACATCCCTTACAGTAACAACATAATGAAAAGCCGAACAACGTTGGGTACTATAATAAGTATGGCATATAAGCTAAAAACATAAACATGCAATGATTACATGCAATAAACACATAAACATGCCCACTTACCTGTGTACAGGTATCCTTTCGTCTGTACCTGTAACAGTAAACTTATGTTAATACTAACACAATGGTGATGTAAAATAATGTGAACTCTAGGTCAGTTATGCTTGTGATTAGCCATAATCAAATAATTCTATTACTTTCTTATGACAATACATACTAATTACCAATCAGTCCGTAACGAGGGTGTTTAACTTGCCCCTGCCCTCCACCACTTAACGTAACCTCATAATGACAAAAAAAAAATAATGAATGGGACATTATAAAATATAACGCAACAATTAAATTTTACTAAATGCAATATATTAGATACTACCAACATCATCAAAATGACTTAACTATATATACAAAATATATTTATCAAGTTATTTGTATGAGTATAATATCTAAAAAAAATAATTAAATGAAACGTTCAAGCGGACTTTTAAATAAAAAAACAATTAAAATGAAGGTAGCACACAGGTAGACAAAGGAATAATATTTTTTACTTTACTATAAGTAAAGTATAGTGATCGTGAAAAAATTCGATCTCGAGATTTTGACGGAATTACATGTTTTGAGGTCCTAGAAGTCGTTTTATGAAGTTTTTGCGATGATGTCTGTGTGTGTGTGTGTGGGTGGGTGAGTGTGTTAGCATTGCTTGTTACCACGATACGGTCCAGAATTTTTGATGGATCAAGTTGATATTTTACACAAAATTGGGCCTCATAGAGAAGAAGATCCCTATTGTTTGGGAAGAATTATGCATGATGGGAAAGTCACTTTTTTTGCCAAAAACCGTTTTTTAGAAAACATTTATTTCTCCTAAACTGAAACCCTAGAGTTTTGAAATTTTGACATTATCTTTGAAGTTACAAACGCTACAAGCAAAAAAACATATTCAGAATTTTAAAACAACAGGAAATATTTTTTTTCAATAAAATGTAAAAATTTTGACTTTTAATTCAATATCAAACCTTGTGAGAGCGATACAAGCCATACTGTTTGACGGATCAAAATGAAACTATGACTAAAAATAGAACATTATCTGGATAATGAGTTGAAATATTTTTTTTCAAAAGTACATTCGCTAAACGGGTGTTACATAACGATTTCTGTTTTCAGAAAATGTTTTTTTGACGCGAAACGGCTCATAAAAAAATAATGAAAATTTGACGAAAAATGAAACAAAAAATTAGCAATTCATAAAAAAAAATCATGAAGTTTCAATTACGGGAAAGAGAAATACCACTATAAAAACTGTTTGTTTATCCTAGACTAAGAGATCACCTGCTATACTTGTCGAATTTTTTTTATTTTTTACATTGTTTACATTGACTTAGAAATTTTTGAAGCAAATCCACTGAGATAATATTGATATTTATAAAGAAACAATTTAAATAGTTTATTGACTTTTATGACATGTAAGGGGAATAATATTGTTACATGTAGAAAAATCACCGCCAATAAACATAAATAAATTAACTTTGTCTTCCATGGCATGATGGATTTGTCTCATAAAATGCTTTAATAAATCTATATATTGCACTCTTGAACAAAACTTAATGTCATACATTATAATTGTGAATGTAGTACCTTTCCACGATATTGAAATGTAATGAATGGACTCTTTGCTCAAGAAAGAGGACTTATGCTTGTTGAGATATATCCTGTTTTTTTTTTTACGATTCTAGTCTAATAGTTCATATTTATTATTTTCAAAAATTAGAAGCTCCCAACTATAAAGATTTAAATTCCCGGCCATCTAGCGGGAGCATCTGGAAATTCTTGTAACTTGGCCATCTAGCGGGAGCATCTGGAAATTCTCGTAACTTGGCCATCTAGCGGAAGCATCTGGAAATTCTCGTAACTTGGCCATCTAGCGGGAGCATCTGGAAATTCTCGTAACTTGGCCATCTAGCGGGAGCATCTGGAAATTCTCGTAACTTGGCCATCTAGCGGGAGCATCTGGAAATTCTCGTAACTTGGCCATCTAGCGGGAGCATCTGGAAATTCTCGTAACTTGGCCATCTAGCGGGAGCATCTGGAAATTCTCGTAACTTGGCCATCTAGCGGGAGCATCTGGAAATTCTCGTAACTTGGCCATCTAGCGGGAGCATCTGGAAATTCCCGTAACTTGGCCATCTAGCTGAACCATCTGGAAATTCTCGTAACTTCGATTTTCTCTCGTATGTAGAGCAAGATTTTTGCTCGAAAGACCTCTCGTATCTCGAGTTTCTCGTAATTAGAGTAGCTCGTATGTAGAGGTTCCACTGTATATTGAATAGCGGGCTTTGACTTCGATTTGAGTATGTAAACTGGCTAATTACTAATATATTTTTTCTCAATATACATTCATAGCAAACTTATAACAGAGTACAGAAGGCAGGAAAAAGATAACACTCACTCAGAAAAAATTCGTATATATGATATTTGACAAAGAGGAAGGAAAATGATCTTATTAAATACTAAGAAGTCATAAAATTCCCAGTATAATAATTCTATAAAAGACCGAAAATGTAAAAGATAATTCAAAATTGAAATCTTTCGTTTTATAGATTAATAAATGTAATTATCGTACATCTTCAATTATAAATCATCTTAAAACAACATTTTTTCTTCGATGTTTATGATGTTTTTCAGAGAAAATAAGGGTATTTTCCTGTTTTAAATTTGAAAATTTTACTTAAATATTCAATGTAGAAGGATGTCAAGTAAACGATGTAAGAAATCCACTGGCTATTTGAACAGAGGCCATGTTTTCTTGTAGGAGAATATTTCGTATCAAGAAATGTTCACTTTGGTTTTCCAAAAATGTTATTACTTCTGTAGTTATACTAATTAATTATTTGCATCAGCTGTGTGATGTACCAAAATAAGCTTATATATTGATATGTCCTTCAATCACTATCTGTACTCCCTCAGGAATGAAAGACTAATAATCATATCCTATTTAGATGTTTACATTATGCTTAATTGAGACGTTATATATTATATACTCAAGAAATTTGATATTAAGTTACTTATAGTAAAGTTGAGTGAAGGCCACTCCTCAATAAGGTAACATACACTGGAGCACGTACTGCTATAAAAGATGGCCAGTTTAGACCAGTAGCAATATTCTCACCTCTGGACTGATTGGTCTGAGCTTCAATTACCACTCTGGCACTCGATTTATTCACAAGGGAGGTCGTTAAGCTATCGGTCCCAGCTCGCATAAGTCCAGTATAAGCTTAACGATAACATTTTACGAAATCTATCTACAGATGAATATGCATAGAATTCCAACTTATATAAATTTTTCTTTCAGTAAACAATCACGTTGAATTTGAATTAATTTCTTTTGTAAGTTTTCATCGAAAGGCTAAAGTTTGTGTTTAGTTTTCATGCTCACTTGATATTTATTAGTTAAATCAGTCGTAGGTCCTCTCAGAGTCAGTGAAGTGCGGGAGTAAGGAAATCGTGATTGTTTGCTCCCTAATATATACTATACTATAGTATACATATAGTATATATATAGTATAGTATATATACTATACTATTACTATATATATATATATATATATATATATATATATATATATATACCAATTAAAAAGAAGATAACACACAGATAGACATAGGAATAACTCACTTCTATATTTCGACCATCGTCGTCATCAGGAGGCGAAGAGTCCCGCAGGAAGGCAGAGCGACGATTGAACACGAACAGTAGCAGCACAACCGTTAGTCAGTACCCCAACTACAACCACCCAGCGAGAAAGAAGAGGAAGGAAATGAAAAGCCAAATTAAAAAGTAAAAAATGAATAAAAACATAATAACAACATAAAAAATTAAAAGATAAGATAAAAAACCCTTTTAAAATAATTATAATAATAATTAACGGTTGAGGTTGAGTCCAGGGGAAGAACGAGCAGCAAGAAAGCATATCTCAGAAGTAAGCATATCTCAGTAAGATGCTTCCTCAGAAGTTCCTAATGTAACTTTGGTATTAGAATCGGGGATCTGATTAAGTATTTGCACTCGGAAACAGTCACTGAAGCTGAGGTCATGGGAGTTTGTATGAATGGTTATAGGAAGGTTACTACGTTTACCAACTGAAGCCATATGACCATTTATATGAAGGCCTAGCTTAGTAGAAGTTAAACCAACATAAAAAAAGTCGCACTGAGTAATCCAGTTGGTAAACGCAGTCTAGAACGTCTAGACGTTGACATTATTTTTGACAATGGACACTTTTCAACTTCCGTTCATATTAAACCAACCAGCACTCAACAGTACCTCAATTACACTAGCTGCCATCCTTATCATGTCAAAAAGTCTATACCTCGATCCTTGTCCATCCGTATCCACAATATCTGCAATAACCTCCAAGATTGTAGACGTCACCTCGATCTTTTAAAGGACAAATTTTCTGAACGAGGCTATCTCCCACTCCTTCATTGAAAACCGTATATTACCTGCTCACGTCTCCCACCAACCTAGACCTAAGAGAGATAAAAGTGATTCTTCCTTCTTCTTGACTAGCTACTTCCCTGGTGCTCATAAACTCGGTAGTGTGGTTAGGGAGTCCTTTCCGAATCTCTCTACTTCTACTTCTACTTCTTCCATTTTCAAACAACTCCCTTCTATTTCCTACCGCAAACCTCCGAATCTAAAAAGTATTTTTTCCCACTCTTCTCTTCAGTCTTCCAATCCTGACCGTGGAATGAAACAATGTGGACGCCGTGACTGTCAAACTTTTTTGATTATCAGCCCTAATCCAATCGACTGGATTGTACTCAGTGCGACTTTTTTATGTTGGCTTAACTTCTACTAAGCTAAGCGTTCGTATGAATGGTCATAAGGCTTCAGTCGGTAAACGTAGTAACCTTCCTACAGCCATTCATACAAACTCCAATGGCCTCAGCTTCAGTGACTGTTTCCGAGTGCAAATACTTAATCAGATCCCCGATTCTTATACGAAACTTACATTAAGAGCTTCTGATGAAGCATGCATATGCTTTCTTGCTGCTTGTTCTTCCCCTGGACTCAACCTCAACCGTTAATTATTATTATAATTATTTTAAAAGGTTTTTTTATTTTTTTATCTTTTAATTTTTTATGTTGTTATTATGTTTTTATTCATTTTTTATTTTTTAATTTGGCTTTTCACTTCCTTCTCCTCCCTTCTCGCTGGGTGGTTGTAGTGGGGGTACTGACTATCGATTGTGCTGCTACTGTTCGTGTTCAGTCGTCGCTCTGCCTTCCTGCGGGACTCTTTGCCTCCTGATGACAACGATGGTCGAAATATTGAAGTGAACTATTCCTGTGCCTATCTGTGTGCTGTCTTCTTTTTAATTGGTTTTTATTTAAATGTCCGTTGGACCGTTTCTTTTAATATATATATCAATGTTCAAACCACAATATGAAATGGGAAAACAAGACTAAGATCTTTCAACCGTAACAAGCGGTCTTCGTCAGAGTCAAAAACCCAACTGAACACTAGATGCAGAAAACATCTGGTGAGGAGTTGAGAAGAGTGGGAGGGAAGAGTGGTATTTTAAAAGGGTGAAAGCACAGGAAAGGACTAATGTCCAGAATGGGACAATATCCCATTCTGGACATTAGTCCTTTCCTGTGCTTTCACCCTTTTAAAATACCACTCTTCCCTCCCACTCTTCTCAACTCCTCACCAGATGTTTTCTGCATCTAGTGTTCAGTTGGGTTTTTGACTCTGACGAAGACCGCTTGTTACGGTTGAAAGATCTTAGTCTTGTTTTCCCATTTCTTATTGTGGTTTGATCATTGATTGTTATTTCACGTGTTTATGTGAAATCTTTATTCGACGAGGTTTTTTCGATGATGTCTGTGTGTGTGGGTGGGTAGGTGAGTATGTATCCAAAGTTTGCTACCACGATACGGTCCAGAATCTTTGATGGATCAAATAGATATTTTACAGAAATATGGACCTCATAGTCTAGATGGTCCCTATTGTTTGGGAGCAATGATCAATGACGGCAAAGTCACTTTTCTTGAAAAAACTTGTTTTTAAACTTTTTTTCTCCTAAACTACTAACTCTAGAGTTTTTAAATTTTTGCATTATCTTTGAGGCTACAAATGCAATAAACCAAAAATATATTCAGATTTTTAACAACAGAAATTTTTTTCAATAAAATTTAAAAATTTTGACTTATAACTCAATCTGAAAGTTTGTGAGAACGATGCAAGCCATACCGTTTATCGGATTAAAATCAAACTATACCTAAAAATAGTATCTTATGTGGAAAATAAGTTGATATAATCTCTTTTAATATTGCATTCACCAAAGGAGCCTTACAATACATTTTCAGTTTCCAGAAAATATTTTTTTGACGCTAAACGGCTCGTTAAAAAACCATGAAAATTTGCCCAAAAAAGAACTATCCTTCATCTTAAATTAAAAATTATCATAAAACGACATTTTTTCTAGATGTTTCTGACATTTTTAAGTCAAAATAGGAAAATTTTAAAGTTTTAAATGGGAAAATTTGTTTTAAATATTCAATGTAGAAGGTCATATAAAGTATGTAAGAGATCCACTGCTATTGGAACAAAAGCCATGTTCACCGGTAAGAGATTATTTCGTAACACAAAATCTACTCATTCACTTTTCAAAAATGTTGTTACTGCTGTAGTTATACAAAGGATATTAAGGCATCAGTGGCGTGATAGAAAAATAAACATATATATTGATAAGTGGATCAATCAGTATCTGTACTACCTCTAAGAATGAAAGACTAATAAACATCTCCCATTTATATTATGCCTAAATGGAACATTATATATTATCTACGCAAAAAGTATGATATTATGTTTACTTATAGTAAAGTTGAGTGTAGGCCACTCCCGAATTTTTTTTTGTGAACTAGGCCTTGGAAAATGAACTTTTCATGATTATATATCATAAAAATATATGATATTTACATTTATATATCATAAACAGAGCTACAAACCTCCATAATGCTATAATATTTTTAACTATATACAAATTAAATATGGACTACAATACTAATAATAAAAATTTTATTTTAATTTATTTTTAAATTAAATTCTACGATGACAACACTTATTTTAGGTTTGTTTGACATTGGTGAATCAAACAGAATAATTAACTTAATAAAGTAAAGAAGGAAATTAACTACCATTTAACCTTTAATTTCTTGTACATAGTAGACATGAAGTCATTAAACTTATCTGGATGCACATAAAAACAACACACAGAATAGAGTTGAGATCAAATATCAAATGGCATTGTCCATGAATAAAGATAAATTGATGATATTACCTTGGTATAACACCTTACTGCAGTTTCCACCATGTTCTTTGACAAAGAGCAATCCCACGACTGGCACAGACATGCATTGGACTTCAGATTCCAAAAGTTCACTTACGCCTTCTTAGGGTTACCATCTTCACATGGCCGCTGCTTTTAACCTGCTCAGTAATAAATTTAAATTTTATTAAAATTGAGTGATTAATTTTATATTTATTGCTTTATGGTTTACAACAAAAAAGAACAGAAGATAATATTAACAATTTAAAATTAAAATAAAGCTACTTTTTTTAAATTACTTCTCGAAATGAGTTATTACTAAATGATTTAACAATAGGTTAGTTCAGGCTACAGTATTGTTCTTTACATAAGTAAAATGTAGTGATATTGATAATGAAAAAATTTGATTTTGAAAGTTTATTGGATTTAAACGTCTCGATTTGCTGGAAAGCCATTTCAGATGTTGCTTTGATGATGCCTGCAAGTATGTGGGTGAGAATGATGCCTACAAGTTTGAAAAAAATTATGGAATTCTTGTTATAAATTACTCATTAGAAGGACAGTCTAGTTTTTGTCAATGTCGAACATGATAAAGATGTTTGTTCGTAATTTATGCCAAAACAGTGTGACTATTGTTTCCGTTCTTTCTAAGATAATAAACAAATGCCAGTTTGCACAAAACATAATCACAATATTAAGTTAAATAGAAAATATATTTCTTTTTAGATTCTAGGAAAGGAAGGAAAATCAAATAACAACTTCCTTTCGTGATTACTTGTCAGAATCACATTCCTACAATTATTATATTTATAAAATATGAAAAAGTCAGCGCTCAAACCAAAATTAAAGTAATGTTGGGCATCATAATTTATTAAACATTAAAATCGTAAAATTTTAAAATAAAAATGATTGCATAATACATTTGACTAACTTCAATGAGCGGGCAATATGGCATCCTCGTTAATATAATTATGAGTACGCACACTTGGAAGAGTAATTATTTACTACTTAATATAAAGGATTATACTATATATATAATCTCGCTAAATAAACCACTAACTATAAACAGAAAATTGTACTAAGTATAAGATGTGTACAACATAAAAAAAACTGGAGTAGTCTAGACTGAATGTTACTGCAAGTAAATATTTTATCGAACTTATTAATAATAAACTTAATTAATTGATTATTAGAATGTGGCTTCTTTATCATTCAAATTATAAAGAGAATGTAATAAATAGTCACACATTTTGGAAAAATATTTGAAATTCTTGATTGGAGGTCTTTAAAGCATTAGAAAGATCTTTAAACCTTCAAAATAAGTTGTAATGCAAGAGACCTGCATTCTAAGAACAAGAATAACAATTCACATCTCAGTTCATTTATTCTAATGTGCCTAGAAACATTCTACTAGTTGTGATGAAAATGTAATCAATAATTAAAGCTGTTGAAAGAAATCTGGAGTAGAAATTATTAAACTTTATCTATATAAGTAAACTTAATATATCATAAATTAATATAATTATTAAGATTTAAGTCGTGAATTATTACAATTTGTCTGCATATGTTCAAAATATTTATTTTAAAAATAAAGAATAGTGAATAAATGAAATAAATTAATCAATAACTGATAGAAAAATCAATACAGTCAATATAAAATTGTAAAAACCTAATTAATGTTACAATATCAAAACAATGTTGAACATTATTAATCGTATCAATATCCATTACAAAAATAAAATCTATTTTATTTTAAATTATAATTGCAGTTCAAAATTCACAACTTATCAGTAACTTAGTTAAGTACACTTTCCTTCATTTACAATTAATCTTTGATTAATATTAATCCCATTTTCAGGACATCATAGTGAAATAGTCATAATATACTTTCCATATGCAATATACAATGATAAATACTTTAATATTTATGAAGTACGAATATGTAAATCTTAAAAAGGATTTACTTTCATAATACATTTTAATAAGTTAAATAGAAATATGATTTCTTTATTCATATTAAATTACAGTAATTGTATAATATCAATAAATTAAGTAAACAATTTCGAAGTAATTATGTAAAAATATCTTTATTTACAAAATTATTAATTAAAATAGGTCCAATGTTTATGTAAATTATCCTGTGACAAATCTGTACCGTTAATAAAGTACATAACTGTACTGCATAAATAATCCATTAATAAGCAATTTAATTTTTCTGTAACATCATGTTTAATCCAAAAAATTTTGTTTCAGCAAAAAGATGTGTTAACCAAAAAGAATATTAATGTAAATTTTAAGCCGCCATATTCGTTGAAAGTAATTATGAAGTATTTAACTAATTATTTTCATATAACATTAGTGGTAAACATTTTAAAGAGTTATTATACCGCAGAAATAAGTTGAAACGAAAATCGTACTTACTATTTGAAGTTATCATTGTAAGAAATATCAAGTTGAATGAATAAGCTTCTAAATTGTTAAAGGCACTCCCGAGTGTGTAACACATAATCGGAGAACTAAGGCCACAGTTCTGTTTTATGAATAGATTTCTTAAAGTAAAAATTATTCCGACATAAAAATTAATTTGTATAGTTATTTGTTTAAAAAAATCTACTTTCGTCTATAATAACTGTATTATTATAAATTTGTTACCAATATCACGAATAATGAATGTTTCAATGTTTAACAATTTAATTTGATATTGGATCCCAACCAATGAACTTATGAATAGTAAATAACTGTTAAACCCACATTTGTGACTTATTGCTATCTTTTCTTGCCCTGAAGATCAAGTTCTAGATAATTTATCAATACATTAAAATAATTGTTTGTATAATAGTTGACTGTAATTAATCAGACAACACAATTACAGTATTTAAATGGAAAATAGGCCTTTATTCATTCTTCACATATCTAAGAGATTATTAATAGAAGGAGATATAAAAAGTTCACCTTTAAATCCTAATCGACCTTATGAGAGAGAGTTAACCTTCTAAGAGTTTTCTTTAATTTAGAAATTATTATGTCAAAGGGTTTTAGCAAATTTACTGAGACAGGAAAATAACAAAAACATTTTTGTTAAAGTAATAGTTTTTTGTATTGTACTTACGACAGTATTTCATGTGTACTCTATAATATCAGCTGAACAAAAGAATAAAACTACTAGTATTTTTCTAAATTTAATGATTGCAAACAAATCTAGAAGTAATATTCATGTAAATTTTGAATTCAGTTAACATAGAGGATCATCTAGTCTGATTCTTATTGCATTAAATATTTTGAGTTGTTTAAATCTATCTGCGGATTTAAACAAACAAATGTTATGTTTAACTAAACTAATATTATCACATACATTGGACCCGCGAATTTCCGTACTAATAAAGACCGATACAGGTCTAGAAAAGTGACACTGGTAAGTGGTAGCCTAATGGTGGGTAGAGTAGGCTGAATGGTTGACAGCTTGCCAAGACGTACATATACATAACCCCACTAAAACTTTCTAGACGGACTAGGCTATCTCAGTTTCATTTACTTTAGCACAATACACATTTAATTTAAATAAACACTATTATTAATGCATAATAAACTTTATAATGAACAAATAAAACGCCCAGTCTAACTGTTGACGGTTCTCCAACCGTCGCTTCGCAAGTACACTTGGTGTCCCTATCTCTTCTCTTTTGATGACAGTTAAACCAAAAATTAGAGACTGTAAGTGTGTTTTTCTATTTGCATACTGAGTACCTACGGTTTACTCTGAAACGTTTGTTGTCCATTGTGGATTGTTTTCTTGATGATAATATATATATAAAACTATAGTTTATCGGGACTCGGTCAGTTCTTCAGATTCAAATTAAACTCTCATTGCCAACGTTTCGGTTTTTATTTAAAACCTTTTTCATAGGCAGAAGTATAAATTTTGAAACAGAAAAACTAAGTATTACATTAAAAATTATTTTACAAAGAAAATAGTATGTGGATTTTTAACAACTGTAGTCTGTTGTTAACAACAACTAAGTCTAACAATAACAGACTACAGTTGTTGATAAAAATTCACATACTATTTTCTTTGTACAGACTACAGTTGTTGGTTAAAATCCACATACTATTTTCTTTGTAAAATAATTTTTAATGTAATACTTAGTTTTCTGTTTCAAAATTTATACTTCTGCCTATGAAAAAGGTTTTAAATAAAAACCGAAATGTTGGCAATGATAGTTTAATTTGAACTTGAAGAACTGAGCGAGTCCCGATAAACCATAGTTTTGTTTCTATTCCACGATCGATACTTTTATCAATATTTATATATATATATATAGAATGAATCCGGAACAAATTATATGTAAATAATTTATATTGAAGCAAAACGAAAGCTTCTGTGCTATATGTAATTTTAATTACCTAAGCTAATCATATAGCATATATTTTTTCATAAATGTCACATTAAAACTAAGAAAATATGTTATACGTAAGAAGTATAGGTGTATAGGTTGTTAAAGCGAAATTCTCGTTCAAGAAATCGAGCTTCTTAGCCAGTCTGAAAGATGCCACAAAGCCACCTTTAGTTAGGTTGTGAGCAGGGCTGTGGAGTTGGAGTTGGTCATATTTTCGACTTTGAGGAGTCCGGAAGAAATCAGCCGACTCCGACTCCTCACCTATTTATTACTTGTGTAAATGAAAATGACAAAATATGATTAATTAGTACAAGTAGGAATTTTTCCCTCCGGAGAACATTGGACATTGATGGTAGAACACAAAATGTCTAGTTTAATACAAAATATCTGGCCTTGGCTGTTCAGTGTTCACTTCAGTATAAATAAAGATAATATCAAACTTCTTGGTTATTTAGTGTTCTTGGTTATAATGTTTGATTTAAAAGCGGTGTATTCGTGTTTTTTATTTTAAAGAAAAATTGATTTCGAGGTGCTGTTTTCTATTAAAAATCAATCGTAGAAATATCTTTTCTAATAGAAAGAGACTCCTGTATTAGACTGCAGGTTTGGCGGATGAAATATAAGCATGATTTAGGGCATCTTCATTCACTCCCCATTTATTACTAGCCTTTTTAGTGAGACTAATCACTTTGTCCCTGTCAAGGCTAAGTTATCTATGTGATTAGTCTCTATCGCAGATTTTTGTAATGACAGATTCTAAAATATTATTCAATATTCTTGGCTATGTGTGCCTATTAAAACTCCAAAAATTCTGGTTAATAAAATAGAAGAGTCCTTAAGTCTTGAATAAATCACTCTGGGTTGCTTCTTGGATATAATAGTTTTTAGTAACACGAATTCGATTTCATTGAATCATTACTAACATATAGGTATGTTAGTTACTAATCGAGGAACTATAGAAAGGATTTCTACAATATAATGCACGAAAAATTACTGTTAAGTATAGGATGTACTAACCTGAAATTGCGACCACTACACTGTCCTCAGGGAGGTGTGGTATCGACCTTATTGAGGTAATTAGTAGTCGAAGACCTATTTATTGGATACTCGAAATAATCAAGATTAAATGTAGATGACTTTGTCATTATAAGGTTTGTTGGTCCTGCCTTTGAACTTATGCAGCATCCTGGATATACTGTTAAAAGATTGGTAACGGAGAAATTTTCGGTTATAAATCCAACTAAAATGATCCTTTTCTTTTTTAAGAAGAAGAAATGTAGGTTTCAAAAGACTTCTTCATTATGTGTTAATGAGAGCCAGGAAATAACGTTTAAGAAATTAACGATTTTTGGCAAATTAACAAATAAATATATAATATAACAAATAAAAGTGAGAAATAATTATGTAAGGATAATTATTGATTTCAAGAAATCAACATTTTAAAGTTGATTAAGAAACGACGAAAGAAAGGACAAGACGACAGATTGGCCACGCTGCGTACGAGTCCGATGAAACGATAACTATTTTAATAATATTACACATTGTTCTACATCAATGATCTCAAGTTTTTTATAACTGATAAAATATAACAGAGCAATAAAAAAAATGACATCATTATCTAGACTTTCATAAGTCATTACAGGAAGCTTGATTTTACTTTAACAGGATAGTAACAGGTAAAATCATAGAATGAACCACACACTAGTTACAGGAGACTTGCAGTAAAATAATACCAAAACTCAATTGATATCAACGAGATTGATATTATGTTTACATATAGTAAAGTTGAGTGCAGGCCACTCTAGATTTGTTGTTTCGTTGTGAAAATACCTTTTTCTTAACGTACGTTATATTTATATGAAATTAATTTGAGTATAAATAAAACGAGGATTAGAGAGTGCTAGAGATATTTATTTTCAGGATTTGATATAATTAAAACACATCAGGAAATTTTAAAACAAATCATTAAAAAATTATATTTCACAACTCTACATTTAACAATTAAATATTAATTTCTAAAAAAAAAATTTCAGACAATTTTAAGAAAAATTACAATGAACCAATAGTCAATATTATTCAATTGTAGTTTTAATAAACAATAAAACCATACAATAAAAAAAAAAACAAAATCACACTTTATTCAGGAACTAACAATGAAATTAGAGTAGACAGATATTCAAGTAGCATTTAAGAAATAAAACTTAAATCCAAAATGTATTCCTTTCAATTAAACACATATACAAAAATGTATTTTACAGTATATAGTGGATAATACGAAACTTAAGTAATTCAATTTGTTGTAAAATTAAAATAAAAAGCATTCAACCAAACGACTAAACTAAGACTTAGCAATACTCCTGCTTTAAAATTGTAGATTTTAATGCATATAGTAATAAAGTTCTAAATCTTTTCAACGAATGACTATGAAATGTTTAACTGAACCTACAATGACCTATAAATTAGATAACATAATCAAAATAGTTTGTTCCCACCATTTAAATGTAATTATTAAACATAAATAAAGATCTTTTTTAAACAAGTAAACCCAAAAACAACTAAAATTCCCTCACACTGATCCATTATCGGCGGGTAGAATTGATTACAAAGCAACATATATACATACATGTAGATCTCAAATTATTCAAAACTTTATGAAAAAAAAATACTACAAATGTCAACTAATTTAACTACAGTGGAATGAAAAATGAAAGTGTTACAAAATTACACTTGAGCCAGGTGAGATAATGCCATTAATAACATAATAAACTTATAATGCAAAGCTCACAGACAAACAAATTCAAATCGAAAGTAAAAACTAAAATCGTCAAATTGTTTTCGAATTAAAATTATTCTAACCCTATGCTCCTAGGAGAATGTTATTTTATACTAAATTATTTAAATATAAGAGCACTTTTTTTAGAGATCTGAATTTTTTAGGTTTTTATTCCTTTCTTGAACAATGAAGTAAATGTAAACAAGCACATCCCAATACTAAAATTTATTTGAAAAAAATAATATTTTCTTTTGTGATATCTAATTTACTGAAGAATATTGACTTAAGCAAAAGTAGCACAAACCATAAACCAAATTTAATTTAAGAAATATAATTAAAACAGAAACAAAACATTAACTATTACCTATGAGTAGTTAAAAACTTATTTAATACTCTTTCCATTTGAGTTTAGCCTATGAGAATACTAATAGCAATAACATGGTAGTGGAGAGAGAACAGTATGAGTTAACAAATTACCACAGGGCAGTAACGATTGTTATAGCCTAAGCCAACTTACATTATCAGTTACGATTAAAAATGAAAACAGGGAAGGTTTGATTGCTTAAAAACTGTTCTCTTACAATCTAAACTAGACATACGAGCTACACAGCCTTGATTACAAATTATATATATATATATATCATAGAGGAATATATGTAAACAATCATTTCAATCAAAGTGTGAATATTTTTTTGTTCTGCTCCAGTGACAAAAATTGCTGCAGCTTCAATAAAAAGGCAATGGAAGTAAACATTTTAAAATTTATAGATTAAAGTAGTCAACAAAAAAGATTTAAATAAATGTTATCAGAATTAAAACAAATATAAGAGCGACTAGATTTAATACGATAAAATATTTTATACACCTATAAACATTTGAATCTATACAATAATAAGCTAAAGAATAATCCAATGGAGAGGTAATTCAAGGACAGATATGTCTTTACCAATTATTGTGTCAACACCAACATGACAACTATACCCCAAAGTTTATAGCAATAGGGAGCATCGATTATGCTTATTAAAAAAATTTATTCGATTTACTGGTATCATAGAATATACACATTATCCTTTTTTAAATGTTACTTCAACTACAGTAAGAAATTGAGCGTAGATATAAGACCTGAGGTGAGTACAAGAGTTGACAATCACTGATGGGTGTGCATAACCACCAAGAACATTATTTTAAAAAATACTTCGTCATTGTGACTCCATGCATGCTGTCCTGGACAAATGCCAACTAAGTGTTCGAGAATTTATATTAGTGCGAATATTAGTCACTGGTTTACAATTAGTGTTATTTGTTTAGCCAATTCTACAGAGTATTCATTATAAATGACTTTTTTGACTTGACAAATAATTTGCAAAAACAAGGGCCATAGTTAGTGTTATTTAATTATCTTTTATATATAAAAGTTCATTCATTCATAATCAACCGAAATAGTGAATACCTAATTTTAATATAGTTTTACTCATTTTTCAAATATACACTCCCTGAATAATTTATTTGGGAATTCTTATAATGAAATTTACGTATTTATTCATATAAACACAACACTTCAAAGAAAAGAACTTAAATATAACAAATATAATTAATTAACTAATCTAAAAATAAAAAGGAAAGCAATCAGAAGACAGATAATCATGTTAAATTTTCCCATCTTCTTCTAATTAACATTAATTAAACTAGAAGTACAAAAATACAACGAATCCATATGTACTTAATATTTTGATTAATTTAATGAATGAACGGATCAATTTATTAAAAGTAATTTTAAAAAAAAATCATATCTACTAATAAATGTGTAAGTTCTTTAACTGTAATTTTCAAATTATACATTCCTTAATTCATGCGAAAAAAGTATGCACATACCTGTATTAGTTATAAATGAGATTTTTTATAATATTCATTTTTATTTAATTCTTGCACATCAATTTGAATGGAGCAAGTAAGAAATACCAATATAACAAACGAGTTCTAAGCAGTTCACACTTATATGAAAGATAGCTCGACTAATGTGTCTTGCACAATGTGTTCTACTTATCTGCTATAGAAAAATAAATAACATGTATAATAATGAGGTACAATTTTAATGGCTTGCTCATGATGTAAAAACAAAATGCTGTAAAAATTGTTTTACTGATAATGACTGAAAGACGACAATCCTCAAGGCTGGTGATAAATAAGAATACAAAAAAAAATCTAAATGATACATTTAGTAGATAATGAATTCATTTTTTTTAAAAATATATTATAGGATTTCATTACCTAAAAGAAAAAAAGAAGGGAAAGGGATTGATTTGCAGTGTATACTAAATTATTTTGTATTTCTGTCTTGACTAAATTAATTATTATTGTAAGAAATTCTTGTGTGTTAAAACGAATACTGATAAGGAGCAACTAACATTTGAAACATTTAGTTTCTCTTATAACACAATGGACTTAAATCAATCGCCTAATGAATTGTATTAGGAATACCGCTACATATTTTTTTTTCTATTATATCTTTAGTAAATTAAGTTTACTGATGCATCTACTTATTTTTTCAATTTAAATAAATAATATTTCAACTGATGGAAAAAATTAAGCAGATAACAAAATCAACATTTTGTTTCACTTTCTGAAGTTAAAATTCTTAAGCTGTTCATTTATGAAATGAGGAAATTAACAGTTTTTACTTTTTAGTTTTAAATAAGAGATCAGTATTTATAATTAAAATAGGATATAGTAAGTCTTAAATAAATCATTTAATGAGCAAACTTTTAACAGCTTTCTCATTAAAGAACAGTTTAACTACACACTTCATCATTTACATGATTCCATAAAATAAGAGCAATTTGTGAACCTCATGAAGATAACAATTACTCATTAATTTAAATAACTATCTGGTGTTATTTTATCTAATTCAGTCAGATTAAACGGATTATTCAATAAATGTCTCAACATACTTTGTCATTAACATAAATTTTGTTACACGGTTTTGATCATTATCGCCCAACATAAGATTGATCTAAGAAGGAGATAAACAGGAATGATTTGAACGATTCTTTAAATTCGGCATAACTTTATAATAGATGTGTCCATCGAAAATGTACGACGATAATTTTATTAAATACTGAATAAGGAAAATCTATATTACATAATATGTATCAAACTTACTAATAAAAGCATAAAGAAATGAATGTAATTACTTCTATTGCTCACAGAAGATTAACATTTACCAACACTGTATATTAAAATAATTTTCCCAAAATGTGGAATTCTTATTCCAAATGCAACTCTTGAACAAAATATTTTAGTAAGAGGTAATAACAAAAAACAGAAATAATTTAAGATATAATCTTCCCTAAAAAGGTAAATCTTCTTTTAAAATAAAGTTACTATTAATATCACCTCAATCGAACTATCACTTTGACATAATGCTATGAAAAGTAAAATAATATAAACACAGAATTGCAAAATAAATAATTACCTTAATTGTTGTAATGTCGAAAAGAAATTAACACAGAATATTTCTCTTATCCCAGATGTGTTAATAATAATTACTAAATGATTACAACTAAAAAACAAAAATTTATTTAAACAAAAAATTAAACATTATTCACTGCTTAAAGGAGCCATCAATTTTTCAGTGTTTGCATTCTTTCTGTGATTCTTCTTCCCCCGACGACGATGGTTTTTTCGCCCCGGCGTGCTAGGTACAGTTAACTGAACTATATTTCCATCATCAGACGATTCAGATGTTTCTGACACATCGGATACTTCAGATACACTCCCAGACATATCAGAATCCGACAGTCCACTACTTTCACTAGTGCGTCGCTCTAAGGCACGTTTCTTATTTCTAGTCCTTCGCTGGTTCTTTTTTCTTTGACCAAGTATGCTTGAATTAGCCCTATAAATGATACAACAGTATTACATTTTGGAATATGTGAATAATTATTATGAGATCACAGAAAAAAAGTATCAATAATTTTGAGAAAAAATAATTTATTAATCGATCTAAAGTGTCTCATTATTGCCCCTTATGTAAGTCCCACATTTGGTGGTAATCAGTGAGGAGTGACGCAAGATGTCCTTGCCATAACATATAAGTCCTATATCCCGCCGATTTTCGAATAAGGCTCTGAAGTTTTCAGTATTGCCTGCGACAGAGCACTACAACCACTCAGCACTGATCAAAACAACGCCCTAAGAATTATATGGGGAGCCATTAAGACAACGCCTATTGCAACACTGGAAAGTCAGGTCGATATTGAACCTCTAGAAGCAACAGTGGAAGTTTTTTGGGAGGGCCGCAAGGACGACTGACAAATTCTGGGAATTTTACTTACCCGCTAACCAGCGACTAAAAACACAAATCACACCCCTGCAAAAGCTCGCCGAAATACGGGAGAAGTACGAAATTCTCTTAAATAAGGAGGAGTCCTTCATGACCAGTAGTTTTATAGAAGAAGCACCTGAATTCACCATATACAAATGAATTGCAGGAATCAACTCGAAAAAAGCTGACTTCCCCACCTCGCAACAAAGCAGAAGCGCTGGCAACGACCTCCGAGAAGTACCCACCGTTTGGACTTATGTATATACTGACGGATCTGCCATGTCGGGAAAGTGCGGAGCCAGCTATTTCTCGCCCATGTTTGAAGGCTCAGTCTCTGTCGGATTGTACGCCACAAACTTTAACGGAGATGTAGCAGCAATCAGTGAAGCCGCTAGGAAACTCCTACTCTTATTCCCATTAAAGAAAGTGGTCTTTCTATGTGATTCTGTCTCAGCCATGCAAGCTATTAGTTCAGCCCAACCTGCAGAAAATGTGAATGTCCTCCAGTGCCAACATAGACTCTGTAAGTTGCATAAACGGACGGTTATAGAGAAGCAGTGGGTTCCTGGACATCGTAATATTATGGGTAATGAAAACGCGGATTTATTGGCGAAGCATGGGTGTTCCGAGAGTCAAGAAACCCGCTCACTTACCTACCCTGGGGTTTGCTGCCTTTTGAACTCTCTTGTCAATAAACAAGTGTCCCGTGAGAGAAGCCTGGCAGCATCCGGAAAGCAGTGGGAGGACATAGTAACGGACAACATATCTCACAACCCCCCGAGAAGCGTGGCGGTCGCAACCTTCCGTATGACGACCGGCCACGATTATCTGTAAAACCATTTGCACCGCAACGGGGTGGTAGAAACCCCAATTTGCCTCTCTGCAGTGGAGAAGGTACCGCAGCTAACCTAACAGCCTGTGAAGGTTAAAGGATCTTGATGGCGATCGGACCAGAGCGGGATTGGTTGGTCCCTACTGAGCGGCAAGGCTAGAATGGCCGACAGGCCAAGGACGGGCGTTGGCTGAAGAAGAAAAGAAGCAGAAGACATTTGACCCACTTCTTCTCAACTCAAAAAAATTTGAGGCATCTTATATTTGTGAACTCATAATATATGTGAGTGTTGCATATTAGAATATGGCATTGCGTAAAATCAAATATCTTGAAAATGGGCTACCTTTTGAAATAAAACAAAGTAATAATAACTTGAAACTAACAAAACTGTAGATATTACAGTGCTGTCTAACAGTGCTACATTTTCCCTGATTGGTCTGTCCAAAAGCCGTTTACATTCTTGACACTTTCTACTTTAACAGACCCCTTGAGATATGTAGAATATTTATTTCGTAGTTCATATCTACTAGCTACAACGTAAAATAATTTTTTTTTTTAAATATTTCTTTCATTTTCTAGCCTAGCAATTTTTTGAATACTGCGCCTCATAAGTGTTTCCCAAGTATATTTGATTTATTTTGAAATGTGTATTTCAGTACGTGGCCTTAAACATGAATTAATATTTCTAAAAATATAATGAAAATAAAATGTATCTAGTCTGGTTCAATATTTAATAACAACTTTCTTAAAAACTAAAAAAAAAAAATTTTTAAACGTTATTTTGTGATTAAATCTTGAACTGATTCCACGTTGTTATTATACCAACATACAGATTTTACAGTTATTATCAGGATTAAATTTATAGTTACTATCGTTAAATTTCAATACACCAAATTACATATTTCAAAACAAAAGATAATTGAAAATACCAACCTAAAGACTTGTTTATAAATAGTATCGTTAAAATGCACATGTTTTTTAGTTACAGTGCAACTTTCAGATTCCATAGATGTAGAATAAGAGGAGTATGTGTCTGTGTTAGATTCTGATAAACTTCTACTGACTTTGAGTATACTTCGCCGAGCCTACAACACATAAAAAAAATAATAAAAACAATTGCAATTATAAACATTGTTGTACGATTATATACGATTAATAATTCCTAAACTTAATCGGGTGAAAAATAGTATACACGGTAGTTCTAGAACTAGACAATATTACACTTCCCTTAGTTTTACCAATACAGAATTTCTGCATTTGTCTATTCTACCAACCTGATTATGACACGCAAAACCACAGATACATGCATTAGAATCAAAGAATATATGGCTCATGATGAATGAAATTTCAATTCTTCAGGTATAAGCTGCATATATTATTAAATTCTATGAATACCCAATAGATATTAAACGATCCTATAAGGGATTCTGGACAGGAACCAATACAGAGAATTAAAAAAAAACTGTAATAAATATGGTTGACTCATATTTAGATAACTCAGTATCAACACAATAAATTAATCTTCCTAAAATTTAAAATGGTTCATAATGACAAATATCTATAGCTTTGAATGCTAAATCATTACAACCACAGTTTCATTCATAACACGTTTAAAAGCATTCAATATAAAATATCATCATAAATAAAACTTTCATTGACTAATTAAATTGATTCCAAAATCCATTTAAACAAATACAAAAAATATTGTTAAGATGGTGAATGCTTAGTACTTCCTTTTATTATCAAATAAATGTTGACTCCCGTCATTACAGTACATCTCATAAACGGTATCCATGCACTGGAGTGTCATCAAATTGTATTTTCTACGCTGAAGTTCAATACGCTTAAAAATGATCCAATCGTTATCATAAATCGAATCAAGAAGTAACAATTATTTTGAATGAAACTGGGATTGTATAATTTTTAATATTAAGTTGCAGTATTTTTTAATTCCGTGTACAAGTAATTTGATTGTATAGGGCAAGACAGAAGTAAAAAATCTCTTTTATTCATTGTACTCAACACAAACTGATTACAGTAGTTTAAGATATGAACGATTTTAATTCAAATCAACTGGAATGCAAGGAATTGGTGATCTCCATTGGAAACGAGATGGATTAACTGGATATTTCAACGGTAAAATATTAAATTCCGCAATCAACAAAAGTTATTTCAGCACTACTTTTGTTTTTTTCTTTTAGAATAAAATTGAACTCTTTCACTTTTAACCTCCGTCAATCTCATAAAGATTACTTAAATTCTCAAATAATATTACTGACTTTTACAGAAGAGTTTACTATAGGAAAATTTATCGTTAAAGTACATCCTTGTTTTTCATTGAATTCATTATAAAAATACTTATAAGAATAATTGTTCATTTTTCATAAATGGATTGTTGAAGTGAATTAAAGGATAAAATATAAAACCAAAATATTCCAATATATAAATGAAAAACTATAACAAATAAATAAAAAAGTATTACTTATCAAAGAAAATGCTCTTACCTCATCAGGTTCTGTATACTCCTACTATGACAAATTTACGTCAGTGTACAATAGTTATTCCCTATTTATAGCATCATCAAACCCACCACACTAAGCTCCTTGAGCTATTTTTATTTTACTATTTACTTAATTTACTTACAACGTGAAATAGATAAAAAAATATAATGGACGTTTCCAACATCCATGTCATCATTTTAAATAACTCATGTGTTTAATGTAACTATCAACATCGTTTAGTTTGAAAACGAAACTTTAGAATATAACTAACAATAATAATAATAATAAGTTAGTCGTAAATTTGGTTACTGCACTTTGAAATAAAGTCCAAAACTGATAATTTTAAACTAATATTTAAAAATAAAATGTGTTTAATTAATCCTTAGTTACAGCAAAAGAAAACAAAGGCAGCCAAACATGAAAGAACAAGCAAGAGAAGCTATGTTATAGGATCTGACTGAGAAGCAGGGACGAGTGGAAGACTCAGACATGGTCCTCGTCTTGGCAGCCCTTGGGAGAGGGATAGAGCAGCAGTCATCAGTCGTCTCTCCCGGCTCTCCACAGTCATCTCCACAGTCCAACACTGCTCCCTTTATCCAGCCAAACACAACACCTTCACTATTTTTGTTGAAATCTTCACACATTGCATTACACTTATTAGCTCCATACAATAAATTTTATAACAATATCTTTTACTATCGAACACTAATATATCAAAAATTATGTACTCATATAATTCCGAATGAAATACATTCAAATTATTTATTTGTACATAAAACTTCAAAATTATATAAAGTAACAACATAACTCTAACCGATAAACTGAACCGTAGTTCGACATCAGCAGAAAGAAAACGCAAAAATTCAACGATATAAACACCACCTTGTATTTCATTAACCTGAAGACCTGTTTCTTAAATCATCCTCTCTTCTAGGTTTCTCCTGGCGACATATTTCCGTTCAAAATATAGATTACAGCAAGTATTTTGTGTGTTCTGTGTTCTAAGTTATTTTGTAGTTATTAAGAAGTTCAGTTAGACACCTGACTGCGCACTAAGATGTTTCAACCAGTAACTGTCCTCGTCAGAGTTATAAACGTAATATAAAACATAATCCGAGAATTACTATACTTATGACTGCCTATTCGAATATATATATATATATATATTAAAAGAAACGGTCCAGCGGACTTTTTTAAAATAAAATAAATTCAAAACGAAGGAAACACACAGAAAGACAGACACACACACACACACACACACGCACAAAACACACAGACATAACTCACATCGATATTTCGACCATCGTCGTCATCAGGAGGTGCGAAGAGTCCCGCAGGAAGACAGGGCGGTACTCAATTTCGACCATCGTCGTCATCAGGAGGTGCGAAGAGCGAAGAGTCCCGCAGGAAGACAGGGCGGTACTCAATACTGAGTACCGCCCTGTCTTCCTGCGGGACTCTTCGCTCTTCGCACCTCCTGATGACGACAATGGTCGAAATATCGATGTGAGTTATGTCTGTGTCTTTCTGTGTGTTTCCTTCGTTTTGAATTTATTTTATTATATATATATATATATATATATATATATTAGTGTATGAAGGCAGCAGGTCTTCTCTTAAACAGGTATAATTAAAGTCGGCAGCAGCTTCTGCATAGATCAATTTCTTACTGATGTTCTCCAGTTTCCTAACTAGTTTTCGGTAACTTTCGGGTATTTTCCAAAGGAGTTCTGGTAACAACATGAAAGGAAAGAAGTTGAACACTTAACACTTTAACACTTTAAACTAAAACTTTAATTTGAAACTTAATCTAAAACACAAGCTTTCGGCTCACATTAGCCATCATCAGGTAAAAACGAAAATATTACACAAGGCAAAAAGGTGCAGTACAAAGGGTAGTTAACAACTAACTATTATAGAAAAGCAAGAAATGCGGAAGGGAGGGAGGTGTGAGTGGGAGGGCATGCAGGGCAGGGCACTGAACCCCAACTACCTGCCTGTAAATAATGCCAATAAATATAATCAAATATGGCAATTTTGATTATTAAAGAATTGACTATACAAAGCCAATAAATATAATCAAATATGGCAACTTAGAAAGGTATGTAAAAATTTTTCTAAAGTACATAATAAAAACTTCAGAGCTTAATTGACAATAGCCCGTGGAATAAAAATAAAAATAAAAAATTAGTTCTTAATTTATCAGACAGAATATTAGATAATAATGCAGTAGCAGCATTAGGATATGGTTTAAATTTTCTTCCTAAAAGTAACAATTTAAATTATGTTCAGATGGCTAAGGGTTTTTGTAAAGCTGAAAAATTAAATAATATAGATATCGATAATTTAAATATTTTAAAAGGAATGGTATATGGACTTTCAGAAAAAACTGATGTTGTTAGCGTTCCTAGACGTTTTATCGAGGATTATTCTAAGCTTAAAAAAGATAATACCATAAAAATCACTAAAGCCGATAAATCTAGAGTAACAGTAATATTAAATAAAAAAGATTACGTCGATAAAATAGAGATTATGTTAAATGATGAAAATGTGTATACAAAGTTAAGGTCTAATCCTTTGGAAAGGGTCAATAGTTCATTTAATAAAAAAATTAACACTATCTTAAAAAATCAACCCGAACTTATTACTAAATTTATATCAAAATCCCCTTCTTTGCCATATATGTATGGGTTGATAAAGACACATAAAGATAATTACCCAATACGTGTGATTGTCAGTTCGGTTGGTTCGGCATCATATGGCTTGTCCAAATGGTTAGTAAGTATTTTAAGCCCATTAATTGGAAAAATTTCAGGCAGCCATATAAAAAACAATGTGGATTTAATTAAAAAATTAAAAAGCGTCAACATGAACAAAAATGATAGATTGATCAGTTTCGATGTGAAGTCTCTATTTACCAATGTACCTGTAACTGATCTGTTGAGCTTACTCCAGGAGGAATTAATTAATTATTCCCTTCCCCTTCCATCTACCACTATAATAGAGTTAATTAAGTTATGTGTGGTAGATTGTCATTTTCAATTTGAAAATGATTATTATATTCAAAAATTTGGTCTTGCTATGGGTAACTGTTTATCCCCCCTCCTAAGTAATTTATATATGGAGTTTTTTGAGAGTAAAATGTTAAGCTCAATTTTGCCCAAAAATGTTAAATAGTATAGATATGTTGACGATATTCTTTGCATTTGTCCCAATTCTTTAAATAAAGTTGATTTCCTGACAAAATTGAATTCATTAGTGCCAACAATCAAATTCACAATGGAAGAAGAAATAAGTGGTAATTTGCCCTTCTTAGATGTCATGATCCATAGGTTACCTAATGAGTTACGCTTTAGTGTATAT
This sequence comes from Hermatobates lingyangjiaoensis, assembly GCA_026182355.1. Lineage (NCBI taxonomy): Eukaryota > Metazoa > Arthropoda > Insecta > Hemiptera > Hermatobatidae > Hermatobates > Hermatobates lingyangjiaoensis. Next base: position 10,760,329 of record JAPFBL010000084.1, on the reverse strand, counting down.
AGAAAACCTATGAATGTACTTGCATATGTACACTTTTTTTCTTCGCATCCAAAAAATGTTAAAATTTCTGTTTTTAAAAATATGTTTTTGAGGGCGATAAGAGTTTGCTCCCCTGAATTCCTTAATGAAGAGATTAATAACATTAGGTCAATTGCCCTTTCATTAAAATACCCCTCTTCTAATATCGATTTAGCTTTGAAGTGTGCGAAAAAAACTTTCTCTAATACTTCAACAGAGCCCCTTTATTATCAAATTCTATAATTTTGCCATACCACGAATCATTGGACCGGACCCCCTTCCAAGATTAGCCAAACAACTTGATTTTAATATAGTGTTTTCTAATCGTAATAACGTGGGTAACATGTTAATAAAAAACTCTCCCAGCGAATTGGAGTCCGCTGGTATTTATAAAATACCGTGCAAAAATTGCCATAAATTTATATTGGTCAAACTGGTAAATCATTAAAAACACGTGTAAAACAACACCAATATAACGTAAGTAGACAGGAAAAAAGTAGTGCCTTATTCTTGCATATAAAAAATGAAAATCATCACATTGATTGGACAGGAGCTAAATTTATTACCTATAAAAAATCAATGTTGTTAAGAAATATTATTGAATCGTCTCTAATTAAATTTAATAGATCAAATATTATAAACATTAGTAACGGTCTCTTCAAACTTGATACTTTCGTCACGAGGGCAATAGCCTCTTCAAAGAGGGTTGACAGCTAGCGGATAGTTTTTTACTTTTTCTTACTGTACTCCTTTGTTTCCCCAAACATCCCTTTCTGGACATTTGTCCTTTCCTGCAGTTTCACCCTTTTAAAATGCCACTCTTCCCTCCCACTCTTCTCAACTCCTCACCAGATGTTTTCTGCATCTAGTGTTCAGTTGGGTTTTTGACTCTGACGAAGACCGCTTGTTACGGTTGAAAGATCTTAGTCTTGTTTTCCCATTTCTTATTGTGGTTTGATCATTGATATATATATATATATATTATATATATATATATATATATATATATTAAAAAAAATTAATTAACAGTAGAGGTTAAGACCAGGAGGAAAGCCAGCCCCAAGGAGGCATATAAATGCCTCTTCAAAAGCTTTAAGTGTGACATGGGAATTAGACTCGGGGATTTGTACCCTGAAACAATATATCTTGATATATAGAACAAATTTCACATAAACACGTGAAATAACAATCAATTATCAAACCACAATATGAAAATGGGGAAAAAAGACTAAGACGTTTCAACCGTGACAAGCGGTTGTCAGGTCAAAAACCCAACTGAGTTGAAGAAGACCGCTTGTTATGATTGAAAGATTTTAGTCTTTTTTCCCCATTTTCATATGGTGGTTTGATCATTTATATATATATATATATATATATATATTATATATATATATATATATATATATATATATATATAATACAGATTTAAATAAGACGGCTTAATATATGAACTTGATTGTTATTTAATTTCTAAGACTTTAGAAATAATTACTAACTTTTTAATAATTACATCATTATTCGATTGAAATTTTTGTCATGTCAGTGAACATGACAAAATATCAGTACCTCTATCAATTTAAATCCGTCTTACCTCGTAAATATTTGCTGAAATCATCCGATCGGTTTCGTACCACAAACTATTTTCGATGTATACTTATATAACAATAAAAATTAAAAATGTTTATGTTTTTCTAGCTGCTTGTAGTATTTTATCACTTGAAAGTAACAATCAAAATGTGATTGAAACAAAAAATAAGTATGTAGCTTTTAGAATATGTTTGAAGCTAGTATAAAAAATCAAGAAAAAATGGGATCATGAATAATCAAACTACATCATTCGGAACACAACTACCTAAATCTATTATGGCCCAAATAAAATTAAATAAATTGATGAAAAAGGTTTTTTTGGAAAAAATGAACTAAAAAAGGCAAATAAAATTAATTCCAGCTTTCAACAGTTACCGGTTAGAACCAGGAACCAGAAAATGAACCTGAGTTTATTTTCTCTTTAGATTTTTAAATGTTAATTATGCATTAATTATAAAGTACAAGCAGAAAATACCCGGCGTTGCCCGGGTCTAGAAGTTTTAAGTATAAAATATGAAATGATCGAAATGAAAATTGGGTTCAATATTATTTTATGCATTTTTGTCTTACGGTTCTTCATTCATGATCTACAGTCCCTTGGACGTTTTTTAACATTTTCAGGAGAATAGTGGTACCTAGGCTATGAAAGAAGCATCCTAGAGCAAAAAATCATTAAATAACATCGAGCTCGATTTTTATTTCCAACATTTCATATTTTATGCATTAATGCCGTAGACGCCATATTTCTTGAGAAAAAATGCAAAAACTAAAAATTGGAAAATTTTTGAGGTTTTTGGGCCCTAGGGGGCCGGGGTTAAGCTGCCCCCCAGAGTTTAATAGCCTAAAACCACCCCAAGACCTATAGAAAGTGCCTTGCAAAAGAATTTTTTAAAAAGGTCCATTGTAGGCCGAATGCATAAGGTACAAACATACATACAGAGCCACGAAGAGAATTTATATATAGATAGAGCTCGATTTTTATTTCCAACATTTCATATTTTATGCATTAAGGCCGTAGACGCCATATTTCTTGACAAAAAATGCAAAAACTCAAAATTGGCAAATTTTTGAGGTTTTTGGGCCCTAGGGGGCCTGGGTTAGGCTGCCCCCCAGAGTTTAATAGCCTAAAACCTCCCCAAGACCTATAGAAAGTGCCTTGCAAAAGAATTTTTGAAAAAGGTCCATTGTAGGCCGAATGCATAAGGTACAAACATACATACATACATACATACAGAGCCACGAAGAGAATTTATATATAGATTATACTTGTCCTACACGAATTCTTTAAAAATAACTCCTGAAAAATGTATATAATTGAGTAAGCCACTAAGTAAATCGAAAAGAATACAAAGGTGTATTCACTCAACCAACAATTCTGATTAAGCCAGTTTCCAAGAATGACTGACAAATTTATCTGCTCTACTCTTCCTAAATTTCTTAACTACCTGTTTCTCTTTGGCAACCGTCTAACATTCTGATTTAAATTTTCATATGTGGATTATCCACGCAGAAAAAGATATTAACTTAATTAGAGAAAATGAAATAACTAAATTAACTAATGAAAATAAAACAGAAGCTAAAACTATACTCAACATAAAATCAAAAGAGATAAAAAATAAGTAAAAACATATTTCCTAAAAAAGGACACAAGCAGAAAAATTTATTTTTGAAATTTAATATCTTCTAGAGACAAATAAATTTCTTCCATGTTCGTTAGATGAATATAAATCTGAATACTTGATTAGTTGTATTACTCTTCTAAAACTAAAAAAAAAAAAAGGAAAGATTATACACGATCACTTAATACCTTGAAGTAATTCTTTAACACATTAACGAATACTTCATACGAATACACTTATAAGAGTGAACTTATCAAATAAATTAAATTCTTATGACTACAACATTCAATTATTAAATAATAAGAGTATTAACCATTGTAACTTAAAATAATGAACCAATTTCATTCAATTATTCATCTACATTTTAATACGGAAAAGTAATAAAAAAAAATCACGCCACAATTTATTCTTACAATCGAACCTTATTTTTCATTCCTATAAGGTAGTGAGTGGCCCAGAACCCATAAACTTTTTTTTTTTTTTTTTTTTTGACTTGGCTTGAAATTTAAAGAAACACATTTGAAACAAACTCCTTTAATTAATCCTCCTTTTAACTAAGTTACATGAAACCATTCAGAAATTTGGAAGAACTGTACTAGATAGGTGCAGTTCGTAATAACACAGAGAGGCAGGCAGTTACTAGCACTTAATCTGAGAGAACGCTTACACTTAAATGCAACTGGTTTCAAAAATGGTCTCGTTTATCAACGGGTACAAAAGATTTTCCCGTTTTTTGATGCAATGATTTTAAGAGAGATTATAAAATTCCTTACAATAGCACTTACAAAAATTACTTCATAACAATAAAAAACACAATTTCTATACATAAATTTTAGTTTTTATAGTCTTTTTTTGTTTAAATACAATAAAATTGTTATATTATAGATTTTCAAGTAAATTTATTTACTTATACATATATTTTTTTTTCTTTTTGAAGGAAATGACCACTAAAAGTAATAACAGAGCTTTTTATATTTCTTTTACTACTTTTAGAGGTGACTTCCTTGATTTATGTGTATTTATTGTGGCACTTCTGCATATATATTCTAACTTTTTTGAGAGTTAGATCTTTAAAAGTACTCCTTCTTGCCAACATTTCGACGTATATTTTTATATCTTCATCAGGGCTAAAAACATTTGAAGCAATAAGTATTACTAATTAATAATATCTATATAATTAAACGATATACTTACTAATCCTTAACTATTACTAATAAATGAACAACTTATCTTGACTATTTTCAAAAGGTTTCTATAGACACATAGATTTTTGACTATATGGTATGTACAAAATTAATAAGAGGTCCTTTTTTTAAAAGTACGTTATTTATTTATATTCACATACTACATAATCAAAAATCTGTATGTCTACTGAAATCAATAAAAAACAGTCAAGATTTGTTGTTTATTTGGTAATATTTAACTTGCAGTAAGCGTATCTGTAATTAGGTAGACATTGTTAATCAATAATACTTATTATATGAAAATGTTTTTGGTCATGATGATGATAATGTATATATATATGTCAAAACGTTGGCAAGAAAGAGTAACTTTTAAAGAACTAGACCTCAAAAAATCTTAGAAAATATATTGAATAAAGAGGTCAAAAAAAATTACCGACAATATTATATATATTTGTAAAAGTTGGAAGCAGTCCTTCATTTAAATATATATTTTTAAATAACGCCCCATATTTGGATTGTATATGCCCTCTATACAATATCTGCAATTTCCAAAATTTCTTCCTCGTCTCTTGGTTAAAACTGTAAAGCTTATCACCTATATTACTAGTCGACATGTTTCGAATGACCACATTCATCATCAGGACAATAATGAGTAAATTAATCGGTTAATAAATTTATATATACAAGATGGAGTTGTACTGGAATGTTAATATAGTTCCTTATTACCAGATTGACTCTTGAAGGGCTTTGGAAACAAGTTATCAGGTTCGCACTATCTTCAGGCTTAATGCATTTAACATTGCTTTTTAATATTCGTTCATCGGTCTTATACTCGTCAGTAGTTCTGGTTCTTGTAGTATAGTTTATGATTTGAGTTTGTTGTTAGGCTCTCATTGTCAGAGGTGAATCTATTCTCCAGTTTGTGTTTTAGAATGCTGTCAAAATATTTGTTTGAGTAACCATGTTAAAGTAGTTAAAAAGGTCCCAGGATGAAGCGGTCCTAGCACTGGTGAGTTTGGTTTCCCCCTCTTATCTCTACTGATGACTGTTCAAACCAAAACTAAGAGACCGTTAGTGTGTGTTTTTAACTTATCTGTTTCTTTATGTATATTAAACTTTATATATACAACGATTAACTCAGGTTAACGCAGTGTCTGCAGTCTTGAAAGTTATTGCTCATTTGATGTATTCCAATTGACAGGGGTCTCTGGAAAGCATTCTTACTATGAAGGTGAAAACAACTACTTTAGTGAATGCAATGACATCTACTTTAATGAAGGTGCTGTTAAGAAATATTCAACTTTATATAAACGAAGATGAAAAAGAATTAAGACATTGTATTCATACACTATCTGAATATCTGTTTCGTTCACTGCCTCACAGAGTCCACCCAGTGAGTTGGACCCAGTGTTCCAATAGCAGTATCTTTGATTTGGAGGTAATAATCACTATCAAAACAAAATTCAGTAAGTTTCACGACAAAATCAGCTGGCAAAATAAAATTAAAACTATAAAATTAGTTAAAGAGTGGGGAGGAGTTCTACCATCATGCAAATATCGCAACCAACCAGCCCTCAATGTGCTGGTAGAGAATTCACAAGTAGAGAATGATTAAGAGTGGAGGGTAGAGAAAGATGTTCAACGAATTGAAGGAAAGAAGTATTAATAATGTTCCTATCTTCATATTAATTCTATGATATGAAAGAAACAATAACAATCGTTAAAAGAATAATTTGCAAAATATTGTTCTATATCCATTAAAAATTTAACACTAATCAGAAAAATAACTAAGTATGACACTTTGTCAATGATCACCAAACAATTACTAAAGAGACAAACGTACAACCTACAAGTTTACCTGTGTAACTGAAGTTCTACATTTTGTTTCCTTCTCTGCTTCTTCTTCTTCTCCACAATCATCGCTGTTGTCGTCGTCAACATGAATTAACTTCAGTTTTGAAAACTTGCAACTAACGTTCTCAATTGAACTACTCCTGCTATTCTCCTACAAGCAAAATCAACTTAGAACTAGTCAAACACATATAATTTTCAAATAAATAACTGACAACTACTTACGCCAGCAGGAATTATTTCAGTTTTGTCCAACAAATTTAGGGAGCATTCTTTCGCAGTCAAAGCACTAGTTCCGACATAATAATTTATCATTTCAGTTTCAATTTTTTTAAGTAAACTAATCTGGATATATACACTGTCGTCATAAATTTCTATTTTGAAGGTTGATACATCTAAAATTACTTCTGGGAGATGTAAATAGAAGGAATACTGGACAGGATAACATCCATCCCCCAGTGAGAAGAACTTAACTTGGTAGCCTGTATCGTTTTCTATTAAATGATGATTAACAGAATTTGGTTCAACGTTGCTAACAAATAATTGTGCACTCAAATAATTAGTTTGTTCTGCATAGTCTATCCTGTGGAAAGGTAGGTGATAAATCAAATTAGATTGAAGAAATTCATCTTTTTCAGTAGTTATGACTCCTGAATCACACGCTTCTTCAGAAGGTGATCCGACGTTAATGTCATCATCACTGGAAGAATGGATTCCTTGGCTGGGATCACTTTCCACCCCACTATCTTCTCTCAGAGCACTATATTTTTTTAGATCGACTTTAGCAAAAACTGTTAAAATTCTTTTATCTGTATCAAACGTTCCAGTACTTTCACATTCTATCACATAATACGGTAAGCTAACTTCCAACTTATATTTGGCTAGAGAGTCGGATTTCAAGTAAAACATTTTGTCTTTAAAAGTAATTTCAACATCACTCATTGAATTCAGTAAAGGTAAACTAACCTCTATAATTAAACTATTAGGGATTGTTGTGTTTATTTTAGCTAACCTGCTATCCGTACACTCTTGAATATCGACGTCTTTTCTCTGCACTATACTATAAGTAGGAGTACAAAATAAATTATCTTCACAATAACTAGGCCTCGGCTGTGTAACTTGAACATCATTGCACGGTTCAGAGTAGGGATATGGATTTAGCGTAAACAACTGCTGCATTATATCACCATCACATTCAGAAGATGTCCCAGAATGATTACCGAAGTTCGTATTCTTTTTTCTAAGAATACAAGCACTTTTACTCCCTTTGTACGACATTCTAGGGAACATTATATTCTTTCTATCTAGCTTGACATTAAAATTATCTTCCACGGAAGTCAATGCTGTATCTATCAAAAATTGCTTAAATTTCGGATTTTTTGTTGCCATATCAAGAGTTTTAGGGTGAAAAATAACATCATATACTAAACATAACTGCCTGCTCTTGTCCAAATCATCCCTTGGTTGAGTTTGGATATACGGCAGTTTCCATTCTGTGCCTTCTAATCCTTTTTTAACTGTTTTCTCAAATTCAGGAAGACCGACAAGGTTATTCGAAGCGACATTAATAAAAGCTTTCTTCCTACCATCAACACTTGTTTTAATAACAAAGCCAGGACTAGGATGAATAAACGTGACATCAATACCTCTTTCCTTTTCAAACTGCTTCACTTCCTTTTCGTACAAAGCTTTATTTTCAGGATCACTTACTTCGTCAACGTAATCCTTAAATAGTTTGCGAAACTCGTCCTTTTTGAATGCTTCCTGCAATTTACTAAACTCCTCCTTTGTAACATCAATGTCTTTAGTTCCTTTTCTAAAAGCCATAGAGATTATCTAAAAATCACAGGTTATTTTATTTTCAACTTTGCACAAATACCTTTACTGCGGTGCGAGTTATATTTAAAAAAACAAATTAACTTGCTTTACAAAAAGTATTTCAGAAATAAAATAAATGAACTACACTAAAACATAGCATAATACTTAAAACACAGATAAGAATGCAAACTAGAATACGAAAGACAAAATAAGAACTAACACTAATGTTTACAGACGCGGTTTATAATAGGTCATAGCCGGGTTGAAACACGGCAGGTTATGAAGTAATTAAATAAGTCACTAAGCATCTATGATAAAGAGAAAGGAATTATTTTCAACATTTAGTTTTCAGTTTAAAAACTGATAATGCAAAAAAAATAACTGTGATAAAAAATATAAACACGAGAAATAGATGAATATTTCATTAATAGTTCAATTAAATGTAAAATATTTCAAATCCGATTGTGAACAGTTTTGTTTAATAAAGTTTCATATTGGTTTTGCTTCTAATAATTTTATGATCAAATCTGTACTTTTCAAAATGGACATAACCTGAAATGATCTACTCTCAACTTTGCTATAAGGCAACGTTCTATCAAAATCGAGGGTAATCAATTTAATTGTTTGATTAGTTGACTTCAAAGGGGCTTGACGAATTTTACCAATTTTAATTGATATCCAGTGAAAATCTTTAGTGAGTTAAAAATTTAGGTCTGGAACCACCCATCTCATTGAAGGTCTTTAAATATAAAACAAATACTACTAATCAAACGACTTTTAGTTTTGCTACCAAAACGAGCGTCATTTAATTTTCCATTTCATTAATTGAATCGTACTATATTACTATAATTTTATGTTGATCCAAGTCTATATATGATTATACATTCACATGTATGATTATGTCTATAATTCAGGACTTACAGACAGTTTAAAAAACTCCTTCAAAGGTACAGCTTTCTTCTACTTACTAAGTATTAAATATAACATTTCTAACCCACGCACTAATATTGAAAATAGAGAAAAGCTTAGTACGTAGAGGTCCCTTACATAAGGACGATAATAATTAAGAATTAAAGGAAAAATTAATATAAAACATCTTTTTTTGAAAGAAGTAAAAAGTGTAAAGTTCTATAACTTCAAAGAAATAGGCAGGTCCGTAACCTAAGAAACTAACAGTCGATACCTACCTATCTCAATTTTTAAACAGCTAAATCAATTTGTAAACTGAAAAACGTTGTAACACTTTTACGAACTAAAATATTCTGTAACTACTTGTCTCAATAACAGCTGGTAATGTTAATTCTTTTGTCACACATCTGGGTTTACCTATCATCATCTGGGTTCTTATCTTACATTAAGAACCATTCTAAACTTGGTTTCCTGTTATGAACATTACCAAAACTACAAATAACTGTCAATAAACTTTTAATTATATCAAATTCGATATTTTTGATACAAAATAAACCTCAGAATAACAACAGCAAATGGTAGTCGTTGAAAGTTAATAAATTTGTGACTTGAACCATGGTAATGGATCAGCTGACCACTGTCTTACTCTCTTCTCCTAAGCTGCAAGAGTATCTATCATTCATCGGAACAATTGATGAGTGACATTAGCCACTAAGTAATTTGGATTTTCATGTAGTGTTTCCCATTTTGTATTCAGGTAACTGGTTATCCTAACATGATTTACAGGTAATTTTTATTTGAAGCTGCTGCTTGCAATAGTCAATTTTAGAGAATTTTTCCTTTTGGTATTACAAAAAAGTGATTTCGTAATACAATTTTTTCACAATAATGTTTTAGGTGTTTAGCGTGTAATTCATTGTAGTAATTAGTTTCAATAATAATAATAATTATTATTATTTCTTATATATAATAATAAGTGGAACGTGAATTTTTATATATTTTGAGGGAATATTGTGGAAACAATTTATACAGGCATTATTAAAACTTGTTGCACTGATTATTTTTAAATTATCCGTTTATTGAAATTAACATACTATTTAATTCATACAAAACATATTATTATGAAATACTATCACTAAATTATACCACTGTATAATTATTGAGTCAAAATTATTGTACTCATAAAGTAAAGATGTCTGATTTGAAAATCATATGATTCACCTGTCAGTTGTTATATAACAATCTATATAAATAAAATAATGATTTTGTCTGTACATTGCTTAGAACTGACTCATTTCAAGTTTTCTTTACGTTTCATACATTGGAGAAACCGAATCCACCCTTAGAAAAATTTCTGTCGGTTTATCCGCAAAATTTTGTCACAAGTAAACTCAGCCACGGTAAAACATGGCGAGCTGAAACTTTTACAGTAGATTTGTGTATGTCTAACTTAAAATATAGGCTCTGAATTGATTGGAAATTCAACGTAGAAGTGAAGTTATGGACGTTTAAAGCAAAAACGTTTGTCACAAGTAAACTCAGCCACCATAAGACATGTCGAGCTGAAACATTGACACTGGATTTGTGTATGCCTAACTTAAAATACGGGCCTAAATAGATTGATAATTCAGTACAGAAGCGAAGTTATAGGGCTTTAAGCGTATTTTCCTAACTTCACAGACAAGTTTGTTTTGAAAATACACAGGTGTGGCAAGTAGGTATTGTTAGTTGATTTTAATTTCATTGGAGCATATGAATATATTGCGTATTTGACATCTTTGAAAAGGTGTTTCCCAGAGTTGAGGATGTACTATCTATTACGAATAAATAGTTTTGTAAACGAGCAATTCTCAACTCTTAATATGAACAGGCAGGAAAAATCAACAAACAAGTTCTTACGCTATATCATACCGAGGAAAGAACTTACAAGTCAGTAAAGAGATTGGATTAGTGATGAAGAAGCAGTTCATTATCTAATTGAATTTCTTGACTCTAAATTTATTTCTCCTGGACTGCCTGCTCATGAGTAAAAACTTAAAGTAGGAGCACCAATTATGCTGCAATTTAGTGGCAGTAACAAATTTCATGTTACGAAACATGAGTGCCCCAAAACTGTGCAACAGGACACGACTCTGAGTTCGTGCTCTACACAGATATGCCATAGAGGCGGACATAATGACTGGATGTGGTATTGCGGAGTCTGTGTGTATACCACACATACCATTGATTCCGAGCCACTGTCTGTTTCCGTTGAAATGATTGCAAAGTCCCGTCAGAGTCTATTTCACAATGACGTTTACTAAGTCGCAAAGGGAGACTTTATCTAACGCAGGAATTCATGTTAGCGAGACCAAGTTTTTCTCATATGGTCAACTGTAGTTTACTTGCTCAAGAGTCAGAGGTTTCAACTGTTTGTTCTTCCGTGAACCTGAAGGACAGACAGCTAATGTGGTGTATACAGAGGCATTTGTTTAACACTGTACTAATAATGGTATTTTCTACTATTCTATAATTTCTAATTATAGTATTAGTATATATAATACTATAATTGATATTTTGGAATACCATGTATAACACAATTTTTGATTCCGTCAAAGACGGATACGTTTGCTAGTTTCTAATAAATTTATGTATTTGTGCAACTTAATTTTAAAATTTGTTGCTTCTGAACATCATATTGCTCAAATAGTTAATTATGCATTGTACTTAACTTCCTATATATATTTCTTTCTAACTTCTATGGTTCTTTTAAATTACCCATTTTTAATTTTTTTTTTTAGAAGTGTACAGACATAATAATAATTTAAACATTATAAATATCTGTTCGGTTTGGACTGTTTAGTAATTTCATTTATATATGGCTGTACCCAACTAGCAGTTGGTATTATTAGTTAGTTTGATGATTTGATTCCTTAAATGACTGTTTTGATGTAATATACATTTTAACAATAGAAACAAGGATATAGAAAATTGAGAACATTCTGATTTTTCTAGATTTCCTGTTGTTTCTTTAATTGTAGAGTTACGTGTTTTTATCGTTACAGTTTTGTACTTTATATATATACAATTAAGTATGATTTTTTTGTCATCATGAATTAATTACGTATATATTTATGCCATGAACTGCAATATTTGTCATTAAAAACGAACAAAATTATCCTCATTGCTACACTGTATTGGATTTATTCAAGGAATAAATTTAAAAAGGGGTTCTTGACAAGACGTAATGATTTTATATTTATTTTACATTATATAAATGGTATTTGTGCTCAAATGTGGTTAAAAATTCCAAACGAAACCTCTTTGTTGTGCATATTTTATGAAAAACAGTTACGAATGTCTTAGTTTTGGTCATTGGTACAAAATATTATACAAAAATAATATTTATTCCTTAGGGAAAAGAGAGGTAGTTTCTTTAGTTGTCAAATCTGAATACTTGAATAAAAAAATATTTTCTTATGTGATATTATTTTCAATTTGGAGTTTGTATTTTTAATATACTTTTGTATACCTACTTACATTTCATTCCATAATTGAGATCAATTCCATTTCACCATTAAACAATTTGGGTGAGGAAAAAATTTAAAATTTCTATATTCAAATGTGCAGCTACATATTTTATTCCTTTTACTATTTTGCAGCTTTTAGTATTATTCCTTAGTTTAAAACAACTTTCATTGCAATAAAAATATTTTGTTCTTTTACAATTATTACTTTACTTTTTTTCTTCATATGGGATTTTTATTTGTATCTCTTACGATTAGGTTTACTTGGATAGAATATTAAAATTGAATTATATATTCTTAGCTCGTTTTATTGTTGATACAGAAGTGTTGTTATACTCTTTGATAATATTAATTTTTGTTGTATGTATTTTAATATTGTTGTAATGAAGGTATTTTCTTATGAAGGTATATTTGTGTAATTACTTGAGTTAATTAAATTGAATAACAATCTATAGGTTTTCGGTATGTTTGTATGTTTTCTTGAAAAAAATCACGTAATTACTAACGTCTACTTATTATAATCGATTCTTTAATTTTTTTTATTATATATTTACCGGAAATGGGACATTTTTTTTACCTTATGTCTTTCAATATATTTTTCTAACAGACCTGTTTGTATTTGCTACTGAAATACACAACCAACTGTCCATATGAAATTATGTATTTCCTTTGTACCTGACTTTTTTAGTGATGAGTTTGTGCAAGGTATTCCTTGGAGAGTAAGTTTTGTTACTTTCAAAAAAGAAAATGAAATATCGTTCTGATTTCTTTTTCTCAGCACTTTTGGAGTATAACTTTCTTTAGTTATTATACAAATGGCATTTATTTTATATTTACATTTATATTTAGGCATCAACATATAAAGGTTTTGCAAATACTAAAAATTCGATAGATTTCCTCGTGGTGTCAAATTTAAGTGAAGTGTAGTTCTGTACTAAATTCCACAAATGTTAACCTGCATATTTTTTTTGGTACATGTTAATATGGATTTGAGAAGTATTATTATTCTCATAATCAAGTCATAAGTGATCTCTAGAGTCTATACCCTTCTCTATTATGGATTAATGGGAGCTAATGGTTGGCTCTCTTGCAATTTTTCATTGTACATTATTCAACATAACTTAAAATGGCATGTAATTTCTTGAATTTAAAGTAGTGAAATTGATTTCTCCAATTTTCTCCATTTATTTATAAAATTTTTTTAAACAATTAAATCTTAGGTTGAACTTCTAATATTAAATTCTTTTACTTAGTCTTAAGGTAAGGGTGCTTTACAAAAAAAAAAAAAAATCCGTTTGTAACTAAGAAGAAAGCTGAAATCAATCAGTAATACCAAAAAGTATTATTTATACTTCTAAGAACATGACGTATGTAATTTCTTAATTTGCGCTAAAACTCAACCTAAGAAATACATTTTTGGATTAGTAATATTAACCTGAGTTGGCTATTTTAACAGTCTAACCATGAAATGTGTTTTTGACAGTTGACATTTGTAGCTTACTAAAGAAGGTATTCAACTTTTTTTTTTTTTTTTTTTTGTCATAACAGACAGTTAAGTGCTTTTACATACATAGTTACTCATCTCTTAGAATTGGAACAAATAATTGTAACATTAAAGTTTGCCGATAAACAAAAAAGGAAGCATTATTAACATTTTCATGTTCTTCGTATTTTAATATTAATCTCTTCCATGTAGTTTAGTACCACAAGGGGAAAACATACATTTCTTTGTATGGGCATTATTTTTACTTTATGTTTACAATTTTATTTGCGTACATCTGATATACTTATTCTGCAAATTTTCACATTGGCCATTACTTTATCTGTTTACAGAACCAATAACAAGTTTAGAAAGGAGATTTGAAATAGATTTGAATATTAATTCTTACAAAGATCATTACAATATATATAATAATTGTGTACTTTTTCCTTAGTGCGTCTGGTACACCTTAAAAAACAAAGCATCTGAGGAAACGAAAGAGAATAATAACTGATGACTCCCAGTTGGAGAATATTTCCACTGTCAAAATGCAGGTTAACCTTTCCCTCAGTGATTCAAGATATGTGAAGAAGTAGTATCCTCATATCATTTTTGTACGGTACAGGTATACTAGTATTATATTATAAATATATATAACCGTATCACAACTTGGCCATATTTTAATTGTTTCTGAAACCTTTAACTCTGAGGGGTACATGGAGATATATCATTAAACTAAGACGGTACGCGACAACGAAAAGGTTGAGAAGCCCTTGGCTATGGTAACAAGAGCAATGTCCTGCTGTAAAAAATTATTTCGTAGAAGATGGAGCTTAACACGAAATCTTTATTCTGGCTTCACAAAAGTATTATTACTGCTATGGTAAACCAATGATATCATATGCATCGGTTGCATGGAATATAAACACAAGCATGTATATCGATGATTGGATCAATTACTATCTATGCTACCTCCAGGATTAAAGAGAAATAAACATTTCCCAATTACACTTAACCTAATTGAACTATTAAAACACAAGCTATCTCAAACAGGAACTGTAGCAGAAATGGCTCTTTCCAACTACTCATGATATCAATAAAATACACATTTCTCAGCGAGGAATTAAAACTACCACCTGAAACATCTCTAAAAATATCATCAGACCAAGCACTAAAAGAGATTTTAATCTAGGTAGTCAAGTTGATTTGGATAATTTTTAACAAACTCCATCTATAAATGCTTACAAATTGTTAATTACTATCACGATAGGAGCAACATTTATCCTTCTTATGACTTTAATAACAAAGCGTATGGCTGAAGTGACTGTGATAAACATTAGATAAAATTGACTGTGAATACAACTTAGACAGGTTTAGAGAAGGTGGTAAGAATAGAGAAGAAAATTTGAAAACTTTGCTCATTATAATTTACATTATAATTTCACAATTACGGTTTATAACCTTCGTGTCATAACCTCAGCTACTGTTTTGAAGACACCAGGCACCCATGAATATCTATCTCCCTGAAAGAAAAAAATATACCCTAGATTACTTAATTTGGTCTGTTATATCTAAAAATATTTATTTCAAAGTGATTAATGGAATTTATAGGCTTAATTTTAGCATGATATAAGTTATATTGTGATAAAGTTGATGCATTCCATGTTTTGTTTCTCTTTCTAAATTCAGCTATTTTAAAAGATGTTAAGAAATATCACAATTCAAATATTAAAATAACTTTAGACAATGGCAAATTATTAATGAAAATTGTTTTAGGTAAGCATTGCTAAGCTATGCTTATTTGTTCAATCAAATAGTGATAACCAATTTCTGAACAACGTATTTGAAGAATCTTAGACAACAATATACATGAATTATCCTGAAAATTTATGGTTGCGAAGTAATTATGTTGTGCAAATTTTACCCAATTATCATAACAAACTTACACACTCACGATATGACTTCAAAGAACAAATTAAATTTGATGTTAATGATGTTGGATTAAATACATTAATGTCCAATTTATTTCATATATTACAATGTTTTAATTGTTATTTATCAATATGAAGTTCCCAAAATTAATTATCAGACAATGAAGAAATTAAATTAAGAATATTCATTAATTATTGAAACAAAAATTTCGTTTGAAAATTGTGATAGCTATTAAATTTTTAAATGGTAATTCTTTTGCTTAAATTTCTCCTCTCAACTAATTTATTGACGGAAATATTTCAAGAAGTTTTTGATTTTTCAAATTCGTTTTGCAATTGGTCCGAATACGCATGCGCTAACAACATAGAAAAGTGGCGGACTTGTGGACAGTTTTAAAGAACAGATTTAATAGTTCCTTTTACACTTAAATATAAATGATGGAGTACATCAATGTGATTGTAACCGGACCAAGATCTGTAAGAACGTAAAATTTCAATAATTTGATTCTGTTATTCTCATTCTTAAATTGAGTTATATATCTAGTTAATTAGTTCGATTTAAATATATTACAAAAACTTCATCAATTGAAGCTTTAATTTCCAATTTCAGAATGGAAATTAATACTTCTCAACTGTCTCTATTTTACCAAAAGCATTTTTGATAATTTTGGGTATACGTGAATTGTTTTAATTACCACGTGTCATCACTCCTATCGTATACTGTTTATAATGTTGGCTATGTTATGATTATATTAGAGACAAACAATTTGTTCTTGTATAGTTGAAATTTTGTGTTATTGAAACTTCACTAAGGATAACGAAATTTCTATTTTGTGGAATGTCCAAACAAAGTAAAAGTGTGATTAAAAAGATGGCCGTTATCAATTATTATAATAATACTATTTCAGTTATTTACTTCGGTTTTAACCAAAGCATAATTTCATTATGCTTTAACAATATTTAGCATTAACACACTAAGATCCATTAGTTATTAATCTTTTCTTAATGCTTTAGTAGCCGTCTTGGCTTGGAAAGAAATACTTTAAATTATAAATTAATCACGCCTTACACACTGGCTATTTTGAGGGTGGCTTTCAAGTAAAATCTCTACGTGTTTCAGTTTTTGAAGTGTAATTGAAGTCAGCTAGATCCTTGAAGTTTTTATATTTTAGTCCAGAGGTTCTCAACTGTAGGCGATTCATTTGCTTGTTCCGCTGAAATGAACATTCTTTTGAAATAATGATACTTTTCGGAAAACTGTTCCGAAAGAGTTGCTTAAAAATACTTAAAAGCATAGCGCAGGTGAAAAGTACACATGTTTACTTCACTAACTACGTGTCTGCCCTCTGCATTACTATGTTTATACTGATATGCAAAAATTAAGAAAGAAAGGTTTATTAGAATAACATTTTCTATTCTTTCTGAGCGGAATAGATCGAGATGTAATCTTACGGTGATATTCCTTGACCTTTCTGCTTTGAAACGTTCAACAAAACATCTAGTTGCTAAAAAGATTTCATAGAAAGTTGCATCAGTAACAATAAAGAGTGAAATCACATCCTCGTAATTTCCATCATAGGGTAACATGGAAAAGTGATATTAAACAATAGTTAAGGTAATTATATGTTTAATACTTTACTAAAGAAATGTGTTTAATTGTTCTGGACAATGCTTCCTCCCACAAATTAACGGGAACAACATTTCCTAATGCAATATAATCCTTATGCTATTAGTATTTGACTTATGTACTTTAATATGAACATTTTTATACTACAGCAGGTACAATATGATAAAAAACGAGACAAACCAGTCAAATAAATTAGATAATTTTCAAGTGGAGAGGTCCATATCATTTTCAATAACCCGATTTCATCAGTAAATTATTTTGTCACAAGAAAAATAATAATAGCAACTAATAATAATAATAACAAATAATAATAATTGTTATGTGTATAGATGATAAAAAAAATTTAAAAATTAATTGTATATGTATAAAAAAATATTTCATTTTATTTTGTTTCAGTCTGGTAAATCTACAGTAGCTAAGATTCTATCAGGACATCCAGATCTGTTGTTTGAACGGGATAGGCCACATGCAATAATTAGAATAATGGAAAGTAGGATGAGATACCTAGGTAGAGAGATGACTCTGCGAGTACACGATGTTGTATTTGGGTGTACCAGGTAATTAGCTCTGACAAATATTAGTACGGATTTAAAAGAGAATTTTGTTAAATATAATGATCATTTTCCTATTAATATTTCTTTGTTATTTAAAAAAAAACTTTAAGACGGCGTTAATACAGCAACATAAAGAACACATTTATGCATTTAAACACATTAAAACAAACTTCAATGTTCACAATGTTCAAGAAATAGTTCGCAATTAGCTATTGGGAATATGGTTCTAAAAGTGCCAAACTGAATTTAATCCCTACCTCTCGTACTTTTTGCATTGTTTAAATAACAATTAATTTTCGGGCTGAACCAAAAAGATTTATTATACTGTTTATGTTTTCTTAAAATAAATGATAATTTTTTAGGAGTTGTGAAAGAAATGTAAAAATCAGAAAATATTTGAAAATTGTACGGTATGCCATATAATTTGAACGTATAAATCTCAGGGTACATGAATGTTAAGCCTGTGTCGTTAGAACACAGACATTACAGTCTTCTTTACTTTATCATGCTAATTTTGTTACGTAATAGTAGAATAATTTTAACAATGTATGACATGTCTGTAGTTTTAATTTTGTAATATAATTATGATATACTTTTGGACCAATAAAAGTAGAGGATTTTCATACAGGTGATCAGTTCTGTATTTGGTTAGTTTATATTATGGTGATCATGAAAAAAAAATAGATTGAGATGGATTTACTCCTAAAAAGAGCTGCCTTATTATTGTTTATGATGTCTGTCTGCTTATGCTGGGTGGATATCAATCGAAAATATTTTAGACTACACAGGTCTCACAGTGTGACAAGTAGTAATAACATATAGTTCTTTGGAAAATTGGGAGAGTTTGAAAGATGAAGAAAATCAATACGACAACGAGAGTTTGATTTTTGAACCTAGAAAATTGAACGAATCCTGATTATATAATGCACCTACTCTATCAAACGATTAATACATTATTTGAAAATCAGTACATATACGAGTATGTATCATTGAAATAGTTAAACATGGATTTGTAATTATTTTTGTTAAAAAAACATTCATTATGACAGTGGAGTACGAAAATGTAAACAAAAACACAATTGCAATACATTTTTGCAAACAAGCATCATTTCTTTACTGTGAAGTTGAGTTTTAAATCCAAAATCATTTTGACTTCCCCATGACATTTCTAGGGTCAACATAAGATAACACGTTCAATTATAGATAGAATAATAATGCTATTTAAGAATGTCTAACAAATAGATAAATATGTAGATCATTTTATAAATTTAAATGAGTTATTATGGTTGTTATACATCTAAAGGATATTTTCAGGATGGACGAATTATATGACTGCATAACTTCAGGATCAGTTGCAGTTATCCTAATATATGACCCTAACAGTTATGAGGACATCGAAGTACTAAGGTGCTGTTTCCAGAGATTTGTAGTGGAAGCGCAACTGCCGCCCCAGTGTTGCCTGGTCCTGGCAAACACCAGAAATATTTTGGTAGAAGGAGATCTGCCTTATTTGGGTAACATTCATTTATCTGCTAATGGAGGATGTAATTTTGTTTTATTTTAGAAGTGGTTTTATTTTTGTTTTTAGGTTTTATTTTAAATAATTTTGCAAGGCTAGGATTAAATGCAATAATATTTTCAATGAATTTTTTCCCAAATTAATATTTGTGCTGATTAAAGTAAAAAGAATTTGAATCCAATATATTCATTTATATACCACTATTTACAGCAAACGCTAACTGGCGCTAATTATAACAGTTATTCTCCATAAGACTATAAGAGAAGTAAGAAAGTATAATTACCATACTAAGTTAACATTTTTTATATATTTCAGATATCTTATTAATTTATTTTAAACATACCAGGATTTTTTTAAATGATATAAAGATAAAGTACATTTTTTGGCAGATCCCTCAAGTTTTATTGAATCCCACTAGTGTTTGAAGTTTAAAATTAACTCCTTGAAATAATGTTAAGATGTTTTGAACGTATTTTAAAGTGTAATTATTCTGTTTTGATAATTCTTCTAAGAAATTTTCTAAGTTAATGTCTAGGTATCAAACAAACAAGCCACAAAGATGCCGTTTAGAAAAGGATGCACTATGTACTTTTGTGCAATGTAAAAGGAGGCAATGTAGCAAGAAAAAAAACATAAATATTGGAAAACGACAGATATTTTATTTTGCTAATATTTAATATTAATAATATTTTTTGCATGAAATATTCATATACAGGTCATAATTTGATATAAAGTTTAAGTTTCCAAAATTACAAGTATAGGTAATTCAAATTATAACCGGTTTCATCATCAAGTAAAGTAACATAATCAATTTTCAATATTGCCTAAAAGAATATAATTGTTTACCACGACAAGAACTATAAGCCTAATATTATTACAGTCGTCAAACGGTTTCACTAAAAATTAACCATTGATATCCACCAGTCATATGTAGCAAAATTATCAAAAATGAACCTTGACATTTGTGAATTTTTAAAACTCTCAAAATATTTTTTTCAGAGTTTTTTTTTCAAAAACTTATTTTCATGATACTGTATTTAATAGAACTATCAAAAGAAATAAGTATTTGTATATTTAGAATTTAAAATAATTTCTTAAATGTATTATTTCAATAATTATGTAGTTCTTACACCATGATTTGCAATCATACCATATTGATTAAATAAACACATTCCGAACATATAACCATAAACATCTTACAGATTTATAAGTATTGTAGTAAAACTGGCATAAATTGGTACGGCATAGTAAATATTGATGTAATCGTATGACAGTAGGTAATACCTTGTAGCATTTGAATAAAGTTGGTATC
This sequence comes from Hermatobates lingyangjiaoensis, assembly GCA_026182355.1. Lineage (NCBI taxonomy): Eukaryota > Metazoa > Arthropoda > Insecta > Hemiptera > Hermatobatidae > Hermatobates > Hermatobates lingyangjiaoensis. The sequence continues at coordinate 10,739,414 of JAPFBL010000084.1, read as the reverse complement.
CTATGATTAAAAAATATGTTAATCATTATATTATTTTAAGAATTTTTCGAGTGAAAGATATAAAGTTCTTAAGTTATTATGACAAATACTATCCCAAAAATTTATTTCAAAGCCTACTATTCCAAACAGTACATGTTCTTTAGTATCGATATTAATTGTATCGCACCAATTTAGGTAAGTAATACTTGACTATTGATAAATCTGTTCGGCATTTATGGTCATAAGTCCAAAATTTAATTATTTTATCATTGTAATATGATTTGAAATCATGGTATAAAACTAGTTCTTGAAATAATATATTTGAGATATGATTTTGCGTTCAAAGCATACCTAGCCTTATTTATTGTGATGGATCTAAATACTATACTATGATGAAAAAAATCTGTTTTGAGAGTTTTACTGATTCATACATTTCAAGGTCCACTGAACCCATGTTTGATGATGTATGCTACATATGAGAAGATTTTTGTCAATCTTTAGTTTTTAAGGCGATCCTATTGACAACCGTAATAATATTTGATAGACGTACAGTTCTTGTGTGGTAAACAATTCTATTCTTTTGGATAATATTGAAAATGAGAAAGGTTCTTTATCGTACTTTATGATGGACCTGTTCTAATTTCAATCCGCACTTCTTGTAGATTTAGAAAAAGAAAATTTTACACTAAATATGGCTTATTTTATTCATTGATAAAAATGCCATAAGTATTACATATTGGAAAACATAACTACATGTTCTGAGTTTATTTTTAATCACATTTTTTTATGATGATGGTGATAGGGATGTTAATTTGATTGTATAGATGCGTGTTTTAATTAAAGTGTTTTGAATTAAATACACATTACGTCCATTGGATTTTTGTAATTCATGCTGGTAAAATCTTCCTCTAACGTCGTGGCTATTTCCATCTCTCAGCTGATAAGTCACAGGCAGGCTGGGTAGAATCTTGTACAATTCCTCATGTAAACTCAAATGTAGTTCAAAATTTGCTAATTCTCACCGGTGAGTTTAATGCAAGCTTACCAGGTTTAGTCTTTAATTTTTTCATGTCTCCGTATAATATCGTTAGCAACTCTTTCCGAAATTGCTTTTTCATTCACTCTCTTTTTGACTTTACTTGGTGCCATTCCAAAGGTTCTATGATATGTGTTATTGTACTGTTGCACAATCTTTTTGGAGAAAGTCGATAAATCTGTATCATCCTTGAAGGGAAAATTTTTTAAACATTTTTCCCCTTAGTCCTCTATTGAACCTTTCAAAAATTGAAGCCTTCATGGTGGAAAATGTCCTGTAGTACATTTGAAGTTCTTTTGTGAAGCTCTTGAAAGTCCTTGGGATGGGAAATTTAACCTTGCTCCTCTATGAAGTTTTCAACAAAAATTTTTCAACTAATAATAGAACATTGTTATTTAGTAAAATATATCATTCTCTCTCAACTCTTGGAGTATAGACTCTATTTCATTGGAATGCAGTGTTGCCTGATTTATATTCTGCAGTGAGAAGATCCAGTCTTGACACGAGTTCATTCACGTTGTCCTAATATTCATAAACCGGTTTTCCAACTTGCGTTAACCCTCTGCCTCTGCCTTCTCGGTGCTCAAGGAGTGAGATTTTTCTCGGAAAAAAGTTTTTTGATTATACGAATATATTTAATGCCTGAATTTGCATTGATCTGCTGTTTCTGTGCATGAATCAACTTCAGCAGTTTTTTATGTTGTTGCAAATTATTGTTGGTGTATTGGCTAGGATTCTTAAGAAAAAGGTGTTGCAGTGAGCCAATTTCCCTTGACAAAGAACTGATCTGTAGTAGTGTCTCCCAATGCAACTTCACTATCACCCAAACTGTTACTGAAAATTTTCCCTCAAAAGGTGACAGTGTTTAAACTAAATCTTTTTGATAATCAATCATAACTAATACCGGACCATTCTGAGAAACCTTTGAGAGTATATTCAGTTTGTAGTAACTATTCGATGAATATCGAATGGTAGATTTTTCGTAGTGACGAGACATCATTGTGATTATATCACTGTAAGATGTGATGATAATAATATTTATAAAGAAAGATTGACAACCATAAACACTTTAGTTTTATTATTTATTAATTTTTATTATTATTGTAATATTGGTGCCAATACACTTATTAACTGTTTAGCTATTACCATAATGCTTAGAGAAATAGTATTTATTAGCTTCTAAACTCCTGTTTACATATCAGATAATGGATATACAAATATACAATTATCTGTTTTATTCATGTGCAAGAATATCTGTAATCTATGTTCATCAATAATTGGATTTTTTATATTGCTGTTCAGTTATTCCTGTATATACTTTTTTAAATTTTTAGGTGAAATGTTCAATGATATTGGAGGACACATCTTGGTAAATGCCGTGCAGGATGTAGAGCTGATTATGCATGAGGTCGCCACGTTCCTCACTTATTTGGCTAATACCTTTTTTTAAAAGTAAATCATTTAATTTAAGGATTGTATTATTGAAATTTGGTTTCAAGTGTTAGTCGATATATTATTCTTTACTTTCTTTTTACTAACCGTATCCCTGTGGAACATCAATATATTAAGGGCTGCAATACTATTGAGAAATGTTAACTGATCAAACAAAACAACTAACCGGTGAAAGGTGTAATCTAATATTTATTAAGTAATATCGTTTAATGAACATATTAATGACTTCTTCGTTTCCTCTTTGCATGCCACTGTTCGTGTTGTTTAATTGATTAAATATATCTATTAAATATTCGAGTTAGGCCACCAATATTTTTGAAACAAGAGTCTCCCTATGTACAAACAATGTGTACGAATAGATAGAGGTTTTCATTTTCGGCAAGGGAAACAAACTTCCAAGTTAAATAAAACAACAGGAAATATTTTTTTTTTTTCAATGAAATGTAAAAATTTTGACTTATAATTCAATCTCAAACCTTGTGAGAGCGATACAAGCCATATTGTTTGACGGATCAAAATGAAACTATGCCTAAAAATAGAACATCATGTGGAAATTGAGTTGAGATATTTTTTTTCAAAATTACATTCGCTAAAGGGGCGTTACAGTACGATTTCTGTTTTCAGAAAATGTTTGACGCTAAACGGCTTATTAAAAAATAATAAAAATTTGACCAGAAATGGAAAAAAATTAGCAATTCATAAAAAAAAACCATGAAGTTTCAATTACGGGAAAGAGCAATAACGCTATAAAAACTGTTTGTTTATCCTAGACTAACAGATCACCTGCTATACTTGTCGAATTTTTTATATTTTTTTTCATTGTTTACATTGACTTAGAAATTATTTGAGCGAATCCACTGAGATAAAATTGATATTCATATGGGAACAATTTAAATAGTTTATTGACTTATATGAGATGTAAGAGGAATAATATTGTTACATGTAAAAAAATCACCGCCAATAAACATAAATAAATTACCTTTGTCTTCCATGGCATGATGGATTTGTCTCATAAAATGCTTTAATAAATGTATATATTGCACTCTTGAGCAAAAGTTAATATCAGTTACAATTACATTATCATTGTGAATGTAGTACCTTTCCATGCTATTTAAATGTGATGAATGACTCTTTCCTCAAGAAATAGGACTTATGTTTGTTGAGAAATAACCAGTTTTTTTTTACAATTCTAGTCTAATAGTTCATATTTATTATTTTCAAAAATTAGAAGCTACCAACTATAAAAGATTTAAATTATATTGAATAGCTGGCTTTGACTTCGATTTGAGTATGTAAACTGGCTAATTACTAATATATTTTTTCTCAATATACATTCATAGCAAACTTATAACAGAGTACAGGAGGCAGGAAAAGGATAACACTCACTCAGCAAAAATTCGTATATATGTTATTTGACAAAGGGGAAGGAAAATGATCTTATTAAATACTAAGAAGCCGTAAAATTCCCAGTATAATAATTGTATAAAAAACAAAAAATGTAAAAGATAATTCCAAACTGAAATCTTTCGTTTAGTGATTAATAAATTAATTATCGTACATCTTTAATTATAAATCATCTTAAAACAACATTTTTTCTTCGCTGTTTATGGTGTTGTTCAGAGAAAAAAAGAGTATTTTCCTGTTTTAAATTTGAAAATTTTACTTTAATATTCAATGTAGAAGGATGTCAAGTAAACGATGTAAGAAATCCACTGGCTATTTGAACAGAGGCCATGTTCTCTTGTAGGAGAATATTTCGTATCAAGAAATGTTCACTTTGGTTTTTCAAAAATGTTATTACTAATACGAGTTATACTAATGAAATTATTTGCATCAGCTGTGTGATGTACAAAAATAAGGTTATATAATGATATATCCTTCAATCACTATCTGTACTACCTCAAGAATGAAAGACTAATAATCATATCCCATTTAGATGTTTACATTATGCTTAAATGAGACGTTATATATTATATAATCAAGAAATTTGATATTAAGTTACTTATAGTAAAGTTGAGTGTAGGCCACTCCAGATTTTTTATATTAATTCTGTACTGTTGTAAATATATTTTCCTTTAAATCTTTCCTTTCTCTGAGTTATAAAAGTTGCATTGAAAAATTTTGTGGAATATTTTCGATTTTCAATAAACAAATTGGAGTTCACCAAAAAAAGTTTACTAAATATATATTTTTTTTGCTCAAAACCTCGAAAAATATAATCAAATTCAGTACAAAGATATTTAATTTTATTATCATAACGAAGATGTTATCTTCATAATGATTGATTAATAATAAAAGGGAACTTACTTCTTTTTACTTTCACATTGTGTATTAAAAAACTTTAATGTCTATAAATAATATTATGCCATCTTTTTTTTTTTAATTCTACCCTTTACAAGTTCTTCAGAACTTGTGGTAATTCTTTCAAATTAAATTGTAATCTCTCGTTTTTGTTATCGTTACAATTATTGCTACCTTTATTTTTCAAATTTTGTTTTGTTACATGTTCAACAATTGTGCAATACAACATAACTGATTGTGTATGTTCCACTCTATCAAAATGAATCCAGTAATTCAATTATTTTTTAATATCTTTGATAATTCGTTTACTGCTGGGTTCGATGAAATAAACGATGAATAGTCTCTTTTTTTGTTTTTTATTATCTAATGCTTGATGAAATAACAAATAAATTACACTATTGTACATTTAACGAAAATGTTGTTAATAAAAATGTAAACAATATCATTGGTTTTTCTACATAAATAATTATGCTTCTATAGATACAAACTAATTTATAATAGATCTGTTCATATCTATTTGTTAATAAAGATAACTTTTGAAAAGGGTTCAGGAATACCGTGTACTGTTTAAATTTGTTGTAATCTTTTCCTGAGATCTTAATTTCATTATTTATACATAAATAGTAAATAATTGAAACACACGATAATAATCATATTATTAGAAAACCAAAATTGAATTATGTTTGTTTGTCAAATTTTATGACTTTCTCATCGGGTCAAAGAGGAAAGAACTCATTCTTTATATAACAATTTTGTTCTGTCAGATGATAAACTAGCAGTTAACTTAAAACTACAAAATACATTCATTTAATATTATCTTGATATAACCAAAACTGATTAAAAATGATTTTATCTCAAACTTCTGATTCAATATGCTTCAGTTATATTGAAAACTTGGGTTTCATCACCAGTCATGTATAAATTTACTATCAGTGTATATGGGACTATTTTTAGAATAAAACTGGCTGAACCATCGTCTGTGTTTAGATATTGTATTATCTTCAACAATAAGTAAAGGGTTCTCCAGATAGTTTTTATGGTTCCAAACCATTATATCCCTTTCAATCTGAAATATAAAATCCAGTCGTGTAATTAATTACATCTACAATACAGTTATTAATAAACTGATATTTAAACAATTTAATTAAAGTAATAGAATCAAATAAACAAATTACTTAATATAGCTTTTTTTTTTTCAAATAGAAGGTAAGAATTTATGTTTCTTCTTAGAATAACTATTGAGCTATTTTAAACTTGAGGTATTACGAAAAAATCTAAAACATTCTTAGTTTTTTTTTTTACTTTACTGAACAATACTCATAATTTATCATAAGCATGCATCAAAAGCATTTAAATAAAAAAATAACATTATATTTCCTTGGACCACCATATTTAGTTTAAGCTAAGAAAGTGCAGTCATGATTTAAAAAATGAAAAATTCTTAAAGAACTTTCATATTTTCAGGTCACACAGGAGTTATTTTTTACATCTTCAGGTGATATGGTGTCTGTTGCGTGTTTGTCCGGGTTCTGGTGGTTGGTATGTGGGGTATCATCTATCACTTTTCGCGGACACACTACGGGTCACAACCTTGACGAATAATAATATAATTTGCAATACACACCCTTCAGAACAGTCTAAATGTATGAAGTACACCAAAAGAATGTCAATATGCTTAAAGAGTATCAAAGTAAGGCAACCACCGTGCCATTGCGGAGAAGTAATCTGGGAAATTTTTAGATTCAAGTAATCTAGAAAAAAGACGAGTGGCATAAAGTATGGTGTAAATAGAAAACCCCACAGAGTGAAAGTAATTAAGGAACGAGTTATACGAAAAACAATTGCAATCAGAATTTTGTTGTAATAATTTCTCTCGAAGATTACCAGAATATAAATTTACATATCCCTTTGTAAAAAATATATTTTAAAAACCTGTCAAAAAAAAACTCTAAGAATATCATCAGACCAAGCACTAAAAGAGATTTTAATCTAGGTAGTCAAGTTGATTTGGATAATTTTTAACAAACTACATCTATAAATGCTTACAAATTGTTAATTACTATCACGATAGGAGCAACATTTATCCTTCTTATGACTTCAATAACAAAGCGTATGGCTGAAGTGACTGTGATAAACATTAGATAAAATTGACTGTGAATACAACTTAGACAGGTTTAGAGAAGGTGGTATGAATAGAGAAGAAATTTTGAAAACTTTGCTCTTGAGATCTTGCCAAAAGTAATCATCTTTCCTGCTGGTGGTCCATCATAATGAAGATGACTGTGAGTGTCTTGAGACATTTCGACATTAAGCATTGTTGCATAGCATCCTTAAAATGTGCTACACCCTCGTTGACTTCCTTGTTTTAAATCTGACCAAATGGTAGGAATTTATGTTGGGCAACGTTTGTGCAGTTTACAACAACTGCACTACCTTGATCTTTGACGGACTCATGAGAGGTTTTCTTTGAACCAAAAAACTCTTTGCCCACCCACTGCGACAACTGAGTGTGCATCAATATCATAGAGACAAACCTATGTCTAAGGTGTCTTCATTGTCAATATCAATGGCAAACATTTCATGGCTCTATTCAACGCGAATTTATTACTGATCTCACTCAGCTTTACGGTAGAAATTTTGTATTAAAACTTATGAACATTAACATCGTTTCATCAGCGAATTTGTGAACAGTTTAAAGCAGTCGCAACATGAACTCTCTTGATATGGTCGTCTGTTGATGTGGAAGGTCATCCAGGTTTATTATTGTAACTAACCGACAGTCTGCATGTTCAAAACTCTTCAACTTTTGTAGTATAATTTCGTGTGCTTGTCTAAGAAATCAAAATACCTCTATTATAACAATTGTTCCAAGTTTTTAGAAAAATTTCTGAATCACCCATACATTCTGTGGGACTCCAGAATTACACCCAGACTGGAGAGGATACATGATGTGACTACCTAAGTACGGTCACAACCAAATCCCTTAATTTTTCACAAGGATTACAACAAACATTTGGTGAATTGTATTTAAAACATCTTCAAACCTTTTGAGCTATAATTTACTAGTATTGTTAATTGATATATTAAGAGCATAATTTAGACATAATTAAGCTTAACACTAAATCAATGTTCTAAATATTTTTATAAAGACCAATATCATATAAGTATTTATATTTCTAAGTATGTTGTAAATTGAAACTAATTGTGGAACATTCTGCAAATAAATTCTCTCATAGTAGGAGTACTGCCAGAGAGAAAAATAACTCCTGCACAGTGGATGTCTTCAACCTATTTCATTGTTACTTTGGCACTAATTAGATAAACAGTTTGCGTCCATGATCACTTAAGTAGCTGTAAGCTGGAGTTATCAATAGTTCCTTCCTATGCTGATTGAAGTGCTAGTTCAAAAGTATTTTTTTTTTCTTAAACTGAACCTGAAGACTGCAAACTTATCCTCGATGCGAATAACTGTTTGATGGGAATGCAAAATAAAAACAGGAAGCATATATTTCCTTTTTACTTTACTATAACTAAATATAGCAATAATGAAAAAAAATTAAACTTGATGGATTTGCATGTTTTGATGTCCTCTATTATTACTGATCTCACTCAGCTTTACGGTAAAAATTTTGTATTAAAACATTTTAACATTATCATTTATGGTAAAGTAAAAATGCAAATAACTAGAAATGGCTAACAGGTTGCCTATTACACCTAAAATGTTTTCTGTTCTTACAATAGCCCCTGATATCCCAGCTGCTGGTTATGCTTCGATCGCTAAAACTTGAACAAGAAATATATGGTACATTTGAAAATTGTATATAGTGTTAACTAATTTCTTACCATTATACTTTCTCCTGTTAAGGTAAATGACGCTAGGGGTCTAAGAGGAGGAGGGCAGTATATTCTATGAATAATTAGTTGAAGAAGTGGTTCAACTGGAGTTACAGATTGCAGAAGAATGAGCGGCCCATGTGGAGTTGAAATTACTAATTCTACATAACCAGGACCAACCTGAAACCAGTACCTCATTTAAATTTCATAGTTTGAAGAAGAAAAATACTCTCTCTTAAAAGCAACTAATTTCTTACCAATATTCTTAAAAAAGCCTTCTGTTTAATGCATTAAAATCTCAATAGAATTTAATGTGAAATAGAAATTCCATATTTATTTCAAGATTTTTATTTTTTTAAATATAGCAGAATATGGAATAACTATGAAAATAACATTCTGAACAAGTAAGTTTACTACAACAATCATCGGTAGCTAATTTAATGAGAAAATTAAAATTTATTTTTAATTTAACTTCTTAATAATGAACTGGATACTAAATTGATTACAAATTAAAAAAAATGGAATGACCTACACTCAACTTTACTATAAGTAAACATACTATCAAACTCCTTAACCATCAACTGATTTTTTGCGTTATTTATATTTAAATCAATATGTATTATTTGTTTACATTGTGCTGCAATGATTTTATTAGTTACTAGCCGACGTGCCCGCCTTTGACGGGTATTTTAAAAGAATGAAAGATGATACATGGTATTTCAAAATATTAGAAAAATTATAGAATAGGAAAAAATATATTTATTAGCACTGTGTTAAGTAAGTGCCTCTGTATACACCATATTAGAAGTCTGTCCTTCAGGTGCATAGAAGAACATACAGTTGGAACCTCTGACTCTTGAGCAAGCAACATACAGTTGACCATGTGACAAACACTTAGTCTTACTCACATCAATCCTTGCTGTAGACAGAGTTTGGCATTGTGACTTATTTAATAGACATTGAGAAACAGATGCTGACGGGAAATTGCAACCAATTGAATTGAAAGGGACAGTTGCTAGGTATCAATGGTATGCCTCGTATAAACACTGACTCTCCAGTACCACACCCAGTCATGATATCAGCCTCTATGACATATCTGTGCAAAGCACGAATTTGGAGTCGTGTCCTGTTGCACATTTTTGGGACACTCATGTTTCGTAACAGCGTGATTGGTGCCCCTACTTTAAGTTCTAAGTCATGAGCAGGCAGTCCAGGAGCTGTCACAGAGTCAAGAAATTCAATTGGATAAGGAACTTCTTCCTCATCACTAATCACTCTGTTTACTGACTTGTAAGTTTTGTAAGTGCATTGCTTTCTTGAGGTAAGGATGAATTAAGCTTAAATGCTACTTATTTTTTAGTGATTTTCACATTTTATAAATGTCCTTTCAAGGTACAATATTTCCTTCTTATTAATCTGCTTTCAGTTTAGATTTACTTGATTAACTAAACGAGACTGCTTTCCATAAATCAGTGTTAAAGAAGAGATAAATAGTGTTTTCACTGATTGATTTATGAACAATTAGAAAAGCTACTTTAGGACCATGAAATCTGTTTAGTTCCAAATATGGAAGTTTTTGTAAAGAATTTTCAAAGTTGTTACAATCAAATGATAAAGTTTGAAAAAGTAATTTGTTCTTTAAATTTGCATTTTTAACTTAAATTAAATCAATATATTTAAAATATACAGACTTATTTAAGATATCTCAAAAATTTCTATGGGATTTTCATTGCATTTTAAATGCTGATGACAATGTCAATTGATCTAAATCAATACAAAATGTAAAATCATGTAAATGAAAAAAAAACTTCAAAAATATTTTGTACTACTTTGATCCAATTATATATTTTTTAACTTAAAGATATCCACTTCTGAATTCACAGTGTAAAAATAGTAAGATAGCTAATTACTCACATAGAAGTAAAAGCAACGTCGATAAACAATGTTCTTTAATTTTTTGAAAGCATGTATAAAGAACAATGAATATCCTAATTACAAAGTAAAAATTCCAAATGTCAAACCTGTTGTATGTCTATACTATAAGGAGAAAACTTGAATCGATTTAAGAGAACCATCTGGTGTTCAAGCTGCCCCTTGCCAATGTGCTTTTTGCCTTCCTCTTGACAAGGACTCCAGTCTGCCTTCCAAATGTGTTTCACAAAACTGTATTTCTCTGAGTAGCGAATGTCACTGCCGGAAAACATGACACCTGTATGAACTGCTTTAAAGTGGGCTATATCGCCACCATTTTCTGGTACTTCCTAGAGAAAGAAATCAATAATTCATCCTTAATATTAATTAAATTAAAGCATCTTTTAAATAAAATTTCTCTTCGCTTTTGAGTGGATAAAATTATTAAGTAAAGCGTACAGTTGAGAAAAATAAAGTTTGCATTTAATTTAATATTAGTCAATTCAAATTTTACTTCGAGCGAAATAGGCCACTGAAAAACATGATTTTGATTTAAACATTAATATTTGTAGAGTACTTAATTACACTAGAAAAAAAGAAAAACATTTTGTAATGACCCATACTGAGGTAAAATGGATAAACCAACAAAAGTCTCCTTGGTTTATCCATTTTACCTCAGAATGAGTAAATACCACACAATTACGGATTGCACAACTAATGATTTAATGACCCATACATTGTCTTTGAAGTAGATCGAATTTAGAATTACTGTGGGATTAGCATTGCATTTTAAGTGCTAATAATATAATTATGTCAATTAATTTAAATATATGTAAAGTGATTTAACAGTCGCCTTGTGTCACAGTAAACATAAATTTGATACATTAAGGTAAAAGCATCTATGTTTTTTATTCGTGATCAGCAATTAAGCACAGAAGAGCATTTTGTTTCTCACCTAACAGGGAAGTATCTGTACCTGTAAGTGACAATTAACGAGAAACTCGCTTCGTCCATGATAAACAAATGTTTTATCAGATATTTGAGGAATTTCTCTAGGAGACCATGACGGTTTTTCTCCTTCTGCGTGGTACCAAACAAATATGAAACCATTCACTTCATATGATTCCCATTTTTTGGTCCTAGCAAAACCTGGAACTACATAAAAAACAAACATTTTATTGCATTGTTATATTTTATAAGGCAAATTTATTTATTAATAATTAGTCAGCAGTTTCATAGAAGCGTTTAACAAAAAAAATTTTTGATTTTTAATTTCCATCACAACATTTAAAATAAAATATTTAGACTCCCTTTTAGGTTGGATATTTATGCCTGTCTTAATAAATGACTCATTAATATTGTTGTTGATGTTATACTATGGCTACAATATATTGTTAAATGAAAAATATTATTTGGTTGGTAAGCAGATTTCCTGTTTAAACTAAAATGGTTTGATTTCCGGCAGTCTTTATACATTACCGAGAACAGAAATATATTATACTTGTAGACCGCCCCAGATCTGCCAAGGTCAAAACAAAAATAATAATTATTAAAATAATCGTTTTTCTGCCTTAAATACTTATATATGTAACAAACGTTTAAACAACTTTGTTAAACAAACTTTTAAACGGGTCTTGTTTGTATTGATATTAAACAAAAGGTAGTAAAATATGGATAAAAGATATTAAATTTGATTCAATTGATTGAACTGAGAGAGAGAAATCAGAGAAAGAGCATTTATTTGGTAAATATAAGTTCCGGAGTGTATCGTGATATTTTTCATTTCCCTTTCCACTAGCGCTACAAGTGAGCAATTAAGGGAACTTGATAGGTATTACTTTAACGAGTCACACTACTAATAAACGAAATAGGCAACGTCAGTTACATATAAGTGAGCTCTATGTGAATGACTTTTGCTTGTGTTTACATCTAAATCTTTAAAAGTTATAGGCAATAAAATATATAAACAATTGATATAAAAATATTCATATTAAATGATTTGAAAAACATAAGACTTTGGAGTGTGTATCCAAAGTTTGTGGACATGCTATGGTCCAGAATGTTTTATGGATCAAATTGATATTTTACACAAAAATGAGCTTCAGTATGTAGATGTGCTGTACAGTTTGGGAGTAATTATGTATGATGACAAAGTTACTTTTTTTGCCAAAAACCTGTTTTTAGACATTTTTTTTCTGCTACACAACTAATTCTAGAGTTTTAAAATTTTTGCATTATCTTTGAGACTACAAAAGGAATGAACGAAAAATATATTCAGATTTTTAAAACAACAGGAAATATTTCTTTTTTAATAAAATGTAAAAATTTTGACTTCAATCTGAAAGCTTATGAGAGCAATAGAAGTCATACTGTTTGACGGATCTAAATGAAATTACACTTAAAAATAAAGCACTGTCTGAAAAATTAGTTGAGCTAATTTTTTTCAAAATTACATAAATCAATGGGGCGTTAGAATACATTTTCTGTTTTCAGGAATTGTTTTTTAATGCTAAACCGCTCATTAAGAAACCATAAATGTTTGAAAAAACATTATGCAGAAAATTAGCAATTTATAAAAAAAATCATGAAATTTCAATTAAGGTAAAAAGCAATAAAGTTATAAGAACTGAATATTGACCATGGACTAATGGTTTACATGCTACACTTGTATTTGATTACATTTATTTACAATGTTTGAATTGACTTAAAAATGTATTTAGTGAATCCAATGAAATAATAATTTGATATTTAGAGGTTTAATGAATCATTTTTAAAAAATTTATTAACTTAATATGAGATGTAAAGGAATAAAATTTTTACATGTAAGAAATCTATGCAGATCAAATTCTGATATAACAATATAAAATGTTCTGATATAATTTCTGAAGCTTTCCATGGTATGATGGATTTGTCTCACAAATTGCTCTACTCAATCAATAAGGTACACTCTTGATAAAACTTAATATCAGATGAACATTTATTTCTGTTTTTAAATCATAGTATCTTTGGGTAATATTGAAGTGTGAGAAATAGACACTATCCTATTATGTTGTTGACAATTATCCAACTTTTTTACTATGCTATCCTAATAGCTCATATCTATATTTTCAAAAATTTCAACCTTCCAGCTATAAAAGTTTTAAATTATACTGAATAACCGGCATTGAAGTTGATTTGAGTATGCAAAATTGGCTAATTACTAATATAATTTTTCTCAATATACATTTACAGCAACTTTATAACATAGTAGTGCACGAGAAAAAAGGTACTACTTGCTCACAGTAAATTGGTATATATGATTTTTAACAAAGGGAAATAAAAGACATTTTCTATAAAACACTAGCATACCGTAAAATTCCCCGTATGATAATTATATAAAAGACCGAACATTTAAAACGTAATTCGAATTTGGAAACATTCTTTGAAAAATAATAACTCAGTTGGGTTTTTGACTCTGACGAAGACCGCTTGTTACGGTTGAAAGATCTTAGTCTTGTTTTCCCATTTCTTATTGTGGTTTGATCATTGATATTTATATATATATATATATATATATATAAGAAGGACAAAAAAAATATCAAAAAACAACATAAAATGTAAGGGGAAACCTTTTTTAGCATAGGGTATGCTATGACACAGTCCGTTGTCACCTCTAAACTGCCACTTGTGGAAGGGGCACTCCAGGCAATCACCCACCACCTTGCCGCCAATGCCCATGTTGGCTCCATTGTGTGGACAGTAGGCGTTTAACACGTACGCCTGCCCTCCTTCACTACGAAACACGGCAAAATTTTCACCTAAAATATTAAACATGTCATTAAACAAATTTTACATACACATTACGATATAACAAGAATTCATAATAAACACTTGAAACAAAAATCAAAGTGCAAACAACAGTAAGAAATCAGAAAAATTAATAAAATCTTTCAACTGTAACAAACGACCTTCGTCAGAACCAAATCTCGACGAATCATCCCCACCACTGTCAGTTGAGATTTTATTCTGACGAAGACATCTTGTTACGGTTTAAATATCTTGGTCTTTTTTTCTGATTTCTTACTATGGTTTGGACGTAGACATTACAATATGTTAGTCGACAAAAAAAAAAAAGAAAAATCTATAATATCATTGAAAAACTTACTGGATAATAAGAGTAATTGATAATGCCGTAACCTGGTTTAATTTTAGTATACAATTGATATAACTTGATATTTAATAACCAGAAAACTTAAATATAAGTTGAATAAAAGTAAATAAGTTATATACGTCATTCTTGAGCCTTAATATAATTTAGTATATAAAATAACATTTATGACTATAGGTGTCAATCAATATTGAGAGTAATGGCTTAGTTAGGATTAGGAAACAATGATGTTGTTCAATGAATTGTAAAGGTTATTTGAGATCTTTCTATTTACGTAAAAAAAGGAACTAACCAAGAGCAGAGACGTGTCGCACTCCACCTTTCACTACATCAGAGGATTCTGCTATTACAAACCAACCGTTTGGAAACACTGGTGGTAATGTTCCTATCTTTCTGCTCCTTTTTAACCTCGTCACTTGTTCTGCTTTCGTCAGAACCCGAGATTTTTTTATATATTGAAATCCAACTTCTGATAAATCCTGAAAACATGTGTTAACAGACAATTATGTTTATAAAAACTATGCAACATACAATTTTAATTGCAAAATATTTCACCTTTTAAAGACTATTTTGAATAAAGGGTTTCTAAAATAATCGAAGATAAACACGTTGCTTAGCTGATAACATCCTGAAAGTGAGGTAGTCTTTTGTCTAAGAAGTGGGAGTTTCTTTTCCTTTTATGAGGTTTATGTTTAGTTGAATTACTGTAGTCTTACTCGAACTGGAACATACAAGTGGGAATTCTGTCCCACCCAGTCGTCGGTTACTACAGAAACCACACTCCAGGCTTCCTCACACTCCTTCCCCCGGCATCCTCAGCAAGGGGTGTGACGTACACTTCGACGATTCTAAGTTAGAATAATATATTCTGATCAATAGCAACGAGTATACAGTTTCACTGCATTTTTAAACCTTCGGACCTCTAGTCGGTTTTTCCTCTTCTCTGATTGTTCCTTGTATAGCAAGAAAGGGGAGAACGGGAGAATACTTGCTAAAGGGCGTACTTGATGACTGGCAGTTTAAAATAAACATAACGATACGATCAAACACTTGCAGGAATCATTTTATCTAATTACGTATCCCATTATTTATATGAATAATGACTATACAAATACATAATTATATATTATTATTTTTAGTAAACACGGTTATACTGAAAGATTTCAACTAAATAAAATAAATACTTCGCTTTTCCATCACTTATGATGTTGTTGTATGATGAAGATATAAAAGACATCATTTAAAAAAAAAAACATTTAAACAACTGATACGAGATTAATTTGGCAGTCATAGAATAGTGAAAGAGGTATAATTACCTTGGTCCAGTTAACGGGAAATAGAAGTAGGAAGATCAAGGCAATTGATGTCAATCCACTTACGATGAAGTAATAAGAAATATGGTTGACAGTAAAGTGTATTATTTTCCAAATTAGGCTCAATAACAATGATGACATCGCACCAATGGCCTGAAGAAAAAAATCTGGTTAAACGAAGTTAATATAAGTGAAAGCAAGTTTTTGAAATTGGACGAGAAGGGTACTTCTTTACTGACAGAATGACAGTTATCAGAAAGATAATGACTTAATATCGTGGTCTTAAAATCATTTCTACATCATCTGGAACTCTGTTTAAAATCGACCTTTCAATTGCCTTCAATGAATGTACTGGTAAAACGGTTCTATTTATCATACTTCAGACAAAAATCTTGAGCAATTTCTAAGATGTTGGAATAATTTATTCTCGTCAATAACAACGAATATGTGAGTTTTAAAGTCAAATGCTATTTAGTTGGAATACTGTGAGACTATTTTAGTTGTTTAATAATAGATTAATACTGTATAACAGACTAATACAGTATATACACAACATTTTTTGTACATTTTGGTGTTTTTTTTCAACAAGAAATTTAATAATCTAAAAAACTTTTGTGTATAGTAAATTTTCAAAATCATATAAATAATTCTAATACATTTTATTTATATCAAAATGGTTTCCCTATCAATAATGAGCATGTAGTAATGCAACAAATCTATATTTGTAGTTTTAATCATACAACCAAACATATTTTTTCAACTCGAATATATTTATAAAATATAATTACTTAGACTCATATCAAAGTTTGGAATAATCAAGGGAATAGTTTTGTGTTCATTTAAAACTATAAAATTTAAATTTTAAAAAAATTAAAGTCGAATCATAAAGCAAACAGCCAGGCTTAGCATGTGCTAGCCAATAATAACAACCTTAAGTACCAATTACAGTACAATATTTGGGGGAATGGCGAGAAGAGTGAATGGGCCCAGGAAGCCTCAGAACCCCTGATCTATAGCACAGCACATATATATATTATTTCACCTTCAGAATCATGGGTCATAATAGTAATTTTATTCCAATTTTGGGAGAACACAATGCAGTATTTGTACCTGGAGCTTTCAGATCATCTCTTGAGCATTATATAATGTATCGGAGAGTACTGGAAACAAGCAGGCAGCATATCTTGCAGTAAGCCCAACTGTATGTGATATCATATTACAAAGTCTGTTTAATACTTCCTTATATTTAACAAAGTGGTCACGAAACAAATATATATGAATGAGTTTTGAAAAAAAAAACTACTGTTACAAGCTACGACAGTCACTTCAACCATGGCAGTTTCTTTTGTTTAAAAAAACGGGTACAAATGTATGATTATTATTGTGTTGTAGAGTCTTTCCCCCCATCATTCCGTTGAATTTAAAGTAAATCGGAATTTTTTTTCATCATACTATCAAAGAAAAATGAATATAATTCGCAACATAAACCATTGGGAAGTTATCAATTACTACAAAAATGTAAACACTGGAAATGTAAAAATTACTTAAAACAGATTAATTTGTATGAATTACTGTTAATTAATTCAATTTCTTATACAGGACCCTATTGCATAGAAGACAAATCTGGGAATTACAAACATTTAATTTTTTTGAAATTTTGTTGCCTTTTGTGAAGTCATAGAGAAATAAATTTTTGTTATAAGTGGCAGAGATTCAAATTTCAAATGAAATAATATTTTTTTTAATAAACAAATTTATTGGATTTTCTCTAAAGCCATTCGTTTTTTAGGACATTTTGTATAGGTAATTTTTAGATTTATGAGATTATTCTCAATGTTATTCTCAATGACACCTAGGGACTGAAGTACAGAAAATCCTTCATTACTGCTTGCCTTATATATATATAATATATATATATATATATATATATATTATATATTATATATATATATATATGAATGATCAAACCACAATAAGAAAATGGGAAAACAAGACTAAGATCCTTCAACCGTAACAAGCGGTCCTCGTCAGAGTCAAAAACCCAACTGAACGAACCGAACGGGTTTTTGACTCTCACGAGGACCGCTTGTTACGGTTGAAGGATCTTAGTCTTGTTTTCCCATTTTCTTATTGTGGTTTGATCATTGATTGTTGTTTCACGTGTTTATGTGAAATCTTTATATATATAATATATATATTATATATATATATATATATTATATATATATATCATTGATCAAACCACATTATGAAATGGGAAAACAAGACTAAGGTCTTTCAACCGTAACAAGCAGTCCTCGTCAGAGTGAAAAAACACAACTGAAACACTAGATGCAGAAACATCATGGTGAGGGGTTGAGAGGAGTGGAAGGGAGTGCTATTTTATAAAAGAGTATAAAGTGCAGGAAAAGACAATAGTTCAGGTAGAGAAACAAAGGAGAATTAAGAAAGAGTAAAAAACTATCCACTAGTTGTCAACCCTCTTAGATGTGACTGCCCTCGTAACGAAAGTATCAAGTTTGAAGAGACCGTTACTAATGTTTATAATATTTGATCTATTAAATTTAATTAGAGACTATTCAATAATATTTCTTAACAACATCGATTTTTCATAGGTAATAAATTTTGCTCCTATGCAATCAATATGATGATTTTCATTATTTATATGCAAGAATAAGGCACTACTGTTGCGCTCACAATTAAATGTATTGGATAATTATCCTTATGCGTCTTGATCAACCCGGACATTTATGGCAATGAAGGGATTTTGATAATAATTTAGTTATAAGTTCAGGTTGATTTTTTAAGATAGTTTTAATTTTTTTTTATTAAACGAACTATTGACTCTTTCCAAAGGATTGGACCTTAACTTTGTAATAATATTTTTATCTTTTAACATATTCTCTATTTTATCAACGTAATATTTTTTATTTAATACTAGCAAACCTACCCGTCTTTGACGGAATCAAAAATTCGATTGTACTTGGTATTCCAAAATATCATTAGAAATTATAGAGTAGTAGAAAATACCATTATTAGTACAGTGTTAACCAAATGCTTTTGTATACACTACATTAGCTGTCTGTCCTTCAGGTTCATGGAAGAACAAACAGTTGGAACCTCTGACTCTTGAGCAAGTAAACTACAGTTGACCATGTGAGAAAAACATGGTCTCGCTAACTTGAATTCCTGCGTTAGATAAAGTTTCCCTTTGCGACTTAGTTAACGTCAATGCGAAATAGACTCTGAAAGGACTTTGCAATCGCTTCAACAGAAACAAATAGTGGTTGGAATTAATGGTATGGGTGGTATACACACAGACTCCCCAATACCACACGCAGTTATGATGTCCGCCTCTATGGCATATCTGTGCAGAGCACGAAGTCAGAGTTGTGTCTCGTTGCACAGTTTTGGGGGACTCATGTTTCGTAACATGAAATTTGTTACTGCTACTGAATTGCAGCATGAAAGTTTATGTTTTTACTCATGAGCAGGCAGTCCAGGAGAAATAAATTCAGAGTCAAGAAATTCAGTTGGATAATGAACTACGTACTTCCTCATCACTAAACACTCTCTTTACTGACTTGTAAGTTCTTTCCTCGGTATGATATAGTGTAAAAACTTGTTTGTTAATTTTTCGAGCCTGTTCATATTAAGGGCTGAGAATTGCTCGTCCACGAAACTATTTATTCTTAATAGATAGTACATTCTCAACTCTGGGAAACACCTTTTCAATGATGTCAAGTACGCAATATATTTATATGCTCAAATGAAATTAAAATCAACTAACAATACTTGCTACACATGTGTATTTTCAAAACAAACTTGTCTGTGAAGTTAGGAAAATACAGCTTAAAGCCCCATACCTTCGCTTCTGCACTGAATTATCAATCTATTTAGAGCCTATATTTTAAGTTAGGCATTCACAAATCTAGTGTCAAAGTTTCAGCTCGCTCTGTGTCATGGTGGCTGAGTTTACTTGTGACAAACGTTTTTGCTTTAAACGTCCATAACTTCACTTCTACGTTGAATTTCGAATCAATTTAGAGCCTATATTTTAAGTTAGACATACACAAATCTACTGTAAAAGTTTCAGCTCACTATGTCTTATGTTAGCTGAGTTTACTTGTGACAAAATTTTGCGGACAAACCGATAAACCGACAGAAATTTTTCTAAGGGTGGATTCGGTTTCTCCAATGTATGAAACGTAAAGAAAACTTGAAATGAGTCAGTTCTAAGCAATGTACAGACAAAATCATTATTTTATTTATATAGATTACTGTTACTTTAGATTTATCGTCTTTAGTAATTTTTATAGTATTATCTTTTTCAAAGCTTAGAATAATCCTCGATAAAACGTCTAGGTACACTAACAACATCGATTTTTTCTGAAAGACCGTATAACATTCCTTTTAAAATTTTTAAATTATCTATATCTATATTATTTAATTTTTCAGCGTTACAAAAACCTTTAGACACCTGAACATAAGTTAAATTATTGCTTTTACGAACAAAATTTAAACCGAATCCTAATGCTGCTACTGCATTCTGTCTGATAAATTAAGAACTAATTTTCTATTTTTATTTTTATTCCACGGGCTATTGTCAATTAAGATCTGAAGTTTTTTATTATGTACCTTAGAAAATTTTTTACATACCATTCTATGTTGACAATAAATATAATCAAATACTACTTTCCTCCAATCCGATGGGATGAGCTGATTCATCAGCTCAAGTGTAACAAAATGTGTCCAAAAACACGATGACTTTTGTTACGCATCGTATCACCGAAGGCTAATTTTACATCACTCCGGCACAAATAAATATGTTTTTTTAAACAACAAAGAATGAAAATTATCAAAAGGACCTTCACAAATATTTAGCAAACATTTAGGAATAAGAGGTTAAGGTATAACCTTTTGATGAAAAATATTATTTAAAATTTTTACTTTTAGTTTTCAACCGTAACAAGCAGTCTTCGTCAGAGTCAAAAACCCAACTGAATCACTAGATGCAGAAAACATCTGGTGAGAGATTGAGAAGAGTGGGAGGGAAGAGTGGTATTTTAAAAGGGTCAAAGTGCAGGAAAGGACAAAGGTCCAGAAAGGGATGTTTGGGGAAACAAAGGAGTACAGTAAAAAAGAGTAAAAAACTATCCGCTAGCTGTCAACCCTCTTAGAAGAGGCTATTGCCCTCATAACAAAAGTATCAAGTTTGAAGAGACCGTTACTAATGTTTATAATATTTGATCTATTAAATTTAATTAGAGGCTATCCAATAATATTTCTTAACAACATCGATTTTTCATAGATAATAAATTTTGCCCATGGTGGTTTTGCTCATCGAATGGATCATATCTCCTCTATTGATGACGACGATTTATCGTTATGCCATAAAATTCAGACACACTTACTGCATATCACACTCAAAGTGAGATTTGTAGTGTTTTCTCTTTGTCATTTTTATAAACAAGAAGTAATAAAGGATAGACAAATTAAAGTATTTTAACGTGTTGCAATGGCTTCTTCTTCTGTTTTGCTTGAGCAGTTCTTTGACAAACAAAAGATCTTAAAATGTTTTTATTTTTAGATTTCCTTGTAGTAATATCTAAAGCTCGCTTTATTGTCAGGTTCAAATGAAACCTTTAATCCCTACAGTTAAGTTTTTTGCATAGTTCTACAAATGTTTGAGAAGATAACATATCAGAATAAATATAAAAAATCATACCACAACAACAATTAAAAATGCAACATACAGAATATTAAATACAGAAATACTGAAGAGCAAAATAACTTAGAGAAGCATGCATTTTGAGAATGACAATCTATTATAAATTATTACATTATATGATTGTTAAAAATCATATTTGTAATATGATTTAAAATTATTACAGGTATTAAAAATTTGATCAACATTTTAAATACCTCATATTCATGCTTTCATTTACCAGGAAACAAATTTCATTTATATAAAATTTCATTAACGTAAACAATATAAAACTTCACTTATAATTATAGACAACCAAAAATATTTTGGTTTGAGGACCTTTCACCTGCTTTAACATATCTTTCTTTCTTTTTCCTTCATTATTTGACAACAAACTACCTCAACAAGACACAGAGGTTTGCTTTTTTTTATTTGATATAGGTGAAGAGAAAGCGATCCAGAGCAGGTAACAAAACTTCAATGAACGCTAAGACGCAACAAGAAAATATAGTTACAACTTTTAATTCTCGGTCAAAACCGTCATCAAGAGAGAAGAGTGAGGGAGACCAGAACACCTATTCAGTGACACTGGTGTTTTCTTTTTGTGATATATATTGTTCAACAAGTGCACTTGATCTCTACCTCTTTTCTTCTTGTTACATGGTTACATACGAAAATTAGAACGTTTTATTGATTTTTATGTCTGTTTCTATTGAACCCTTATATATATGAACTCCAAAGCAAAACCACAAGGAAAAAATAAGACAAAAGAAATAAATGCTCTGAGATCTTTCACTTTATGTCATCAGAGAGCAAACAAAATGAGGAAAAGACTTTTTCTTACTTTGTTTGCTCTCTGATCACATAAAGTGAAAGGCCTTAGAACAATTATTTCTTTTGTCTTACTTTTTCCTTGTGGTTTTGGACTTCATTGATTGCATCACACGTTTAATTGTTATTTTTTCTGCATATATATAAATATATATGAGATTTTGAAAGTGGCCTAATTCCATTTTCCAAAAAAATTTAGCTAGCTATTTAAATAATTACATTTTGACGTTATCTTTACCTTTTGCAGCAAATTGTACAAAATTTATTTAAAATTACTAAGAATTTTTGTAACAAATTTAGTTGATAAATAAAATGACAATATTTTTAAATTTTGTAAAACGCAAACCCTTAAATATCTCGATTTTAACATAAATGGAATTAGGCCACTTTCAAAATCAGCGGCTCATAAATATATATATATATATATATATATATATATATATATAAAGGTTTCACAGAAACACGTGAAACTCTTCTCAACCCCTCACCAGATGTTTTCTGCATCTCGTGTTTCAGTTGGGTTTTTGACTCTGACGAAGACCGCTTGTTACGGTTGAAAGATCTTAGTCTTATTTTCCCATTTCATATTGTGGTTTGATCATTGATTGGTATTTCAGGTGTTTATGTGAAATCTTTTTATTGATGAATACCATGTGCGATACCTACTCCTATTTCTGTTATCTTTTTCATTTCTTCGTCCATGATCAAACTACAATAAGAAATGGGAAAACAAGACTAAGAATCTTTCAACCGTAACAAGCGGTCTTCGTTAGAGTCAAAAATCCAACTCAATGTAGTGAAAACCCTTCGTCCATGTAGTGAAAAATTGTTTGTCTAGCTTGACAAAGGCCCATAAATGAAAAATTCATTTAGCTTAAATAGTCTATGACTGACTCGTATATTGATGAGCTTTTCAAACTGATATTTAATAAGGGCACTTTCTAAAAAATCCTTTCAACATCAGACGAGAGAAATATCAACTCCTCAGAACCATCCCATTTTATGGAGTGGTTACTTTTTGTTGAAACATGCCCTTGACAAAGTAGACAAGAAGAGTCAAGTGCTTTGCTTCAACATATTAAGTTAAGCAACAACTTCATAAAATGGGATGATTACCACTTCATAATAATATATATTACCACAGCAGTAATAATACTTGTGTAAAGCTAAACAAAAATAAATCGTGTTACGAAATTATCTCTTACAGGAGAACATTGCTTTTGTTCCCATAGGCCAGAGGTGGGCAAACTGCGACCCGCAGGCTACATCCGGCCCGTTAGCCTTTTCAATCCGGCCCGCTAGTTCTTCAATACTTATAGCCTATAGACGCGTTGCTAAATTTTTGGGTGTATATTTTTTCTGTTTCTTACTTTTTTTTTAATTAATGTAGAACTCAGTATACATTAAACTAACTTAATTGTGTTTTTAAATAACAAAATATACTCGTATCTTACTTGTGAAAAATGTAAACAACAAAGGAAGTTAAACTGTCGAAGAGGTTCTTTAGCTTTTAATACTTGGTAAAAGTGGTAGAAACATTGATCTGAAAAATACTAAAATTATCGTTTATTAGTACCTCGATTTAAGTTATCCATGGGTTCATGAGACTAAATGTGAGAAATGTTAAGATTTCATGAATATGCTCAAGATCCTAGCCATTTTTCCTCATAAACTTTTACATTTTATTGAAAAAAAAATGTTATCTAAAAAGTCATTTTGACAAAAAAGTGACTTTCCCATCATGCATAATTTTCCCAAGCTATACAGCACATCAACACTTTGAGCCCATTTTTGTATAACATATTTATTGGTTCCATCAAAGATTGTCAATTGTAGCGTCTACAAAAACTTTTGAGTACATACACACGCACAAACATCATCGAAAAAACTTCATAAAACAACTTTGGAGACCTCAAAACAGGTAATTCCATCAAAATCTCGAGATCGACTTTTTTCACGATCACTACACTTTATTTGTAGCAAAATAAATAGACAAACGAACAAGAATAATGATAAGTCAATTTTAACTAATGAAAAAATACGTATCCATTACATTTAACACATCTTAAAAAGTTACTTCTTTATATATCTGAAAGGAATATTCCATGAAAGACAATTAAGTTTCATAGCTAGAAAATAGTACCTTAGACTAGGTTGAAACAGATAGCAGTAGGTTGGGACGTCGTTGAAGTAATGGGATGGAGATAATACAACGTTGAGGAGGAACTTTGTTATGAATACAGCGACGAAAAGGAAAACTAGTCCAATCAATCTTGCGCCCTGATTTAATGCATCGCAACCATCAACCCTATACATCAATGCTCTTTACTTTAAATTTTAAATTGCTTTCGTACATTTCCATTCTCCAAATAACGCTTATTCTCAGATTTACTGTTCTTTTATTTTTCTGATTTAATTGTCTGTTAAATGAAATCCATATTACAAAATGTAACATGTACATATGGATATTTAAGTTTGGTAGATTAGCATAATAACCAGTGACTGAAGGAATGAATGAAATTTTTTACATTACTCTAAAGGTGGTATTTTATTGCACTTTCTTAAATTTCTGTTTTGCAATTTCAGACTATTTCTTTAGAAAATTTCCATAACACACATTGAAGTAGTGATATTATTTTACCACAAAATTTCCTTCTATCAATTAAACCTTTTGATTGTCACAATATAATGGTTACACTTATCATACCATGAATTTTTTAGCTGTTAATATTCTTTTTTTCAACGCTGTTTTAACTCAAAATAAAAACAATTAGTTTAAAAAGTTCACTTTGAATCCTGATGAACTTTAATGGTTGGATGTTGTTCTGTTTAAGTTAGTTAAATACAGTAGAACCCCCTTTATCCGGTATCCAAACGTCCGGCACGCTCAAAATAACGGCAAAATTTTGACCAGGGTAATTTCCCGAAAATATTGGGTAAAAAATATGCAAAAACACAAAAAATGTACAACCACGTAATTTTAAATACGCCGCGCGAAGCTCCCTTGGTCTGACGAAGAATTACCTGACGACCCCCCTCCAATGTAAAGTTAAAAACAAGACAATTAGGCTTAAGGACATTAGTACAGTAAGATAAATACGAAAATAAGTGAAAACATAGAGTTAAATACAGTATAGAAATAAGAACAAAGGTTTAAAAAATAGGGTTAAATACAGTATCGAAATATAAGTTTGCGACTAGCCTATAAATATGCCTGCCCTGCCCTAAGGAAAATAAAATATAAAAAATAAAGTTTACGTTTATTAAAAGTGCCTTTACCATGGATTACATTACAGTCTACAGTCAAGCCTACGCTCTAGGAAGGGAATTACGAGTGTGTTTTCTATGATTGTTTTGCTATTTTCTAACTTTTTAATTAATTCGTGTGTATTTATAAGAGCAACACTCAAAACAACGGCAAAACGCTTTATCCGGCATGGTCTCCCCCCCGATCGTGCTGGATAAACGGGGTTCTACTGTATATGATTTTAATATATTCAAAATTATATTTAAAATGAATAGAATGATATAGCCTTACATATTGCTAAAAAAAAGCTGATGCTATTAAGACATTTTTGTTTAGAGACTTTAATAATTTTTCTTAATATTTTGGTAAAGTTCTTAATTAAAGTACTTGTTTGGAGTGGAGCAGGTTAAAGGTATTTTTAAGCATTTTAAGCACATAAAGGGGGGTATCTTAAACGACATTACTTCACAGTTTTTCTTAATCCATAGACTGGAAAACCCATTAGATATGACAAGTCAAAAGATCAAAGACTACAATTAAAAAATTTTTGTTATTTATATTATTGTAAATAAAACATGTTAAGGATTTCATTCATTAAAATTTGGAGTATGTAACATATAGTAGACTGTAATTTATCAAAGTTGTAGATAGTAAACTTAATTAATTGATTTATTTTTAATTTTGTAAGAACTATTATGAAAATGTGAAAAATAGTTTTTAGTACCTTATTGGGGCGTAATCACTATCGATCAAACTTACTTTGGAAGAGTAAAGACTTACCTTTTATAACTGTCTACGCTGCCCGTGACCTTACGGGTCAGGGTTCGTATTGTTTATATTACTCATTATTTTTTGTAACATATATATTTAATTTGTATATATTTTTACATTTATACAATGTATATTATACATTTTGATAAATAAATTTATATAAATTTAATATATTATAATTTATATTACACTACATTATAATAATATGATATAATTTCTAATATATTTATTATAAATAAAATGTATATTTATACATTTTTATATATAGATAAAAATGTATTATTTATTTAATTTAAAATAAGAAATTAATTAATTCACTACATTAGTAACACTGTGTTACAGCGAAAAAGTTCTTTAATATCAGTAATCTATAATTCCCACATATAACAAAAAATACCAGTGAAATGGGTATATTTGTGAAGACACAAATACGTATGTGAAGGCAAACGTACCTTAACTTTTTTGTGGCTTTATATTTAGGTCGATAACTCTGAGTGTACCATACCAACATTGTTTTATCACTTTTTGTAAAAAATTTTGTACAAAAAGGATAGCGACGAAGTTAGGTCTCTTAAAAAGAAAGAAATTAGCATATTTTATTGCATTCTTCTCTAAGTTCGTAACATGGAAAGTGGAGCAAATTTTGCTTTCTTTAATGGCAACACTGTTGGTTCAAATTGGTAATTGTATTATTCTTGTTAGGTTAATTTTTAATAAGTAAGATGGAATTATTTAAAATATCTTCAAATTGTTTACATTGCATTATATAAGAAAGTGTATCAACTTTGTGGAGTTGAGAAAAAAAGACTAAGATCTTTTAACCGTCAAAACCCAACTGAAATACTAGATGCGGAAACATCATGGTGAGGGGTTGAGAGGAGTGGGAGGGAAGTGGTATTTTAAAAGGGTGTAAAATGTTATTAATCTCATCATTAAGGAATTTAGCAGAGCAAACTCTTAACGTCCTCAAAATAATATTTCTAAAAACAGAAATTTTAACATTTCTTGGATGGGAAGAATAGATAATAATATGGACCAATCCAAGAAATGTTAAAATTTCTGTTTTTAGAAATATGTTTTTGAGCGCATTAAAAGTTTGCTCCCCTGAATTCCTTAATTGTGAGATTAATAACATTAGGTCAATTGTCCTATCATTTAAATACCCTTCCTCTTATATCGAGTTAGCTTTAAAGGGTGCTAAAAAAACCTTCTCTAATATTTCAACAGAGACCTGTTCATGAAATAGTAAATTCTATAGTTTTACCTTATCATGAGTCATTGGACCCTCCCTTAGGCTAGCACTAATATATATTTCCAATTATAATATATACTAATATTTCCAATTCAATATATTAAAATAGTAAACTTGATTTTAATACAGTGTTTTCCAATCGTAATAACATAGGCAATATATTAATAAAAAACTCTCCCATGGAACTGGAGCCCGGTGGTATTTATAAAACCCCGTGCAAAAATTGCACATAGGATTGGTCAAAATGGTAAATCTTTAAACACACGTGCAAAACAACACCAATACTACGCAAGTAGACAGGAAAGAAGTAGCGCCTTATTCTTGCATATAAATAATGAAAATCATCATTTTGATTGGACCGGAGCTAAATTTATTACCTATGAAAAATCAATGTTGTTAAGAAATATTATAGAATTAAATTAAATTTAATAAATCCAATGTTATACATATTAGTAACGGTTTGTTCAAACTTGGCTCAATGTTAATGAGGGCAATCGCTTCTTCTAAGAGGGTTGAAATCTAGTGGATAGTTTTTTACTTTTTCTTAATACTCCTTTGTTTCCCTCCCTCAACTATTGTCTTTTCCTGCACTTTATACCCTTTTAAAATATCACTCTTCTCTCCCACTTCTAGTGTTTCAGTTGGGGTTTTTAACTCTGACGAGAACGGCCTGTTGCGATTGAAAGATCTTAGAATTTTTTCCCCCATTTTTTATTGTGGGTTGATCATTGAAATATATATATAGGTGTGTTATCTAATCGGGATTTGCTCAAATTTTCTAGGTTCAAAAATCAAACTCTCATTGCCGATGTTTCGGTTTTATTATAAAATAATATATATATATATATATATATATATATATATATATATGGCTAAACCATAGTAAGAAAATCAGACATGTAACCCAAATTTTTCATCCAAAACAAGTAATCTTTGTCTTCGTATTCGTGTTGAAACAATTGATGTGGTAGAACACGCTGACATCTGGTGTGGTACTGAGAAGTGAGGGAGGTAAGAGAGGGATTTTAAATGTCGTAAAGTGTAAGAAAATGGAAAAAAGGACTGGGTAAGAAAAGTCGTGGTACGTAAAGGAGTTCAGGAAGAAATAAGTCTGTGTGATGTACAAAAATAAGCTTATATATTGATATGTCCTTCAATCACTATCTGTACTATCTCAGGAATGAAAGACTAATAATCATATCCCATTTAGATGTTTACGTTATACTTAAATGAGACGTTATGAATTATATACTCAAGAAATTTAGTAAAGTTGAGTGTAGGTCACTCCAGATTTTTTTATTATCAAATTATCTACGTTGTTACCATTAAAAAAACTATAGCAAAGTCAAGATTTCCAGCAAGCCTAGGAAGTGGGTCCAGTGATTCATGGAATGGAAAAAATATAATATTTTGCATTAAACAGGTTACTGGTACATCATTAGAAAATTTCGTTTTTTTAGCACCGTTTAAAATTTTGTCTATACAAGAGGTGGGCCATTGTAATGAGTGACCAATAAAAGTTATATCATTTTTTCATAATTAAGACATTCAGAAGATGAAACTTTTGACATCTTTAAAAACATATATCTAAAGACAGACATATTAACATTTCTTGAATGAGAAATGAGAAATG